>CM058235.1:55184526-55914526 GCA_030180135.1 Orychophragmus violaceus | reverse complement strand
GGCCATGCATTTCTCAGTATCAAATCTTCGATAGGCCCTGAGATATTTATCTCCTGTTATATAGGAGGGACAAATCCCATCTTGTTCCATCCCTGTTCATTACAAAATTCGTAGTACACCCAAGCAATGTGTTTATTGTCACCTGTTACGGCTGACGTTTGACAAAGTCAAAGTGAACTAATCCATAAATAAGAAATCATGATGAACTCAGGTCAAAGGACTACACTCTACAGTCGTGATGAGAAACTCTTATGACACTCATATAACAATCTTGTAGAGTTCTCATAGCGGGTCAGTCCAACCCTGTCTTCCCCAACACATGTCTATGCGATTGGATTTAATACAACATATTAAATGACTCCACAAAACTTTGCCATCAGCCACCTCACATACTAGTCATCTTCAGTTATTAACGTCCCATTTTACAACCTTGACTAGGGACCATAATAATTTATGTCATCTTTCACTTATAGGGTTTCATGATTGTTGGTACTGGATTTCCCTCTAGGAAATCCGGCCCATTAACAAACAAGACAAATGCCCATATCTATGAGCCCGTTCCAGGTTCAAGGACGAAGAGACGAGCCGATTCATTTGTTGGGCCCAAACGAATGACGCTTTGACTAGGCCCAAACGATGCCGAAGTAAGAGGCGATCGAGCTCGAGCTCGGCAGGAAACGACGTGGAGATAGAGCGACTCGGTCTTTTCCAGTTCAACTGATCCGCGAGAACCACGGGGATCGTTACGAAGGAGAGGCCAAAATATCGGAACAGAGAGATCAGAGTCGAGACAATTTAAAGAAGAAGTGGCGACTCATTCAAGATATTCCAACCCTAACTTAGAACACTTCGACTAGATAGCTCGATCATCATACTTTGTACTCTCTTTTCGATTGTGTTTGTTCTATCTCGACGATCAATCTCAATAAAGTCTTTGATTCATAGGAAACTATACCATTTCCATATCCTAAAGTCCAAATCCACGAATAAAAATTCTTAGTGTGAATCCCGGATCTCACATTTGGCGCCAACTCTGGGGACTATCTATAGTTTTTCCTGTCTTAAGAATCAGATCTTAGATCCGATAGATCGAGATGAATCCCGACCAATCTGGCTCTCCCAGCGCCACACCACCGGTTGACCACCCTCAAACGGTTGACAACGTTCCTCAGAACACCACCGGGGTAAGAATCATGGGTCAGACCGATGGCGTGTTGACGAGCTCTGCCTCAGTCTCCACGACCTCGGCACCGGCCAGCTCAGTCGCCCAAACAATCGCGACGAGTCAGACTCCGACAAATGTTTTGTCAGGAACTAACGATCCGAGCAGAAACTGGGTGTGGATGAGAAACGATTCGATTCCCACCCCAGGAGGCGGATCTGGAACAACCAGACCCAATTCGCCACTGCCTTCTGCTCCACAGAGACAAGGGCCAAATGATCTTGCTGAAATCCGTTCGATGTTAAGCCTATTGGTAGATCGAACGAGAAATAATGAGGCAAGCGCAAGGGCCCAAGAGATCTCAAACCGTTCTATGGCCGCGCAGCTCGATGAACAGGAAAGGTGCATTAACGCCCGTCTTGAAGAGCTCGCTAGCCAAAACCATGGGGGTAGATCAACACACGATCCATGAACCCCTATAAGTCCCCCACCCTGTACACGCTTGGACTTCTCCCAGGTGGTAACTCCACCGGGAAGGTCGGGGAATTTCGCCAGTACGTCGAATAGTGGCTTTCGCCCTATAATGACGCCCATCGCGACTCCAACCCCATTCGGTTCAAATTCAACGATCACAGATCCAACCGGATCGGGAAGTCGACCATTACCCGGGCCACCACCTTTCCCGAGTAGTTCAAATATCCGGCTGAGGCAACTAGGAGGCTCTGCTTTCGCCTCGAGCTCATGACCCGTTAACGGGTCAAATACGGTACAGTTCCGAACGCCGCAGGTCGACCAGACGGGATCGTTTCCAGCAATCGATCTCCTCGACCCCGCTTTCCCTGGACAAATGTCCAATCAAGCACGAGCCCAGTTCGCGCCTACGACGGGCGACGACCACGACATGCTTAGACAGTATATTGAACAAGCTAATGCTCAGTTCGTCAGTCTGAGCTCCAAAGTTCACATGGCGACAAGCGCGGCGCCCGACATCGATCGAGTGATTGAAGAAACGCGACAAACGCCGTTCACAGACCGGATCACCTTCGCAAGAATCCGGGAAATCAAGAAAACTAAATTTCCGGAATTCTCTGGGAAGTCGGACCCCAAAGCCCATATCAGGGCATTCCGACTAGCGATGGCAAGGGTATACCTTACCGACGAGGAGAGAGAGCCGTCTTTCTGCAGGCTCTTCGCCGAAAACCTATCGGGCTCCGCCCTAGAATGGTTTGCCGGACTGGAAGAAAGGTCCATCGACAATTTCACCCAGTTCATGACGGCTTTCCTCAAACAATACTCCGTCTTTATCGAGGAAAAGACTACTGAGGCAGCTCTATTTGGCGTCTCCCAAAAACCTGACGAATCGCTTCGCTCGTACATCGACCGATTTAAGGAAATAAAATCCAAAATCGCAAACCCACGAGACGAAGTAGCTATAGAAGCACTGCGACGTGGACTATGGTATTCAACCAGATTCCGCGAGGAAATAACAGTCCGCGAACCACAAACACTCGATGACGCCCTTCATCGCGCATCGGCCTTCGCTCGCCTCGAGGACGAAACCACGACCCTCAGAGAAAAGCACCGAAAAGAAAAGAACCCTTCGAGCTCGCAGAACTCGAACTCAAAAAAGGATTCCCGTAAATCAGGGAACGTCAATGCGGTCGAGTTCGACAAGGAAAAATTCTGTGAATTTTACAACAAAAGAGGACACTCGGCCGAAGATTGCTATACTCAAGCTAAAGCCGAGGCTCAAAAGCGAGAGTCCGAAAGCAAACAAGACTCCGAAGTCGAGGAGGAAACTCCATCCGACAAAAAGGAAAGTAAACAGACCAAAGAGTCGAACACCAAGAGGCCTTCTCAAAATAAACGAGAACGGACAAAGTAGCCGGAATCTCCCGAAACGCTTCCTCAGGGGTGGCGGAAGCGAGTTGAGTTTATTCTCGGCGAGCTCAGCCTGAGCGGCACCCCGGAAGGTTCGGCGTTATCCTCACCTCCGGCTCCCGTTAAGAGTTTACGCTCACGAATCAATCTCCCTCGTCTCTGCGGGGGGGGGGGGGGGGGGTGTACGGGCTATACCCCCTAAACGAATCGACTTCATCTTCGGTGGCTCCAAGCTTTGCCGAGACTCGGTCAATTCAATCAAAGCTCTTCAAAGAAGAGTCAAAACCAACTAAGGGGGGGAAATCCCAATGATAGGTCCATACCACGAGATCACTTTCCACGACAAGCAATCTCGACAAACCACACGACGACGCTCTCCTCGTTTGTCTAGTAGTGGGAGATGTCGAACTCTCAAGGATAATGATCGACACAGGAAGTTCGATAGATGTCCTCTTTTACGATGCGTTCAAAAAGATGGACTTCAACGACTCCGAGATCGTGGAAGAAAAGACACCACTAGTAGGGTTCGCTGGCGAAACAATGTACTCGATGGGCTCTGTCTTCGCCCCGGTGATAGCTGGAGGAGTCCGAAGAATGGCAGAGTTCGTCATAGTGGATCGGCCAGCTCCCTATAACGCTATTCTAGGTCGACCATGGATATACGACATAAAAGCGGTACCGTCGACCTACCATCAATGCGTAAAATTCCCAACTCCTAAAGGGGTAAAAACCGTGTGCGGAAGTCAAAAGATTTCCCGCCACTGCTACATGAATGGATACAAACCGTGTGACGAGCTCGCCACCATGCAGACCAAAAGGTCGAATGACCCAAGTCAAATAGGACCTCCAAAGGACCTCGCGACCCAAGTTTGCATATACGATGCTCATCCCGAAAGACTCGTTGGCATTGGAATCGACCTATCAGAGCCAGTCAAAAACGAACTGATCTCTTTCCTTAAACAAAACGTCGACTCCTTTGCCTGGTCTTCTGCAGACATGAGAGGGATCAACATCGACGTTACCAGCCACGAGCTGAATGTCGATCCAACCTACAAACCGGTAAGACAGAAACGTCGAAAACTAGGTTCGGAACGAGCTCAAGCCGTCAATGACGAGGTCGATCGATTATTAAAAATCGGATTGATCAGAGAGGTCAAATACCCCGACTGGCTTGCGAACCTTGTAGTGGTTAAGAAAAAGAACGGGAAGTGGAGAGTCTGTGTAGATTTCACGGATCTCAACAAAGCATGTCCGAAGGACAGCTTCCCACTCCCACACATCGACCGGCTGGTCGAAGCCACCGCCGGACACCAGCTACTATCCTTCATGGACGCTTTCTCGGGGTACAATCAAATATTAATGAACCCCGAGGACCAAGAAAAGACTTCGTTCATAACTGATCGGGGCACGTACTGCTACAAAGTCATGCCCTTCGGACTAAAAAACGCAGGAGCAACTTACCAATGCCTCGTCAACAAGATGTTTTCAGGACTCCTAGGCAAAACTATGGAAGTCTACATCGACGATATGCTGGTCAAATCTTCCAGGTATGAGGATCACATCCCACAACTAAAAGAATGTTTTATCATTCTCAATAAATACGGGATGAAACTCAACCCAGCAAAGTGTACCTTCGGGGTCTCCTCAGGAGAATTCCTAGGTTACCTAGTAACTGAAAGAGGGATCGAAGCGAACCCCAAACAGATCGCAACATTCATAGAGATGAAATCTCCCAGAACAACGCGAGAAGTCCAGCGCCTGACTGGCAAAATAGCTGCTCTGAACCGTTTCATCTCGAGGTCGACTGATAAGTGTCTGCCCTTCTATTACTTGCTCAAAGCGAACAAAAAGTTCCTCTGGGACGAAAAGTGCGAAGAAGCGTTCACTCAGCTCAAAACTTACTTAAGCGAACCACCCATACTGGCGAAACCAGTAGAAGGGGAACCCCTCGACCTCTACCTAGCTGTCTCGACGGCAGCGGTAAGTGGAGTCCTGGCTCGCGAAGAACAGAACGAACAACGGCTGGTGTATTATATCAGTAAGACCTTAATCGACGCTGAAACCAGATACCCCGCCATGGAAAAACTCGCCCTGGCGCTAGTGACATCGGCTCGGAAACTCCGACCATACTTTTAATCGCACTCGATCATAGTAATGACCTCTCAGCCACTGAGAACCATCCTTTATAGTCCAAGCCAGTCCGGTCGACTGGTCAAATGGGCTATCGAACTTAGCGAGTATGACATAGAATATAAAGCTCGGACGTGCCTAAAAGCACAAGTACTTGCAGATTTTATAATCGAGCTCCCACCGACCGTCGAACTTGACCTGACCTCCGCCAAAAAATTGAAACTCTACGTTGACGGAGCTTCCTCAAGGCAAGGATCTGGAGTCGGAGTAAAACTGTTCTCCCCCACCGGCGAAGTATTGGAACAGTCTTTCAGACTGGGCTTCGCCGCATCGAATAACGAAGCAGAATATGAAGCGTTAATAGTCGGGCTCAGACTAGCAATAGCAATAGGAGCCCGAGAAGTAGACGCGTTCAGCGACTCCCAATTGGTCACGAGCCAATATCACGGCGACTACGAGGCCAAGGACGAGCGCATGGAAGCATACCTACAGGTAGTTCATAGGCTCGCCAAACAGATCGAATTCTTTGATCTAACACGGATCCCGCGGGGGGAAAACACCGCAGCCGATGCCCTAGCCGCATTAGCATCGACATCAGATCCTAACCTTAAAAGGATCATACCGGTCGAGGGGATCGAGAAACCAAGCATCGACATAGCCCTAAAGGCTCTGTCCTTGAAAGATGACGAGCCTGCCATAAAGGACGATGTCGAGCACAAAAAATGTCTCGGCAACACCAGTCGCGACATCATCGAAATTGATGATGATCCTGATCCAAGAAATGCCGTGTACGTCGCGAACGTCCCCGACGGACCAATCCAAGCCGCATCCACCAGTCAAGGACCCGAGCTTGACAATGACGAAGATTGGAGAACTCCGATCATTCGATACATTACAAATGGCGAAGTTCCGGACGACAAATGGGAGGTACGGAAACTCAAGGTACAAAGTGCAAGGTACTGCGTCACACAAGGAGAGCTCTTTAAAAGGAGTCTCTCCAGACCTTACCTCAAATGCCTCGACAAAAGGCAAGCCCTAGCCGTGATCACGCATGCCCACGACGGATCGTGCGGAAGCCATTCCGGAGGACGAGCCCTGGCCGTACGAATCAAAAGGCAAGGCTATTTCTGGCCAACAATGGCCACCGAATGCGAGTCCTTCTCCAACAAATGCGACAAGTGCCAAAAGCACGCCCTGATTATCCACCAAGCATCGGAGAAACTCTCCTCTATCTCATCGCCGTACCCATTCATGCGATGTGTAATGGACATCGTGGGGCCCCTATTCGCATCCGGCAAAAAGAAAGCCACACACTTGTTGGTAATGACAGACTACTTCACCAAATGGATTGAAGCAGAGTCGTACCAAAAGGTCAAAGACGTTCACGTTAAGGAGTTTGTCTAGCGAAACATCGTTTGCCGGCACGGACTACCCCACGAGATCGTCACTGATAACGGTTCCCAGTTCATATCAAACGCCTTCAAGGAGTTCTGCAGAACGTGGAACATAAAGCTGACTTACTCAACGCCACGCTATCCCCAAGGGAATGGGCTGGCGGAAGCGGCTAACAAGGCAATCATGAATAGCCTCAAGAAAAGACTCAATGAGTGCAAAACGAGCTGGAGCGACGAGCTGGAGCGACGAGCTGGAGCGACGAGCTCCCAGCCGTACTCTGGGCCTACCGGACTACCCCCCGCAAATCCACCGACGAGACTCCCTTCTCGCTGGCTTACGGGATCGAGGCGGTAGTACCTGCCGAAATCCTTGTGTCAAGCATCCGCAAAGAAGAATGCCCACGACAAGAAGAACTCAATAACAAGATGATAACTGACGTGCTCGATCTCGTCGACGAAAGGAGGAACCTCGCACTAGCTCGAATCCAGAACTACCAACAAGCCGCAGCTCGTTACTACGATTCCAAGATCAAAACTCGAAGGTTTCAAGTAGGAGATCTCGTCTTACGGAAAGTGTTCGACCATAAAAAGGAAGAACACGCTGGGAAGTTAGGAGCAAAGTGGGAAGGTCCTTACCAGGTCACCGACGTTGTAAAGGACGGGGTCTACCGACTCAAGTCGGTGGAAACCCAGAAACCTGAACTACGACCTTGGAACATCAACAACCTCAAAAAGTACTTCCACTAGGAGTACGACAACATAATCGAACTACGAAATGGTTTGATCCCCTTAAAAGGGTACGTAGGCAGCTCGACTTCGAGCGCAGCCACCCCCCAAACACAAAGCTCTTACCAAGCTCAACAACTTCTGACGAAGTCATACTAGCTTATCTTTGTGAAATCAAAATAAGTCTCTCAATCCAATGCCTCTTTCTGTCGTAAAAGTTAGAGTCATTGCAAAATTCCTCACCATAACATTCTCAAAAAGAGATATGAAATTATTTCTTCAAAAGCTAAAGAGATATGAAATTATCCCTCTGTAAACAAGCGATATGAAATTATCAGCGACCTGAAATGGCCTCTCCCAAAATCAAGCGATATGAAATTATCTCTTCAAAAATCAAGTGATATGAAATTATCTCTCCAAGAAATAAAGCGATATGAAATTATCCCTCCACAAAAAAGCGATATGAAATTATCCCTTCCGAGAGACCTCGAACGACCTCCCCCAAAACCAAGTGATATGAAATTATCCCTTCAAACAAAGCAACCTAAAATGGTCCTTCCAAATCGAACGAGCTGAAATGATCGTCCCAAAACAAGCGACCCAAAACGGTCCTCCCGATTCGAACGAACTGAAATGATCGTCCCAAAGAAAGAGATCCAGAGCGATCCTTCCAAAACCTATAATTCTTCTAAACCTTATACGGATTAAAAGAATTGGGGGGCTACCCCCCCCCCCCCCCCCCCCTCCAAGCAAAAGACAACGAAGTCGAGACAGTTATTCAAGCAAACAACCTTTGTAAGTCTACTCCGATTCGTTCCTATATACTTAGCATTCCTTATATTCAGCAATTTCGAAAGCATCCAGCTATAAGCTCGAATCTTACACTACGAAAGAGTGGTACCTCGCGTACAATCGACTTAAAAGTTCGTAAAGAACTCCCCAAGGCAATTCAAGACAAGTTATTTGTCGTCCCCTCCGAAGAGGTTCAAGTTGCCATAACGGCCATAAAGTCTATGCTATGGCATGAAAGATTCGAAAGCAATTCATAAAAAAAAAAAAGAGGACACGATGTCCTCAAGTTCGAACAAAAGCCCACTAAGGGCAACACCAAAAACAAAAAAGCCCCTTTGGGCAACAAAAGTCTAAGGACAAACTAAAAGCCCTCTAGGGCAGCAACGAATAAAAAATAGGACTAGAACTGCTTGGAAGGAGAGGAAAGCTTCGTCTTGATCCTCTATCTGATCATCAGTCGCCCTGTCCTCCTCAAGTCGACCCTCGACCTCGTCGCTAACTCGCGAGCTAACTCCGGTTGGAAGGTTCGATCCATACTGATCAAGACGAGCGGCCGCCTCGTTTAGAGGGCGCGCCAAGATCACGGAATCGTCCGACATCACCGGCAAATTAAGCTTGCTGATACTGAAGTCCGACACCGCTGCGGCATTCATCTCCTCCGTGGCCAATCTTTTCTTCTCGGCTAAGTCCATCATCTCCTTGGTCAGATCATGTTCGCCAGAAGCGAACTCGGCGATAAGCGCGATATTGGCCAAAGCCTCCTGAAGCCTCATCTCAGCGCATACGACGACTTTCCTTTGGCTCTCCTTCGCCGCGATTCCCTCGAGAATCCTGAGGTATTCACCGTTCAGCCCCTTCCTCGCCTCATGGGCCGCCACCTTGACGTCAAACTCTCGGTCGGCGAGAGCCTTGTCCAGATCGCCCTGACATTGCGCAGCCCGCACATCCGCAACCCGACCTGCCTCAATGGCGGTTCGACTTGCCTCCTCCGCGACCGAAACCTGAGCCAAGGCACCCTGCAACTGCGCATCCAGGTCGCCCGCCTTCTTCCGTAGCTCCTCCTCTCGAGCCAAGGCCCCCTGCAACTGCGCTCTCAGGTCGCTAACCGTCTTCTCAACGGTATCGAGCTCACTCGCCTGCGGTATCTCCCGCAGCTCTCGCTCTGCCCTAGCCGCAAACCTGTTCGCAGCCTCCAAGGCCTACGAGAAAAACGAGAATTAAGCATAAAACGTATCAAAAAGCAAAGGAAGGAAATCGTTACCTTCCCAGAAGCCGCCATCATCTCGGTATAAGCTTCACCGAGAGCCATATCCCCGACAGCCGGGAGCTGAACACCTGCGGGCTTAAAATGCCTCAGCAGATAGGCCACACCCTTCGGGTCATCCGCATTCGGACATTCCTTCTGGTGCCTGAAGCGCCAGTTGAAAGACCCGGAAGAAGCAGGTCTCTCCTCAACACTCTGGTTCGATCTCCTCGAGCTCACCTCCGCGTCAGTTCTTTGACGCTTCACCGCCGGAGGAGGAGGACCGCCCCGGCTCCGACCGTTTGATCCCCTCGAACCATTTGACCGCGAGCTGCGCAAAGCAGGCTCTCCAGACGGGATCTGAATTGGTTCCTGACCGGCCGAAAGAGGAGGTAAATTCTCCACCCCCACGTTTGCCTCTCCGGACCCTGCGACCTCGGGGAGAGAAACCTGAACAGGGTTAGGAGGAGGGATCGAAGGAGGAGGAGGAGGCCCCTCGCCCATGGCAAAAAGAAGGGAGTTGCTCAAGTCGCCGGCCTTCATTTTCTTCGCCAGATCAATGGGATCCTTCCCGTTCCGACGACTGCTAGATCTTCGCGACATCTTTCCAAGAGAAGGGGTGCTTGCGGTAGAACTGTCGTCCGAAACAGATCGATCTGCAAACAAAACAGACTCGAGTCAGCCCGGCAAACGAAAAGGCATACAACACAAAACTCCTTGTACGGACTAGCCAAAATACTTACTCTCTCTAGCCCGCTCGATAATCTGAAGCGGAGCCTCAACGATTCGAGTCGAAGTGGGCCGAGAAGGGAAGCGTGATCCGTCTCGCGAAAGACAAGGTTGGTATAAAGGAGGTTGTCGGGCCGCAGGACCTAAGGCAGCTCAAATTCGCTGGTCCGTAAAGTTAGACCAGCGGATATCTCCTCTCCGAAGGCGAGCTATCAAACTCGATGTATTTGGGTTCAAAGGTAATGACTCAGGAGCCTCTGCAAAGAAACCAAAAAGGTTATTAGCAAACAGCTCGATGTCAACCAGAGAAACTAGTAAACCCTATAAGCTAACCAACGCTAGCTGCCCATCTTGTCGGGATAACCGAATAATCAAAATCCTCGACCGAGTGATGATTGATCCTGAAGTAAAATTATTCACTCTTCCACACATCCCTCGTCGGGATCTGATCAAGGATCTTCCCATGGCGAGGAGAGAGGTAGTAGGTCCCGGGAAAACGAGTGTTATGTTTTACCGAACAAATCCTTATCAACTCCTCGACCCTGAAGTCGATGCCCTCCTCGACGGCTCTGACCCCGAGCCCGATGATATACCGAACGAAATTCGGAGTCATCTGGTGAAAGGCCAGCTGGATCTGAGCCAAAACCCATGAGATAATGCGAGGGATTAGAAAAAACAATCCGCATTTATCGAAATAGGTATAAGAAGCACAACAATGACCCTCGACGACAGTTTCCGGGGACATTTCCGGTGATGGGATAAGTATCTCCACCTCCGGCGGAATCCGGCACTTCGCCCGCAACTTCCGTATTTGGTCGACAGTCAGACTGGACCAGAACCGATGTCTAGAGAAGCCACTACTCTCACTCGTCATCTATGCCATCATAGCGATCAGTACCGCTCGAAGAACCGGGAGTCGGAGATCGCTGTCTGCGTCGACGGGAAGGTCATGGGTGATTAATCCGCGGCTGTCTCCTGCAAGTGCAGGTACGCATGTAGTTCCAGATGCTCCGCAGAATACCATCCTCACGCTCTCTCCACTCTCCCACAGACATCTCACCAAGAGGTACCGAAGGCTCGGGATAAGGACCAATATCATCAGCAGGAGCAGCAAGTGCAGGCGCAGACGAGGAAGAAGGGCGTGTAGAAGGCTCTCCCAGCGGATGAGCCATCAAGGGAACTCTGCGCTGATCTCTCGTAGGAGGCTGGAAGTCCAAGTCAGCCAATGTGTCGATCTTAGTCAGATCAGCAGCAGGAAGATCTACACCATGCTTCTGCCCATGAGTGTCATAATAGACCCAGACACGTCTCTCCTTCAGCCAAGTAGCACTCTGCAGGTGAGTCAAATCCATATATACCTTGCTATCATCATGCTCCGTACCCTCTAAGGGAATCCTGCAATGCCTGAAAATGGGAGTGAGCATACTGCCCACTGTCTCAATGCGTTTCCCATCCACCGCTTTCGTCGTCAGTGTGCACAGGTGATGAGCAAACACAGCTCCTAAGTTGAGATACCTAGCAGGATCTCTCAAATCAGTCCCGTCAAACAAATCCTTCAGCCCAATAAAGAACACCTACAGCTCGTTCTTACGCATCTTGTTGGCTTCGGCTTTACACAGCAGTGTGTAGCCCAAGATGCGGATCACATATCTGAGCACCGGATGTCTGACCATAATCTGCTTTGTGGTCCTCGAGTCATATGCCCCACTGGCAATCTGATACCAGAAATACTGCGCCTCCTGCCTATCCCACTCAAGAGCTATACCAGTGCATGTACGCTCCACGCTGAAACCATAAATACGGCAGATATCTAGAAAGGGGATCCGATACCTGACTCCTAAGCTCATGAATGTAAAGATCCCATCTGAGGCCTTCTTGCGCTCTGGATCAGGATAGTAGCCTCTGCAAGTCGCCAACAACTGTCTAACCAAGTCAGGGTACAGCTCATAGTATTGTATAGGTATTGATCATGATAAGACAAATGTGCAAAGGCTGTGTATTATCAAAATGTGCACAAGTCTTGCACATTTGATAATGTGCAAATGTTGGGATATCTTATGAAGACATTAAGGCGCCAGACTTGTAAGAATGTGCAAGACTCGGTTTGAACAGAAATTGGACCGTTGGAGGCTAAGGGAAGAACCAGCTAGGTGTGGACCACAAAGGGGGACCACTCTCTCTCCTGCGCAAGTTCTGAGCTGTCCAGACCTTGCCTTCTTATGCATTTGTCTTTAAGCTCCTTTAGGTTAAACATATTGTCTTTGTATCCCATATAAAAAGATGTAACCCCCAAATGAATCATTAAGGGTTTTGGAGTCTCTTATTCTCTCCTCTCTCTCTCTTACAGCCGCAAACAAGCTCTAGAACCCTAATCTCTTCCAATGTTCATACTCTAAAATCTATCATGGTATCAGAGCATTGATCTCTATTCTCTTAAGTTTCTATTCTTGTTCTACTATTCTCTCACTCCTAATCTCATATTCTCTCGGTTTCTCAACATTCTCTATCCTAAAATCCTAAGTCTTCATCATACTCTCTGTCCATCTTTCTTCAACAGCCTCACGGTTCTTCAAGCTCTCATTCTTCTTCATAAGCTCAGAGAAGTTCAAGCCCTAATCATTGTTCTCTCTGTCCATCTTATTCTCAGTCCGAAAACCCTAAGTTCTACTCTCACTCTCGGTCATTTAATCTTCACTCACTCTCTTCAGTAACTCACCATGGAAGACTCTACTCATCTCAGCTCAAGCTTGAGGCCTACTGTTGTTCCTGTTGTGCTCAAAGGGATCAACTACAGGACATGGCAAAGGACCATCAAGACTGCCATTTGTGGAAGAGGATTGTGGGATCACATCTTGGAGAATAAAACTCCAACTGAAGAAGATGAAACCAAGAAGAAGGATGAGGAAACCAAGAAGGCAGAGGCTAAATGGTTTCAAGAAGATCAGCTGGTGCTTGGCTTTCTCCAAAACTCTCTTGACCCATCCATCCTTGAAGCTTATTCTCATTGTGAGACAGCTAAGTCACTGTGGGATACTCTCAAGAAGATTTATGGAGATGTTTCAAATCTGAGCAGAGTGTATGAGGTGAAGAAGGCCATAAGTGAGCTGAAACAAGAAGACCATGACTTTACCAAGTATCTTGGGAAGTTCTCTTCAGCATGGTCTGAACTTGAGATGCTAAGGCCAAGTACTATGAACCCCAAGATTCTCATTGAGAGAAAGGAGCAAGACAAGATCTTTGGCCTTCTACTCAACTTGGATCCGGTTTACAATGATGTCATAATGAAGATCCTAAGGGAGACTACACTTCCTGATTTTGAAGAGGTGTGCTCTAGGATCCAAAAGGAGGAAGGAAACATTGGTTTGTTTAGAGGAAAGGGGGAGTTGGTGACTGCCAACAAAGCTGGCTTCAAACCAGAGGAGAAGAAGGCGCCATTTTGTGAGCATTGCAAGAGGAAAGGCCACTCCAAGGATAAGTGTTGGGTCCTTCATCCCCACCTCAAACCAGCCAAGTTCAAGGACTCAAGGGCAAATGCCAACATCTCTCAAAAAGCTGTGAATGAACCTGCCTCTACTTCAGCTCAAGGAGGGGAGCTTGCACTCTACACAGCCACTGAATATGTGAAGAGGAGTGACCTTGAGGACCTCATCAAGGCCTATGCTTCTAAGCTCTCTGGTATCTCTTTATTTTCACATAAATTGATTAGTAAAACTGATCATAAGTTGGTAGTAGATTCAGGAGCTTCTCACCACATGATTAGTGATGCTAAGTTGTTAAAAGATATTAAACCTGCCCTAGGAAGAGTAACGATAGCTGATGGTCAAGGGATTCCTATAATTGGTACAGGAAAGTTGAGATTATTTAACAAGGAAAGTGATGCATTCTATGTTCCTAAGTTTAAATCTAACTTGCTGTCGGTTAAGAGGATCACTAAAGACTTGAATTGCAATGTTATCTTTGGGCCTAATGATGTTTGTTTTCAGGATATTAAGAATGGAAAGGTTATTGGAAGAGGTGGTACACAAGATGAGCTTTACCTCCTTGAAGACACTTCTCCAAGCAACTCGGATTCATTAGCTTTTAAATCCTGTTTTTCTTTCAATCAAAATGTCCTATGGCATGCTAGACTAGGACATCCTCATGCTCGTGCTTTGAACTTAATGTTGCCTAATGTTAGCTTTGATCATTCAACTTGTGAAGCTTGTATTCTTGGCAAACATTGTAGAACTATCTTTCCTAAATCAACTACTATCTATGAACATTGCTTTGATCTTGTGCACTCTGATGTTTGGACTTCACCTTGTCTGTCTAGAGATAGAAACAAGTATTTTGTGACTTTCATAGATCAAAAATCATAATATACTTGGGTAACATTGCTGCCATCTAAAGATAGGGTGTTTGATGCATTTTTGAATTTCCAAAACTATGTTACTAATCAGTTTAATGCCAAGATCAAAGTGTTTAGGTCAGATAATGGAGGAGAGTATACAAGCCAAAGATTCAAAGCTCACTTGAACAAATGTGGGATCCTTCATCAAACAAGCTGTCCCCATACTCCTCAACAAAATGGTGTGGCTGAAAGGAAGAACAGACATCTTATGGAAGTTGCTAGGTCTATGATGTTCCACACCAATGTTCCTAAGAGGTTTTGGGGAGATGCAGTCTTGGCAGCTTGTTATCTCATCAATAGGATCCCAACTAGAGTCCTTCAAGACATTTCACCATATGAGGTATTGAACAAAGCCAAACCATTTATTGAACACTTACGTGTGTTTGGTTGTGTTTGTTTTGTGTATATCTCAGGAGATCAAAGGAATAAGCTAGATGCTAAGAGCACAAGGTGTATGTTCCTTGGATACTCAACAACTCAGAAGGGCTACAAGTGTTTTGATCCAAGCAACAACAGGACCTATGTTTCAAGGGATGTTAAGTTCATTGAGGGGCAGAGATACTATGAGAAGAGAGATTGGGAAGGTTTGAAGGATCTCTCAAGATCACCCTCAGATTTGGCTACAAGTTTGAAGTACTTGCTGGACCACTTGGGTAATGATACCCCACGGCCAGAGAAGTCTGAGACACCTACCCAGGAAGCTCAACAAGAGGATACTGAACCAGCAACACACACTCATGAACCGGCTCAAGCTCAAGAAGACACTCTACCTCAAGATCAGAACCAAGTGGACTTGGATATGGATGAGGATGAGATGGTTTATCAAGAGGCAGTGGGTAATGAGGAAGTGGTTAATCAACAGGTTCAGCAACTCAGGAGAAGCACAAGGGAAAAGAAAGATCCATCAGAATGGATGAAGACAAGAGTCTACTACAACAACCAAGCAGTAGCTCATCCTAGTCAGTCTACTTGTTCTATTGACTTGCTACCATCTAGTCACAAGGCCTTTCTTGGAAAGATTGAGTCAAATCAGGTTCCTAAGACTTATGAAGAGGCTGAGGGGATCAAGGTTTTGATGGATGCATTAAAGGATGAGAAAGAGGCTATGGAGAGGAACCACACTTGGATTGTGGAGAAGCTGCCAAAAAGGAAGAAAACAGTCAGCTCTAAATGGGTCTTCACAATCAAGTATAAAAGCAATGGAGACATAGAGAGGTACAAGGCAAGGCTAGTGGCAAGGGGATTCACTCAAACCTATGGAGAAGACTATACAGACACCTTTGCACCAGTGGCTAAACTTCATACAGTGAGAGTCACATTGAGCTTAGCCACAAACCTCTCATGGAATCTATGGCAAATGGATGTGAAGAATGCTTTTCTACAAGGAGAACTTGAAGAGGAAGTGTATATGACTCCACCAGGTTTGAAGCACTTGTGTAAAGATGGTGAAGTATTGAGGCTGAGAAGGGCAATTTATGGTCTGAAGCAATCACCAAGGGCATGGTACCATAAGCTTAGTCACACTCTCATGGACCATGGTTTCAAGAAGTCTCAATCTGATCACACACTGTTCACGCTTCAAAGTGCCCAAGGAGTGGTGGTAGTTCTGATATATGTGGATGATTTGATTATCACAGGAAGTGATAATGATGGGATTCAGTCTACAAAGGATTTCCTCAAGAGTTCCTTTGATATTAAAGACCTTGGAGAGTTGAAGTACTTCTTGGGCATTGAAGTTTGCAGATTCAATGATGGGTTGTTTCTGTCCCAAAGGAAGTATGTTAAGGACTTGTTGACAGAAACAAGTATGCTTGATTGCAAGATTCCAAAGACTCCTCTTGAAGATGGCTACCAAGTCAATAGAAAGGGGGAGAAATCAGATGAAGTCAAGTTCAAGGATGTCTCATTGTATAGGAGGCTGGTTGGGAAGCTTATCTACCTCACTCTCACAAGACCAGACTTGTGCTTTGCTGTGAATCAAGTTAGTCAACATATGCAATCACCCACAGTGTATCATTGGAGTTTGATTGAGAGGATATTCAGATATCTCAAAGGATCAGCTGGACAAGGCATTTGGATGGGTAATAATGATAGCACAGAAATTGTTGGCTATTGTGATGCAGATTGGGCTGGTGATAAGAGTGATAGGAGATCAACAACCGGCTATTGTACCTTCATTGGAGGCAACTTGGTGACTTGGAAGACAAAGAAGCAGAAGGTGGTATCTTGTTCTAGTGCTGAAGCTGAGTATAGGGCCATGAGGAAACTTGCAACCGAGTTAACATGGCTGAAGGCTTTGCTTAAGGACTTTGGCATAGATCAATCAAGTCCAATCACTTTCCATTGTGACAACCAGGCTGCTATTCACATTGCAACCAACTCAGTGTTTTATGAGAGAACAAAACACATTGAGATTGATTGTCACAAGGTAAGGGAGAAGATTGAAGATGGAACCATTCTGCCTTGTTACACAAAGAGTGAAGATCAGCTTGCAGATATCTTCACTAAGGCTGCCAGCCTTAAGGTTTGCACTCATGTCTTTAGCAAACTAGGGCTGGTGGACATTCATGATTAGAACTCTCCTGATTCATGAGCAGCATACTCTTTTTCCCTTGATGTGGTTTTGTCCCAAGTGGTTTTCCACATCAAGGTTTTTAATGAGGTGTTGCCATGATCATTCCAAGTTCAGTCTTTAGGGTTATTCCAAAGTCTGAAC
Organism: Orychophragmus violaceus; assembly: GCA_030180135.1. Classification (NCBI taxonomy): domain Eukaryota; kingdom Viridiplantae; phylum Streptophyta; class Magnoliopsida; order Brassicales; family Brassicaceae; genus Orychophragmus; species Orychophragmus violaceus. The sequence goes on along the minus strand of CM058235.1, from coordinate 55,897,363 downwards.
TTGAGGGGGAGTATTGATCATGATAAGACAAATGTGCAAAGGCTGTGTATTATCAAAATGTGCACAAGTCTTGCACATTTGATAATGTGCAAATGTTGGGATATCTTATGAAGACATTAAGGCGCCACACTTGTAAGAATGTGCAAGACTCGGTTTGAACAGAAATTGGACCGTTGGAGGCTAAGGGAAGAACCAGCTAGGTGTGGACAACAAAGGGGGACCACTCTCTCTCCTGCGCAAGTTCTGAGCTGTCCAGACCTTGTCTTCTTATGAATTTGTCTTTAGGCTCCTTTAGGTTAAACATATTGTCTTTGTATCCCATATAAAAAGATGTAACCCCCAAATGAATCATTAAGGGTTTTGGAGTCTCTTATTCTCTCCTCTCTCTCTCTTACAGCCGCAAACAAGCTCTAGAACCCTAATCTCTTCCAATGTTCATACTCTAAAATCTATCAATAGGCATTGTCCCCAGAGCAATGCCCTTAATCAATCTAAGCACCTGCTCATCAATGCCCAAGTGCTTGCAGCTCCAGTAGTCAACAAACTTAGTCGGCTGAACATCCATATCACACCAGCCATTGTAGAGCAGTGTGTCAAACTCGTCCCAGTAATCATTGATTGGCCTCTCTGTGAACTCAGCGGTCTTAATCAGCTTATCAGGTGTCATGCTCCATACCTTGTCTGTTGGGATATTCTCCTTATCTGCCCTAGGCCAAGGCAACCCTATGACTTCCCGATCCCTCTGATAAGGCTCAGGATGTGGGGAATCTCGGATAAACCATTCCGCTGGTGGAGGAGTCTGATCTGTAGATGTAGTAGCTCTGCGTTTGCGAGGTTGTCCGCGAGGAGGCATCTGAATCAAAATAATAATGCATGGAGCTCAGGATGTGGGGAATCTCGGATAAACCATTCCGCTGGTGGAGGAGTCTGATCTGTAGATGTAGTAGCTCTGCGTTTGCGAGGTTAGTCACGTAAAATCTCCCTGTGAAGTCGCAATGCAACGACCGTTGCACAAGTGCATCGATCGTTGCAAGGCGATTTCACAGTCGCCAAACAATCCTCAAAAACGTTTCTAAATTTGTTACACAATCTCACAAACAGCCTAATACCATCACCAATCAACCTAAATCAAGCCTCTAATAGTACGGAATCATCATTTTCAAGCCAAAAATCTCTAATTTCAAAACCCTAGATCCGAATCCGAAAATGATGAAAATGAGAGTTCTTACCTTGGAATCACTTCGAATGGGTTAGAGAAATAGATAGAGCAGGTAAAAATAAGAAGAACAAGCTTTGAATCAGAGAAAATGATGAAGATTTGAGTGATTTAGAGGGTTGAGAGTCGGGTTGTACGGACGGCGGATTGGGGAAGAAGAGAATAGAGAAAGTGTTAAGGCACTTACCTGGATCGTGTGTGCAACGATCGATGCATTAATGCAACGATCGTCGCTGGTGAACCAAATTGATTCCGGTTTAGCACGCGTACCTTTATTTTGCAATTGAACCACTTGCAACGACCGTTGCACAGGACCGCAACGATCGTCACAAGGCGATCCCATCTCTTCGTCATTTCTCCCTGCAACGACCGTTGCACATGTAGCAACGATCGTCACACATCTCCAGACAGTGTTCTGTATTAAAAACTTAGCAAAAATAAGATCAAAACGTGAAATCCTAAGAAAAACACCAAAAATAAACAAGAAAAACACTAAAACCTAATAGTGGGTTGCCTCCCACTCAGCGCTTGTTTAAGGTCATTAGCTTGACCGGACGAACAAGATCAGGTTGCTGGAGATCTTGACAGAGACTGTGATTGCCTCTGTGCAAGTCTCCTCATCCAAGGTGGAGAGTAAGCTGTCTCACTGTGAGCTAGTCCAAGAAAAGAAGGAGTGAAATTTTCCCCAGGATCCAAAACCAAAGTGTTACTCGTCTGCGCTCCATATCCATCCTCAATAGTGAAGGTCTGCCCATCAATCAGCGGTTTACGCAGCATGTCCATCTCAAAGTGCAGAGGCTCATCTCCCAAATGGAGATCAATCAAACTGTGCCTCACATCAATCATTGCTCCAGCTGTGGCTAAGAATGGTCTTCCCAGTATCAAAGCATCATCCTGCTCACTGTCATACTTAAGCACCAAGAAGTCTGTCGGAACCAAGTAGTTCCCAACTCTTACTGGGACGTCCTCAAGAACTCCTTCCGGAATCCTTATTGACTGATAAGCTAGGACAAGAGAGGTCCTAGTGGGTGAAAAATCCATCATCCCCATCTTCCCTGCCACAGAGTATGGCATGAGACTTCCAGCAGCTCCTAAATCACACAGAGAGCGCTTGAAACCATCCTCAAAAATAGAACAACTCAGCACAAATATCCCAGGATCAGGTAGCTTCTTAGGAATCCGAGTTAATAGCACATCACTTATCTGTTCAGGAACCACTATAACCCAATCCTTCAGCATCTTGTCCATTGGCAGCATCCTCTCCAAGTACCTTTTCACACAAGGGTGATAAGGTGGATCATCAGATGGTGGCATTTCTTCCAAATCTTCACCAATCTCTCCTATCTGTCGCACCTCATCAATCTCCTGTTGAGTTATCTCAGACACTCCAGGGAATAATCTAATAAGCTCCAGATCCGTCTCTGCATCAATGCCATGAGACTCAAGTGAATCTGTCTGTCCACGACATGCAACGATCGACACTAGATGTGCATCGATCGATGCAGATAAGTTTTCACAGATTCCACCCGAGAGATTTTCCTCAAATTCAGAATTTTAAGCCTCTTCCACCAGTTCAGCTGTATTTAGCTCAAATCTTTCACCTAGGTGTGATCCATCATCAATGTACACTGACCATGCCTTAATGTGGGTGTCCACGACACTCTTTCCCTTGATAGAGCTTGAAATTTGGCTCACCTGAGTGTCCAATTGCTTCACATGAGTACTTAGAGACTCAAACTTCCCATTGAGATCCTCATAAACAGCATCTAACTTCCTGTTGCAGTCCACAGCAATATTAGTCTGTCCTTCCAGCAGCTGCTCCATCATATTCTCCATCTTGCTCTCATGAGCATTAGCAGCAGGAGGTGTTTGGTAAGAGGAAGATCCATAAGTCCTCTGATTACCTTGTTGAAAAGGCTTCTGGAAACCAGCATTCTGTCCAAAGCGAGAAGAGTTTTGGTTGCTTGTGAAAGCACTCTTCTGTCCACTGAAGAATCTATTACCTTGTTGTCCTCCAAACCTGTTTCCTTGGAAACCAGATCCTCCAATGTAGTTCACATCCTCTTCCTGACCATCTTCTTCAGCATTGATCACTTCAACATCTTGAGAAAAATGAACAGCTTTCTTCCCAGCTAGAAGATTGCAAACAGTGTCCAACTTACTCCTAATATCAGCAATCTCCAGATTCTCTATCTTCCCACCAGACTCTTTCCTTCTCCTATCAGTAGTCTTGCAGCTATTACTGCTTACTAAGTAGTCTATCAGTTGCTTACCTTGCTCAGGAGTCCTAGTGTTGAAGTTTGCATTGCTGGAATTATCCAACGCGGTCTGGTATGGGAGATCTATACATTTAAAGAAAATACCCAGCAATGTTACGTCAGTGAATCCATGATGCGGGCAGTCACATTGGTACTTCTTAAACCTCATCCAGGCAGTCTTAAGAGGCTCTATAGGACCTTGGGAGAAAGTGAGAATGTCCTGTCCTGACTGATCAGAGCGAGCATCATCATAGAAGTGTCTCAGAAACTCACTCTTAACAGCGTCCCAAGTAGTAAACTTCCCAGGTGGAAGTTGTTTCAGCCAGGCAGCAGCATCTCCAGCGAGAGAGTAGGGGAAGAGTATGAGAAACAGATAGTTCACTCCGTCATACTTCATCCCAGTGACTATTTCCTCAAACTCATCTATATGATCCATTGGCTGCTCATTAGGGAAACCATGGAAGGCATTCTACCTCAGAAGAGAGTAGTAGATGGTCTTGATCTCGAAATCATTCCTCTCAAAACCAGGAGGTACAAGAGCTGACAGGTTAGCATGAAACTCATCCGGACGGTTATAGTCAGCTAAGGTCCTCTCATTAGCAACAGGAGGATTAACCATTCGCCTCTCCTCTTGGCCTTGGCCTTGTCCTTGGCCTTGCTCTTGTTCAGGCTCAGGGATCACATTCCCTTCAGCATCAATTTGTTTCCCAGCAGCATTGTATGGATTGTTTTCTCGGTCCCTCAGGGTACCTTGAGCATCGGTCATTATAATCAGACGTTCTTGAACCATCCTTTCTCTTTGAACTTTCCTGTTAGTCCTCTTTAGTCTAGCAAGCTCTTCAAGTTGGAGATTAACGAGATTAGTATTCGGATTACTTCTGGTATCACGCGTCTGCATAAACTGTCTATAATCGCAGTGCAACGATCGATGCTAAGGTGCAACGATCGATTCAACTCCAGTCGCTTAGTGACGATCGACACAAAAGGATGCAACAATCGATGCTATGCGATTGTTAAACCTGCGACATAGAAGAAACAGAAAATCAGTAACCAAAACAAAAAAATAAAAAAATCCTAGTCTAAACCCTAAGTTCGAATCTATCGAAGACTCAAAAGAGTCCCCGGCAACGGCGCCAAAAACTTGATAGGTCTAGTTTTAATCCCTATACTAACTGCAAGTGCCCAGTAATGTGAATGTAGTACTTAGGGTATCGAATCCACAAGGACTCTGGGCAACGATAGATTTACAACAGTCAAGATTAAACTAGGAGAAAGCAAATGTAATGAGAAACTAAAAACAAAGCAGGAAAGTAAATCAGTAGCAAGATTTGTTGTAGGCAATTAACTAAAAGCGCTAAGTCTAGGGAGTTCTCAGGAAATCAGACAAGCAGATAAATCATTCAGTTAGGATCAAACTAAGTACCGTTCTAGAACTCAAACACAGATATAGAATTAACCAACTTTCGTTGTGAGAATTCTCTAAGCCTAATTGCAGAAATCCAAATTTCTTTGTAATTCCTAACAGATTAAACTAGCTTTAAGATTAAGTTCGATATGTTCACAATTCAATTAAACCAAATTTCTTTGCGAGTAATTCAATTGCTCAACCTATATAGTACAGATTCTAAACCACACTTTTGTGTCAGTTTAACAACCTAAGATCTAGATTCTAAGTGATCAGGTTAGAAACTAGTGTTAAGCACAATTTAGATCGAAGAACGCTTATTGATATGAATCCTTAACTGAATTAATTATATCTAGCAAGTCATAAAATCCTTAATGAGAATCCCTAAACCTAACTATGAATCTACTCAGACATAGAATATGAAAACATAATCAATGAATTAATAGATTGCATAAAAGAGAATAAAGAAGTAAAGGGGTTCGAAATCTTCTCCAAAAAGCAGAAAGCAGTACATGATTAGATCAGCCCCAAGCTCTAAAAAATCTATGCTCAAAGTATGAAAGCGTATCTAAAAACTGATGTAAAAACCTAATTATATAAGCTAATCACGTCTTGGGGCTTCTTTGTAATTATCAGGAACTTCTAGGCAATGCTGTAATATCTTCATTCTTCATTAACCGCCGAGGAAAGGCCCATCTCGCTCGTGTGTCGATCGATGCACATAGTGTGTCGATCGATGCATTACTCTGTTTCGGACAGTGAACTCTATCTCTCGGGTCAAAGCACCAAAATGCTCCTAAAGCTCCAATAACTCCAATTCCGCTCCAAACGTGTATATATCTAATAACACCTGTAAAAGACTCTAAAGAAACACTAAAAGACTTTAAAACACACTTATATCATGGTCTAAAACCGGTAAAAACCATGATATATCAAAAAGTTATTCAAGATCAATCACAAAACCAATCCATTAGTTGATCACTTACGTGTGTTTGGGTGCATTTGTTTTGTGTTAATCCCAGGAGAACAAAGAGATAAGCTGGATGCTAAGAGCACCAAAGCTATGTTCATTGGATACTCCACAACACAAAAAGGATACAAGTGCTATGTTCATGAAACTAGGAAGGTTTTGATATCAAGGGACGTTAAGTTTATGGAGACAAAGAGCTTTTATGATGAGAAGAATTGGGAAAACTTGAAGGATCTTCCCAATTCTCCATCAGACCGTGCCACCAACCAGAAACTCATTATGGAAAGCCTTGGGATCAGTCAACCAAGAGAGAGTGCAAGGCCGGTTCATACACCTCCAGTGAGTGAAGCATCTTCAGAAGCTGATCATGATACCTATCTTGATCATGAGGGGGACACACATGAATCAGAAGCACAACCGCATCAATACGATTATATCCATGATCAAGAGGGTGTAGAAGAACATCAAGAAATGGATATTGGGTCTGATCAGCAGGATAAAGAATCTGATCAAGAATCTGACTAACCGGTTCATGTTCTAAGAAGAAGCACAAGAGTGAAGAAGGATCCTTCAGAATGGAAGAATACAAATGTCTACTTTAATAGCAATGCAGTAGCTCATCCCATCCAAGTTGTCTTCATCTTAGCTCATGTACCTTTGGAACAATAAGTGTTCATTGGACAGTTGGATCAAGGATAAGTACCAACAACTTATGAAGAAGCTAAGGGAGACAAAAGGGTGGATGGAAGTTGTGAATGAAGAAACCAAGGATATGGAACACAATGAGACTTGGTATGAGGCAGAACTACCTAAGGGAAAGAAAGCTGTGAATTCTAAATGGGTATTCACCATCATGTACATAAGTAATGGGGAGATTGAAAGATACAAAGCAAGGCTGGTTGCAAGCGGTTTTACTCAAACCTATGGGAAGGACTACTTGGACACTTTTGCACCAGTAGCTAAGCTCCATACGGTCATGATCATCATGTCTTTGGCAACAAACCTTAATTGGGAGCTATGGCAAATGGATGTCAAAAATGCATTCCTTCAAGGTGAGCTTAAAGATGAGGTTTAAATGACACCACCTCCTGGTCTTGAAGATATGGTTACACCAGAGAAGGTGCTTAGGCTCAAGAAGGCTATCTATGGACTGAAATAATCACCTAGAGCTTGGTATCACAAGCTGAGCTCAACTCTCATGGAAAGATGATTCAAGAAGTCTGAGGCAGATCATTCCTTATTCACTCTTTAAAGTCAAGAAGGTATAGTTGTCATTCTTGTCTATGTTGATGACATAATCTTATCAGGAAGTGACAAGGAAGGTATACAAGACACTAAGGCTTATCTTAAATCTGTTTTTGATATAAAAGACCTTGGTGCTCTAAAGTACTTCCTTGGGATAGAAGTGTGTCGATCCAAAGAGGGACTCTTCTTACCTCAAAGGAAGTACACACTTGATTTATTGTCTGAAGCAGGAAAGCTAGAGTCCAAACCGGCTAAAACACCCCTTGAAGAAGGCTATAAAGTCATAAGAGAGGGGGGGATTAAAGACAGACCTTTTGAGGACATCACACAATACAGAAGAATGGTTGGTAAGTTAATCTACTTAACCATAACCATACCTGACATTTGTTTTGCAGTAAACCAGGTTAGCCAGCATATGCAATCTCCCAAAATGCATCACTGGAACATGGTTGAAAGGATTCTGAAGTACCTAAATGGAGCTCCTGGTCAAGGCATTTGGATGGGATACAATGGAAGCTCAGAAGTAGTTGGGTATTGTGATGCTGATTGGGCAGGAGATAGAGTGGACAGGAGGTCTACCATAGGCTATTGCACCTTCATTGGAGGTAATCTGGTCACCTGGAAGAGCAAAAAGCAGAAGGTAGTCTCATGCTCAAGCGTTGAAGCTGAATACAGAGCAATGAGCAATGAGGAAGTTAACAGACGAGTTAGTATGGATTAAGGCTCTTTTCAATGATTTGGGTATTAAAACATCAAAGCCAATCACCATGCACTGTGACAATCAAGCAGCTATTCACATTGCTTCTAACTCAGTGTTCCACGAAAGAACTAAGCATATTGAAGTTGACTGCCACAAGGTTAGGCGGATGGTGGAGCAAAGAAGTGAAGAACAACTTGCTGATGTGTTTACCAAGGCAGCAAGTCTGAAGGTGTGTGAGTCAATTCACACGAAGCTTGGACTCATAGACCTTCCTAAATCCTCTAAAGCTGTGGAGTCTACACTCTTTTTCCCTTCATGAAGTTTTATCCCATGAGGTTTTCTTCATAAAGGTTTTAATGAGGTAGATCTCCATTGTTCCAAGCTTGATTCCAACTCTCTTGGACTCAATCTTGAGGGGGAGTATTGAAATGGAGATCCAAAGTGCATTATCAGTGTGTACATCTGTCGTATAGTCAGCTATATCAGGTAACTATATCAAGAAATGGGATCTATGGCACGAAACTATATCAGAAGAATATAGTCAACTACATCTGCAAGTTATGTAGTCAGCTACATCATCCATCTATATATGACGGACAAAATAGAGTCACGTGTGAAGTTAATGAAAGGAGCTGTCCTTTTCCCATATGACTGTTGGTGTACAGGCTGTCTAGCCTCCCTTGTCTTTATTCAATTTATTATTTGTTTATTCTTTGTGTAGCCCTAGTCAACTCACTATATAATTCTTGTATTGTGTGAATAAGAATTAAGCTAAGGGATTTATTTTCCCCGCCGTAAACTCTCAATCTCTCGTAACTCTCTCCTCTTGGTTCTAAGAACCCTATTTGATTCTCTTATACTTTCTTCATCATTCTACCTCTAAACTCTGTATTCTAACACTAAGAAAATGCCTAAGAATGGATGCAAAAGACATAAAAATGCAAATAGGAATTCTAAATCATGCTAAATTTTGAACAAATAAATTTTCGCAAACTTGTCTTTTGATTTTCGACAAGCAAATAACCTCAAAGCAAGATAAGATAAAGGTTTGAAAATAAGAGCTAAAAGCTTGCAAAAGAGACCGTCAAGTGAAATATGGCATCAAGGTCTAGACATGCAATTAAGTTGATGAGGTCATGGAACCAAACCAACCACAAGTACCACTTGTTAGAGCTGGACCAAGGACAAGATCAGGAACAAGAGTGCTAAGAGAGGAGTTCAACAAGGCAGTGGAACATCTACTCAACTTGCACCAGCCTATCTTAGAAGTTTCTAATCAAGAACAAGCAGATTGCAACAAGATCAAGCTATTCAACATTCAAGATGGACCAAGCATCAATCTAAGCATGCTCACTGCTCATTCAACAAGCCAAGAGAGTACCAAGGAGCTTACCATGTTTACCATCATGCCAACGGTCTAAAACATCAACCAAGCCGTCCAAATAACAAGCTAAGGTAAGTCTTTGAATACATTGATTATGCTTGTGTCTCTAACGGCTCTTTTCTTTGTTTGGTGTGTTTTAGCTTTCCATAAGAGTCTGTTTTCGTTTTTATTTGTCTTAGAGTCCCAGAGTTTGTTTTAATTACATTGTATTTTGCTTCAAAGACCCCTAGAAGGGCAAACCTGCTCGGACTATTTATAAAGTCCCAAATCAGGCGTGTATTCTTCACCCTAGATGAAATAAACGCAACCTTTTGTCCAGAGAGTATTCTGAACCTGTTTGAATTCCAGTCTGAGTTCTTGAGAGATTGTGAGAAGCATCTCTTGTTTGTCTTATCAAAGTTCCTGTCCATAGAGCTTTGTGGCGACCATCGATCCATTTGCACTTCCATTTCATTCATTAGATCAAGCAGAGAGTGTTACACAACCAGCTGCTTCATCTCCATCACCAACCATCTCGCATCCATCTTCTGTTCAAGGCTGAGAGTGTTACACAACCAGCAGCTTTGGATCCATCTCTATTTGTGCCTGCATCATCTGGTATCAGAGCCGAAAGGTTCTTAGATCAGGTGTATCTACTCCTTTTCCTTTCGGTTTCCATTGCATCTAGATCATAGCTTATGTTTTCATTGCATACTACATCCAAAAAAAAAAAAATGTCTGTCTTATCATCTTGCCTAGTTGTAGTTTCTGATTTGTTTTCATACTCATAAGAAAAGCCATAAAAATCATTTTGTTTGCACTTGCACTTAGCTCATTCTGTTTTAAAACTTTGCATCTAAAACCAAAAAAAAAAAAATCATTTTTGTTTCTGCCTTGTTATTTCAAGTCTTTGTAGTTCTTCCTGTTTTTCATAAAACCAGAAAAGTTTAAAAGAAAAAGAAGAGATTTTCGAATTTTGATCTGATTTTTCCTAAACAAACACCATAAAAGTTGTTATTTCCCTTTTTGTGATCTTTAATTTCGAAAGTTTAAAAAAAAAAGAAAAAAAAGAGGCTCCTCATTGATTTGGACAAATATTACTTACCTTTTATTTGGCCAAAACGTGTGGAAGGTTTTCAAACAAAAGGAAAGCTTAATATCCTTGTTTTAAAGCAAATTCCATAGTTAATTTTCGAAATCCCTTTGACCAGCTTTCTAAAACTTGATTTCAAAACTTCCCAGAACCTTTTCAAAACGATTTTGACTCATATTTGCTTTGTCTAGAGGTTAAAAACGTGTCTAACATTGTTTTAACTCTCAAAACAGAAGCTTAGGACCTATTGATACCTTGGATTGTTGCTTTAACTTTCAGGTACAGAATCATGGGAGAAGAAGCTAACCAAGGACAGATCACCATGAACCAGCTGTTGGATGCTATGAGGAGTATCAGTGAACGCATGACAAGTCTGGAGCAAAGAGGCATACCTCCTAGACCACGTAGAGAGCCAATCAGGAACATCCAAAGAGAACAGAGGCTGCAAGCGGAAGAGGAGACTGATGAAGACATGCCAAACCTAGAAGATGATTTACATCCAGAACCAGACCCTCAGCCTAGGAGACAACATCAAAGAGGCAGGGACAGGGAGCAGCATAGAGGCCATGTCAGAAACAGGAGCAGAGATAGAGACCAAGAAGAGGATAGGAATTGGGGAAAAGATCTTAAGCTTAAGCCTCCTACCTTTGCTGGAAAGGTCAATCCAGAAGCTTACCTTGATTGGGAAAGAAGGATGGACTACATCTTTGATTACTTCCAACATTCAGAAGCAAGGAAAGTGACTGTAGCTGCTGCTCAATTAACAGACAATGCACTTGCTTGGTGGGACAGAGAAGTGTCTGAAAGAAGAAGGCTTAGGCGTGGGATGATCAATGATTGGGATGACATGAAGTTCCATCTCAAGAAGAGATATGTTCCAGCTTATTACTACAGAGACTTGCAAAAACGTTTCAGGAAGCTCTCACAAGGAAACAAGTCTGTAGAAGAGTATTTTGAAGAGTTTGAAACACTCAAGAACCGTTTGGAGGTTCAAGACTCAGAGGAGACACTTATGGCTCAGTTCCTAGATGGTTTACAAGATAGGATTGCAAGAAAAGTAGAGAGGCAGAACTATGAGAACTTGGAAGAATTGTTGCACCATGCCATACAAGGAGAGCAACATATCAAGAGGAAGACTACTGCCACTAATAGAAGCAAGCCTAGTTGGAATCCTCAGCCATCAAAGAGTGTTGACAAAGGCAAGTCTACAGAGGTAGACAACCGGTTCAAGAAGACTACTCTAAGCTCATCCAAGACACCTCAAACAGAACATAATAGGACCCCAAGGAGCCGTGACATAACCTGTTTCAAATGTCAAGGCAAGGGACACTATGCAAGAGAGTGTCCAAACCAGAGGGTAATGGTTATAAGAGACAATGGGGAGTATGAGTCACAAGATGAGGAAGAGGAAGGGCATACTGAATCTGAAGAAGAAGTAACTGATTATCCAGAGACTGGAGAGATCTTAGTGACCAGGAGATCACTTAGTGCTATGTTTGAACCAGAGACCATTCAAAGGGAAAACATCTTTCATACAAGATGTAGCATTGAATCAAAGGTATGTAGCTTGATCATTGATGGTGGTTCTTGTACTAATGTGGCTAGCAAGTATCTTGTTGATAAGCTAGGTTTCAAGAAGACCAAGCATCCAAGGCCATACCGACTCAAATGGCTGAATGATGAGACTGAGCTGAAGATCAATGAGCAAGTCTTGGTGCCATTCAGCATAGGCAAGTACACGGATGAGGTTAAGTGTGATGTTGTGCCAATGCAAGCAGGCCATATCCTCTTAGGAAGGCCATGGCAGTTTGACAAGGAGACCATACACAATGGGCGTACCAACATCTACAGCTTCACTCATCAGAACAAGAAGCACAACCTTGCTCCTCTTACACCACAGGAAGTTCACACCATGCAACTAGCCATGGACAAAGGAGCTAAGGCAAGTAAGACAAACTTGTATATTTCTCCAATGAGTATTCTGAAATCTTTAGATCATAAAGAGCAGGTGCTACTCATGATCTTTAGAGAAAGCTTGTTTTCAGGGATTGAAGATCAGGAGCTACCAAAGGAGGTACACACGCTCTTGGATCAGTACAAGGATGTTTTTCCAGAAGACATACCTTCAGGCCTTCCACCTCTAAGGGGCATAGAGCATCAGATTGATTTGGTACCAGGAGCACCTCTACCAAATAGACCAGCCTATAGAGTCAATCCTGAAGAAGCTAAGGAGCTGGAGAAACAAGTTCAGGAGCTCATGTCAAAGGGGTACATCAGGGAGAGTCTTAGCCCATGTGCCGTGCCTGTTTTGTTGGTGCCTAAGAAAGATGGTACTTGGAGAATGTGTGTTGATTGCAGGGCTATAAACAACATTACAATCAAGTATAGGCATCCAATACCAAGGCTGGATGACATGCTAGATGAGCTAAGTGGAGCCACTATCTTTTCAAAGATAGATCTTAAGAGTGGTTATCACCAAGTGAGGATGAAGGAGGGAGATGAATGGAAGACAGCATTCAAAACAAAGCAGGGGCTTTATGAATGGCTTGTCATGCCATTTGGACTTACCAATGCTCCAAGTACATTCATGAGACTCATGAATCACGTCCTAAGGCAGTACATCTGTAAGTTTGTTGTTGTCTACTTTGATGACATACTAATATATAGCCATAGCTTATCTGATCATATCCAACATCTAGAACAGGTTCTAGACACGCTTAGGTTAGAAGGCTTATATGCAAACTTAAAGAAATGTACCTTCTGCACTGATCAATTGGTATTTTTAGGATTTGTTGTGAGTTCACAGGGATTAAAGGTAGATGAGGAGAAGATCAAAGCCATCCAAGAGTGGCCAACACCATCTACAATCGGTCATGTGAGGAGTTTCCATGGTCTGGCTAGTTTTTACAGGAGATTTGTGAAGGATTTCAGCACAATAGCAGCACCATTAACCTCTGTGATCAAGAAGAACACAGCCTTTGTGTGGGGGCAAGCTCAGGAAGAAGCTTTCAACAAGCTCAAGCAATGCTTAACCCATGCACCTGTTTTGGTACTTCCTAACTTTGACATTCCATTTGAGATTGAATGTGATGCTTCTGGAACAGGAATTGGAGCTGTTCTAACTCAAGGAGGGAGACCAGTAGCTTTCTTTAGTGAAAAGCTCAGTGGTGCTACACTCAATTACCCTACTTATGACAAAGAGCTTTATGCTTTGGTGAGGTCCCTTGAAACTTGGCAACACTACTTACTATCTAAAGAGTTTGTGATTCATACAGACCATGAGACTCTTAAGAACCTAAGAGGACAAACTAATCTCAAGAAGAGACACGCAAGGTGGCTGGAGTTTGTGGAGACATTTCCATACATGATCAAGTATAAGAAAGGCAAAGAAAACATTGTAGCTGATGCATTGTCCAGGAGGCATACTCTTATATCTACAATGGAGGCTAAGATCATGGGATTTGAACACATCAAAGGTGTGTATGAAGCTGATCCAGACTTTCAAGAAGTCTACAAAGAAACCACCAAGGCAGCCTTTGGAGCATTCTATCAACAGGATGGGTTCCTCTTCAAGGACCGAAGGCTATGCATTCCTCAAGGATCCATGAGAGAGCTACTGACCAAAGAAGCTCATGCAGGTGGTTTAATGGGTCATTTTGGCAGGGACAAAACGTTGGGTGTTCTTAAGGAGCACTTCTTCTGGCCAAACATGAGAAGAGATGTGGAGAGGCATTGTGCCAAATGCATCACTTGCCTAAAGGCTAAATCCAGGTTACATCCAAACGGTTTATACTTACCATTGCCTATTTCTAATGCACCTTGGGTGGATATCTCTATGGATTTTGTTTTAGGGCTACCAAAGATCAACCACAAAGATTCTATCTTTGTAGTTGTGGACAGGTTCTCAAAGATGGCTCACTTCATTCCATGTAACAAGACCAATGATGCTGTGCAAATAGCTGATTTGTTCTTCAAAGAAGTGGTGAGGCTACATGGGATACCAAGAACCATTGTGTCTGATCGTGATACCAAGTTCCTTAGCCACTTTTGGAAGACACTTTGGAGGAAGTTGGGAACAAAGCTGTTGTTTTCAACCACTTGCCATCCTCAAACTGATGGCCAAACAGAGGTAGTGAACCGCACACTCTCAACTCTATTGAGAGCCACGGTTGGTAAGAATTTAAAGACTTGGTTATCTTGCTTACCCTACATTGAGTTTGCTTATAACCATGCTACACACTCTGCTACTAATCATTCTCCTTTTGAAGTTGTCTATGGGTTTAAACCCACTACTCCTTTAGATCTTACTGCACTGCCACAGGCTATCTATTCAAGTCCAGAAGGAGCAACCAAGGCTGAGTTTGTTAAAAAGCTTCATGAGAAGGTTAAACAGAACCTGGAGAAGAAGGCTGAACGAGTCAAGAAACAAATTGATAAGCACAGGAAGGAAGTGATATTCCAACCAGGAGATTGGGTGTGGCTGCACATGAGGCATGAACGGTTCCCAAACCAGAGGAAGTCCAAGCTTGCACCAAGAGGAGATGGACCATTCAAAGTGCTAGAAAGGATCAATGACAATGCCTACAAGCTGGAGCTTCCAGGTGAGTTTCAGATATCTTCTACTTTCAATGTTACTGATATTTCTCACTACAATGCAGATGAAGAAGAAGAAGTTCTGAGGACAGAAACTTTCCAAGGGGGAGGGAATGATGAGTTCATGGAACCAAACCAACCACAAGTACCACTTGTTAGAGCTGGACCAAGGACAAGATCAGGAACAAGAGTGCTAAGAGAGGAGTTCAACAAGGCAGTGGAACATCTACTCAACTTGCACCAGCCTATCTTAGAAGTTTCTAATCAAGAACAAGCAGATTGCAACAAGATCAAGCTATTCAACATTCAAGATGGACCAAGCATCAATCTAAGCATGCTCACTGCTCATTCAACAAGCCAAGAGAGTACCAAGGAGCTTACCATGTTTACCATCATGCCAACGGTCTAAAACATCAACCAAGCCGTCCAAATAACAAGCTAAGGTAAGTCTTTGAATACATTGATTATGCTTGTGTCTCTAACGGCTCTTTTCTTTGTTTGGTGTGTTTTAGCTTTCCATAAGAGTCTGTTTTCGTTTTTATTTGTCTTAGAGTCCCAGAGTTTGTTTTAATTACATTGTATTTTGCTTCAAAGACCCCTAGAAGGGCAAACCTGCTCGGACTATTTATAAAGTCCCAAATCAGGCGTGTATTCTTCACCCTAGATGAAATAAACGCAACCTTTTGTCCAGAGAGTATTCTGAACCTGTTTGAATTCCAGTCTGAGTTCTTGAGAGATTGTGAGAAGCATCTCTTGTTTGTCTTATCAAAGTTCTTGTCCATAGAGCTTTGTGGCGACCATCGATCCATTTGCACTTCCATTTCATTCATTAGATCAAGCAGAGAGTGTTACACAACCAGCTGCTTCATCTCCATCACCAACCATCTCGCATCCATCTTCTGTTCAAGGCTGAGAGTGTTACACAACCAGCAGCTTTGGATCCATCTCTATTTGTGCCTGCATCATAAGTGCTAAAGACAAGTTCACTCTACTTCAAAAAAGTTAGCAATTCTCATCAACACAAACATCAAGCTAAAATCCCAACTTCCACACATATCATCTATCCATTTGACATTCATTAAAGTTTTTTGTGAATAAGGATTTTGCAAAGCAAGTGGACACATTTGTCAAAGGGATTAAGGTCTTGAGGTGTAGATGATCTCAAAGAATTTGTGGCTTATGATGAACAAGGGATCACTCAATAAAAGGATGGGCTTATGCTAAATACTAAGAGTAAAGAACAACCTATGCATAAAAGAGTAAACTTCCATCTACCCAAATTCCAAAGATGTTCCTAACCCAAAGTTCTAAACCCAAAAATTTCCAATCCTATTCTGCCCTTTCTTAAGGCAATCTCCTTCTCGAACCACAAAACACAATCACTTGCTTCTCTTTTAAGCACTAAGGAGATTTTTATTGATCAATGGAAGGACTTAACTTTTTCATTATAATTAGCTTTATTATCTTGAGCTTTTGGCTTCTTTTCTTTCTTCCTCTTAGAGAATTTCTCTTTTCCTTTCACATAAACTGTTTCAACTTTATTTTTGTCCACCAAATCAATCTTTTCCAAACCAAATCAAGCTACCTGGACTAAAATGAGGGTGGTAAAAGAAAAAATAAAGTCAAAGTATGTATTAAGTACCCATCGGTACACTTTTAGATGAGGACATCAAGCCATGATCAGACAAGCAGACTATAGGAGGGCTCACTAAGCCGGTATATGCCCTTGGAGAAAAGCAGCTTGATCGTACCAAAGACACATGTGCACGTTTTGTGGCATATCTACATAACCAAGAGGAGTTAAGCTACAAATAAATATTTTACAGAAATTTAACTGATCAAGAAATCATCAAGAAGTGTAAGTGCTTCAATATCCTTTCACATGAGGAAGTTATGCAAATTACAAAACAGAAGACTTGCAAAGAACCCGCTGGAGCCCGATTGCAACTTATTGGAGAGCTCAAAACGGACCAGGATGAATTAAGAAACAAAGTAACTTGTTCTAGAATCTTAACTCATCAGGGAATCCATGAGAGTTAGAATCAAGCCAATAAAAGCTTGGATGGAGAAGTTACTCAAGTTTTAACCCCATGGTTTCTAGACTTGTTTATTTGGAAGATCGCGGGTTTGATGCACTTCAAATCTATACTTGGAAGCCATAAAGGGCGTTGCAACATGTCTGTGGGCCCTGATAATCCCTACCGTATTGACCGCAACTTACGTTTTGTTATCGGATTCATTGCGGCTCCTCTAGTAGATATTGATGGTATTCGTGAACCTGTTTTTGGATCTCTTCTTTACCGAAACAATATTATTTCAGGTGCCATTATTCCTTCTTCTGCAGCTATTGGTTTGCATTTTTACCTGATCTGGGAAGCCGCATCCGTTGATGAATGGCTATACAACGATGGTCGTTATGAACTAATTGTTCTACACTTTTTACTTGGTGTAGCTTGTTATATGATTCGTGAGTGGGAATTTAGTTGTATACCCTTTTTCCCTTGCAAGGTATTATCCCACTGGGTTTTCTTTGCAAGGTTTTTATTGAGCTAATCTGAGGCCCGATCCAATAGACAGAAAGCATGTCCCGTCCAGCCCAAGTTGCCACACGACATTGAGGCCTTATTTTATTTAGTTTCTTGTTTTATTTCCAGTAAGGCCTTAAGGCCCATGTCTTTATTTTCTTTTTGGTTTTCGAAAACTAGGCTATAAAGCCTTGTACTCTTTATTTTTCACGTTATGTTTAATCATAGATAAAAAAACCTAAAGTCCTTGTGTATTTAACGGCGTGAGCTTTTGCATTGCGTGGCCCTTGAAACTCCAGCCAAATATTGTTCCTTGCCCGAGTTATTACCGCTTCAATCCATCAAATTGCATCTGTCGAGAGCGACTTCAGTCCAACTTCTCGTGCACCATCGATATCGTGTATGTGGTCCAAAGGAGAGCGACTTCAGTCCAGAATTTGCGTCCCTGTGTCCGGTCCTTGTGAGCTGCAGTCTCTGCAGCCTACATAATCTGTTATCAGAGCTTAGGCTCTTGAAACCAATCAGTTATTTATATCCCTTACACTTTTTTTTGGTTACTTTTGCTTGTTTGTTTCCTATCAATTGAAAACTCCAAAAAAAAAAAATTGCATTAGTCATATCATATTTGCTTCTGCTATATTATTTTGCTTCTCCTTGCATCATATTCATTCATAAATTCAAAAAAATAGAGTTTTTTAGTTGTTTGAATCAAAACCGGCTGCATATCACTCATCGCTAGGGCTTTGCATCGATCTGATCCTTGTTACTTATGCTGATTTTCTTGGTGTGTTTCAGACCTTGTTTTTGATCCCTGTTGTATTTTGGTTTATAGATGCTTGAGTAGTTTTCATAGAAAATCAAAAAAAAAAGTGTTAGTTATAGCTTGTTAATTAACCGACCGCTTGTATCTCTCGCTAGGGTTATCATTCGATCATCTTTGTTTGATTGATTGCGGTTAGTACTTTCAAGTTTATGTTGATTATCATTGTATCTCTGGTTTATTTATCATATCAGCATACAGTTTGCATCATTCAAAAAAAAGGAAGAAGAAGAACATGATAGTGTTAGGTTGTTAGAGAAACCGGCTGAATTTGTTACTTGAACCGATTGTGTTGATTGATTTGCGCTTGATTGCATTGCTCTTTCTTGTTTCCTTTTCTTGCAGCTGTTTGTGTCTGATAATTTACGTGGATCATTTTGTTTAAGTTTCCTATTTGCGTTGGTTGTTTCATTAAGCTGAAAACCAAAACCGAATTAGGAGAATTGCATTCGCGGTTCATATCATTGTAGTGCTTGTAGTTTGTTTGCTTGGTCTTATTTGTTGGAATTGTGTCCAGTAATCTCGGTACTGTCTCTAGAAAGTAAGAGTATGTCAATGATCAGACATAAGTCATATAATACTGGGGGTCATGATGGCTTGCTAGAGTCCGCTCATGATCTATAAGTCTTGGACTTATTGCCTTTATTATATGATCCCATATGGGTCACACGCCTAAGCTAACAGGAAAGATATAGGAACGGCTTAGCAGAAGTACGGTAAAAGTGCTAGGCATTTACTGTACTTAGAGAGAATAAAGGGTTTGGCCACGGTGTGTCGATCGATACATAAGGTGTGTCGATCGACACAGTGCAGAGAAAACTGGACGAGTTTTATAAATAAAACTCGAGTCTGTTTTTCTTCTTTAACCCTAACCAGCCGCGCCTCTCTCTCTCTCTCCTGCGCCGAGTTCCTCAGTGGCCTAGCAGCCTTCTTCCTGATTGGTGTGCGTGTGTGAACCTCTGGAGGAGTTATCTCTCGGTGGCTCTCTGATCTCTGACATACCATCCTTTTCCGCTGCAAACAGGTATAAGGTGAGATCATCATTTGTTTCTATTCTGAGAAGAACCTAGATCCGCATGTTTAGGTTGATATGAATCTATGAATTGAATCAGGATCAACTAAACAATCCTTCAGTGGTATCAGAGCTTTAGGTTCTGGTTTTTCTTGTTTAGATTCAAGTTTAGGATTGTTTTTCTTGTTTAAAAGTGTTTTGAATCAACTACTGATAAGAGAAATCACTTAAGTAACAAGAATTGAACCCTAAACATATGAAAAATCGCATGATCAAGCTATATGATTTGGTATGCGATCTGATCCGAGAGAATGAGAATCGGCTGGGATTGCATGTATCGATCGATACGATCGCATGGATCGGTCGATACAATTCGAAGATCGCATGGATCGATCGATACGATCGCATGGATCGGTCGATACAGTCTATCGGCTAACCCTGTTAACGCGTGAAAGCATCGATCGATGCAGGATCGATGCAGGTTCGATATTGGTGCATCGACCGATGCGGTTGGTGCACATCGATCGACACGGTTAGGGTTTTGGCTCGGTTCCGTGCATGCGTGAGAGCATCGATCGATACAGGATCGATGCACGATCGATGCAGGATCGATGCTGAGAGCATCGACCGATGCGGTTGATGGATCGATCGACACGGTTGGTTCATCGATCGACATGGTTGGTTTAAGGCTCGGTTTAATTTTTGATTAAAATTAATTCGTCCTGGTTTAATAAACAGATTTAATAATTTTATTAAGTCTGGTTAAACCGGGACAAGAAATCCAATGTCGAAAGAATTATTGGATTTAGTGCCTAAACCAGGATTTTCTAATTTGATTTGGTTGGACCAAATAAATTGAGAAAATCCGGTTTAGTAAATAACCGGTTGACAATTGTGGTCATCGTAGTAATTAAAATTTGGTTAGACCAATTTTAATGAACCAGACCGGTTATGTCATTTAATTGGACAATTGGGTCATGTCTTGGACATGGACCAATTCTTGGGCCACGGGCCAAGAAGTTAAAACAATTGGGCCAATTATTTGAGTCTTTCTTCAGATTAATTTAAAATTTATTTTATAAAATTATAAAGTCGATTTTAAATTAAAGTTTCCGAAATTTTGAAATTAGAAAGTTTCTTATTTTATAGAAGTTTCTAGATTTGCATGATTCGGATTTTAAGAAATTTCTAAAGTTAGAAAGTTTCCGGTTTTAGAAAGTTTCCAATTTTAGAAAGTTTCCAAAAATAGTAGGTTTTCTAAAATGGAAAGTTTCCCGAAATAGTAATCTTCTATTTTGGGAATGAATTTTTTAAATAAACCTACGAACCTCAAATAATATCAAGCGTTGGGTGTCTTGTCCATTCTATGTCAGCTGTCGAAGCCCATTCAATTGTATTCATGGCCTTACAGTGTGAGGGTGTCTACTTTTCCGTGGATAAGACGGTTTGTGATTCATAAATGTCATTGGGAGTCCCAGACATTAATGATTACATGACTGTATAGTCTGGTTTTCTTGACTGGGCCATCGGGAGTCCCGGGCCTTGAGACATCAGAGTGGATTGGGCCTCGGGCCCAGATTCACAACCAAGAGTTATATCACGGATATAATTAGCCGACATAGGGCTTACCGATATAAGCTAAGGTTGGGTGACGGCCAGTGGCCCACTTTAATCTTAGTTATATGTGGATCTTGGAATCATTATATTCTATTGAGGGTAACTGATGTTATTGAATATAATGCATGATTAATCATATTAAATTAATACGAGATTAATCATATTGAACATATTAACTAAAATCCTTTTATCTTAATTTTCAGTTATGACTAGCACAAACAATCAAAAAACTTTCTCGATCCGGTCTGTCCTTGAGATGGACAAGCTGAACGGATCAAATTTCTTGACTTGGTCGCGGAACCTGAGGCTAGTTCTCAGATAGGAGAGAAAGGACTATGTCCTTGAGAGAGCTCTCCCCGTGAGGATCGGGTCCAATGCTTCTCATGCAGTATATGATGCTTGGAATAAGCATTATAATGATGCGGTAGATGTGCGTGGTCTGATATTGGCTACCATGGACTCAGACTTGCGGAAGCAATATGAGAACATGGAGTCGCCAATAGAGATGATCAGCAGCCTGAAATTGAAATTTCAGGAGCAGATAAGGGTGGAGAGATACCAGTTGGTTAAGTCTCTCACTAGCTGCAAGCTACCAAATGATAATCCAGTGAGTCCTCATGTCAGTAAAATGATGGGTTACATTGATAACCTGAGGAAACTGGATTATCCAGTTAGCCAAGAGTTGGCAACTGAAATCATTCTGCAGTCACTGCCGTCAAGCTATGATAAGTTCAGAAAGAACTATATCAAGAAAGGCTTAACGAAGACGCTGACTGAACTGCATGATATGCTCAAGACAGTTGAGCCAAACGTGAAGAGTACCCTGTACAATCTCATGAATGAGAAGGGTAGGTTTACTAAACCTAATGCTGACAAGGGTGAAGACAAAGTTGTCCAGATTTTGAATCATGGCAAGCGTGTGTCTTCTGAGCCCGAGTCAGATACCTCTTGCGTTGGTAAGTGCTGCGACTGTAAGGAGACAGGGCATTGGAAGAGAAATTGCATTAAATTCATGGAAGATGATGAGGAATTGAAGTTGATGTATGAGACTACTTCCTCAGGTATTCATGTTATTACTTCAAGTTCTACCTTAAAGGTATTGAATACTGGTTGTGGCACTGATATTTGTGATAATATGCAGAGCCTAAGCAACAGTAGAACGTTGAAGGAAGGGCAAGTGAAACTACATGTCTGGAAGGAGCTTGGAAGCTGCCTCAGCCGTAGGGTTTTCACTTATAGATCCCTTTTAGGCTTGTTTTTGTATTAAGTAATTGCTACAATGTACCTGCTTTAAGCAGAATTGTCTTTCATTTTCTTGTAAGAATTTGAATGTTTTTCATTTTGATAAAAGACAAGTTTTGTTCTTTTGATCTTAATGAAATATTAATTGTAGCACCCTATTCATGGAATGGGTTTTATATCTTAAACCAAAGAATGCCTAAATGTAACATAAATACCGAATTGGTTTAAATCTGATGAATTAAACCTGATTTTTCTTGGCATAAAGTCTTGGTCACATAGAGTAAGTCGGATTCAGAAATCCCATAGTCATGGACTGTTGGGCTCATTTGATAAAATATCTTATGAGACTTGAATTCTGTTTACTAGACCAAAAGGTAAAGGGCCTATCTTAGCCGAGCTAGAGAAAAGCCCAAAGGCTTATTGGACCTGGAACATACTCATGTATGTGGCCCAATGAGCAGTAATGCCAGAGAAAATTTCCTGTACTTCATTGTCTCTACTGATTACTTCAGTGAGTGTGACTGTGTTCATTTGATGAGACACAAGTCGGAATTCTTTGACATGGTCGAAAGAGTTCCAGAATGAAGTATAGGATCTGAGTGACAAAAGTATTAAGACTCTGGATTAAATCACGAGTGAGAATACTTAAGTCATTGATTGTGTGATCATCTTAATGAGTGTGAAATCGTTTCACAGCTCATTTCTCTTGAAAAACCTGAAGGTGTTTTCTGTGAGAAAGAATCAGATCTTATTAGAAATGATTAAAGATGAGTCACACGAATCTTCCATGATATTATTTAAGAATAACGCTCTAAAATATCTAAGTTTACGCTGAAATAGTTCCACAAATATCAGTTGAAAGACACCACGTTAATGTGGATTGGAATCGATCCAAATTTGTCTTTACTGAGTATTTGTAGTTGTGCTACTTCGCTGATTGTCCTAGAGAAACTAAGGCTTGTTACTTTTACGTCCAATCTGTTTTCTAAGAAGGGAAGTTATTTTCCAAGAAGAACAGTGGGAGTAAAAGTATAACTCGAAGTTTTCTTAGGGAAACCAAGGCTCGGTACTTTTACGACCATTCTGTTTTCTAAGAAGGGAAATTACTTTCCAAGAAGAACAGTGGGAGTAAAAAGTATTTTTTCGACCATTCTGTTTTCTAAGAAGGAAAGTTACTTTCCAAGAAGAACAGTGGGAGTAAAAGTACAACTCGAAGAAATTCGAGAAATACAGGAGGCTGCTTAACCTATTGAGGGAGAGCAGCGGAAGGATTTACAGATTTCTGTAGAATCTACACCTGTGGAGCCTGAAGTTCGCAGATATGAATGAATCAGTTACTAATCCGAGAGTGATTTCTCGTCATTAGTTGAACCTGATAATCATTGAAAGTTCGCATGATCTGATGATCATTGAAAGCGATGAATCTGCGAAATTCAAAGAAGCGAAAGTGAGCCCGGACTCCGAAAAATTACATTTTATGTAAGTTAGCTTCATCGATCCATTCATGGATGGAAGCAAACATATCGGAGTTGGAATCTTCGTTCTGTTGAAGTAGTCAAGGTTTTGACTTGAACAGGAACGAAGCGGAACTGTGTGTTTACTAATAGATAAGTGGGAGCGATATTGCATTTCTCATAGTGTATGTCGATGACATACTGATTCTCGGATATAACGTCCCAACGCTGTAGTCGGAAAAGGACTAGCTTGGGAGTTGGTTTAATGATTGACATGGGTAAAGCCACGTAGTTCTTGGATTTTGAATCTAAAGATAGAGATCCAAAAGAGCTGGTAGGACAAAGTCAGGATTCTTAAAATTGACAAAGTCCTACACGTTTTGAGCAATCCAAGAAGGGTTTTATGCCAATGTCACATGGCATTAAGTTAAGCAAGATACAGTATCCTACGATAACTGTTGAGCTTAAATGCATGGATGAGATTCCATATGCGTCGGCAATTGGATCTATCATGTATGCCATGAAACGTACTTGTTTGATGTTGCTTTAATGTTAAGCAAGACAAGTAAAGACCAGTCAAATCCAGCAAAGAATCACTGGATTGCTGTAAAGAATATCCTAAAGTATTTGAGGAATACTAAGGATAAATTCTAGAGTTACGGAGAAAGTGAGGTGCTACGAGTCGGTAGAGTCTGAAAGGCAAGGTTCCAATAGACAAAGATGATTTCCGATCACAGTCCGGTTATATCTTGTGTCTATCTGGCGGTGCAAGGCACTGTTGCTGACTCAATGACTTAAGCTGAATATTTCGCAGCTTGGGAAGTGGCGAAAGAGGTTGTTTGGAAAGAAGAGTTCGTCACTGAACTTGATGTGATTCCCAGCATAGATGAGACTAGCTGCACATCAGAGGTCCAAACACCTTGAGGATAGGTATAACCTATTCCGTAAGATAAATGACAGAGATGTTAAGTAGATCAGCAAGTTTCAACGAATGAGAACGTTGCTAATCTATTAACGAAGCCACTCCTTAGGCCTAAGCACGAGTCGCGGACTGTTGCTGTAGGATAAGTGAAATTAAGATGTAGTCTTAATTTCAGTGGGAGTTATTAAAGGGCTTTATTTAGTTATTGGATATGTTCTTGAAACAACATTTAAGATGTTTAATGAAATTATTATTTCAAGATTATTTTAACTGTGATGAAATAATCGTTCCAAAATGATATGAATCATTTTATAGGTCATCGAAGTAAATGACTTGATCTTGAGTCATCGAAGTCATTTAGCTTGATCATGAGACCCTATATTTGATAGATGTTTTATATCACCCTGTCCCTAGTCGAAGGTTGTTGAAATTGGAACACCAACAACCGTGTGAGACTGGATTGGTACGTGACTTATGACAAAGTCTCAGTGTGTCATAGATGCGCGGCATCAAAGTCAGTACATAGGTGTATGTTGGGGAACATACGACCGGACAAGACCCGCTTATAAGAACTCTTCAGGATATTTATATCTGTGTCATAAGAGATTCTTACTACGACTATAGAGTATAGTCCTTAGACCTGAGTTCGCATGCATGTGACTGCACATGGACTGATGTACTTTGATCATTGTCTAACGCTATCGTTCTGCGATAGTTATAAGGACCTTGTTTGGGTACATTGTGAAATGAGTAGTTTACAGTGATGGAACAAGACGGGATTTGTCCCTCCAATATAAATGGAGTGAATATCTCTAGGCCAATCGGAGATTTGAATACTGGAAAATGCATGGCCATGCTCAAACGGACTGTCCCGAGTCGTTTGGATTGTCAGTATCAAATCAGAGTCCGATGAACAAGATTAGGCTTTATAAGGATGACACCAATCTTGCCTTATGACTAATCGAGATATTGTGACAAAAGGATTATGAATACAGAGATTCCAGTACAAGTGGGAGATTGTTGGAATTGTGTCCAGTAATCTCGGTACTGTCTCTAGAAAGTAAGAGTATGTCAATGATCAGACATAAGTCATATAATACTGGGGGTCATGATGGCTTGCTAGAGTCCGCTCATGATCTATAAGTCTTGGACTTATTGCCTTTATTATATGATCCCATATGGGTCACACGCCTAAGCTAACAGGAAAGATATAGGAACGGCTTAGCAGAAGTACGGTAAAAGTGCTAGGCATTTACTGTACTTAGAGAGAATAAAGGGTTTGGCCACGGTGTGTCGATCGATACATAAGGTGTGTTGATCGACACAGTGCAGAGAAAAAACTCGAGTCTGTTTTTCTTCTTTAACCCTAACCAGCCGCGCCTCTCTCTCTCTCCTGCGCCGAGTTCCTCAGTGGCCTAGCAGCCTTCTTCCTGATTGGTGTGCGTGTGTGAACCTCTGGAGGAGTTATCTCTCGGTGGCTCTCTGATCTCTGACATACCATCCTTTTCCGCTGCAAACAGGTATAAGGTGAGATCATCATTTGTTTCTATTCTGAGAAGAACCTAGATCCGCATGTTTAGGTTGATATGAATCTATGAATTGAATCAGGATCAACTAAACAATCCTTCATTATTAATATCGTATTTTTATTAACTCACCTTCCTTTTGCATCAGAAATTTCAAAAAGGATATAGAGGAACTTGTTAGGAACTATCTCGGTCGCATATCTTTATCTCGGTTCATCGTTTACCCAAACCCGATCACTGATAACTCGAGCCATTGATTCTGTTGCTTTACCGTTCGTTTATTATGTGCTGCAATTGTTCCTGATTATTTGCACATTCTTTCTGCACGGTCTGATCCCTATGTAGCTGTATTAGGTATCGTTTAAGTCAAGAAAAAGAAGAAAAAAATAGAAATCGGTCTTAATTGTATATTTTCCATATTTCCATCTTTCCATATTTTTGTGTTGCCTTCTGCGCATTGTTTGATTCTTTTTTTTCCTCTTTTCATTCATATTTTTAATTCTTTGTGTTCTTTTTTCATTCATAAGTAGAAAACCGGTTAGGTTTAGTTGCATTTTCCAATTCTGTATTTTTCAATTTTGGCGAATTGGTGAATTGCCTTCTTTTTTCTTCTTATTTGTTTCTGGTTGTTGTGGCACTTGATTTTGTGTCTGGTGTTGTTCTTAAAGGATTAGGTACTATTGGAGACAATAATGCACTTATGGACTTAGCTCAGTTTCTCGGAGCAATCGAAGCTTTAGGAGAACAATAATGCACCAGTGGACTTAACCGGCTTGAGCAATCACCACGTGCACCAGGATACTACTTGGATTGAGAATGTGGAGATGACCCTGGTGGAGATGAACCATAAACAGAAACACCAGACTAGTCCCAAGACAACACAAGATGTTATGAGTATGGACCAGATCAAGTGCCATTCATCTCTAAGTCGCAAGAGCATTGTCATGATAAAAAGAGAAATCTATGAGCCACATAACCTCTCCTTTTCAGATCTTGACCAAGATACAGAGAATTATTTAAGATGGGAGAGAGGCCTGGAAGACTGATTTTGGTTCTATAAAATACCAAAGGAGGAAAGACTAACTCATGCCATCAACACTCTTGTTGGAAAAGCTTATATGTGGTAGATACAAGAAGAAGCTCTCAACTACTACCATAACCCGATCACTACTTGGGGAGTTTTAAAGCAGCGTATGTACAAGGAGGTTTTACAAAGTCCCACAACAGTAGCTACATTCCAAAGAGGCTCATGATGAGATCATTTTCACGAGTTTGGATAACAACACCAAATAAAGAGATTGTTTGAGATCAACAACCTACTAAGGGCCAATATAATGAGCAAGGAACATCTCTCTTGATGGAAACACATCGTAAAGATGGAAGAGAAAAAGTGGATAAAACACTAGATCACTATTTGATCCAAGAGAGTGATAATACATCATGAGTCAAAGCCAAACCTTACATGATCAAATGCACGACCAATATGACATGGTTGTTAAGACAACAAAACCCGATCAAGCCAAGGCAAAGTAATTACTTGGACCCATCTGATTCTAAATTACTGAATTATTTGATAGTGCACTTTCCTCTTGACCAAAGTACTGTTATAGGTTCAGGATCAATGAGAGAGTCCACAAAACCAGTGCACGGTCTACAATGGAGTAACCTTACACCAAAACCCGACTTCAATCTAGAACAAATCAGTGCACAATAGTTGCAATACATCCCAAAGCTCATGAAGTTTCTACAAGTCCATACAGGTAGTAAGTATGTTACCAAAGACCTCTTGATAAAATAAGAGCCTCCAGACCCAACACCACTTCCAAAAATCACGTTCTCCCCGACAACCGAAAATACCAAGGATATTGGCCAGGTAAGTAGCAACTCAACTTGGTTTACTTTTAATGACTCAAGAAATAATTTAATAAAGTTTTTATACTCAGAATATGTTGATAAAAGTTTAGGATTAAACGAGGAACACAAAATACAAACTTCTTGTTTTAAAATGCAAGTTAAAGTGAAACCAGGCAATGTTAATGAATCTTTTTGAACTGATATGAGTTTACCTGTTTTTAGTTATTACATGACTGTTATAACACACTTGTTTCTTTTCAAAAGTGTCCATCTTATTTCAGGAATGAAGGAACAAAACCGAAAAGAAATACCACCAAACCATGGACGCTGCAAGAAAGCCTCACCACCGCCAAGGGAGGAAAAGACCGAGACCTCAAGAGATGATTGTGCAGAAGCTCGTCCGTGGCACCCAAGCCAGAATAGGCGTGATATTGAATCACCTACACAAAGGATAACCATCTGATAGCCCTTACGTCAACGAGCCTTGGATCCATCAAGATAAGGTCATGGACTCACAACATCGCATGAAAGCTAACTTGCTTTATCTTGGTACAGGTTATACAGCTTCGAGGTAGAAACCTTTTCAATAGAGAGAGTATGATGAGGACATCAAGCCATCATCATCCAAGAATACTAGAGGAGGGCTCACCAAGCTGGTAGATGCCCTTGGAGAGAAGCAGCTTGTTCGTACCAGGGACACATGTGCATATTTTGGGGCATATCTACCTAACTAGGAGGACTGAAGCTACAAATAAATCTTTTATGGAAACTTACCTCATCAAGGAATCATCAAGAAGTGTAAGTGCTTCAATAGCCTTCAGATGAGGAAGTTATTGAAGTTACAAAACAGAAGACTTCCAAGGAACCTGCTGGAGACCGCCTGCCACTTATTGAAGAGCTCAAAACGGACCAGGATGAATCAAGCAATAAAATAACTTTTTCTAGAATCTTAACTCATCAGAGAATCCATGAGAGTTGGAATCATGCCATTAACAGCTCGTATGTAGAAGTTAGTCAAGTTTTAACCTAATGGTTTTTGAACTTGCCTTATTTGGAAGCTCACTGGTTTGATACACTTCAAATCTATACTTGGAAGGTAGGAAGTGTTGGGAATCCGAGCCAATTCTACAGATTCAGAATTCTCGTGAGTTCCCGATAGCCTAGGATCTAGGGTCTAGTTAATTGAATCATGATCTCACCTCGTGATTACCTGGTGTTTGGCAGCGGAAGATGGATCAGGTAATACGAGATCTACTGCGCCTCAGATGCTGCGCCTCTATCGTAGTCCACACGCACACAAGCTGGAATCCGCCGGGTTGCTAGCGCCGGTGCTCGGATCTCTTTGGGACCTTAGTTTCTAGAGGAAGAGCTTCTGTTTTCTGTCTCAGAAAACTGTTTGGGCGGCTCGTCTGTTTTAGGTCGAATAATAAGATCACTTATATATCGACTCTGTCATAAACCGAAACATCAGTTTCGGATTCGCCAGTGTGTCGACCGACACATCCATTGGTGTCGATCGACACAAGTCTTGTATCGACCGACGCACCTAATGGTGTCGATCGATACACCTCTTTGAAACTTAATTCGATGCGTATCTAATACACATCGATCAGACCATTTGCCAATGATCTATCCCATGCAGAGTATATCCAACTTGCTTAGGTGTGTGACCCTGTAGGTTCACACGATACCAGAAATGAGTTACAACTCATTTGTCATAAGCGGTTTCTAGCAAAACATTATGACTACCTAGTATCACATGAATTGTCCGATCTCGACAATACAACTATTTCTAGAGTTCGTACAATGTGATTTCAGGACATAATCCCAACAATCTCCCACTTGTACTGGAATCACCTATTCCTATAATCCCTTCGTCTCTATATCTCGATATGGCATAAGGCAAGAGACTGTGTCATCCTTATTATAGCCAACATCATGTTCATCGAACTTCTGATCTATACTGATAAACAAACGACTGACAATCACCTCGTTTGAGCACGGCCATGCATTTTCTCAGTATCAAATCTTCGATGGGCCCTGAGATATTTATCTCCCGTTATTACAGGAGGGACAAATCCCATCTTGTTCCATCCCTGTTTCTACACATACTTCATGATACGCACAAGCAATGCTGTTATAGCCGCCAGTTACGGAACGACGTTTGACAGGGTTAACGCGCACCAATTCACATGCTAGAAAGCATGATGAACTCATGTCTAAGGACTATACTCTATAGTCGTAATGAGAACCTCCCATGACACTTATATATAACTATCCTGTGGAGTTCTCATTAAGCGGGTCATGTCCGATCATATGTTCACCAACATATATTTATGTGACTGACTGTGATAATCATATCATTGACTCCATGAAACTTAGTCCAACAGTCACCTCACATACTAGTCTGCGCGGTTGTTAGTGTCCCATCTTAACAACCTTGACTAGGGACAATCATAATTTATGTCATCTTTTACTTATAGGGTTTCATGATCAAGTCTTCAACTTAATGACCTATAAGATGACCATAAAATACTTTGGGACCATTATTTAATTATTCAATGATTAAATAACACTGATGTCAGTTAGACTTACATAGACACTACCACAGCATGTCTATGTAAAGACTACAACATAACTAAAATAACTCCCACTAGAATCAAGATCATCTCTTCAGATATCTTATGCCTACAGCAACAGAATAAATTCCGTGCTTAGGTTGTGGGAGAGTTTGCGGTGTTCTGCTTGAAATAATTTCAATAGAGCACACCACCATTCAGATAAAAGCACTATTCTACTGTCCACTGCTTGGAGCCTTTCCAACAGTTAGCACCGCTATTCAGACAAAGAGACATAACCAGGTGGGAACCGGGAATCGTCTTTGTCCGACTAACTACTTTCAACTGGTTCGTCACTTTATCAGTTTACCACGAACCTATCCTTGGTGTTTCTCAACACTTGGGATATTTCTGGTAACTATTCAGTGACTATTACCAGAGTACATTGGTATTTTCTCGTCATGCTTTATGCTTAAGCTGCATTTAGACGAGCGCAAAATATGGCATTCATGATGGATTCTATTGCATCAGCATAAGTAATCACACTCATTAATACTAGTTCAGACAGTGTTCAAAACACTTCTTCTTGCTAATATTATTACCAGCTCAGCCAGTGTCCAAGACACTTCATCTTGCTTAGATTATTGCCATAAGACCTTTGGTATGAAGCCATTCTTGGAATCAAGCACATTGGAACTGTCCAATACCTTATCTACATAAGGATTTTGACACGATCCAATTAGCTTACTTAATCTATATCAATAGATTCTTATTTCAAGAATTCTAGCGGCTTCTCCCATGTCTTTTGTTTAAATTTGACTTCCGACCTAAATCTTGACAAGACTTTAGCGTTGGAACGTCGTTCATGAGATTCAAGTATGTTATCTACATACTGTGTGAGAATTGCCATTACGCTCCCACTAGTCTTCTTGTAAACGCATGGTTTCTTTTCTTTCTGATCAAGTCAAAACTTTTGACCACATTATCAGAATGTTGATTCCAACTCCAAGATGTTTGTTTCAATCCAGAAATGGATCGGTGAAACTAACATGCATACCCAGCCTATTTTCGGAGTTGGGCCTCACCATCGCTTCTTCGAATTTCGCATGTTCGTCACTTTTCAATGATCAGCAGATCACGACAATAGGTTACGAGATATCACTCTCGAGTTAGTGACGGATCCTTTCGGATCTGCGAATTTCAGGCTCCACAGGTGCAGATCCTACAACACTTTGTAGATCTCACCGCTGCTCTTCCTTATCAGGTCGAGCAGCTTACTGTGTTTATCGAATTTCTTCGATGTGTACTTTTACTCCCACTGTTCCTTTTGAAAGTATCACCTTTCTTAAAAGACACAGTTCTGGGCAACAAAAGCACTAAGCCTTGGTTTCCTCAGGATAACCAGCGAGGTAGAACTTATCAGATATGGATTCAAGTTTGTTTGTTGACTACTGTCTTACACAAACCTTGCAATCCCAATTAATCAGAAAAACAAATTTGGAAATCACCCAGTCCACATCCAATGTGGTGTTTTTCACTGATTCTGATAGAAACCTTTTAGCGTAAACATAGACATTTCAGAACGTATTCTTAAATGGTTATGGAAGATTCATGTGATTCATCATTAATCGAATCATGTCTCATAAGATCTGATTCATTCTTTCAGATGATCACCCAATTCTTGACTCTAGTATTTTCCTCCGCGATTCAATCGAGGATCTCAATACTTCTGTCAAACTGGTTCTACACTTCATCTTGGAACTCCCTTAAGGGATTCCAGCTTGTGTCTCATGAAATGAACACAGCCATGCTTATTGAATCCATCAATAAAGTAATGAAGTACAGAATATTTCCTTTGGTAATAATGCTAGTTGGGCCGCATACATCAGTATGTGTAGGGCCCAATAAGCCTCTGGCCCATTTCCTTTTAGCTCTGCTAAATGGGCCTTAGTCATTTGGTCCAGCAAGCAGGATTCATGTCTCAATTGATTTACAATCAAATGAGTCCAAAACCTATGGATTTACTGAATCCGCTTCACTCTTGTGGTTAAATGACTATACCAAAGAAAATCGAGTTTAAGTCATCAGACTTAAACCTTTAGTATTTGTGTTATATTTAACTTCTGCTGGTTTAAGATATAAAACCCATTCTAAACGGGGTGCTACCATTAAATATTTCATTAAGATCAAAAGGACAAAACTTGTCTTTTATCAAAATGAAAAACATCCAAATTCTCAAAAGAAAATGAAAGACATTTTGCGTACAGCAAGTACATGGTGGCAATTACTTAATTTCAAAAACCAAGTAGGAAAGGCTCCTACAAGTGGAGAATCTCTACGGCTCATGCAGCAACCATTGCTTCATACCAGACACGCAGTTCCACTTGTCCTTTCTTCAACGTTCTAATATCGCTTAGGTCCTGCATATTTCAAAAATATCAGTACCATAACAAGTATCCAATACTTATGTACAACTTGAATTAATAACACAATACATGAAGAAGAAGTACCATACATCTTCTCCATCTCTTGTGAATCTTCCAAGAATTTAATGCAATCTCTCTTCCAATGCCCTGACTCGTTACAGTAGAAGCACTTACTAACACCAGATGGGCTTGACTTGGGCTTATAAGATGACACAGGCTTGTCCTGATTCCAAATCTGGATGGCCTTGCCTTCACCCTTGTCTATACAAGATTTCTCAAATCTTTTACCCCTTTTGATGTTTTGCTCTGCTGTCTTGAGCATGCCATGCAGCTCAGTCAACGTCTTCGTCAAGCCTTTCTTGATATAGTTCTTAATGAACTTATCATAGCTTGACGGCAGTGACTGCAGAATGATGTCAGTAGCCAACTCTAAGCTGACAGGACATTCCAGTCTCCCCAGGTTATCAATGTAACCCATCAGTTTAATGACATGAGGACTTACTGGAGCATCCTCTGGTAGCTTGCACCCAGTGAGAGACTTCACCATCTGGAATCTCTCAACTCGTGCCAGATCTTGAAACTTCAGTTTCAGGCTGGTGATCATCTCTATTGGCGACTCCATGTTCTCATACTGACTATTCAAGTCTGAGTTCATGGAAGCCAACATCAGACCACGCACATCTACCACATCAGTATAATGCTTATTCCAAGCATTATACACTGCATGCGAGCGATTGGTCCCAAGCTTTTCTGGAAGAGCCTTTTCAAGGACATAGTCCTTGCTCTCCTGCTTGAGAATGAATCTCAGATTCCGATACCAATCCAGGAAGTTGGATCCATTTAACTTGTCCTTCTCAAGGACGGATCGCAACGAGAAAGTAGTCATAGACATAAGCTGAAATCCAAGAAAAATAAAGATTTAGTTATGTATATGAAGAGAAATCTTATCAAATAAGAAAACTCGCATTATATTCAAACTATGTTTCCTCTATGAATATAATGATCCAAGATCCTTAGACTACTAAAATTCGAGTGAGCGACTCGCCGTGACTCAAACTTTAGTTATCTAGGTAAGCAAATCATTGCTAATTGTACTCGGTACAACTCTTGGTTGTGGATGAGACAAACTATGTCTAATCCACTCTGATGTCTCTGGGCCCAGAACTTTCGATAGCCCAGTCAAGTAAACCAATCTCTTCTGTCTTGTGATCATTGACAGTCGCACTGCGAGTCTATCAATTATCATCTGTCTTGATCAGATCACTGTGGATACCAAGGACTCCAAGACTATCCAACAATGAACCGAGTCTTGACAGTAGACGAGATTTGGGCAAGACATCAAGGTTACTTGATATTTAGTTGAGGAAACTAAACTCTGAAGTTTAGCAAATCAATTTCTTAGGTCATGTAATTGTTGATGTTAATGCACTGCAAGTCCATCAATGTTATTACCTGCCTTACTCACGTAATTGTGGACACCAAGCTCTTGGCTAGACATCACACAACTAAACGAGTCTTGACAGTTGACCACATTGAAGCTAATCTTTGATCAATGTTTAAGTCTAGTTTGGTTTCTGCAAATTCAAGGTTCAATAACCAGAATTTCGAATACTTTGTCGATCGACGCAGACTCTGTCTGTCGATCGACATAACCAAGCAAAACCGGATTTCAATGACCGGTTAATTCAATTAACCCGGTTCATCGAACCAGTTATGGCGATCGACGCAGCCCATGTGTGACGATCGACATAGACCTAAACCGCAGATAGTTCTTGATAACCGGTCCAATTCAATTGAACCGACTTATCTGATCAAACTGATCTTAACCAATCGGTTTATACTAATTGGGATGATCAGTTCAATCCAATTGAACCAATTCATCCAATTTAAAACGTTTAAACCAGTTTCAACTGATTGCGATAACCAGTCCAATTCAATTGAACCGACTTATCCAATCAAACTGATTTATCCCATCGGTTCATGCTAATTGAGATAATCAGTTCAATCCAATTGAACTAATTCATCCAATTTAAACCGATCTATTCGAACTTAACCAAGCATGATAACCGGTCCAATCCAATTGAACCGATTAACCATTCGCTCGGCCTGTGTCGATCGACACTCAACCTGTGTCGATCGACGCAGTAGGCTTTTAGGTTTTCTACGAGAAAAACCCTAGCCGCCGAATTTCGTCATGTGTCGACCGACACTCAAACTGTGTCGATCGATACTCGACCGAGTTTGCTCTGAGTCGACCGACACACACAGTGTGTCGATCGACACAGAAGGCTTTCGGTTTTTCTTCGCGAAAAACCCTAGCCGCCGAATCTGTCGATTTCGCCACCTTGTGTCGACCGACACACCTAGTGTGTCGATCGACACTGTGCGAAAACACAGTTTCGATTCCGAGCAAAATCGATCTAACCTGTTCTAGCCAAACAACCTAGTTTGCGAATCTAAATCATCAAATTCAATGAACAGGTTCGATTCAATGATAAAACCCTAAGGCTCTGATACCACTGTTGGGAATCCGAGCCAATTCTACAGATTCAGAATTCTCGCGAGTTCCCGATAGCCTAGGATCTAGGGTCTAGTTAATTGAATCATGATCTCACCTCGTGATTACCTGGTGTTTGGCAGCGGAAGATGGATCAGGTAATACGAGATCTACTGCGCCTCAGATGTTGCGCCTCTATCGTAGTCCACACGCACACAAGCTGGAATCCGCCGGGTTGCTAGCGCCGGTGCTCGGATCTCTTTGGGACCTTAGTTTCTAGAGGAAGAGCTTCTATTTTCTGTCTCAGAAAACTGTCTGGGCGGCTCGTCTGTTTTAGGTCGAATAATAAGATCACTTATATATCGACTCTGTCATAAACCGAAACATCAGTTTCGGATTCGCCAGTGTGTCGACCGACACATCCATTGGTGTCGATCGACACAAGTCTTGTATCGACCGACGCACCTAATGGTGTCGATCGATACACCTCTTTGAAACTTAATTCGATGCGTATCTAATACACATCGATCAGACCATTTGCCAATGATCTATCCCATGCAGAGTATATCCAACTTGCTTAGGTGTGTGACCCTGTAGGTTCACACGATACCAGAAATGAGTTACAACTCATTTGTCATAAGCGGTTTCTAGCAAAACATTATGACTTCCTAGTATCACATGAATTGTCCGATCTCGACAATACAACTATTTCTAGAGTTCGTACAATGTGATTTCAGGACATAATCCCAACAGGAAGGGCATTGAAACATCTTTGTGAGACAAATGTTATACTATTTTCCCTTGAAAGGTTTTATCCCACTGGATTTTGTTTGCAAAGTTTTTAACGAGGCAATCTGAAGATTATACATAAAGAACAACCGGCCCAACCCAAGTTCCCACACTACCTTGAGGCCTTATTTTCTTGAGTT
Organism: Orychophragmus violaceus; assembly: GCA_030180135.1. Lineage (NCBI taxonomy): Eukaryota > Viridiplantae > Streptophyta > Magnoliopsida > Brassicales > Brassicaceae > Orychophragmus > Orychophragmus violaceus. Next base: position 55,861,138 of record CM058235.1, on the reverse strand, counting down.
TCTTGTTTTATTTTATCTAAGGCCTTAATGCCAATGTCTTTATTTTATTTTTGGTTTTCGAAAACTAGGTTATAAAGCCTTGTAATCTTTATTTCTCAAGTTACGTTTAATCATAGAGAAAAACCCTAAAGTCCTTGTGTCTTTGACGGCCTTGAGCTTATGCATTTCCTGGCTTCCCCCTTGCAACTCCAGCCAAAACTTGTTCCTTGTTAGAGTTCTTACAACTTCAATCCATCAAATTGCATCAGTAGAGAGCGACTTCAGTCCAGCTGCTTGTACACCATCTGTATCGTGTCTCTGGTCCAAAAGAGAGCTACTTCAGTTCAAACTTTGAGTCCCTGTTCCGATCCTTGTGAGCTTGAGTCCCTGGAGCTTACATCACTTTTCAAAGCACAACATGGTAATTCAAGTAAATATTAGTTGTTCTAATAAATAGAGAAAGATTCAAATCTGATCATGCTTCAATCAAAAAAAGAACAACAATGCACGAGATCCAAGAATGGTTCTTCGTTATTTTTAAATTTACTAAATGCATCAAATAACCACATGCTAGCATAATAAACCAAAATTACAAGACAATTATTTGCAAGGAAAACATGTCTTAGCTCTCAAATTGATAGTAAAGTTTTGTTCGGTTGCTAGAAATCCCCGGCCATGTCGCCAAATTGATAGTAAAGTTTTGTTCGGTTGCAAAACATATCAATTCATCAAACCTCTACAAATGTCGATGTAGTATTGGAGGTATCAATCCACATAAGCAAGAAGAACAACATACTAGGAATACAAGAAACTACACAATCTAAAAAATATTATAAAAGAGGGTTTATCTAACAATCCTAAGCAATATATAAAGAAGGAAAGAAAGAAAAGAAAACAAATAATAAAAGTCAAAAAGTCAACTAAAAGTCAACCAAAAGTCAACCGACGAAATTGCAAGAACAACGCTGAAAACATGATGAACGATAGGTCTTAGAATGAGTTAAATAACTTTGTATGATCAAGGAACAATCTAAAATACTTCAATCAATCACTGAATGCTAATAATGGCTTAATGACTCTAATTCTAATTAATCACATTTCCATGCTCATAAACCTATGCTAATCATGCAAACATTCATGAGCATGAAGCACCTTAACAGCAATGATGGAAGTTCAAGAAGAGCAGCTGAAACTAGCCAAAATCATGCATGGAGGTCAACTTAACAGCCATCAAGAACACCAGTCTAAACATAACGAAGATGGAAAATCTTCTTAAAAAGAGGATTATAAGCTTGGTTGAAAAACGATGAATTAAAATATAAGGGTAAGGAATTATTCTCTATATCATATACAAAGTTATATTTCCTCCTTGGAAGCTCTTTAGATACAAAGGCAATCAGAAAAAACTATCTAATGTCTAAGGGACGAGTCGGCTTCCTTCATGATATTGTTGCATTTTGATGCATTTAGGATAGTCTTTCGTTCATGTTTTTAATCCTTTTTGCATTCATTCATGTTCCTTTCTTGTTCTTTGTTGCATTTAGAGTCTAGAAACATTTAAAGTTAGGATTTTACATTGTTTGGTCTTTTTGCATCTTTTAGGTGACTTTGGAGCTTTGGAAGAGTCATTGGATGAATGGTGATGAATGATCAAAATGATGTTCTTGAATGATCGAGCAAAATGAGGCCCTTCCGTGCATATTTAGCTTTTGGAGCATCAAATAGAAGTTGTAGGAAATCGATAGCTTTCCAATGGAGGTGGTTTCATGTCGTTTGGAGCTGTATTCGAGACGTTATGGCCAATTTACTGGCCATCGGTTTGTGTAGCGGGCAGAATCAAACAGCTGTATTTTCCGAAGATTTTAGTGTGTGTCTTGCGGTTTGCCTAGCGGGCAAATGCAAACCGCTGGGAAGCCCAGATTTCCGAAACTTTTGTGTTGACCAGCCTTTGACCAAGCTTTTTTACCCAAGCTTTGTTTGGGTCGATCCAGACTTGTTGGATTGACCCAGTTCGACCCTTTTTACTATAAATAATTAATTTTGGGTTTCTAAAACCTTAATTTTTCGGTGGGTTATGGAATGATTAATGATGCTTAGGACTTGTTTATGTATGATCCTTCTCTAATTAGTTGATCTCTATGCTAGGTTGCAAGGAATTGTTGAATCTAGATGTTAGGCTTTTTCATGCTCACAAGGTGTTTGATGAAATGCTTGAATGAACAAATTAGAGGATTTTCACTCTTAGCCTAAGAGATTATATCTCTAAAGTGATTATTGGTAATGAGAACTTGTTTGCATTGCTTGTTTGTCTCTTAATCACAAATGAGAATCTGTTCTTGATTAGGGATTAGACAAATGGACTAGTGACAAAAGATTGGATTAATCTAATGATTAATGTTCTTTGCCTAAAGATTAGCTTTGCTAAAAGGTATTTGATGGATATTCATGCATGCTTGTCTTGTAATTCACAAATGAGAATTGAATGATTGCATGATTAGCATAGGAGTTATGAACATGAGAATGTGATTAACTCAATTATGATCATTAACCTTGTTTAGCAATGTTTGATTGATTGAAGCATTATGAACCATCTCTAGATCATCTAGTCTCCATGGCCTCAACCTAGGATCCATATTTCTTATTATTTTCAGATTTAATTGTGAATTTTCGTCGGTTGACTTTTTGTTGACTTTTGTTGGCTTTTTGTTGACTTTTCTTGTTTGCTTTCTTTATTTGATTTCTTGCCTTCTAGTTTGTTTAGGATTATTATATAAACCTTCTTTTATCCATTTTGCTTAGATTAAGAAGTTTAATGTATTCTTAGTGCCCTATTCTCTACGCATTTGGATTGATAACCTCAAGTATTACAATGACACATTAGTATTTTGAGGGATTGATATAGTCAAGAACCGAAAATTCTACTTATCAATTTGGCGTCGTTGCCAATTGGGTTTAGCAATAGTCATTAGGATTTTTCTTCTTCTTGAGACTAAGCTTTTATTTTGTTTTTACTTGTGTGGTTACTAACTCTCTTTCAAGTGTTTGATCTTTTTGCAAGGTGCAATCATAAGGAAGAGAGCATGGCTTCAGAGATAGATTCAATGTTGAGGGCTATGTTGGAAGCTCAAGAAAGAGATGGCTTGGGACCCTACAAGTCATCATGGTTTTGAAATCACATCTATTTATCAAGATGATCTTCCAAATGAGTACTCTTCTCATGAGTACCAATATAGATATGGTTATGGATACCAATCTTGGAGCATGGAGCATGAGCATGAAGCACCTTACTCCTCCCAATCATGTGATGAAGATCTTCTCAACTTGGCAAGGATGGCATTGGAAGGACAAGAGAGGTATAATGAGAGCATAAGGAATATCAACACTATTTTTGCTCAATTGCCTCAAGATGCAAGCATTGTTGATCCAACACATGAGGAGAATGCTCAAGTCCAAGATGAATTTTTGAAAGAAGCTTACTCTTCCCAATCATATAAAGAAGAGCTTCTCAACTTGGCAAGGTTGGCATTGGAAGGACAAGAGAGGTACAATGAGAGCTTAAGAATGATCAACAATGATTTTGCCCATTTGCCTCAAGATACAAGTATTGTTGAGCCAACACATGAGGAGACTGCTCAAGTCCAAGATGAGTTCTTGAAAGAATCTGAAGAGACTATCAAGGAATTTGAAATGCTTCTTGTTTGCATTGTTGGTGAAGACCTTGTGATAAGGTATGAAGATGAGGATGATGAAGAGATAATCATGGGTAATTCAACCAATGGAAACAATGAAGGAGTAGAAGAAGTTGTGAGAGTTTAGGAAGAGCCTTATGAAGATGGGTTGGTTGTTGAGTGCAAGGTTATCAAGGAAGAGAACACACAAGATGAGCTCTCAATCATGGAAGAAGTGCCAAAGCAACCAACTCCCATGCAAAAACCAATTGGAAGAAATCCTATGGAGAAACAAGATAGTCCCAATGAAGAGTCCTTCAAGGAGGATGAAGAAGATGGATCTCTAATGGCTCAACCCTTTCACAACCACCTTGATATAGTTGAAGGATTGTTTAGCTAATCCTGATTCAATTTCTCATTGATTGATTCCTACTAAACAGATTGGATCTAGGTTCTCTTGCTGAATCATAAAAGATCTCACATAATACCTTGTTTATGCAGCGGAAGAAGAGATATTGTCAGAGATCAGCAGAACCACCAAGGGATAGCTCCTCCAAAGTCTCACACACGCACACTGCAGGAAGTTGGCTGCTAGACCGAGAGGAGGGAGGCGCAGAAGAGAGAGAGAGAGGCGCAGAAGGCTTAGGAGAATTAGAGAGCTAGGTCAAGTTTTATTCATTAAAACTCCTTTTAGTTCTCATGGGCTTTTGGGCCCAATCCTCAGTCTGATTAAATCCCTTGGATTTAATCAGGCCCTTCTATCTCTCCAAGCACAGTAAATGCCTAGCACTTTTACCGTACATCTGCTGAACCGTTCCTTCATAGTTTCCTGTTAGCTTAGGCGTGTGACCCATATGGGATCATATAATAAAGGAAAAAAGTCCAAGACTTATAGATCATGAGCGGACTCTAGCAAGCCATCATGACCCCCAGTATTATATGACTTATGTCTGATCATTGACATACTCTTACTTTCTAGAGACAGTACAGAGATTACTGGACATAATTCCAACAATCTCCCACTTGTACTAGAATCTTGGTATTCATAATCCTTTTGTCTCAATATCTCGATTAGTCATAAGGCAAGATGAGTGTCATCCTTATAAAGCCTAATCTTGTTCATCGGACTCTGATTTGATACTGACAATCCAAACGACTCGGGACAGTCCGTTTGAGCATGGCCATGCATTTTCCAGTATTCAAATCTCCGATTGGCCTAGAGATATTCACTCCATTTATATTGGAGGAACAAATCCCGTCTTGTTCCATCACTGTAAACTACTCATTTCATAATACACCCAAACAAGGTCCTTATAACTATCGCTTAACGACGGCGTTAGACAATGATCAAAGTGCATCAGTTCATGTGCAGTCACATGCATGCGAACTCAGGTCTAAGGACTATACTCTATAGTCGTAGTAAGAATCTCTTATGACACAGATATAAATATCCTGAAGAGTTCTTAAAAGCGGGTCTTGTCCGGTCGTATGTACCCCAACATACACCTATGTATTGACTTTGATGCCGTGCATCTATGACGTCCTGAGACTTTGTCATAAGTCACATACCAATCTAGTCTCACGCGGTTGTTGGTGTTCCAATTTCAACAACCTTCGACTAGGGACAGGATGATATAAGCCATCTATCAAATATAGGGTCTCATGATCAAGCTAAATGACTTTGATGACTCAAGATCAAGTCACTTACTTCGATGACCTATAAAATGGTTTGTATCATTTTGGAACGATTATTTCATCACAGTTAAAATAATCTTGAAATAATAATTTTATTTAAACATCTTAAAATGTTTTACAAGAACATATCAAATAACTAAATAAAGCCCTCAAACTCCCACTCAAATTTAGATTACATTTCAATGTCTCTAATGCCTACAGCTTCAGTCAGGAACTCGAGCTTAGGTCTTGGGAGTGGCTTTGTCAATGGATCAGCGACGTTATCATCTGTCTGAACTCGGCTGATCTTGACTTCCTTTCTATTAATGATATCACGTATCAAGTGAAATCTTCTTAGCACATGCTTGGATTTCTGGTGTGACCTTGGTTCCTTTGCCTGAGCAATAGCACCATTGTTATCACAAAACAGTGCCAGAGGCTCAGCCGCATTTGGTATCACACCTAGTTCAATAATGAACTTTCGTATCCAAACAGCTTCCTTCGCTGCTTCTGAAGCGGCGATATATTCAGCTTCTGTAGTGGAATCATCAACGGTGTCTTGCTTGGAGCTTCTCCAACTGATTGCACCGCCATTCAGACAAAAGATATAACCGGACTGTGACCGGAAATCATCTTGATCTGTCTGGAAACTTGCGTCTGTGAATCCACTGACTTCAAGCACATTACTTCCGCCGTACACCAAGAACTTATCCTTAGTATGTCTTAGATACTTCAGGATATTCTTGACGGCAATCCAGTGGCTTTCACCTGGATTTGACTGGTATCTACTCGTCATGCTCAATGCATAAGCAACATCAGGACGAGTACAGATCATGGCATACATGACAGATCCTATTGCAGATGCATAAGGAATATTCTTCATGCGCTCAAGCTCAGCAGCCGTCGTGGGGCTCTGCTTCTTGCTTAGCGTTGTGCCATGTACCATTGGCGTGAAGCCCTTCTTGGAATCTGCCATGCTGAATCTATGCAGGACTTTGTCAATGTATGAATCTTGACACAAGCCTATCAGCCTTTTAGATCTATCCCGGTAGATCCTGATTCCAAGAACGTATGCGGCTTCACCCATGTCTTTCATGGAAAAACAACTTCCAAGCCAGTCCTTTACCGACTTCAGCATTGGTATGTCATTTCCGAGAAGTAGTATGTCATCGACATATAGAATAAGAAATACTATCTTGCTCCCACTAGTTTTCTTATACACGCATTGTTCTTCTTCGTTTCTGATGAAGTCAAATTGCTTGATCGCTTCATCAAAACGAAGATTCCAGCTCCTCGATGCTTGCTTCAATCCATAAATGGATTTATGAAGCTTGCATACTTTCCCAGCATTCTTTGGATCTATGTAACCGTCAGGTTGTGTCATATACACATCCTCTTCCAGAATGCCATTCAGGAAGGCGGTTTTCACGTCCATCTGCCAAATTTCATAATCATGAAAAGCTGCAGTTGCTAGTAGAATCCGAATAGATTTCATCATAGCCACTGGGGAATAGGTTTCATCATAATCTGTAGGAATTGTTTAGTTGATCCTGATTCAATTCACAGATTCATATCAACCTAAACATACAGATCTAGGTTCTCTTGAATAGAAACATTAGATGATCTCACCTTTTACCTGTTTGTTGCAGCGGAAGGAATAGAACAGGTCAGAGATCAGAGAGATACACCGAGGGATGAATCCTCCAAAGGTTCACACACGCGATCACAGAAACGGCTGCTAGACCGAGCTGATGGGAGGCGCAGAGAGGAGAGGAAAATCGCGGCCAGGGTTAGGGTTAGAGAGGAAAGATTTGGCTTTTAGTTTATAAAAGCCTTCTCTTTCCCTTTTGGGCTTTTGGGCCCAAAATACCAATCTGATTAAATCCCATTTAATCAGACCCATTAATCTTTCTCTCTTAGTACGACAAATGCCTAGCACTTTTACCGTACTTCTGCTAAGCCGTTCCAACACATTTTCCTGTTAGCTTAGGCGTGTGACCCATATGGGATCATATAATAAAGGCAATAAGTCCAAGACTTATAGATCATGAGCGGACTCTAGCAAGCCATCATGATCCCCAGTATTATATGACTTATGTCTGATCTTTGACATACTCTTACTTTCTAGAGACAGTACCGAGATTACTGGACACAATTCCAACAATCTCCCACTTGTACTGGAATCTCTGTATTCATAATCCTTTTGTCTCAATATCTCGATTAGTCATAAGGCAAGATTGGTGTCATCCTTATAAAGCCTAATCTTGTTCATCGGACTCTGATTTGATACTGACAATCCAAACGACTCGGGAAAGTCCGTTTGAGCATGGCCATGCATTTTCCAGTATTCAAATCTCCGATTGGCCTAGAGATATTCACTCCATTTATATTGGAGGGACAAATCCCGTCTTGTTCCATCACTGTAAACTACGCATTTCATAATACACCCAAACAAGGTCCTTATAACTATCGCAGAACGATAGCGTTAGACAATGATCAAAGTGTATCAGTCCATGTGCAGTCACATGCATGCGAACTCAGGTCTAAGGACTATACTCTATAGTCGTAGTAAGAATCTCTTATGACACAGATATAAATATCCTGAAGAGTTCTTATAAGCGGGTCTTGTCCGGTCGTATGTTCCCAAACATACACCTATGTACTGACTTTGATGCCGCGCATCTATGACACACTGAGACTTTGTCATAAGTCACGTACCAATCCAGTCTCACACGGTTGTTGGTGTTCCAATTTCAACAACCTTCGACTAGGGACAGGATGATATAAAACATTTATCAAATATAGGGTCTCATGATCAAGCTAAATGACTTCGATGACTCAAGATCAAGTCATTTACTTCGATGACCTATAAAATGGTTTATATCACTTTGGAACGATTATTTCATCACAGTTAAAATAATCTTGAAATAATAATTTCATTAAACATCTTAAATGTTATTTCAAGAACATATCCAATAACTAAATAAAGCCCTTTAATAACTCCCACTGAAATTAAGACTACATCTTAATTTCACTTATCCTACAGCAACAGTCCGCGACTCGTGCTTAGGCCTAAGGAGTGACTTCGTTAATAGATTAGCAACGTTCTCATTTATTGAAACTTGCTGATCTACTTAACTTCTCTGTCATTTATCTTACGGAATAGGTTATACCTATCCTCAAGGTGTTTGGACCTCTGATGTGCAGCTAGTCTCATCTATGCTGGAACTCACATCAAGTTCAGTGACGAACTCTTCTTTCCAAACAACCTCTTTCGCCACTTCCCAAGTTGCGAAATATTCAGCTTAAGTCATGGAGTCTGCAACAGTGCCTTGCACCGCCAGATAGACACAAGATATAACCGGACTGTGATCGGAAATCATCTTTGTCTATTGGAAACTTGCCTTTCAGACTCTATCGACTTATAGCACCTCACTTTCTCCGTAAATCAAGAACTTATCCTTAGTATTCCTCAAATACTTTAGGACTTACTTTAGGAAAATTGATTCTTTGCTGGATTTGACTGGTCTTTATTTGTCTTGCTTAACATTAAAGCAACATCAAACAAGTATGTTTCATGGCATACCGATAGATCCAATTGCCGACGCATATGGAATCTTATCCATGCATTTAAGCTCAGCAGTTATCGTAGGATACTGTATCTTGCTTAACTTAATGCCATGTGACATTGGCATAAAACCCTTCTTGGATTGCTCAAAATGTGTAGGACTTTGTCAATTTAAGAATCCTGACTTTGTCCTACCAGATAGAGATCCAAAATCCAAGAACTACGTGGCTTTACCCATGTCAATCATTAAACCAACTCCCAAGCTAGTCCTTTACCGACTACAGCGTTGGGACGTTATATCCGAGAATCAGTATGTCATCGACATACACTTTGAGAAATGCAATATCGCTCCCACTAATCTATTAGTAAACACACAGTTCCGCTTCGTTCCTGTTCAAGTCAAAACCTTGACTACTTCAACAGAACGAAGATTCCAACTCTGATATGTTTGCTTCCATCCATGAATGGATCGATGAAGCTAACTTACATAAAATGTAATTTTTTTTTTTTTTTTTCGGAGTCCGGGCTCACTTTCGCTTCTTAGAAATTTCGCAGATTCGTCGCTTTCAATGATCATCAGATCATGCGAACATTCAATGATCATCAGGCTGAACTAATGACGAGAATTCACTCTCGGATTAGTGACTGATTCTTTCATATCTGCGAACTTCAGGCTCCACAGGTGTAGATTCTACAGAAATCTGTAAATCCTTCCGCTGCTCTCCCTCAATAGGTTAAGCAGCCTCCTGTATTTCTCGAATTTCTTCGAGTTGTACTTTTACTCCCACTGTTTTTCTTGAAAAGTAACTTCCCTTCTTAGAAAACAGAATGGTCGTAAAAATACTTTTTACTCCCACTGTTCTTCTTGGAAAGTAATTTCCCTTCTTAGAAAACATAATGGTCGTAAAAGTACCGAGCCTTGGTTTCCCTAAGAAAACTTCGAGTTATGCTTTTACTCCCACTGTTCTTCTTGGAAAATAACTTCCCTTCTTAGAAAACAGATTGGACGTAAAAGTAACAAGCCTTAGTTTCTCTAGGACAACTAGCGAAGTAGCACAACTACAAATACTCAGTAAAGACAAATTTGGATCGATTTCAATCCACATTAACGTGGTGTCTTTCAACTGATATTTGTGGAACTATTTCAGCGTAAACTTAGATATTTTAGAGCGTTATTCTTTAATAATATCATGGAAGATTCGTGTGACTCATCTTTAATCATTTCTAATAAGATCTGATTCTTTCTCTCAGAAACACCTTCAGGTTTTCAGGAGAAATGAGCTGTGAAACGATTTCACACTTTATTAAGATGATCACACAATCAATGACTTAAGTATTCTCACTCGTGATTTAATCCAGAGTCTTAATACTTTTGTCACTCAGATCCTATATTTCATTCTGGAACTCTTTCGACCATGTCAAAGAATTCCGACTTGTGTCTCATCAAATGAACACAGTCACACTCACTGAAGTAATCAGTAGAGACAATGAAGTACAAGAAATTTTCTCTGGCATTACTGCTCATTGGGCCACATACATCAGTATGTTCCAGGTCCAATAAGCTTTTGGGCCTTTCTCTAGCTCGGCTAAGATAGGCCCTTTTCCTTTTGGTCCAGTAAACAGAATTCAAGTCTCATAAGATATCTTATCAAATGAGCCCAACAGTCCATAACTATGGGATTTCTGAATCCGACTTACTCTATGTGACCAAGACTTTTATGCCAAGAAAAATCAGGTTTAATTCATTAGATTTAAACCAATTTGGTATTTATGTTACATTTAGGCACTCTTTGGTTTAAAATATAAAACTCATTCCATGAATAGGGTGCTACAACTAATATTTCATTAAGATCAAAAGAACAAAACTTGTCTTTTATCAAAATGAAAAACATTCAAATTCTTACAAGAAAATGAAAGACAATTCTGCTTAAAGCAGGTACATTGTAGCAATTACTTAATACAAAACCAAACCTAAAAGGGATCTATAAGTGAAAACCCTACGACTGAGGCAGCATCCCAAGCTCCTTCCAGACATGTAGTTTCACTTGCCCTTCCTTCAACGTTCTACTGTTGCTTAGGCTCTGCATATTATCACAAATATCAGTGCCACAACCAGTATCCAATACCTTTAAGGTAGAACTTGAAGTAATAACATGAATACCTGAGGAAGTAGTCTCATACATCAACTTCAACTCCTCATCATCTTCCATGAATTTAATGCAATTTCTCTTCCAATGCCCTGTCTCCTTACAGTAGCAGCACTTACCAACGTAAGAGGCATCTGACTCGGGCTCAGAAGGCACACGCTTGCCATGATTCAAAATCTGGACAACTTTGTCTTCACCCTTGTCAGCATTAGGTTTAGTAAACCTACCCTTCTCATTCACGAGATTGTTCAGGGTACTCTTCACGTTTGGCTCAACTGTCTTGAGCATATCATGCAGTTCAGTCAGCGTCTTTGTTAAGCTGATAGGTCAAGAATTAATCCCTATACTAAACTGCAAGTGTACAGCAATGTCAAAGTAGTATATAGGGTTATCGAATCCACAGGGACACTTGGTCTCAAGAGAATCAAACCGTAGGGAATGAATACTAGAAATAAGCAATGTGATTGTATTGAAAATAGTGCAAGAGAGTAAATCAGTAGCAGAGATTATTGGTTGTGAAAGCAAGTAATTAAAAGCGTCAAACCTAGGGTATTCTCAGGAAATCAGACTAGCAGACAGTTCATTTAGCAAGGATCTAATTAAGCACAGTTCTAGAACTCAAAACACAGATATAGAATTAACCAAATTCCTTTGCGATAATTCTCTAAGTCTAAGTGCAGCAAACCAAACTTCCGTTTGCGAGAACTAACAGATTAAACCAGCAATAAGCTCAAGTTTGATATGTTCACAATTATCCTAAACCAAACTTTCGTTTGCGCAAAGTTTAATTGCCCAATTTAATTAGTTCAGATTCCTAAACCCCACTTCCGTGACGTATTTAGCAACCTAAGATCTAGATTCTAATTGATCAGGTTAGAACTAGCTTTAAGCACAATTAAATTGAAGAACAGATATAGTTTGAATCCTTAACTGAAATTGAACAAGTCTAGCAAGTCATGAAATCCTATGTGAGAAACCCTAAGTCTAACTAGGAATCTACTCAGACATAGATAATGAAAACATGATCATATGATAAGTAAATTGCATAAAAGAATAAGAGTAAAAGGGGTTCGAAATCTTCTCCAAATACAGATGATGAATTAGGTTCAGATCAGCCCCAAAAAGCTCTAAAAATCCTCTGCTCTTAATTATGAAGTTGTCTTGTAAAAAGTATAAAGCGTATCTAATAAAAACACTAAAAACTCTATTATATAGGCATAATCTCGGCCAGGGGCTTCTTTGTAAATATCAGGAACTTCTGGATCAAAGTGCAATATCTGGATTCTTCTAAACCGCCGAGTTTTTGGCCCATCTCGCTGGTGCAACGATCGTTGCTAGAGTGCAACGATCGACACCTTTCTCTGTCTCGGACAGTGAACTCTATCTCTCGGCCAATCACTCTAAAAATCTCCAAAATGCTCCATAATCTCCAATTTAGCTCCCAACCTGATTATACCTGTAAAAGACTCTAAACAAAGACAAAAGACACTAAAACACATCTATATCATGGCCTAAAACTAGTAAAAACCATGATATATCAACTCCCCCACACTTAGCCTTTGCTTGCCCTCAAGCAAAACATAGAACTAAAACATGGTGAAGAGGTTTGAAAACTCTTCAGAAACTCATTTCATCTTAGAAGCTACAATACTCAGATTCCCCTTAGTAAACCACTGAAAGAATCAATCACAGGATATCAAGACCAACATGTACTTCCCCCACACTTAGCAACTGTCCTAGGTAAACTCCACAATCACATTCAAGCATTCAAATTCTCTCTACTGACTTCTGCAAGTATTTAAGTGCGGTCTCACCTAAGGAGTATCGATCTAAAGGCACATGGATTCTTACCTAATCAGCTCTAGACCACCATACTATCTTTCTCTAGTCCCTTTCTTCTCTTTCCCTTCTTTAACAACTGATTTTTCCCCACTGGGTATCATTTTATTTTTTTTTATCAGTGTTCTTCCCGTTATGGGGTGTACTTTGGACACATTCCATGGATCACATGAGAGATAATAGTGTTTGCTACCACTCTCATGACCACTTCGGAGTTACTAACTCATCCTCAGTTTATTATTATTTTTTTTTTTTTTTTTTTTTTACTTTATAGAAGGGGAGAAGGGAACTAAATAGGACAGGTTTACAGGCTGTGTCAGAACTAACAGGGAATCCGACATAAAGTATACCAAGCCCTTAGGTGAGAAATCTAAGTCAGTATTAGGGGTGAAGTCAGTAAAAGATCCTCTGATACCTGAAGTGATGTGGGTGTTCCCAGTAGGTTGATCTGTGATGGGGTTTTCTAATAGTCAGAGATAGATCCTGCAACTTCATCCCAATGGTTACTTAAGTTCCTGCAAGTTTTGTAAATCTCCTCAGAAAATCATAGTTTCTTACTTAAACAATTTTGACTCAATAAAACAAAAAATTTTGAAAAATGGACTGACTCTTAAGAAAACAGAAAGATAAACGTCAGTAGCACCTCCCCCACACTTAAGACACACTGTCCCCAGTAGTGTCCAGCGAAGGATTGGTAAAAAGAAAATAAAATAAATTGAAAAGGTGAGTTTATGTCTGTCGGGTTACCTCTGTCGCACAGCATCGATCGGTGCATTAGATGCATCGACCGTTGCTTGGCGACTGTCGTGTATGGTCGATCGTTGCTAAGGACCGCAACGATCGCTGCAATGCGATTCCCTTCGTGTTGTGACGATCGATGCAGTAATGCATCGATCGCTGCACTGCGATTTAATCCGAGACCTGCAAACATGACTGCACCAGAAACAAAAACAAACGTAAAATCCTAACAAAAACACCAAAAAAGAAAAACACCAGTACCTAATGGTGGGTTGCCTCCCACCCAGCGCTTGTTTAAGGTCAATAGCTTGACCGGACGCGCAAGGTTTTTTTCAAGTTGAGGGTGCAGCATCCAGAGGCAAAATCTGTCCTCTGGGAATCTCGGCCTTAGCCCAATAGTGTTTTACCCTCTGCCCATTCACAGCAAACTCATTACCTTCCTTACCTATTAGTATGACAGCTCCATATGGACGCACTTCTTTTATTGTGTAAGGACCGGACCATCTTGATTTCAGCTTTCCTGGAAACAAATGCAAGCGAGAATTGTATAGAAGTACCTGATCATTAGGCTCAAACCGTCTAGAAACAATCTTTTTATCATGATAAGCCTTTGTCCTCTCCTTGTACAGCTTTGAGTTCTCATAGGCAAGATGTCTAATCTCATCCAACTCATTAAGCTGTATCAGCCTTCTCTCTGCAGCTGATTTAAGGTCAAAGTTCATCTGCTTCACAGCCCATGCTGCTTTGTGCTCAAGTTCCACAGGCAGATGGCATGCTTTTCCATACAACAAGTGAAATGGAGTAGTCCCTAATGGTGTTTTGAATGCAGTCCTGTAGGCCCATAAAGCATCATCAACCTTAGCTGCCCAATCTTTTCTTGTCTTCCCAACTGTTTTCTCCAAGATCTCCTTGATTTGTCTGTTGGAAACTTCTACCTGTCCACTAGTCTGTGGGTGATAAGGAGTAGCAACTCGGTGATGCACCCCATGCTTCTTCAAGAGCTTCTCAAATACCTTATTAATAAAGTGAGACCCTCCATCACTAATTACTATCCTGGGTACTCCAAATCTAGGGAATATAATGGATTTGAACAGCTTAATGACTACTGAAGAATCATTGGTTGGACTAGCTATTGCTTCTACCCACTTAGATACATAATCCACAGCAACCAATATGAACTTATTCCCAAAAGATGAGGGAAAGGGACCCATAAAATCTATGCCCCAGCAATCAAAAACCTCAACCTCAAGAATGAAATTCTGAGGCATCTCATGCTTTCTGCTGATTTTCCCTCTCCTTTGGCAGGCATCACAATGAGAAATAAAAGAGTGAGTATCAGCGAACATTGTAGGCCACCAGAAACCTGCCTGCAAAACTTTAGATACAGTTTTAAAAGTAGCAAAATGTCCTGCGTAATCTGATCCGTGGCAGTGGAACAGGATATCTGGAACCTCCGATTCAGCAACACATCTCCTATAAAGGCCATCCGAACAGTGCTTATAGAGGTAAGGTTCATCCCAATAGTACCTCCTAAGTTCTCTGAAAAACCTCTTCTTCTCATATCCTTTTAGGTTATCTGGTTCAGCCTCTGCAGCTAGATAATTGGCTATGTCTGCATACCATGGTTGATCATTTGTTGAGACAGCATAAATCTCAAACTCATGTTTTCCAATCCGTACCGTAAAAGTCTCTGGGTCTGTGTTCGCTCTGCAACGATCGTCACAGCCAGATGTATCGATCGCTACCGCCCTGATAGATGCATCGATCGATGCTGATGTTGCATCGATCGACGCAATGCGATTAATCCGACAGTTTTGCAGATCTCTGTCCAAATCTGTCTCACAGATTGTCCCAACCATATTGACGTTTTCCTCAGGCAAATAGTCATTGATTGGCACGTCGTCTTCTATCAGCATCCTAGAAAGATGATCAGCAACTCCATTCTCAACTCCTTTCTTATCTCTTACTTCAATATCAAATTCCTGGAGCAACAAGATCCATCTCAACAGTCTTGGCTTAGCATCCTTCTTCTGCATCAGATACTTCAGGGCTGAATGATCAGTGTGTACAATCACCTTGGAGCCAACAAGATAAGAGCGAAATTTCTCAAATGCAAAGACAACTGCTAACAGCTCCTTTTCTGTAGTGGCATAGTTCCTTTGTGCATCATCCAGTGTCCTACTGGCATAATAGATAGCATGAAGCTTTCTATTTTTCCTTTGTCCAAGAACAGCTCCTACAGCATAGTCACTTGCATCACACATTACTTCGAAAGGCAAATCCCAATCTGGTGGCTGAACTATGGGAGCGCTTACTAAGGCCTGCTTGATCTGTTCAAATGCGGTTTGACAATCTGCAGTGAACTCAAACTTGATGTCTTTACACAGCAAAGCAGTTAATGGCCTAGCAATCTTACTGAAATCCTTGATGAACCGTCTATAGAAACCAGCATGTCCAAGAAAGCTTCTAATAGACTTAACAGAATCAGGTGCCTGCAGGTTCGTCATTACCTCGATCTTGGCGCGGTCTACTTCTATTCCAGCCTCTGACACTTTGTGTCCTAGTACAATGCCATCTCTGACCATGAAATGACATTTCTCCCAGTTAAGAACTAAGTGCTTCTCTTCACATCTCTTCAAAACCTTACACAGATTATCTAAGCATTCATTATAGGATGATCCATAAACTGAGAAATCATCCATGAATACTTCCATAAAATCCTCAATCATATCTGTGAATATGGACATCATGCATCTCTGGAAAGTGGCTGGTGCATTGCAGAGTCCAAAGGGCATCCTACGGTAGGCGAATGTCCCATATGGACAAGTGAAAGTGGTCTTTCCTTGATCCTCTGGATGGATGGGGATCTGAAAGAAACCTGAGTATCCATCTAAAAAGCAGTAGTAAGGATGATTTGCTAACCTTTCGAGCATCTGATCAATAAAAGGTAGGGGGAAATGATCCTTTCTAGTCGCAGCATTCAGTTTCCTGTAGTCGATGCACATCCTGTGTCCCGTCACAGTCCTAGTAGGTATCAGCTCGTTCTTCTCATTCTTAACAACTGTAACTCCACCTTTCTTAGGTACTACATGGACTGGACTTACCCAATCACTGTCTGAAATAGGATAGATGATCCCAGCATCCAGGAGTTTCATGATCTCCTTTTTGACTACTTCCTGCATATTAGGATTAAGTCTCCTCTGATGTTCGATTGATGTCTTAGACTCATCCTCGAGATGTATCCGATGCATGCACAGCTCTGGTGAGATACCTGAAATGTCATTAAGGGAATAGCCAAGAGCTTTGCGATGCTTGCGCAGCTTGCTTAGTAGTAAAGTGAGCTCTGCGTTGTTCAAACTAGCGTTGACAATCACTGGATAAGTTGAATTTGGTCCAAGAAATGCGTACCTTAACCCGGATGGAAGTTGTTTCAGATCTATTTTCGGAGCCTTTTCTTCTGCCCAGTCGAGGTCGTCTTGCAACGATCGTTGCTTAGTTGGTATCGATCGTTGCAGTCCCGCGTCAGATACTTCGACCTGCATTGCAACCTCGATAGAATCCATCAATCTTGTATAGCACATTGCAGGCTCGTCCTGTAGGTACTCCAACTCCAAAATAGAACTCAGTAAGGCTCTTTCTAGTGGGTCCTCAGCATGTGATTGATGGAAGTACTCTGCAGCCAAATCACCCAATGTGTCCACATAGAAGGTCTGCCCGTCAATGGTTGGTCTCTTTACCAGCTTGTTCATGTCAAAACTCATCTTTAGATCACCCACATTCAGGATTATCTTACCTCCTTGACAGTCAATCATTGCACCAGCTGTTGCTAAGAAAGACCTGCCTAGAATTAATGGGTCTTTTGGCTCCTGCCCATATTGTAGAACCACAAAGTCAGTTGGGATCACACACTTGCCAACAGTTATAGGCACATCCTCTATTACTCCTTCAGGAATCCTGACTGACCGGTCTGCCAAAACTAGTGATATCCTAGTTGGTATAAAGTCTGTCATCCCTAGTCTTTTAGCAACCGAGAGAGGCATCAGATTTACACTAGAGCCAAGATCACATAGGGATCTTTCGAACCTCTCCTTGTAGATAGCACAATCTAATACGAAGCTGCCTGGATCCTTCAATTTCTCTGGAATTCTACCTTGAATCACTGCACTACATACTTCATTGAGCATCATTATACTTTCTTCGTCAGACCATTTACCAGAAATTGCATCCTTAAGGCATCTCTTCATCATGGGGGAGGTTTCAATAGAATCCAACAAAGGTACTTCAACCTTCACCTTTTTTATGAACTCCTTCCATTTTGCATATTGCCTATCATTCCTAGCTTTTCTGGGATTCTTGGGATAAGGTATCTTAGGCTTGTATAACCTTTCAGCCGGCTGTTTTGGGTTTTCAGCATCCGAACTTTCTGTAGTTACCTTGTGTCGATCGTTGCCCTTGTTGCACCGATCGATGCTTGGCGACTTTGTTACGATCTCCGGTTCTTTGGTTTCGCTTGGCAACGATCGTTGCTTGGATGCATCGATCGATGCGCGGCGAATACCGCGTATCTCATCTTCCAACTCTTCAATTTCTACGAGTTCCTCAACGCTTAACTGCTTTCCCTGGCCAGATGACAGCTCCTTACCACTTCTTAATGTCACGGCATTGCATTGGTACTTAGGATTGGCATCAGTTCTTCCCGGGAGATATCCCTCTTCCCTTTGAGCATGCCCAGCAGTTCTTGCAACTCTTGCATCAAGCTCTTTTATGTGCGTGTTCAAACCTTCAAACTTCCCATTCAGCTCCCTGTAGATGGTATCCATCTTTGCGTCAGAATCTGCTGCGTACTTAGTCTGATTCTCCATCAGCTGTTTTAGCATCATCTCTATCTTACTATCAGGCTCATTGGCTTTCTTAAAACCACTTTGCTGAACTCCATTTGAAGATCTGTTTCCCTGCTGATTTCTAAATCTATTTCCTTGGAAACCAGAACCTCCCATGTAATTCACTTCTTCTTCCTGAGTGTCCTCCTCAGTCTGAATTACATCTATATTTTGGGCAAGGTGGACATCTTTCTTACTTGTCAAGAGATTGTAAACTGTGTCCAGCCTAGATCTAATCTCAGTCATGTTAGGGTCCTCTGTACTTACACCAGATTTCTTCCTCGTCTCATCCATAGACTTGCAACTGTAGCTGCCAACCAGGTTCTCTATCAACTGCTTAGCTTGTGTAGGAGTCCTGGTATTGAAATTTGCATCACTGGAATTATCCAAAGCAGTCTGATAAGGGAGATCTATTCCTCTGAAGAAAATACCAATCAGCTGTACTTCTGTGAATCCATGGTGTGGACAATCACGCTGATACTGCTTAAATCTCATCCATGCGGTGGTCAAAGGCTCCACAGCTCCTTGGGAAAAAGTGAGTATGTCCTGTCTGGACTGATCTGAGCGCGCAGCGTCGTAGAAGTGACACAGGAACTCACTCTTTAAGGCTGCCCAAGTAGTATACTGACCAGGTGCCAGTTGTCTCAGCCATGCACTAGCGTCTCCAGCAAGACTGTGCGGAAATAGCTTAAGGAACAGATAGTCCGGGCATACTCCTTCATACTTCATGACAGTGACTATGTCCTCAAACTTGTCAATGTGATCCATAGGCTGCTCTGATTGAAGACCATGGAAAGCAATTTGTCTCATCAGTTGGTAGTAGATAGTTTTTACCTCAAAATCATTCCTCTCGAAGGCAGGAAGCACTAGAGCTGCTCGGTTTGCATGAAACTCATCAGGTCTATTGTAATCAGCTAGTGTCCTCTCATGAACTACCATCCGGCCTTCTGGCTCAACTTCATCAGGGATCACTCGTCCCTCAGCATCAATCCTTTGCCCAGCAGCATTGTAAGGATTGTCCTCTGGATCCCTCAGGATTCCATCAGCATCTGGTATCAAGATCAAGCGTTCTTGTACCATTCTCTCTCTCTTTTCTCTTCTAATAGTCCTCTCTAGACGTCCAAGTTCTTCTAGGTTGAGATTAACTAAGCTCGAGTTCGGATTACTTCGAGTGTTCTGCGTTGGCATAAACTGTCTGTAATCGTCCAGCAACGATCGATGCTATCAGTGCAACGATCGATTCAATCTCAAATCGCTTAGCAACGATCGACGCAAGGGTGCAACGATCGATGCAAGGCGAAATTCGTACCTGCGCGACAGAGAGAAACAGAGAAAAAGTTAGCAAAATAAAATAAATAAAATAAAAACGAAAAACGAAAACGAAAAACGAAAAATTTCTAGTAAAACCCTAAGTTCGGTCCTATCGAAGACTCTAAGAGTCCCCGGCAACGGCGCCAAAAACTTGATAGGTCAAGAATTAATCCCTATACTAAACTGCAAGTGTACAGCAATGTCAAAGTAGTATATAGGGTTATCGAATCCACAGGGACACTTGGTCTCAAGAGAATCAAACCGTAGGGAATGAATACTAGAAATAAGCAATGTGATTGTATTGAAAATAGTGCAAGAGAGTAAATCAGTAGCAGAGATTATTGGTTGTGAAAGCAAGTAATTAAAAGCGTCAAACCTAGGGTATTCTCAGGAAATCAGACTAGCAGACAGTTCATTTAGCAAGGATCTAATTAAGCACAGTTCTAGAACTCAAAACACAGATATAGAATTAACCAAATTCCTTTGCGATAATTCTCTAAGTCTAAGTGCAGCAAACCAAACTTCCGTTTGCGAGAACTAACAGATTAAACCAGCAATAAGCTCAAGTTTGATATGTTCACAATTATCCTAAACCAAACTTTCGTTTGCGCAAAGTTTAATTGCCCAATTTAATTAGTTCAGATTCCTAAACCCCACTTCCGTGACGTATTTAGCAACCTAAGATCTAGATTCTAATTGATCAGGTTAGAACTAGCTTTAAGCACAATTAAATTGAAGAACAGATATAGTTTGAATCCTTAACTGAAATTGAACAAGTCTAGCAAGTCATGAAATCCTATGTGAGAAACCCTAAGTCTAACTAGGAATCTACTCAGACATAGATAATGAAAACATGATCATATGATAAGTAAATTGCATAAAAGAATAAGAGTAAAAGGGGTTCGAAATCTTCTCCAAATACAGATGATGAATTAGGTTCAGATCAGCCCCAAAAAGCTCTAAAAATCCTCTGCTCTTAATTATGAAGTTGTCTTGTAAAAAGTATAAAGCGTATCTAATAAAAACACTAAAAACTCTATTATATAGGCATAATCTCGGCCAGGGGCTTCTTTGTAAATATCAGGAACTTCTGGATCAAAGTGCAATATCTTGATTCTTCTAAACCGCCGAGTTTTTGGCCCATCTCGCTGGTGCAACGATCGTTGCTAGAGTGCAACGATCGACACCTTTCTCTGTCTCGGACAGTGAACTCTATCTCTCGGCCAATCACTCTAAAAATCTCCAAAATGCTCCATAATCTCCAATTTAGCTCCCAACCTGATTATACCTGTAAAAGACTCTAAACAAAGACAAAAGACACTAAAACACATCTATATCATGGCCTAAAACTAGTAAAAACCATGATATATCATAAGCCTTTCTTGATATAGTTCTTTCTGAACTTTGTTGGAAAGTTTAGACTCTAGGTTCAATTCTCAGATTAGTTGAACCTACTAAACATGCATTAGATCTAGGTGTTCTTATTTAGAATCATATGATCTCACCTTTTTACCTGTTTGTTTGGCAGCGGAATTGAGAACAGGTCAATGATCAGGGAGATACACCGAGAGATGGATCCTCCAAAGGCTCACACACGCAATCACCGGAAACTGGCTGCTAGACCACAAGGAGGCTGGCGCAGAGAGAGGAGAGAGGCGCGGCTAGGGTTGGGTTCTAGGGAGAAGAGAATTGGCTTTTAGTCATTTAAAAGCCTTCTCTTTCCCTTTTGGGCTTTTGGGCCCAATCTGATTAAATTCCATTTAATCAGACCCATTAGTCTTTCTCTCTTAGTACGACAAATGCCTAGCACTTTTGTCGTACTTCTGCTAAGCCGTTCCAACATTATTTCCTGCTAGCTTAAGCGTGTGACCCATATGGGATCATACAATAAAGGCAATAAGTCCAAGACTTATAGATCATGAGCGGACTCTAGCAAGCCATCATGACCCCCAGCATTGTATGACTTATGTCTGATCACTGACATACTCTTACGTTATAGAGACAGTACAGAGATTGCTGGACACAATTCCAACAATCTCCCACTTGAACTGGAATCTCTGTATTCATAATCCCTTTCGTCTCAATATCTCGATTAGTCATAAGGCAAGATTAGTGTCATCCTTATAAAGCCTAATCTTGTTCATCGGACTCTGATTTGACACTGACAATCCAAACGACTCGGGAAAGTCCGTTTGAGCATGGCCATGCGTTTTCCAGTATTCAAATCTCCGATTGGCCTAGAGATATTCACTCCATTTATATTGGAGGGACAAATCCCATCTTGTTCCATCACTGTAAACTACTCATTTCATGATGTACCCAAACAAGGTCCTTATAGCTATCGCAGAACGATAGCGTTAGACAATGATCAAAGTGCATCAGTCCATATGCAGTCACATGCATGCGAACTCAGGTCTAAGGACTATACTCTATAGTCGTAGTAAGAATCTCTTATGACACAGATATAAATATCCTGAAGAGTTCTTATTAGCGGGTCTTGTCCGGTCGTATGTTCCCAACATACACCTATGTACTGACTTTGATGCCGAGCATCTATGACACACTGAGACTTTGTCATAAGTCACGTACCAATCCAATCTTACACGGTTGTTGATGTTCCAATTTCAACAACCTTCGACTGGGGACAGGATGATATAAAATATTTATCAAATATAGGATCTCATGATCAAGCTAAATGACTTCGATGACTCAAGATCAAACCATTTACTTCGATGACCTATAAAATGGTTCATATCATTTTGGAACGATTATTTCATCACAGTTAAAATAATCTTGAAATAATAATTTCATTAAAACATAAATAATAATGTTTTACAAGAACATATCAAATAACTAAAATAAAGCTCACAAAACTCCCACTCAAATTTAGATTACATTTCAATGTTTCTAATGCCTACAGCTTCAGTCAGGAACTCGAGCTTAGGCCTTGGGAGTGGCTTTGTCAATGGATCAGCGACATTATCATCTGTCGGAACTCGGCTGATCTTGACTTCCTTTCTATTAATGATGTCACGTATCAAGTGATATCTTCTTTGAACATGCTTGGATTTCTGGTGTGATCTTGGTTCCTTTGCCTGAGCTATAGCACCATTGTTGTCACAAAATAGTGCCAGAGGCTCAGCCGCATCTGGTATCACACCTAGTTCCATAATGAACTTTCGAATCCAAACAGCTTCCTTCGCTGCTTCTGAGGCGGCGATATATTCAGCTTCTGTAGTGGAATCAGCAACGGTGTCCTGCTTGGAGCTTCTCCAACTTACTGCACCGCCATTCAGACAAAAGACATAACCGGACTGTGACCGGAAATCATCTGTGTCTGTCTGGAAACTTGCGTCCGTGAATCCACTGACTTTAAGCACATCACTTCCACCGTACACTAAGAACTTATCCTTAGTATGTCTTAGATACTTCAAGATGTTCTTTACGGCAATCCAATGGTTTTCACCTGGATTTGACTGGTATCTACTCGTCATGCTCAATGCGTAAGCAACATCAGGACGAGTACAGATCATGGCATACATGACAGATCCTATTGCAGATGCATAAGGAATATTCTTCATGCGCTCAAGCTCAGCAGCCGACGTAGGGCTCTGCTTCTTGCTTAGCGTTGTGCCATGTACCATTGGCGTGAAGCCCTTCTTGGAATCTTTCATGCTGAATCTTTGTAGGACTTTGTCAATGTATGAGTCTTGACACAAGCCTATCAGCCTCTTAGGTCTATCCCGATAGATCCTAATTCCAAGAACGTATGCGGCTTCACCCATGTCTTTCATGGAAAAACAACTTCCAAGCCAGTCTTTCACAGACTTCAGCATTGGAATGTCGTTTCCGAGAAGCAGTATGTCATCAACATACAGAATAAGAAAAACGATTTTGCTCCCACTAGTTTTCTTATACACGCATTGTTCTTCTTCGTTTCTGATAAAGTCAAATTGCTTGATCGCTTCATCAAAACGAAGATTCCAGCTCCTCGATGCTTGCTTCAATCCATAAATGGATTTATGAAGCTTGCATACTTTCCCAGCATTCTTTGGATCTATGTAACCGTCAGGTTGTGTCATATACACATCCTCTTCCAGAATACCATTCAGGAAGGCGGTTTTCACGTCCATCTGCCAAATTTCATAATCATGAAAAGCTGCAGTTGCTAGTAGAATCCGAATAGATTTCATCATAGCCACCGGTGAATAGGTTTCATCGTAGTCCACTCCGTGAACTTGTCTGAAACCTTTTGCCACCAACCTGGCTTTATAAATCTGGACATTTCCATCCACGTCAATCTTCTTCTTGAAGATCCATTTGCACTCGATGGCTTTTACACCAACGGGTAAGTCAACCAACGAAAATACTTGGTTGACCGACATGGAGTCCATTTCGGAATCAGTGGCCTTGCGCCACTTAGAGGAATCTGGGCCCATCATGGCTTGATTGAAGTTCGATGGTTCATCACCATCAATGATCAAAAGATCATGACAGTCAGTCACGAGGAATCCCTGATATCTCTCGGGTTCGTGACGGATCCTCCCGGATCTTCGAACTTCAGGTACCACAGGTTCAGGCTCTACAATTTCTTGTAGATCCTCCTGCTGCTCTTCCTCATTAGGTTGAGCAGTATCCTGTTCATCTTGAATTTCTTCAAGCAGTACCTTACTCCCACTGTCTTTCTTAGAGAGAAACTCTCTCTCAAGAAAGTTACAATCCCGGGCAACAAAGATCTTGTTCTCGGAACGTAGATAGAAGTAATAAGCCTTGGTTTCCCGTGGATAACCAATGAAGTAGCATTTATCAGATTTTGGTGTAAGCTTATCTGAGATTAATCTCTTTACATAGGCTTCACAACCCCAAATTCTTAGATAAGACAGCACTGGAGCTTCTCCAGTCCATAATTCATATGGTGTCTTTGCTACTGCCTTTGATGGCGCTCTGTTTAATGTGAACACTGCTGTTAGCAGAGCATATCCCCAAAGGGATATTGGAAGGTCTGTGTGACTCATCATAGATCGAACCATATCCAATAAGGTCCGATTTCTCCTCTCAGACACACCATTCCATTGAGGTGTTCCAGGAGGAGTGAGTTGGGATACGATCCCACACTCTCTCAGATGATCACTGAATTCCTGGCTTAAGTATTCTCCTCCTCGGTCGGACCGAAGAGCCTTAATGCTTTTGCCAAGTTGGTTCTGTACTTCATTTTGGAATTCTCTGAACTTCTCAAAAGATTCAGACTTATGTTTCATCAAATAAACATATCCATACCTACTGAAATCATCAGTAAAGGTAATGAAGTACTGATAGTTTCCTCTTGCATTAGTGGACATTGGGCCACACACATCAGTGTGTATCAGGCCCAATAAGTCACTGGCCCTCTCGTTAGGTTTATTAAAGGGGGCCCGTGTCATTTTGCCCATCATGCATGATTCGCATTTCTCACATGACTCAAAGTCAAATGAGCCAAGAAGTCCATTCGAATGGAGCCTCTTGATGCGTTTCTCGCTGATGTGCCCTAAACGACAATGCCATAGAAACGTTCGGTTTTCCTCATTAGGTTTAAACCGTTTTGTATTGATGTTATAAATTGGCGCGGATTGATCGAGTATGTAAAGCCCATTCGTAAGAGGGGCCGAACCATAGAACAAATTGTTGCGATTGAAGGAACATAATTTATTCTTAACTGAAAAATCATAACCTTCCAAATCCAACAAAGAAATTGAAATAATATTTCTGCTTATAGCAGGTACAAAATAACAATTATTAAGTTCTAAAATCAATCCCGAAGGTAAAGACAACAAGTAAGTTCCTACAGCTAGTGCTGAAACTTTCGCTCCATTCCCAACTCGTAGTTCCACTTGTCCTTGCTTCAGCCTTCTACTGTTGCTGAGTGCCTGCATATTAGTACAAATATGAGCCCCACAACCAGTATCCATGACCCATGAGGTATTATCAGAAGTAGTTGTATTAACTTCTATAACAAAAATACCTGATGAAGAAGTCTCGAAAGTCTTCTTCTTTAATTCCTTTAGACCTTCCTGGAATTTCTTGCAATCTCTTCTCCAATGCCCCAGTTCTTTGCAGAACCTGCACATGTCAGTAGGCCCAGCCTTGGACTTGGGCTTGGGCTTTGGCGTG
Organism: Orychophragmus violaceus; assembly: GCA_030180135.1. Classification (NCBI taxonomy): domain Eukaryota; kingdom Viridiplantae; phylum Streptophyta; class Magnoliopsida; order Brassicales; family Brassicaceae; genus Orychophragmus; species Orychophragmus violaceus. Next base: position 55,835,187 of record CM058235.1, on the reverse strand, counting down.
TCTGAGTCCACGACTTGGACACCCTTGGCCTTTCCCTTATCCTTAGCAGAAGACTTCTTAAACCCCTTGCCCTTTTGTACCATAAGTACATTGGGGTCCTTGGCGGTTTTCTTCAAGTTGGGCTCTGCAGTCTTGAGCATTCCGTGAAGCTCAGGCAGTGTCTTACTCAAGCCATGCATGTTAAAGTTCAGAATGAACTGATCATAGCTTGCAGGTAAAGACTGCAGAATGATGTCGCAGGCAAGTTCCTGGCTGATTGGGCAGTCGAGTTTGTGAAGATGATCGAGATAACCCATCATCTTCAACACATGAGGACTCACTGCCGCATTCGCAGCCAACTTACAGTCCAAGAGGTTCTTAACTGTCTGGAACCTCTCGGTCCTAGCCTGCTCCTGAAAAAGCGATTTCAGGCTTGCCATGATCTCGATTGGAGACAATACACTTTCGAACTGCTTTTGCAGCTCTGGAGTCATTGTCACCAACATCAGGCAATAAACATCATTTTCATCTGACGAATGCTTTTCCCAAGCATTGTGCAGAGTCCTGGCAGCATTGGCAAGAGGCCTCTCGGGGAGGGGATCTCGAAGGACATAATCCTTCTTCTCCTGCTTGAGGACCAGCCTCAAGTTCCTTGACCATGTCAGGAAGTTCGTTCCAGTCAGCTTCTCCTTTTCGAGAACAGACCGGATCGAGAACGTGTTTTGTGTGCTTGTAGTAGTCATATCTGAAATATATAAATAAAAAGGTTATTAGTTATATGTTCAAAATGATTAATCTTGTATTAAAGTATAATATGATTAATCATGCATTATATTCAATAACCTAAGTTACCCTCAATAGAATATAATGATTCCAAGATCCACATATAACTAAGATCAAAGTGGGCCACTGGCCGTCACCCAACCTTAGCTTATATCGGTAAGCCCTATTTCGGCTAATTATATCCGTGATATAACTCTTGGTTGTGAATCTGGGCCCGAGGCCCAATCCACCCTGATGTCTCAAGGCCCGGGACTCCCGATGGCCTAGTCAAGAAAACCGGACTATACAGTCATGTAATCATTAATGTCTGGGACTCCCAATGACATTTATGAATCACAAACCGTCTTACCCACGCAAAAGCAGACATCCTCACACTGTAAGGCCATGAATGCAATTGAATGGGCTTTGACAGCTGACATAGCCTGGACAAGACATCCAACGCTTGATATTGTTTGAGGTCCGTAGGTTTATTAAATTTCATTCCCAAAATAGAAGATTACTATTTCGGGAAACTTTCTATTTATGGAAACCTACTATTTTAGGAAACTTTCTAAAACTGGAAACTTTCTAAAACCGGAAACTTTCTATTTTAGAAATTTCTTTAAAATCCAAAACCCGCAAATTCAGAAAATTCTAATTTTGGAAACTTTCTAATTTCGAAATTTCGGAACTTTATAAAATTTAAAATCGAATTTCATAATTTTATTTTATAAAATAAGTTTTAAATTTGAATCTGAAGAATGACTCAATTAATGGCCCAATTGTTTTAACTTCTTGGCCCGAGGCCCAAGAATTGGTCCATGTCCAAGACATGACCCAATTGTCCAATTAATTGACATAACCGGTCTGGTTCATTAAAATTGGTCTAACCAAATTTTAATTACTACGATGACCACAATTGCCAACCGGTTATTTACTAAACCGGAATTTCTCAATTTATTTGGTCCAACCAAATCAAATTAGAAATTCCTGGTTTAGGCACAAAATCCAATTTTCGACTTTGGATTTCTTATTCCGGTTTAACCAGACTTTAATAAAATTATTAAAATCTGTTTATTAAACCAGAACGTTGATTTTTAATTAAAATCTTAAACCGAGCCTTGAACCGAACCAAATTAGTCACGAACCAAACCGAGTTGGTTGTGACCTAATTTCCAGCCGCCAACCCTAGCCAACTCGATCCGAGATCGTGATGGCCGCGAACGGGACGGGACAGGGACGGTTCACGGACGATCGGGACGCAGCGCACGGACAGCCGGGACGCTCGCCAGCCGGACGTTCGGATGATCGGGACGCAACGCACGGACGATCGGGACGCTCGGACGATCGTTCGATCTCGATCTTTCGATCCCGACCGAACCGATTCCGACCGACCTCCTGCGCGCGACCGTTCGACTCTCGGCCGTGATCTCTGACCGGCCAAGCCGGTTGATCACCCTTGGCCAATCAACAAAAAACCCGAGTCATATAGCTCGGTTTTGTGATTCAAGTGTTTGTTCAGGATTTTAATTCAGTTTCTTATGTGTTTTTCTTATCAGTAATGGATTCAAAACACATCTAAACAGATTAAACAACCTAAACAATGAATCTAAAACAAGAAACCTAAGAACCAATGGCTCTGATACCACTGTTGGAAAGTTTAGACTCTTGGTTCAATTCTCAGATTAGTTGAACCTACTAAACATGCATTAGATCTAGGTGTTCTTATTTAGAATCATATGATCTCACCTTTTTACCTGTTTGTTTGGCAGCGGAATTGAGAACAGGTCAATGATCAGGGAGATACACCGAGAGATGGATCCTCCAAAGGCTCACACACGCAATCACCGGAAACTGGCTGCTAGACCACAAGGAGGCTGGCGCAGAGAGAGGAGAGAGGCGCGGCTAGGGTTGGGTTCTAGGGAGAAGAGAATTGGCTTTTAGTCATTTAAAAGCCTTCTCTTTCCCTTTTGGGCTTTTGGGCCCAATCTGATTAAATTCCATTTAATCAGACCCATTAGTCTTTCTCTCTTAGTACGACAAATGCCTAGCACTTTTGTCGTACTTCTGCTAAGCCGTTCCAACATTATTTCCTGCTAGCTTAAGCGTGTGACCCATATGGGATCATACAATAAAGGCAATAAGTCCAAGACTTATAGATCATGAGCGGACTCTAGCAAGCCATCATGACCCCCAGCATTGTATGACTTATGTCTGATCACTGACATACTCTTACGTTATAGAGACAGTACAGAGATTGCTGGACACAATTCCAACAAACTTATCATAGCTTGACGGCAGTGACTGTAGTATGATCTCAGTTGCCAATTCTAGGCTAACTGGATAATCCAGTTTCCTCAGGTTATCAATGTAACCCATCATTTTACTGACATGAGGACTCACTGGTTGATCATTTGGTAGCTTGCAGCTAGTGAGAGATTTAACCAACTGGTATCTCTCCACTCTTATCTGCTCCTGAAATTTCAATTTCAGGCTGCTGATCATCTCTATTGGCGACTCCATGTTCTCATATTGCTTCCGCAAGTCTGAGTCCATGGTAGCCAATATCAGACCACGCACATCTACCGCATCATTATAATGCTTATTCCAAGCATCATATACTGCATGAGAAGCATTGGACCCGATCCTCACGGGGAGAGCTCTCTCAAGAACATAGTCCTTTCTCTCCTGTCTGAGGACTAGCCTCAGGTTCCGCGACCAAGTCAAGAAATTTGATCCGTTCAGCTTGTCCATCTTAAGGACAGACCGGATCGAGAAAGTGTTTTGATTGTTTGTGCTAGTCATAACTGAAAATTAAGATAAAAGGATTTTAGTTAATATGTTCAATATGATTAATCCTGTATTAAATTTAATATGATTAATCATGCATTATATTCAATAACATAAGTTACCCTCAATAGAATATAATGATTCCAAGATCCACATATAACTAAGATCAAAGTGGGCCACTGGCCGTCACCCAACCTTAGCTTATATCGGTAAGCCCTATATCGGCTAATTATATCCGTGATATAATTCTTGGTTGTGAATCTGGGCCCGAGGCCCAATCCACTCTGATGTCTCAAGGCCCGGGACTCCCGATGGCCTAGTCAAGAAAACCAGACTATACAGTCATGTAATCATTAATGTCTGGGACTCCCAATGACATTTATGAATCACAAACCGTCTTATCCACGCAAAAGCAGACACCCTCACACTGTAAGGCCATGAATACAATTGAATGGGCTTCGACAGCTGACATAGAATGGACAAGACATCCAACGCTTGATATTATATGAGGTTCGTAGGTTTATTAAAATTCATTCCCAAAATAGAAGATTACTACTTCGGGAAACTTTCTATTTTTGGAAACCTACTATTTTTGGAAACTTTCTAAAATTGGAAACTTTCTAAAACCGGAAACTTTCTAACTTTAGAAATTTCTTAAAATCCAAAACCCGCAAATCCAGAAACTTCTATTTTAAGAAACTTTCTAATTTCAAAATTTCGGAAACTTTAATTTAAAATCGATTTTATAAAATTATAAAATAAATTTTAAATTGATCTGAAGAAAGACTCAAATAATTGGCCCAATTGTTTTAACTTCTTGGCCCGAGGCCCAAGAATTGGCCCATGTCCAAGACATGACCCAATTGTCCAATTATTTGACATAACCGGTCTGGTTCATTAAAATTGGTCTAACCAAATTTTAATTACTACGATGACCACAATTGTCAACCGGTTATTTACTAAACCGGAATTTCTCAATTTATTTGGTCCAACCAAATCAAATTAGAAATTCCTGGTTTAGGCACTAAATCCAATATTTCTTTCGACATTGGATTTCTTATCCCGGTTTAACCAGATTTAATAAAATTATTAAAATCTGTTTATTAAACCAGAACGAATCAATTTTAATTAAGTTTTAAACCGAACCAAACCGATTGATCACGTGAACCGATTACGACCTAATCGTAAGTTTCACGCGATCACGTCAGCCGTCAAGCCGCACGCGACGATCCGAGATCGAGACGCTCGGTATGCTCGGGACGGACGGACGCTGTCCGGCTCGCGGACGGGTTGCTCGGGTCGGTTGCTTCCACGATCGCCGAGCGGGACGGTGCTGGCCGGGATGGCTGACGATCGTGCGATCACGTCTGATTGGATCGGATCGGATCACGCGACGTGATCCATCCGTTCGTCACGTCCGATCGGCCCATCGATCAGCCATCGATCGCGATCCATCCGACGATCATAACGCGACCACGCAACACGATCGTCGGCGATCGGTTCGTGCGTCCGTTGCGATCCGGATGATCCGACGTATCCCGAGTCAAATAGCTCGGTTTACGATTTTCATATGTGTTTAGATTTCAATTCTGGTTTCTTAAGTGAATTCTCTTATCAGTAGTTGATTCAAAAACACTTCTAAACAGATTAAACAACCTAAACATGAATCTAAACAAGAAATCCTAAGAACCAATGGCTCTGATACCACTGTAGGAATTGTTTAGTTGATCCTGATTCAATTCACAGATTCATATCAACCTAAACATACAGATCTAGGTTCTCTTGAATAGAAACATTAGATGATCTCACCTTTTACCTGTTTGTTGCAGCGGAAGGAATAGAACAGGTCAGAGATCAGAGAGATACACCGAGGGATGAATCCTCCAAAGGTTCACACACGCGATCACAGAAACGGCTGCTAGACCGAGCTGATGGGAGGCGCAGAGAGGAGAGGAAAATCGCGGCCAGGGTTAGGGTTAGAGAGGAAAGATTTGGCTTTTAGTTTATAAAAGCCTTCTCTTTCCCTTTTGGGCTTTTGGGCCCAAAATACCAATCTGATTAAATCCCATTTAATCAGACCCATTATTCTTTCTCTCTTAGTACGACAAATGCCTAGCACTTTTACCGTACTTCTGCTAAGCCGTTCCAACACATTTTCCTGTTAGCTTAGGCGTGTGACCCATATGGGATCATATAATAAAGGCAATAAGTCCAAGACTTATAGATCATGAGCGGACTCTAGCAAGCCATCATGATCCCCAGTATTATATGACTTATGTCTGATCTTTGACATACTCTTACTTTCTAGAGACAGTACCGAGATTACTGGACACAATTCCAACATAATCCACACCGTGAACTTGTCTGAAACCTTTTGCCACCAACCTGGCTTTATAAATCTGGACATTTCCATCCACGTCAATCTTCTTCTTGAAGATCCATTTGCACTCGATGGCTTTTACACCAGCGGGTAAGTCAACCAACGAAAACACTTGGTTGACCGACATGGAGTCCATTTCGGAATCAGTGGCCTTACGCCACTTAGAGGAATCTGGGCCCATCATGGCTTGATTGAAGTTCGATGGTTCATCACCATCAATGATCAGAAGATCATGACAGTCAGTCACGAGAAATCCTTGATATCTCTCGGGTTCGTGACGGATCCTCCCGGATTTTCGAACTTCAGGTACTACAGGTTCAGGCTCTACAATTTCTTGTAGGTCCTCATGCTGCTCTTCCTCATTAGGTTGAGCAGTATCTTGTTCATCTTGAATTTCTTCAAGCAGTACCTTACTCCCACTGTTTTTCTTAGAGAGAAACTCCCTCTCAAGAAAATTACAATCCCGGGCAACAAAGATCTTGTTCTCGGATCGTAGGTAGAAGTAATAAGCCTTGGTTTCCTTCGGATAACCAATGAAGTAGCATTTGTCAGACTTTGGTGTAAGCTTGTCAGAGATCAATCTCTTGACATAGGCTTCACAACCCCAAATTCTAAGATAAGACAGCACTGGAGCTTCTCCAGTCCATAATTCATATGGTGTCTTTGCTACTGCTTTTGATGGCGCTCTATTTAGAGTGAACACTGCTGTTAGCAGAGCATATCCCCAAAGGGATATTGGAAGGTCTGTGTGACTCATCATAGACCGAACCATATCCAATAAGGTCCGATTCCTCCTCTCAGACACACCATTCCATTGAGGTGTTCCAGGAGGAGTGAGTTGGGAAACTATCCCACACTCTCTTAGATGATCACTGAACTCTTGGCTCAAGTATTCTCCTCCTCGGTCGGACCGAAGAGCTTTAATGCTTTTGCCAAGTTGGTTCTGTACTTCATTTTGGAATTCTCTGAATCTCTCAAACGATTCAGACTTATGTTTCATTAAATAAACATATCCATACCTACTGAAATCATCAGTGAAGGTAATGAAGTACTGATAGTTTCCTCTTGCATTTGTGGACATTGGGCCACACACATCTGTGTGTATCAGGCCCAATAAGTCACTGGCCCTCTCGTTAGATTTATTAAAGGGGGCCCGCGTCATTTTGCCCATCATGCAGGATTTGCATTTCTCACATGACTCAAAGTCAAACGAGCCAAGAAGTCCATTCGTATGGAGCCTCTTAATGCGTTTCTCGCTGATGTGCCCTAAACGACAATGCCATAGAAACGTTCGGTCCTCCTCATTAGGTTTGAACCGTTTGGTATTAATGTTATAAATTGGCGCGGATTGATCAAGTATGTAAAGCCCATTCGTAAGAGGGGCACAACCATAGAACAAATTGTTGCGATTGAAGGAACATAATTTATTCTTAACTGAAAAATCATAACCTTCCAAATCCAACAAAGAAATTGAAATAATATTTCTGCTTATCGCAGGTACAAAATAACAATTATTGAGTTCTAAAACCAATCCCGAAGGTAAAGACAACAAGTATGTGCCTACAGCTAGTGCAGGAACTTTCGCTCCATTCCCAACTCGTAGCTCCACTTGTCCTTGCTTCAGCCTCCTACTGTTGCTGAGTGCCTGCATATTAGTACAAATATGAGCCCCACAACCAGTATCCATAACCCATGAGGTATTATCAGAAGTAGTTGTATTAACTTCTATAACAAAAATACCTGATGAAGAAGTCTCCAAAGTCTTCTTCTTCAATTCCTTTAGACCTTCCAGGAATTTCTTACATTCTCTCCTCCAATGCCCTGGTTCTTTGCAGAACCTGCAGATGTCAGTAGGCCCAGCCTTGGACTTGGGCTTGGGCTTTGGCGTGTCCTTGTCCGAGACTTGAACAGCCTTAGCCTTTCCCTTGTCCTTGGCAGAGGATTTCTTAAAGCCCTTGCCCTTCTGCACCATAAGCACATTGGGGTCCTTGGCTTTCCTCAAGTTGGGCTCTGCAGTCTTGAGCATTCCGAGAAGCTCAGGCAATGTCTTACTCAAGCCATGCATATTGAAGTTCATGATGAACTGATCATAGCTTGCAGGTAAAGACTGCAGAACGATGTCGCAGGCAAGTTCCTGGCTGATAGGGCAGTCGAGTTTCTGAAGATGATCGAGATAACCCATCATCTTCAAGACATGAGGACTCACTGCCGCATTTGCAGCCAACTTACAGTCTAAGAGGTTCTTAACTGTCTGGAACCTCTCAGTCCTTGCCTGCTCCTGAAAAAGCGATTTCAGGCTTGCCATTATCTCGATGGGCGACAACACACTCTCGAACTGCATTTGCAGCTCAGCAGTCATGGTCACCAACATCAGGCAATAGACATCATTTTCATCTGACGAATGCTTTTCCCAAGCATTATGCAGATTCCTTGCGGCATTGTTAGGAGGCCTCTCGGGGAGGGGATCACGAAGGACATATTCCTTCTTCTCCTGCTTGAGGACCAGCCTCAAGTTCCTTGACCACGTCAGGAAGTTCGTTCCAGTCAGCTTCTCCTTGTCGAGAACAGACCGGATTGAGAATGTGTTTTGTGTGCTTGTAGTAGTCATATCTGAAATATAAGATAAAAGGATTTCAGTTCATATGTTCAATATGATTAATCTCGCATTATAGTTAATATGATTAATCTCTCATTATATTCAATAACATCATTTACCCTCAATAGAATATAATGATTCCAAGATCCACATATAACTAAGATCAAAGTGGGCCACTGGCCGTCACCCAACCTTAGCTTACATCGATAAGCCCTATCTCGGCTAATTATATCCGTGATATAACTCTTGGTTGTGAATCTGGGCCCGAGGCCCAATCCACTCTGATGTCTCAAGGCCCGGGACTCCCGATGGCCTAGTCAAGAAATCCAGACTATACAGTCATGTAATCACTAATGTCTGGGACTCCCAATGACATCAATGAATCACAAACTGTCTTACCCACGCAAAAGATAGACATCCTCACACTGTAAGGCCGTGTGTACGATTGAATGGGCTTCAACAGCTGACATAATCTGGACAAGACATCCAACGCTTGATATTATTTGAGGTTTGTAGGTTTTTCTTAAAATTTCATCCCAAAATAGAAGATTACTATTTTGGGAAACGTTCCATTTTGGGAAACCTAATGATTTTGGAAACTTTCTAAAATTGGAAACTTCCTAAAATTGGAAACTTTATAACTATAGAAATTTCCTAAATATCCAAAACATGCAAATCTAGAAACTTCTTTTCTAAGAAACTTTCTAATTTGAAATTTTGGAAACTGATTAATTTAAAATTAAATTTTAATTATTAAATGAATTTTAAAATAATCTGAAGAATAAGACTCAAATAATTGGCCCAATTGTTTTAACTTCTTGGCCCATGGCCCAAGAATTGATCTATGTCCAAGACATAACCCAATTGTCCAATTAAATGACATAACCGGTCTGGTTCATTAAAATTGGTCTAACCAAAATTAATTACTACGATGACCACAATTGTCAACCGGTTATTTACTAAACCGGATTTTCTCAATTTATTTGGTCCAACCAAATCAAATTAGAAAACCACTGGTTTAGGCACTAAATCCAATTTTACGACTTTGGATTTCTTATCACGGTTTAACCAGATCTTAATAAATTTATTAAGTCTGTAATTATTAAACCGTGACGTTTAAGTTTTAATAAATTTTAAACCGAACCATTAACCGAACCGAACCGATTGGTCACGAACCGATCACGGTCGTGACCTAGCTTCGCGATCGAGACGAGACACGATCGGCCAGCCGCAAGCATCACGCGATGCACGAACGGGACGGGACGCGATCCGGGATCGGTCCATCTCGATCACAACCGCGACGCTGACGATCGATCGGGACGATGGCGAGACGGGACGGGACGGTGGTCGGGTCGAGACGCGACGAGAGCTGGATGCGATCGCATCGATCCATGCCATCGATCCGTGATCGATACATGCGATCGGCTCGGCCGATCGGTTCATCACTCGCGGTTCACCAGCTGATCGATCCGACCACTCAACTCGATCCATAACGCGATCGGTTCGTGCGTCTTGACCGATCCGGACGTGTGATCCTTTTCGATCAACACTCCGACGCATACCAATTCAATATAGATTGGATCATGCGATTTTATTTAGTTTAGGTTTTAATTCTTTGTTTCTTAAGTGTTTTTCTTATCAATAGATCGATTCAAACACTTCTAAACAACCTAAACATGATTCTAAACAAGAAAACCCAACAGAACCAATAGCTCTGATACCACTGAAGGATTGTTTAGTTAATCCTGATTCAATTTCTCATTGATTGATTCCTACTAAACAGATTGGATCTAGGTTCTCTTGCTGAATCATAAAAGATCTCACCTAATACCTTGTTTATGCAGCGGAAGAAGAGGTATTGTCAGAGATCAGCAGAACCACCAAGGGATAGCTCCTCCAAAGTCTCACACACGCACACTGCAGGAAGTTGGCTGCTAGACCGAGAGGAGGGAGGCGCAGAAGAGAGAGAGAGAGGCGCATAAGGCTTAGGAGAATTAGAGAGCTAGGTCAAGTTTTATTCATTAAAACTCCTTTTAGTTCTCATGGGCTTTTGGGCCCAATCCTCAGTCTGATTAAATCCCTTGGATTTAATCAGGCCCTTCTATCTCTCCAAGCACAGTAAATGCCTAGCACTTTTACCGTACATCTGCTGAACCGTTCCTTCATAGTTTCCTGTTAGCTTAGGCGTGTGACCCATATGGGATCATATAATAAAGGCAATAAGTCCAAGACTTATAGATCATGAGCGGACTCTAGCAAGCCATCATGACCCCCAGTATTATATGACTTATGTCTGATCATTGACATACTCTTACTTTCTAGAGACAGTACAGAGATTACTGGACATAATTCCAACAATAGTCTCCACCATATCACCAACTTTCATGATCCAAGGAAGATCCTTTCTGAGGAGATAAGGATGAAGGAGTTTAGGGGGTGGTTCTACGATGAGTATGATCCCGGTGATACAAACTCATGCCACTTCCCTAACCAAAAATAGTGAAGGGATAGTCAAGCTTAGTGACTCAAAACAAGCTCACTTGGGAGTAATTCCCATGTCTATCATTTTTGAGGAGCTTTGGGGTAAATGCAAAGAAGAAGGGAAAGAGTTTTGGGTGAAAAGAGATTTCAATGCCAAATCAAAGGATAATGAAGCCCATGCAATGGTCTATGTTTGGGGGAAGTCTCATGCCAAATCAAAGATGCCTCCACCTCCCATTCCTCCTCTCCATTCCATTCTCCAAGTAACATTCCAACTTTTGTCCTTTTGATTTTGCATTTTTGATTTTCTCTTTGATCTCTTTCCCTTGCTTCTTTCACACAAGGGACTGTGTGAATAAGTTTGGGGGAGGAGCCTACTTGCTAATTATGTGTTTTGTGTTCTTATCTTCTTTTCTTACATCTTGAGTCTCATTCGTGCATCTAAAGAATAGAAAACCATAAAAATTTAAAAAATTTCGAAAATTCTCACAAAAAGAAAGCATATAGTTGCATTGACATGCTTAAGATTGAGTCTAGAAGTCATTTAGGATTGCATTCATAAATGTTTGAGAGCTAAAGCTTGTGTTCATTATAAAAAAAAAATTGTTTGAGCATGTGGTTATGTGATGCATCTTGTGAGCTTGAAATTAAGGAAGATCCCTTCTTGGATCTCATGCATTATTGTTCAGTTCTTGGTTGAAATGTGTTGTGATTTGAATCATTCCCTATCTATTAGAACTCTTAATCTTGACTTGAATTATCATGTTGTGCAATGAAAGGTGAACTCATGGATATTTGATACATACTTTGACTATCTTCTCCCTTTCTACCACTCTCTTGTTAGTCCAAGTAGATTTTCCCACCTTGAACCAAGCTTTCCTTCAAGTCTAAACACTCTAGTGAGAGATGAAAGGCATTTTTCTTGAATCAACTAGTCAAAAAGTGTTGAGTTTGGAACGACAAGGATAGGTCTTCATTGTAGAGCTAGCCTTACATCATTGGGCTATGCATAGGATAGGAAAGAAGTTTGGGGGAATTGGGAAGAAAAGGAAAAAGGGATTGAGGAAAAGAATAAGAAAAGAAAGAGGGTATGGGAAAAGAAAAAGAAAAGTTTATAACTCTAAGTGTTTATGAAAGATAAGTCTCAAGTTTAAAGAAAGAAAAGAAGCCAAAGTTGGCTCAAGCATTAAAAGAGAAGAAAAAGAAAAGAGACTAGTGAAAAGAAAAGAAAGAGCAAAGCAAAGAAAAGAAGTCCTCTAAGTATTTAAAGAAGAAAAAGTGATAAAAGTTGGGATAAGAAGGCAAAAATGCGTTAAGGAAAGGGTAGCTTAGGAATGGAATCTTGGGTTTAGAAGAAGAGTTAAGATCATTATAGGGATTTGGGTAGAATGAGAATCTATCCTTGTATGCATGAGTTGTTTCTTACTCTTAGCATTTTGCTATAGTTCATTCCTTCCTTGAGAGATACCTTATTTTGGAAACCTACACTTCACTTGAGATCACTTTTATCTCAAGACCTCAACCCCTTAACCAAATGTGTTCATTTGATTTGCATAATCATGATCCACCATTGCTTAATGAATGTTAAAGGGAATGAGGATATGAATTCATGTGTAGATTGGGACTTGAACTTGATGTTTGTGTTGATGGGAATGGCTAACTCTTTTGAAGTAGAGCAAGCTTGATTGTAGCTCTTAATTGCTTGTCTTGACATTGTTTCCACTTATGCTTAACAGTTGCTTTTGAAAGCTTTGAACTCCCACCTTTTAAACCTTTCTCCCTAACTTGTCTTTGATTGCTTGATGCTTGCTTGTGGACAAGCAAGGTTTGAGTTTGGGAAAATTGATATTTTTGCATTTTGATGCATTTAGGATAGTCTTTAGTTCATGTTCTTAATCCTTTTTGCATTCATTCATGTTCCTTTCTTGTTCTTTGTTTCTTTTAGAGTCTAGGAGAATTTAAAGTTAGGATTTTACATTGTTTGGTCTTTTTGCATCTTTTTGGTGACTTTGGAGCTTTGGAGAAGTCATTGAATGAATGGTGATGAATGATCAAAATGATGTTCTTGAATGATCGAGCAAAATGAGGCCCTTCCGTGCATATTTAACTTTTGGAGCATCAAATAGAAGTTGTAGGAAATCGATAGCTTTCCAATGGAGGTGGTTTCATGTCGTTTGGAGCTGTATTCGAGACGTTATGGCCAATTTACTGGCCATCGGTTTGTGTAGCGGGCAGAATCAAACAGCTGTATTTTCCGAAGATTTTAGTGTGTGTCTTGCGGTTTGCCTAGCGGGCAAATGCAAACCGCTGGGAAGCCCAGATTTCCGAAACTTTTGTGTTGACCAGCCTTTGACCAAGCTTTTTTACCCAAGCTTTGTTTGGGTCGATCCAGACTTGTTGGGTTGACCCAGTTCGACCCTTTTTACTATAAATACTTCATTTTGGGTTTGTAAAACCCTAAGCTACCTAAGCCTTAGTTTTGATTTCTCTTTAGTTTTTGTTTATGATTTTGGGTTTGTAAACTTTGGATTTTGAGTTTTAATTAAGTATTTATCTTGTTTCTCTTAATCTCTCTTTCTATTTATGATTTCTCATATTTTTCTTATGATTAGGGAGTAGAGATCATAAGGTGTTTGATGAAATGCTTGAATGAACCCTAAGCTATTTTGAGTTCGACCCTTTTTACTATAAATATTTTTCTTATGATTAGGGTTTGTAAAACCCTAAGCTACCTAAGCCTTAGGACTTGTTTATGTATGATTCTTCTCTAATTAGTTGATCTCTATGCTAGGTTGCAAGGAATTGTTGAATCTAGATGTTAGGCTTTCTCATGCTCATAAGGTGTTTGATGAAATGCTTGAATGAACAAATTAGAGAATTTTCACTCTTAGCCTAAGAGATTAGATGTCTAATATGATTATTGGTAATGAGAATTTGTTTGCATTGCTTGTTTGTCTCTTAATCACAAATGAAAATCTGTTCTTGATTAGGGATTAGCCAAAGAGATTAGTGCCAAGAGATTGGATTAGTCTAATGATTAATGTTCTTAGCCTAAGGATTAGCTTTGCTAAAAGGTATTTGATGGATATTCATGCATGCTTGTCTTGTAATTCACAAATGAGAATTGAATGATTGCATGATTAGCATAGGAGTTATAAACATGAGAATGTGATTAGCTCAATTATGATCATTAGCCTTGTTTAGTAATGTTTGATTGATTGAAGCATTATGAACCATCTCTAGATCATCTAGTCTTCATAGCCTCAACCTAGGATCCATATTTCTTATTATTTTCAGATTTAATTGTGAATTTTCGTCGGTTGACTTTTTGTTGACTTTTCTTGTTTGCTTTCTTTATTTGATTTCTTGCCTTCTAGTTTGTTTAGGATTGTTAAACCTTCTTTTATACATTTTTCTTAGATTAAGAAGTTTAATGTATTTTTAGTGCCCTATTCTCTACCCATTTGGATTGATAACCTCAAGTATTACAATGACACATTAGTATTTTGAGGGGATATAGTCAAGAAGCGAAAGTTCTACTTATCATTTCATCGGTCTGGAGACGATTGGTTTCAGTTTGTTTCGTCTCTAAACGAGGATGCGGCTTATCTTTTCCATGGATTTCACTTTAGGGCCCGAACGAATATGTCTTCACTAAATTGGGTGTATATATCCAATAACATACAAAAATGACTTCAAACAACTTGCATATGAAAACAAATGAAAAGGGTTTCATATTTATTAAAAACTAGGAGAGAACCCGCGCAAATACGCGGATTTTGCTTAAATTTGTAGATATTTAATATATTTGATATTTATTTTGAGTATCTATATTTTTATGTTTTTAATTTACAAATTTTCATTTTTCTTTTTTATAATTATAATAATTTTTAGTGAAAAATATGCACTAATATAAGATTATTAATTTAACTTGTTTTATAAATAAATATTTTTAATTATCAATTTTAACAAGCTTTTTATAAAAATTTATTTCATTCAACCTTTTTTATCATCCTTTCTGATGAGGACATCGGATCCTCCAGACCCGGCCCGAACGAGCGGTACATACCAGCCTCGACCATGAGGCTGACCGAGCTGTTACCGACCCCGCGGAACGTACCTGAGGAGGTTCAGAAGGCCAATGCATGTTCTACCAGACCCAATGACTTGGGATCAAGGATTCATAAGCCAACAACATGTTTCATGAGTGATGATTGTTCCAGAACCCAATTGGAACGATCCCGTTTGGAGATGGTCGATGACCGACCTCTCGGAGCCCTAACCGTGTCCTGGAAGATGTCCATAGGAGAGTTGGTTCGAGCCAATAATTTCAAGCTTGATATTCCCCAAAAAGTATGGTATTTGGAAGAGTTTGGTCAGAAGGAATCAGCTTGGGTTCGAGATCATCTTGGAGGATGTCTAAAAGCTGTTCAGTTAGCCTTATCCACGGATATAGGTTCATTCTTTCGACTGGACCAAGAAGAATCAATCTGCACCTCAACCTGTTCTGGAAACCTGACTCACCAAGGAATATGCACGAATTAGAATCACAGTAAGACCATTTTCTATGAAGACGTTATGCCCGTTTCAAGACAGGTGATTTTCAGGGAACCCGATAAAGACGACTTGCACATTTTGGAGTGCTCAGAACGAACCAGGGTGAATCAAGGAGTAAAGGAACTTGTTCTGGATTCTTGATTCATCATGGAATGCATGAGAGTTGGAATTACACCAATACCAGCCCGACAAAGAAGATATGCAAGATCAAACCCGAAGGTTGCTGGACCTGCCTTATTTGGAAGCTCACGGACTTGGTGGGCTCCAGACCTATGTTTGGCGACCAGGAGTACGTGCAACATCTCCTTGGGCATTGGTTTATACTCTTTTTCCCTTAAGTGTGGTTTTGTCTCAATTGGGTTTTCCCCTAAGGTTTTTAATGAGGTAAACCAAGGCCCGCTTCAAGAGAAGGAGAATCTGGCCCGTCCAACCTTCTTCCTTGCTTTCTTTTTTTAATGATTTCGACCAGGCCCTTTTTTGCCCACTTGTAACTTAGACTATTGGCTATTTAAGCCATTCTTTTCGTTGCTAATAAGACCAAGTAAGTTTTAAGCTAAGAAAAACCTAAAAGTTTGCGATCTCTCTCTATTGCGTGGCTGCCCCTCTAGAGAACTAGATCTCTTCGCTTCTTGCTTGCTTGTTTCGATTGTTCTAAGTGTTCACAAGATAAGTAGCTTGAAAACCACCTTCGACCATCCACTGACTTAGCTGAGAGCGCCTTCGGCCAGCAGCTTCGTTCCATCCGACCATCGTCCTGCTCGTCGCTTCTCGACCATCTCGACCACCACGACCCCATCTTATATCATCTGGTATCAGAGCTCAAAAGCTCCTGACCCAGCTCGGTTACTTCTGTCCCTTTGCCTCTTTTCATTCAGTTTATGTTTCTTGTTTCTGTTAAAACCGAAAATCAACAAAAAAAAATCTGCTTAGGTTGTTTCTAGTTCTCTCGGCCTAGTCTTTTGTGATAGGTTGCTCACGTTTTAGTTTTCCTGTGGCTTGCGAATTGGATAGTTTATGTTGTTCTTGTCTTGCTGTGTTGATTGCCTTGCATTCATTTAGTGTAGAGAAGAAGAACACTAAAACTCGGCAGCTAAGTGCTAAAACCTCAAAACCGGCCGCATATAGGACATTAGGGTTTTTGTTTGCGGTTTGATTGAATTGATTTTTGGTTTAGCTTAAGTTGCATATTTCCAATTTTTCCATCAGTTTGGTGTTTTCTTTTGTGGTACTTAGTCAACAAAAAAAAAAAATCGCCCATTGTCTTAGTTTCCTTTTCTTGTTGCAGCCGCATATTTCCTTTTGTTCGATTGTTGAATTTCGTTTTCCTTATTCTTTCTTTTGCATGTGATAGTGTGTTTAAGTGTGCAGGACGTAGATTGATCATGGAAGACCGAGCTGCTGCGCCACCTGATATGGACCAGCGCATGGTCGCGGTACAAGGCCTCAACGCGATGCTCGACCGCCTGGAGCGACTGTCCGACCAATCTCGACATGGTCGAGTAAAGCAAGGTCGACCAGATCGTGGTCACAACCCATACCACTGTGGAGACGACCATGCTGCGAACGAAATGGATCCCGAGCCACCTGACCAATACCGGCCCCATCAATCCTCCAGACTAAGACATTCGACACCCAATAAATTTCACAATGATTTTTTTGTCTTAGAATCATAACGAATATCTTTCTCAGGTACAGAAGACTACTATTAGTGGAAAGACGACCTAGAAGATTACTTTTGGGATTACAACATCCCTAGTAACGAACAGGCCGTGTATGCGATCCAAACCCTGACCGGAGACGCCTATGCTTGGTGGCAGCTCGAGGAGAAGATACGGAGACAACTCCGGGAACCAGCAAGAACGTGGAAGTATCTGAAAAGGCTTGTATACGAGCAATATGTCATGCCCAGATCAAAGGTCCCGGGCCGTCCACGCCCCTCGACCGCCTCGACCAAAGTTCCAATGCCCGAACCGCCTCGACCAAAGGTTAAAGTGTCCCAACCCAAATCTTTTCCATCTAGTTATAATGAATCAAAAACTGTTTTAATGCACTTGGGATTGGTCAAAAGTGTTGATCAGGATGCAGGAAAGATAGAGGGTCCAATGGACCGCACAGGTCAACAGACCGGAGGCGAGGCCGAGAAACTGAAGGAACCGGTCGAACCAGAAAGTGATCCGACTAAAGCCAATGGAGATCACGACCCAAACCAGACTGAGAGTGTTAGTCAGAAATCAGAACATGATTTGAGACCACAACTAGATGTTGGAACCAAAGAGACGAACCGGAAAGAAGTGCCACGCTCGCCCATTTCTCGACCATGACCCTCGACCGCCTCGACCAAAGTATCCCAACCCATTCCTCTTCAATCTGATTATAAGGAATCAAACACTGTTTTATTGCACTTGGAATTGGTCAAAGGTTTTGAACAGGGCGCAGGAATGAACAAGGGTCCGATGGACCGCGCGAACCAACGGACCGGAGGCGAGAAACTGAAGAAACCGGCCGACCCAAAGAGTGATACGACTAAAGCCAATGGAGATAATGACCCAGAAGACAAAGGCGTGATACTGAGTTTTCAACCCAACAGAACACGCATAGAAACTCCTTGCACCAGCCAGCCACCTGTTCCTCAAGGTTATGCAGATTCGAGGTCGAATCCTCTTCAAGAGAGAGGGTATGATGAGGACATCGTATCCTCCAGACCCGGCCCGAACGAGCAGTACGTACCAGCCTCGACCATGAGGCTGACCGAGCTGTTCCCGACCCCGCGGAATGTACCTGAGGAGTTTCAGAAGGCCAATGCATGTTCTACCTGACCCAATGACTTGGGATCAAGGATTCATAAGCCAACAACATGTTTCAGGAGTTATGATCGTTCCAGAACCCAATTGGAACGATCCCGTTTGGAGATGGTCGATGACCGACCTCCCGGAGCCCTAACCGTGTCCTGGAAGATGTCCATAGGAGAGTTGGTTCGAGCCAATCATTTCAGGCTTGATATTCCCCAGAAAGTATGCTATTTGGAAGAGTTTGGTCAGAAGGAATCAGCTTGGGTTCGAGATCATCTTGGAGGATGTCTAAAAGCTGTCCAGTTAGCCCTGTCCACGGATATAGGTTCATTCAAGAGAGGATTTCGACTGGACAAAGAAGAATCAAGCTGCACCTCAACCTGTTCTGGAAACCTGACTCACCAAGGAATCTGCACGAATTAGAATCACAGCAAGACCATTTTCTATGAAGACGTTATGCCCGTTTCAAGACAGGTGATTTTCAGGGAACCCGATAAAGACCGACTTGCACATTTTGGAGTGCTCAGAACGGACCAGGGTGAATCAAGGAGTAAAGGAACTTTTTCTGGGTTCTTGATTCATCATGGAATGCATGAGAGTTGGAATTACACCAATACCAGCTCGGACAAAGAAGATATGCAAGATCAAACCCGAAGATTGTTGGAGCTGCCTTATTTGGAAGCTCACGGACTTGGTGGGCTCCAGACTTATGTTTGGCGACCAGGAGTACGTGCAACATCTCCTTGGGCATTGGTTTATACTCTTTTTCCCTTAAGTGTAGTTTTGTCCCAATTGGGTTTTCCCACTAAGGTTTTTAATGAGGTAAACTTGTTGGAATTGTGTCCAGCAATCTCTGTACTGTCTCTATAACGTAAGAGTATGTCAGTGATCAGACATAAGTCATACAATGCTGGGGGTCATGATGGCTTGCTAGAGTCCGCTCATGATCTATAAGTCTTGGACTTATTGCCTTTATTGTATGATCCCATATGGGTCACACGCTTAAGCTAGCAGGAAATAATGTTGGAACGGCTTAGCAGAAGTACGACAAAAGTGCTAGGCATTTGTCGTACTAAGAGAGAAAGACTAATGGGTCTGATTAAATGGAATTTAATCAGATTGGGCCCAAAAGCCCAAAAGGGAAAGAGAAGGCTTTTAAATGACTAAAAGCCAATTCTCTTCTCCCTAGAACCCAACCCTAGCCGCGCCTCTCTCCTCTCTCTGCGCCAGCCTCCTTGTGGTCTAGCAGCCAGTTTCCGGTGATTGCGTGTGTGAGCCTTTGGAGGATCCATCTCTAGGTGTATCTCCCTGATCATTGACCTGTTCTCAATTCCGCTGCCAAACAAACAGGTAAAAAGGTGAGATCATATGATTCTAAATAAGAACACCTAGATCTAATGCATGTTTAGTAGGTTCAACTAATCTGAGAATTGAACCAAGAGTCTAAACTTTCCAACAGTGGTATCAGAGCCATTGGTTCTTAGGTTTCTTGTTTTAGATTCATTGTTTAGGTTGTTTAATCTGTTTAGATGTGTTTTGAATCCATTACTGATAAGAAAAACACATAAGAAACTGAATTAAAATCCTGAACAAACACTTGAATCACAAAACCGAGCTATATGACTCGGGTTTTTTGTTGATTGGCCAAGGGTGATCAACCGGCTTGGCCGGTCAGAGATCACGGCCGAGAGTCGAACGGTCGCGCGCAGGAGGTCGGTCGGAATCGGTTCGGTCGGGATCGAAAGATCGAGATCGAACGATCGTCCGAGCGTCCCGATCGTCCGTGCGTTGCGTCCCGATCATCCGAACGTCCGGCTGGCGAGCGTCCCGGCTGTCCGTGCGCTGCGTCCCGATCGTCCGTGAACCGTCCCTGTCCCGTCCCGTTCGCGGCCATCACGATCTCGGATCGAGTTGGCTAGGGTTGGCGGCTGGAAATTAGGTCACAACCAACTCGGTTTGGTTCGTGACTAATTTGGTTCGGTTCAAGGCTCGGTTTAAGATTTTAATTAAAAATCAACGTTCTGGTTTAATAAACAGATTTTAATAATTTTATTAAAGTCTGGTTAAACCGGAATAAGAAATCCAAAGTCGAAAATTGGATTTTGTGCCTAAACCAGGAATTTCTAATTTGATTTGGTTGGACCAAATAAATTGAGAAATTCCGGTTTAGTAAATAACCGGTTGGCAATTGTGGTCATCGTAGTAATTAAAATTTGGTTAGACCAATTTTAATGAACCAGACCGGTTATGTCAATTAATTGGACAATTGGGTCATGTCTTGGACATGGACCAATTCTTGGGCCTCGGGCCAAGAAGTTAAAACAATTGGGCCATTAATTGAGTCATTCTTCAGATTCAAATTTAAAACTTATTTTATAAAATAAAATTATGAAATTCGATTTTAAATTTTATAAAGTTCCGAAATTTCGAAATTAGAAAGTTTCCAAAATTAGAATTTTCTGAATTTGCGGGTTTTGGATTTTAAAGAAATTTCTAAAATAGAAAGTTTCCGGTTTTAGAAAGTTTCCAGTTTTAGAAAGTTTCCTAAAATAGTAGGTTTCCATAAATAGAAAGTTTCCCGAAATAGTAATCTTCTATTTTGGGAATGAAATTTAATAAACCTACGGACCTCAAACAATATCAAGCGTTGGATGTCTTGTCCAGGCTATGTCAGCTGTCAAAGCCCATTCAATTGCATTCATGGCCTTACAGTGTGAGGATGTCTGCTTTTGCGTGGGTAAGACGGTTTGTGATTCATAAATGTCATTGGGAGTCCCAGACATTAATGATTACATGACTGTATAGTCCGGTTTTCTTGACTAGGCCATCGGGAGTCCCGGGCCTTGAGACATCAGGGTGGATTGGGCCTCGGGCCCAGATTCACAACCAAGAGTTATATCACGGATATAATTAGCCGAAATAGGGCTTACCGATATAAGCTAAGGTTGGGTGACGGCCAGTGGCCCACTTTGATCTTAGTTATATGTGGATCTTGGAATCATTATATTCTATTGAGGGTAACTTAGGTTATTGAATATAATGCATGATTAATCATATTATACTTTAATACAAGATTAATCATTTTGAACATATAACTAATAACCTTTTTATTTATATATTTCAGATATGACTACTACAAGCACACAAAACACGTTCTCGATCCGGTCTGTTCTCGAAAAGGAGAAGCTGACTGGAACGAACTTCCTGACATGGTCAAGGAACTTGAGGCTGGTCCTCAAGCAGGAGAAGAAGGATTATGTCCTTCGAGATCCCCTCCCCAAGAGGCCTCTTGCCAATGCTGCCAGGACTCTGCACAATGCTTGGGAAAAGCATTCGTCAGATGAAAATGATGTTTATTGCCTGATGTTGGTGACAATGACTCCAGAGCTGCAAAAGCAGTTCGAAAGTGTATTGTCTCCAATCGAGATCATGGCAAGCCTGAAATCGCTTTTTCAGGAGCAGGCTAGGACCGAGAGGTTCCAGACAGTTAAGAACCTCTTGGACTGTAAGTTGGCTGCGAATGCGGCAGTGAGTCCTCATGTGTTGAAGATGATGGGTTATCTCGATCATCTTCACAAACTCGACTGCCCAATCAGCCAGGAACTTGCCTGCGACATCATTCTGCAGTCTTTACCTGCAAGCTATGATCAGTTCATTCTGAACTTTAACATGCATGGCTTGAGTAAGACACTGCCTGAGCTTCACGGAATGCTCAAGACTGCAGAGCCCAACTTGAAGAAAACCGCCAAGGACCCCAATGTACTTATGGTACAAAAGGGCAAGGGGTTTAAGAAGTCTTCTGCTAAGGATAAGGGAAAGGCCAAGGGTGTCCAAGTCGTGGACTCAGACACGCCAAAGCCCAAGCCCAAGTCCAAGGCTGGGCCTACTGACATGTGCAGGTTCTGCAAAGAACTGGGGCATTGGAGAAGAGATTGCAAGAAATTCCAGGAAGGTCTAAAGGAATTAAAGAAGAAGACTTTCGAGACTTCTTCATCAGGTATTTTTGTTATAGAAGTTAATACAACTACTTCTGATAATACCTCATGGGTCATGGATACTGGTTGTGGGGCTCATATTTGTACTAATATGCAGGCACTCAGCAACAGTAGAAGGCTGAAGCAAGGACAAGTGGAACTACGAGTTGGGAATGGAGCGAAAGTTTCAGCACTAGCTGTAGGAACTTACTTGTTGTCTTTACCTTCGGGATTGATTTTAGAACTTAATAATTGTTATTTTGTACCTGCTATAAGCAGAAATATTATTTCAATTTCTTTGTTGGATTTGGAAGGTTATGATTTTTCAGTTAAGAATAAATTATGTTCCTTCAATCGCAACAATTTGTTCTATGGTTCGGCCCCTCTTACGAATGGGCTTTACATACTCGATCAATCCGCGCCAATTTATAACATCAATACAAAACGGTTTAAACCTAATGAGGAAAACCGAACGTTTCTATGGCATTGTCGTTTAGGGCACATCAGCGAGAAACGCATCAAGAGGCTCCATTCGAATGGACTTCTTGGCTCATTTGACTTTGAGTCATGTGAGAAATGCGAATCATGCATGATGGGCAAAATGACACGGGCCCCCTTTAATAAACCTAACGAGAGGGCCAGTGACTTATTGGGCCTGATACACACTGATGTGTGTGGCCCAATGTCC
The DNA here is from genome assembly GCA_030180135.1 of Orychophragmus violaceus. Lineage (NCBI taxonomy): Eukaryota > Viridiplantae > Streptophyta > Magnoliopsida > Brassicales > Brassicaceae > Orychophragmus > Orychophragmus violaceus. The sequence goes on along the minus strand of CM058235.1, from coordinate 55,812,191 downwards.
ACTAATGCAAGAGGAAACTATCAGTACTTCATTACCTTTACTGATGATTTCAGTAGGTATGGATATGTTTATTTGATGAAACATAAGTCTGAATCTTTTGAGAAGTTCAGAGAATTCCAAAATGAAGTACAGAACCAACTTGGCAAAAGCATTAAGGCTCTTCGGTCCGACCGAGGAGGAGAATACTTAAGCCAGGAATTCAGTGATCATCTGAGAGAGTGTGGGATCGTATCCCAACTCACTCCTCCTGGAACACCTCAATGGAATGGTGTGTCTGAGAGGAGAAATCGGACCTTATTGGATATGGTTCGATCTATGATGAGTCACACAGACCTTCCAATATCCCTTTGGGGATATGCTCTGCTAACAGCAGTGTTCACATTAAACAGAGCGCCATCAAAGGCAGTAGCAAAGACACCATATGAATTATGGACTGGAGAAGCTCCAGTGCTGTCTTATCTAAGAATTTGGGGTTGTGAAGCCTATGTAAAGAGATTAATCTCAGATAAGCTTACACCAAAATCTGATAAATGCTACTTCATTGGTTATCCACGGGAAACCAAGGCTTATTACTTCTATCTACGTTCCGAGAACAAGATCTTTGTTGCCCGGGATTGTAACTTTCTTGAGAGAGAGTTTCTCTCTAAGAAAGACAGTGGGAGTAAGGTACTGCTTGAAGAAATTCAAGATGAACAGGATACTGCTCAACCTAATGAGGAAGAGCAGCAGGAGGATCTACAAGAAATTGTAGAGCCTGAACCTGTGGTACCTGAAGTTCGAAGATCCGGGAGGATCCGTCACGAACCCGAGAGATATCAGGGATTCCTCGTGACTGACTGTCATGATCTTTTGATCATTGATGGTGATGAACCATCGAACTTCAATCAAGCCATGATGGGCCCAGATTCCTCTAAGTGGCGCAAGGCCACTGATTCCGAAATGGACTCCATGTCGGTCAACCAAGTATTTTCGTTGGTTGACTTACCCGTTGGTGTAAAAGCCATCGAGTGCAAATGGATCTTCAAGAAGAAGATTGACGTGGATGGAAATGTCCAGATTTATAAAGCCAGGTTGGTGGCAAAAGGTTTCAGACAAGTTCACGGAGTGGACTACGATGAAACCTATTCACCGGTGGCTATGATGAAATCTATTCGGATTCTACTAGCAACTGCAGCTTTTCATGATTATGAAATTTGGCAGATGGACGTGAAAACCGCCTTCCTGAATGGTATTCTGGAAGAGGATGTGTATATGACACAACCTGACGGTTACATAGATCCAAAGAATGCTGGGAAAGTATGCAAGCTTCATAAATCCATTTATGGATTGAAGCAAGCATCGAGGAGCTGGAATCTTCGTTTTGATGAAGCGATCAAGCAATTTGACTTTATCAGAAACGAAGAAGAACAATGCGTGTATAAGAAAACTAGTGGGAGCAAAATCGTTTTTCTTATTCTGTATGTTGATGACATACTGCTTCTCGGAAACGACATTCCAATGCTGAAGTCTGTGAAAGACTGGCTTGGAAGTTGTTTTTCCATGAAAGACATGGGTGAAGCCGCATACGTTCTTGGAATTAGGATCTATCGGGATAGACCTAAGAGGCTGATAGGCTTGTGTCAAGACTCATACATTGACAAAGTCCTACAAAGATTCAGCATGAAAGATTCCAAGAAGGGCTTCACGCCAATGGTACATGGCACAACGCTAAGCAAGAAGCAGAGCCCTACGTCGGCTGCTGAGCTTGAGCGCATGAAGAATATTCCTTATGCATCTGCAATAGGATCTGTCATGTATGCCATGATCTGTACTCGTCCTGATGTTGCTTACGCATTGAGCATGACGAGTAGATACCAGTCAAATCCAGGTGAAAACCATTGGATTGCCGTAAAGAACATCTTGAAGTATCTAAGACATACTAAGGATAAGTTCTTAGTGTACGGTGGAAGTGATGTGCTTAAAGTCAGTGGATTCACGGACGCAAGTTTCCAGACAGACACAGATGATTTCCGGTCACAGTCCGGTTATGTCTTTTGTCTGAATGGCGGTGCAGTAAGTTGGAGAAGCTCCAAGCAGGACACCGTTGCTGATTCCACTACAGAAGCTGAATATATCGCCGCCTCAGAAGCAGCGAAGGAAGCTGTTTGGATTCGAAAGTTCATTATGGAACTAGGTGTGATACCAGATGCGGCTGAGCCTCTGGCACTATTTTGTGACAACAATGGTGCTATAGCTCAGGCAAAGGAACCAAGATCACACCAGAAATCCAAGCATGTTCAAAGAAGATATCACTTGATACGTGACATCATTAATAGAAAGGAAGTCAAGATCAGCCGAGTTCCGACAGATGATAATGTCGCTGATCCATTGACAAAGCCACTCCCAAGGCCTAAGCTCGAGTTCCTGACTGAAGCTGTAGGCATTAGAAACATTGAAATGTAATCTAAATTTGAGTGGGAGTTTTGTGAGCTTTATTTTAGTTATTTGATATGTTCTTGTAAAACATTATTATTTATGTTTTAATGAAATTATTATTTCAAGATTATTTTAACTGTGATGAAATAATCGTTCCAAAATGATATGAACCATTTTATAGGTCATCGAAGTAAATGGTTTGATCTTGAGTCATCGAAGTCATTTAGCTTGATCATGAGATCCTATATTTGATAAATATTTTATATCATCCTGTCCCCAGTCGAAGGTTGTTGAAATTGGAACATCAACAACCGTGTAAGATTGGATTGGTACGTGACTTATGACAAAGTCTCAGTGTGTCATAGATGCTCGGCATCAAAGTCAGTACATAGGTGTATGTTGGGAACATACGACCGGACAAGACCCGCTAATAAGAACTCTTCAGGATATTTATATCTGTGTCATAAGAGATTCTTACTACGACTATAGAGTATAGTCCTTAGACCTGAGTTCGCATGCATGTGACTGCATATGGACTGATGCACTTTGATCATTGTCTAACGCTATCGTTCTGCGATAGCTATAAGGACCTTGTTTGGGTACATCATGAAATGAGTAGTTTACAGTGATGGAACAAGATGGGATTTGTCCCTCCAATATAAATGGAGTGAATATCTCTAGGCCAATCGGAGATTTGAATACTGGAAAACGCATGGCCATGCTCAAACGGACTTTCCCGAGTCGTTTGGATTGTCAGTGTCAAATCAGAGTCCGATGAACAAGATTAGGCTTTATAAGGATGACACTAATCTTGCCTTATGACTAATCGAGATATTGAGACGAAAGGGATTATGAATACAGAGATTCCAGTTCAAGTGGGAGATTGTTGGAATTGTGTCCAGCAATCTCTGTACTGTCTCTATAACGTAAGAGTATGTCAGTGATCAGACATAAGTCATACAATGCTGGGGGTCATGATGGCTTGCTAGAGTCCGCTCATGATCTATAAGTCTTGGACTTATTGCCTTTATTGTATGATCCCATATGGGTCACACGCTTAAGCTAGCAGGAAATAATGTTGGAACGGCTTAGCAGAAGTACGACAAAAGTGCTAGGCATTTGTCGTACTAAGAGAGAAAGACTAATGGGTCTGATTAAATGGAATTTAATCAGATTGGGCCCAAAAGCCCAAAAGGGAAAGAGAAGGCTTTTAAATGACTAAAAGCCAATTCTCTTCTCCCTAGAACCCAACCCTAGCCGCGCCTCTCTCCTCTCTCTGCGCCAGCCTCCTTGTGGTCTAGCAGCCAGTTTCCGGTGATTGCGTGTGTGAGCCTTTGGAGGATCCATCTCTCGGTGTATCTCCCTGATCATTGACCTGTTCTCAATTCCGCTGCCAAACAAACAGGTAAAAAGGTGAGATCATATGATTCTAAATAAGAACACCTAGATCTAATGCATGTTTAGTAGGTTCAACTAATCTGAGAATTGAACCAAGAGTCTAAACTTTCCAACAAAACCAAGGCGCGCTTCAAGAGAATGAGAATCTGACCCGTCCAACCTTCTTCCTTGCTTTCTTTTTTTAATGATTTCGACCAGGCCCTTTTTGGCCCACTTGTAACTTAGACTATTGGCTATTTAAGCCATTCTTTTCGTTGCTAATAAGACCAAGTAAGTTTTAAGCTAAGAAAAACTTAAAGGTTTGCGATCTCTCTCTCTATTGCGTGGCTGCCCCTCTAGAGAACTAGATCTCTTCGCTTCTTGCTTGCTTGTTTCGATTGTTCTAAGTGTTCACAAGATCAGTAGCTTGAAAACCACCTTCGACCATCCACTGACTTAGCTGAGAGCGCCTTCGGCCAGCAGCTTTGTTCCATCCGACCATCGTCCTGCTCGTCGCTTCTCGACCATCTCGACCACCACGACCCCATCTTATATCACTTTCCCTTTTTATAAACTATTTAAAATATTTATACTTGTTATTTATAGATTTTCATTCATCAAACTCTTACATTTTTAGTTTTCATTCATAATATTTTAATATGTTTAGTTATAATTTTAAGTTTTATTAATTTTATATTTATTTCATTAGATTTTTTAATTTTATATATTTTCATTTATTTTATTTTATTTCTTATGTTCTTATATTTTGTATATTTTTATTGTCATTGTATCTCTTTCTGATATTTTTTCTATTCTTAATAATAATTAGTTCTATTATTTATATTTTTTATAGTTTTTCAATTGTTGAATTATTTTTAATAATGTTATATTTACTTTAGTCATATAATTTAATATTTCACTTTTATTGAGATTTATTTAATATTTTTTATTTATTACATAAAAATATGAAAGATGTATATAAAATTTATAATATATAAGATTTGTATATTTATGAGATTCAAACTTAAATTCAAATTTAGAATTTATGTTTTAATAGTTTTAACTAATTACATTGAGATTAAATGATTTTACATTAAATATTATATTTATTCTACTATAAATGATCATGTGAAAATTTTTATTTCAATTGACCAATCAAGGGGGGCTGATGTGGCAGCTGGATAGAGCCCCTCCCTTCAACCATTATATATAGGATTATCCAAAAGAAAGTTCATCTAAGAACTCCATATGAAGTCAGATTTCTGGTACAATAGATATGTCAAGTCTGTAGAAATTGCATTTCTTGAGGTTTTGAAGTTTCGTGGATGGTTTTTTTATCTCTAAATCACAATGGTTTTTGAAGTGTCGAAGTCCCATTTTTCTCCTTTTGACATATTTTCTAAGTTTTTACCGGTTTAGACTTAATCTATACATATAAATGAGAAGTGATTTTGAGGTGAAAGTTGAGGTGTTATCAAGAGAGTAAGTTTGGGGAGAAAAAGTGTGACGTGGAATGATGAGATAGAATACCTAAAAATATAGAATTTTAAAAAAAGTTGGTGTTAATTACGGTGAATGGCATTATTCATTTTGAATTATGTACATTTATCAAGTTTCTGAAAAATATCACAATATCTTATTGAATATCTTAGTTAGTTTGATTTATTAATATACTATAAAATATTCTAATTTTCCAATAGAATATTGTTAGTATTAAACGAATCCTATATAACCTTCCTCTGGTAGTCTAGAAACCAAATCATTTCCATCCTTTTGTTCAGCAAGTTTCGTCTAGTTTTTTCCTATTTTATTTTGCTTTTTATATAGTTAGCTTTATTTTTAGTCGCATGAAAAAGAAGCTCGATAATCTTGAGTTTTGTCATGTTGTAAGGTGAACTAACAATTTTTTGCGAGTTTCTCTAATATTTCCAGTTGAATCCTTGAGTCTGAAAAATCCAATTAAAGGTTGTTTCCATGACATCCGATTAATCCCATGAGTTCTGATAGTTCGAATAGGAGTTGTTAATTACTATATAGATGGATTTGGAACGATGGTTTGGTAAATATGGCAGACTAGCCCAGAAAGAGTAAATACTCGTTACTGAATAAGTTTCTGGTTTAATCCATGAGTCCGAAAAATCCGAGTAAAAGTTGTTGCAATGATGTCCAGTTTATCCTATGAGTTTCTATAGCCCAAAAAAGGTTGTTAATTACTATGTAGAGGAGTTTGGAAAGATGAATTTGATAAAAATGGTAGAAAGATTTGAACTAATGCTTTCAATATTGCACATAATCATATACTCCCCACATAGTAATTAAAGGACCCTATATAGTAATATAATACTGAAACTTACAGAATTTCCTATGTAGGTGATTGTCAATATTACGTAATACCAATGGTTAGTGTAATGGCCCAAATCCGGCCCATTTTAAAATTTTCTAAAAAGAAGAGAAGAAGCCCAAATCCCATTGCTTGAGCCCAAAGAAAAGGGGGGAATGGGCCAGAAGCCCAAGGCCCAACCCGTCAGATCTGGAGACCCTAGTCAGATCCCCTATAAAAGGAGAGCTAGCCCCCTCATTTCTGCACACTTCCCAAAACAAAGAAACTCTGCCCGAGCCGAGCCAGCCAGCAGCCGTTGACCGACCGCCGGAGCCGACGACCAACCGCCGGCCGGACCACCGCCGGAGCACCACGCCGGAGCAGGACCGCCGCCGCACCACCGCCCGGAGCCGCCGCGAGTCACCGGAATTCTCGCCGGATTTCTCTGCTCGTTCCCGTTCTCGATCTCGGACCCCCAGTCGTCATCTTCTCGATTCGTTTGAGTCTTCGCGTTCTTAAGGTGAGAATCTCCAGATCTCAGATCTACTTCAGTATCTTCTCCCAAACCCCAGATCTGCTTCAGATCTATGCTTCTGATGGATATAAGTTATAGATCTGAACTGTATCTTCTTCGTTTGCTCAGATCTGCTTCAGATCTATGCTTCTGATGGATAGAAGTTGTAGATCTGAACTGTATCTTCTTCGTTTGCTCAGATCTGCTTCAGATCTATGCTTCTGATGGATAGAAGTTGTAGATCTGAACTGTATCTTCTTCGGTTGCTCAGATCTGCGTCAGATCTATGCTTCTTATGGATAGAAGTTGTAGATCTGAACCGTATCTTCTTCGTTTGGCTAAAACCTAGATCTGTGTGCAGGATCACCAGATCTATAGCCGGAGAAGATTTCTCGGATTTCCGTCATTAATCTGGCCGTCATCTTTCAAAGCGTTTTCCCGTTGAACTGTAAGGATCCACAGAACGCACAATATATCATTGGAAAGATCTCAGTCTCCTCTTTCCAGAAAGGTAAGAATCGCTCCGATCAGATTTACCGTTTGAGAGTTATGACTGTTTTCCCAAAACGTGTCTGTGTTGTTGCGAATCTGTGATGGTTTATTGGATCTGTGTTTTGGATGGGCAAATAAAGTCCGCTTTACCCGAAACTTAGCAGCGACATTGTGGACTCATAGATCTAGATCTCGGTTGAAGGAAAACTGATTTCGGTCTTAGGAGCATAGGGAAGCGTGTCGTCGAAGTTGTAGCAGCAATTCTGTCCAAGTAGACATTCGTTCGTTGTTGTGGCTACGGTGAGGACCGATGTGATCTCTTTCTTTATTCTACTGCAGTGTTGGGACTCAAATCCCCGTTTAATAGTATCTTTCCTAGGTAGTGTAGATCTAGTTGTTGATTTGCGTTGATGTGATGGATAATAACTTAGATCATAGGACTTCACTTAAACCGAAAACGGAACTTAGACACTAGGTTATCATTTGAACTGAAAACGTTGCTTGTGTGTGAAGGCTATGCTTGATAGAACTGTTTAGGTCCCCCGAAAGGGTGTTTGGTGACGGCACATGTACATTGCACCAAGTACGTGTCCCTTGTATCGTCGTAAGGGGAGTTTCGGCGAGCTCCCCGAAGGGTAAAGTTAAAGTTGGAGTTGGAGTTGGAGTTGGGCACCGGGGCCAATGGCGGGCTTCGGTTGCTATTTCTGTCCCCCCCCCCCCATTCTTCTGTTTCTCCCCCCCCCCCCGAGGCCTTTCTGTGTAGCGTAGTTGAGTGCGTTGTTTGTGCCTTCGGGCGTTGGGTGCAAGGTGTTATTAACCGTGGACTCGTGTTTGATGTTGTGTTAGTGTAAAGTAGAGATAGCGGTATTCCTAGAATCCGCCCTCACTGGGTATTGGTGTAAACCAATTACTCAGGCCTCCTTCGTTTATTGTTTTGCAGGTAACCCTGGAGCGTTGCAAGGGTAGACGGACGGTGTGGTGCATTGTTTTGGGAATGGGAACTCCTTCTCTTCTTTTTCGTTCTTTCGATTTCAATAAGACTTATGCGATTCTTCCTTTTCACGTTTTAAGCTATTTCAGTTGGTTCATTTTTATGTAAGACTCATTTTCTATTTCAATAAAGTAAAACCTTTTCAACTATTTAAGTGTCGGTTCCGGTTTATGGCTTGGTTCACTTTTGTGGACTATGACTCGTGGAGTCAAAGAGTCGTTGACTTAGGATCCGAAGGGACGGGTGTTACAGTTAGTTAGAGTAAGTTTCTGAAACATGGACAATACATAATATTTTAATGTTAATTACAATGTGTTGGTATATGTGAATACCAATAGTATATGATAACATAACATTTACGTAATACATAATAATTATAATATTACGTAATACCTTGTTTGACCTGCTTGCTACGATTAATAGAAATTTTGATCAGTAAAACCCATCCCGGATAACCAGTGGAAAGATATTATATAAGCTCATATCTCGTCCAAGTTGCAGGTTACTTGTGAAATTTGCAAATATTTTATATTCCCTCATAAAATTATTGTATGTATGTTTTTAATCATTTTTATTTCAATTTAAAACACATGTTTTTAAATAACCTCAAAACACGTGTTTTTCAGTGGAGCTGAGTGGAGCTGCGTAAAATTTCTATGTTGTTTCTAAAAATGTATAAATTTATCTAAGATAATCCCTCATGGTCGTATTAAAGCAACAAATAGTTTTATGTAGCTCCACTGAAACTAAATATCGATCTCTCTCTGAAATTGCCTCTGAAATTATTTGGCTGAATATTGTGATTTTTTATAACCCTAAATGAAAAGAGAGAGCCACTTTATAAGGACTATATTTGAGCGTAAGAATTTTCGAGTATGAAAAAATTCATTGAAACAATGTGATTTATAAAACAATGTACGACTTTGACGACTTGCATATTAAAAGTAAAGTTGGAAAGCGGGTCAAATACACCTCTCCTAACACGATCCGACTTATCCAAAAAATATGTCATGCATAACCGTGAAAGAACAATATTAGACATGTACACGTCTCATCTAAATTTATGAATAACCCACATTACCTGCAAATATTTAATAATTACAAATATAATTTTCATATATAGTTAGTTAAAATTTAGTTTTTAACAATATAAATTAAATATTATAAAAGTTAATTTGTATTTTTGATATAAAGGAATTTTTTTATTAATTAATATATAGATTATATAATATTTAGGTAAATATTATATAAATATTTTAAATAAATCCATCAACCCGGTTTTCCAGAAAAAGGACCGCATCCGTTCGCCATATAACTTTTATGATACAATTTAATGGTTTTGAATTTGGACAATCCACACCTTAACTAAATGCTACGGAATTTGAACCAAATTCTTAGTCTCAATTAAAAGCTAAATAAGTATATATATAATCATATTTTTACAAAAGTGATATTTTCATTTTTTTATTCAAAATGATTTTTTAGAGATTTTTTATTTGTAATCTCCAAAATTCTAGCAAACTATATTTAATCCAGATTCATCGTTTAATACTTTTCAACTCATTTCAATTATAGAAAATTTTGAATTTCTAGTACACTGACAACGTTAACATTCAAAAAATTAAGGAAATAAACATGATATAGAATATACAATACTTATATATAAAAAAGCAAGCTATATATATATATATATATTGCTATGTACATTGTACAAAGCTGAAGGATCCGGAGATGACTTAGAAAATGGTGTTGCAAGCATTTTCAAACTCGCATGTTAGGGCATCCTCAACGAAGTTTTTTTTAACTAAGTGTCTAGGCATTAAAAACAATATTGTAAAAAGACGTGAGTGAAGAAGAGTTGGTTCTTGTTTAAGAACTTCGAAAAAAACAAAACAAAAAAAATCTTCTGCTATTTGGCACTTAATAATTGGTACAATTTTTGTTTCCTTTAAATTTAATTATTTAATTAATTATTTTAAATCTATTTATATTATATATGTTATAAACCCAAAGTGAGAAACTCACACTTGAGTGTTCTTAGATTTAGATGATCGCATAACCGTATATTCTAATATAATACAATAGTACTAAACAAAACCGTCACAAATATCTCCACCGGTGATGAATCTTTGAACTGAAATGAGAAGAAAAAATACAACAAAATATTTTCAACCATAATGAGAAGCTAGCCGTCACACCCCGCAATGGTTTTTGTGTTTGGATTGTTTCGGTGAAGGGTCTCCTTATATTATTTTTTCTCTCATCCAATATAATTATGAGCATCCACTCCTTCCAGTAAGTATCACACAATCATAAACTTATACATGAACCTTCATATTAAAACAAACAAAACTGTTAGATATATATATATATATATATATATAGAGAGAGAGAGAGAGAGAGAGAGAGAGAGAGAGAGAGAGAGAGAGAGAGAGAGAGAGAGAGAGAGAGAGAGAGAGAGAGAGAGAGAAGTCAAAGGAGGAGGAAGTGAAGAATTGGGAGATAAGAAAAATCATTCTTCACCAAAAAGAAATGGAGAGTTTCTGAAAAACAAAAAAAGGACAATACCTAGTATAGCCAAAATACGAAGAAGTCAAATGAGGAGGAAGTGAAGAGCTACTGGGCCCCAAAGCCTCACTTCTCCCTGAGCAACTAGTAGTTACCGTAGTTCCCGATTAGGGCCGAAGTCTCCGCTTTGGGCACCACGTGCCTCCACGTATGTCCTAAGGTCATTAGCCATTACCGGATGTCCTATGCACCCTTTCACTATTTCTACCTCACCACACAATGTCCGGTTAGAACCCTAACAGTCTCATCTAATATATGTTCTTACGCAATATCCAACACAATCACCACAAAAAGTTTCGGTTATCCATTAAAAATTCACTTCCATTCTCAATCAACCATCAACCATATATCAATTACCATTCTTCTAACAACCTAACTTCATTTCTTAATTCTAGTTTCTTATAACAATTCACATAGTGATTAATAAATTTCGTAAGTATAAGTACATATATATCGTATTCGGTTCTTTATACATATATATATATATATATAGTTGTTCAACTTATATAAACATTCTTATATAACACACAACAAGCAAGAAATCTAGGCTTAATCTAATCCAAATATTATGACGCTTAGCAATATGCGGGATGTAAATCAGGACGGACCGACTCGCCTTGGCCACATTGACGATAAATCAGAAATTGGACTGCGATCGAATCAACATATGAAGTACACATCTTCCCACACTCTAAAGTTATAGAATGGTTTTCCTATAACTGATAGCTAGATCCAAGATCTCCAGTAACTTATTACATGTTATGTGGCTCTTTATGGTTCTCCGGAAAATCGTCTGACAAGGTGACAGCCAGAATAGGTGGAAGAGCACTCAATCTTAGATCTTAACTCAAGAGAATTGAAAGAAGGAAGAAAAGGGATTAGGATCCCGATCTAGCACCACGATGGATCAAATCTCGAGAGGAAGAAAAGAAAGAGGCTAGGGTTTCACTTACTCGAGAGAAGAATACAGGAGAAGAGAAGACACGGGGAGGAGGAGACAACCATGAGGTGATCGACGAAGGCGAAGGAGCTGGCTCCAGAGACTGCTGATGGCGGTTGGTTGTCAACGATGAGACTCAATCAAGGCAAGGCTTCGCCTACAAGTCTTATCCCTTGTCTCCTCTTGTAGATCCTCCATTTTATAATAAAAGGGAGGGAAGCCCTAGGGTTTTGATTCATGATTTTGGGATTGAAATTGCAAATTAAAGAATATGATTTTGGGCCAGGTTTTAGGATGCGATAATTTTCCACCATTTCACAATTCATCCCGAATTCCAAGAAGAAAGATCCCTGAAACTCAAATCCCAAAACCAAATTGGAACATGGAAGGCAATTAGAAAGTATGTTGGAACTCTTTCGAAGTCACACACTTGTTTTGAAATCTATAGAATAGACAAAGGAACGAGTAAGGAGTTGGAATGCCAAACATTGGCACCCCAAAAATTTTGAACTCGAACGATTGCTTAACCAACAATCAAACAACAACATGATCAAACAATAATTCTTAGTCAAGCCCAGAGATGTTAAAGAATGTAATCCTAAAATTGGAGGCTGAACTTCCTCATTACGATCCCTAGTCCAAGGAGGAAAGATAGACATGACGAATAAAGGCTCAACTGCCAAAACCACATAGCAAGAAAATCAGGAAGAGGAAAAGGAACATGAATCTGGATATGACTCGGAAGGCAGAGATAAGGTCACATAAGCACTTAAGAAGGAGGGATAAACTTTTGGAATATCCACTTCCTTTGAAATCCAAAGAATGGAAGAATGAATAAACGGAAAGTGAACTACAATAGTTCAAAGAAGGAAGGAAGAAAGAGTGAAAGCTCAACTTACGGAATCTACTAAACAAGAAAAAGAGTTAAGCTAGAAAGGAAGGATCATCCCAAATTCGACTGAACAGCAACGTCTCTATAGAGATTGCAGAAGTTACACAATAGAAGTACAATGGCTTTCTTCTTACTATACAAATCTTGTGGAATCCCCAAAACAGAAAGAAGGGAAGCTAGAAGAGGAAAATGCACAAAACTATAAATAACTTCCAGAAGAAGGTTACAGAAAGGAAGTAGAAAATGCAAATTGAAAGATCACGGGAAGCTTATAAGGAATACAATAATATTGTTCACGCGAGAAGAATGTTTTAGCAATCAATGAATGAGACGATTAAAAAAATAGAGAGCACGAATGCAATAGTCAAAATGCGAGAGCTTGGATAACGAAAGCTCAACTTGCAGAAACCGCAAAATAAATAAAGACTAAAAGCTCAAAATGAAACAAGAGAAGAAATTGGTTCAACTCCCAGTAAGTAATGGAGAACTCGGCTAGCCATATAGGGGTCTCGAGAACACTTATGGTTTGGGTCCCAATGCAATTTGGAACTCTACTTCAGCGTGTCCTCTCCATATACCTCAGATTCTATGATAGAATCATGGGCTTGGGCTTAAACACTTCCGCATACGGATGAAACAATAATACAAGGTAAAAGTTCTCGGATTCGCCGACACCATCCAAAGCGGTCAGGATATCTCCCATGAGCCCACTCTTATAAATGCCAACTACTTGATAGGTCAAGAAATATCCATATTCTACTGCAAGAGCACAGTTATGCGAATGTAGTATTTCAGGGTATCGTATCCACAAGGACTCAAGTTTCACACGATAGACTATATGTCTTCAAGTTAAGCTAAGCCAACCAAAAGAAAGCAGTAAACGAATGCAAGTAAATTAAAATGTGTTTTCAATGGGAGAAAGGCGTCAGACTTAGGAAGTTCTCGGGAATTATACAATGTCAGATACTTAACTAACCGGATTAAGATTAAGCACAAGTTCAAGAACTAGAAACACAATGATAAACAATCCAACTCTCGCTGAGATTATTTCTACATCTAGCAATCTAGCGATCCAAATCTCTTTGTAATCCTAGAGTTCTAGACAAGAATTAGAAACAGGTTCTTCGGTTCACAATTCTCTTAAACCAAATCTCTTTGTATCTAGTCAAATTGCTCACACTTAGTTAATTCAGATTATAACTCACACTCTCGTGCTAAGTTTATTATCTCAGATCTAAATCCTAGGTGATCAGTCCAGAATTCCGTGTTAAACGCAACTTAGGTGATGAACGAATAGTTTTAGAATCCTAATCAATCAGTTATCTAAACATGCATAAAAACCCTATGAGAATTCCTAAATCTAACTAGGTTACTACTCAGACATATTATCGGATAAACAACACATCATTGAATAGAAAACCAAAGACTGAATAGATAGATAAAAAGGGGTTCGAAATCCTTCTCTCAAAGGTTACAAGTAGCAAGAACAGGCCCTTGGCACCAAATCTCTCAATCTTAAAAGCAAGAACAAAAGTAAGAACCAGATAATGATATTGAGTCTGAAAAACCTAATTAAAACACTAAACACGTTCTGGGGCAAGATTAGAATTAGGGAAACTTCTGGGGCAACTTTGCAATTCTTCAAAACATATCTTCAACTCAGTGTATAAGTCATGTCGCCCTCAGTGTCGACCGACACTAAGGTGAGTGTCGGTCGACATCCAGTCGTGGTCGAGAGTCCAACTTCAGCTCATTGCACAGAGCGCCGGAAACGTCCTATAATCCCACTCTTTGCTCCAAACGCAAGCCTACCCGTAGAAGACTCAATAGACTCAAAAAACCAGGTTAAAGACTCAATATATATAACTATATCATGGTTGAAGACCTAGAAAAACCATGATATATCAACTCCCCCACACTTAGCTCTTGCTTGCCCTCAAGCAAGTAAAGAACCAAAGCATAAGAAAGAGGTTTGAAAACACAGAAACTCATTTCATCCTAGGAACTTTCGCATTAACATTCACATAGTAAACCACTGAAAACTTTCCTACAGAGATCAAGACCACAATATACTTCCCCTACACTTAGCAACTGTCCCAAGTAAACTCCACAATCAGATTAGGATATTCAGTCTTACCCCACTAACCTCTGTATACAATTAGGTGCGGTCTCACAGAGGGAGTATCGATCAGAGGACACATGAACTCAACCCATTCAGTAGCTAACCACCAAACTGTCGGTTTCTGGTTCCTTTCTTTTCCCTTTCTCCCTTAGCTACTGATTTTTCCCCACTGGGTATCATTTTTTTTTTATCAGTGCTCTTCCCTTTTTATTCGGGGTGTAACTTTGGACATGTTTCCATGGATGCACAGGAGGTAATAGGGGTCTCTACCACTTCCGTGACCACTTCGAAGCTACTAGCTTATCCGCAGTTTTAATCTCTTTTTTTTTTTTACTTTCAAAGGAAATAAGAAACCATACTCAGACAGGATCATAGGCTGTGTGAAACACATCAGAGGAATCCGATCCAGAGATACCAAGCCCCTAAGTGAGAAATTAAGTCATGATTAGAGGTGAAGTTAGTGATGGATCCTATGAATACCTGGTTAGATATGGGTGTCATTGGTAAGTTGATCTGTGTGGGGGTTTTCTAATAGTCATATAGCTACTGCAAGTCTGTCCAATGGTCACTTTGTTCCTGTTCCAGCGAACCTTTTCCTCGAAAAATAATAGTTTCATATACATTTTGACTCAATAACACCATTTTGAAAACAATTGAAAACAAGGGACTGACTCTAAGAAAACAAAACACAATGTCAGTAACCACCTCCCCCACACTTAGACTGCACTGTCCTCAGTGCAATCGCAACTTGGGTTCGGGAGAACAAGGTATAAGTAACCGAGAACTTGGAAAACATAAACCTTACATGTGCTCGCAGTCGATGTCGACCGACACACAGCCAGTGTCGGGCGACATTAGGCTCTGGTCGACATCGATTTGCTCCTAATCAAGCATGATCGATTTCCATCCGTGTTTTCGAGTTTGGCGTCGACCGACACTATGGAGTATCGACCGACACTGCTATCTGCAAACCTGTTCTGTACGACTCTGACACACAAAAACCAGAAAAATCAAAAGACACAGGGACGAAAACCAAAAAGAAACGAAAACTAACCTACAGTGGGTTGCCTCCCACTCAGCGCTCGTTTAACGTCAATAGCTTGACTGTGGTGGGAGATTAGACTCCCGGTAGTTTCGACAGAGGCTGTGAGTGCCTCTGCGAAAGTCTCCTCATCGATGGTGAAGAGTAAGCAGTGTCAGCGTGAGAATGTCTAAGGAACGAGGGAATAGATCCAGAGTGAGAGTGAAGCTTGGGTGCAGCAGAGCGTTTCCCTGCATTCACAGAAATGGAGTCAGAAGGATTGGGTATGGGAGAGACATACCTTTGCTTCGTTGGATGTCTGATATTCGGAGGTTTCTGCTTATGAGCAGTTGCAGGCTTTGAAGATGTTAGAGTAGACTCATGCGGAACCACCATCTTCTTCTCTCCAATATCAAACACTGTATCCTTACTAACTTGAGCCATATGTTCCAGCTGAATGCTGAAAGCTTGACCGTAAACTGTGGATTTTCGCAGCTTATCCATCTTGAAGTGCAGAGGATTATCTCCTAGGTGGAGATCAATCAGACTATGCCTCACATCGATCATTGCTCCAGCAGTAGCTAAGAAGGGTCTTCCCAGTATCAGAGGATCATTCGGTTCACTATCATACTTCAGCACCACAAAGTCTGTTGGGACTAAGTAGTTCCCAACTCTGATAGGGACGTCTTCAAGAACTCCTTCTAGAATCCTCCTTGTTTAATCGGCTAGGATTAGAGAGATCCTAGTGGGTGCGAAAACTGTCATTCCCAATCTCTCCGCCACAGAGTATGGCATGATATTTCCAGCTGCCCCTAAATCACACAAGGAGCCCTCGAAGCTATCCTCGAAGATGGAACAATCCAGCAAAACACACCAGGATCTGGTAGCTTCTCGGGGATCTGATAAAACAACACGTCACTGACTTGTTTAGGAAGCACTACCACCCAATCTTTCAAATCCTCGTCTATGGGCATCATCTTCTCTATGTATCTCTGTAGACAAGGATGATAAGGCAAAACATTAGTTTGTGGATCCTCTTTCAACTTCCTATCCATCACTTCCAGGCGTTTGGCTTCATCAAGCTCTTGTTTAGACTTCATAACCACCCGAGGGAAAGGTATTGGAGGCTTATAGACATTCTCTTTAGTAGTGCCACAAGATGTTGGTGAAATTTGACATTCTCGCCCAGAGTGTCGACCGACGTTGGATTGATGTCGGTCGACATCAGTCAATTCTCCATCGCTGTCGGCTCCATAATCGATCTTGTTCGATTTCCGTTCGTCGTGAGGACTCGAAGTCACTGTTGAAAATGGGTGTCGGCCGATGTCAAGGACAGTGTCGGTCGACGTTGTGGTTTCAGCTTCGGGTTTTTGACTATCTTTAACAATTTCAGCTGTCTTAACCTCGAATCCTTCTCCTTGATCCAACCCATCCTCAACTTGAACTGACCAAGCATTGATGTGGGTGTTCTGAACATTCTTCCCCTTGACTGAGCTTGAAATCAGGTTCACTTGTGTATCCAGTTGCTTCATATGTGTACTCAAAGACTCAAACTTCCCATTTAGATCAGTGTAGACAGCATCTATCTTCTTGTTGAAATCCACAGCAGTCTTCGTCTGACCCTCTAGAAATTGCTCCATCATAGCTTCCAACTTACTCACATGAGCACTAGTAGTAGGAGGTGTCTGATAGGAAGATGATCCATAGGTTCTCTGATAAGAGTTGTTCTGCTGAAAAGGCTTTTGGTAACCAGCATTCTGACCATATCCAGAAGAGCTTTGATTGCTTGTGAAAGCACTCTTCTGTCCACCAGTGAAGAACTTGTTGCCTTGCTGATTCCCAAACCTGTTTCCTTGAAATCCAGAATCCCCAATGTAGTTCACTTCTTCTTCTGTGCAGCCTTCTTCAGGTCCAAACTCTTCAACCTCTTGAGAAAATGGACATGCTTCTTGCCAGTTAACAAGCTGTGAACAGTGTCCAGCTTGTTCTTCATCTCTGCAATCTGGAGATTATTAACCTTTCCACCAGACTCCTTCCTCCTCTAATCTGCAGTCTTAGTACTGTTGCTGCTCACCAAATTCTCAATCAATACCCTGGCCTGCTCGGGAATCTTTGTGTTGAAGTTACCATTGCTGGCAGCATCTAACGAAGACTGGTACCAGAAATCCATACCTCTAAATAAAATGCCCAGCAGTTGAACTTCAGAGAATCCATGATGAGGACAGTATCGTTGGTACATCTTAAACCTTACCCTAGCAGACTTAAATGGCTCTGTAGGTCCCTGAATGAATGTCAGAAGGTCCTGTCTGAGCTAGTCGGAGCGAGCATCATCATAGAAGTGCCGCAAGAACTCTCTCTTCACTGCATCCCAAGTGGTTAACTTCCAGGGTGGAAGTTGCTTAAGCCAAGCTGCAGCCTCTCCAGCAAGAGAATATGGGAAAAGCTTGAGGAACAGGAAGTCATATCCCACTCCATTGTGCTTCTTCCCAGTGACAAAGGCTTAAAAATACTCAATGTGGTCCATGGGTTGCTCATGCGGAAGACCATGGAAAGGATGCTGCCTCAGAAGTGCATAGTAGGCAGTCTTGAGCTCAAACTCATTCCTCTCGAAAAGAGGGGGTACAATTGCTGACCTATTAGCATAAAACTCATCAGGTCGGTTGTAGTCAGCAAGAGTCCTCTCAGCAGCAGGAGGATTAGGTGGCTTTCCATTAGCTCCAGGATTGACCATCTGCCTCTCACCTTGAGGCTGCCCAATCACATTCCCTTCAGCATCAATCCTTTGCCCTTGAGCATTGTATGGATTGTTCTGCGGGTCTCTCAGCACACCTTCCGCATCTCGGATCAACACAACAAAGTTCTGGTTGTTGTTCTGTTGGAATTCATACCGGTTATAAAACAATTTTATAATCAACCTATGAATTTACTAGCGAGGAACTCATGTAAATACTGAAATAAATCTAGATCTAGAATCTCGAATATACCTGGATGTTTTGCAGCGGAATAAAAACAAGGCGATTCGAGATTTTCTTAGCACTCCAAACGTCGTGCCTCTACTGGTATCCACATGCACACAAACTGGATCGGATCGGGATGCTAGTGCAGTTGAGATCTAATCTCAAATTTGACAACGAACCATTCGTCACCTAGGTTTTTGGGTTTGCGGCTGTGTTTTTGTTGTTATCTCTTCAGCGTCACACATTAGTTTTATATATATATATATACTAGCACTAATCGTATTAGGTATAGTATATATATATATATATATATATATGTTAGTGGGCTGTTAAGCCCAATCATAATGGCAACAAGAGCATTACGTACACATGCATAATATAAATATATATATACATACCTATATCATATATAGCGTATATTTTATATATATATATATCTCATTATTATTACCTTAATAATAAAACCCAATATAATAATTGATCCGGTTTGCTTAGGTGTGTGACCCTGTAGGATTATATAACACTAGCAATGAGTTCTAAACTCATTGATCATAAGTGGCTTCTAGCAAAGCATTATGACTGCCCAGTGTCATATGATTGTCTCATCTCGACAATACGACTTTCACTTAGAGTATGTACAATAGATTTCAGGACATTCCCAACAATCTCCCACTTGTACTGGAATCATCTATTCCTATAATCCCTTCGTCTTCATATCTCGATCTGGCATAAGGCAAGATCTGTGTCACCCTTATTTAGCCAAGATCATGTTCATCGAACTCCGATTTATACTGACAAGACAAACGACTGACAATCACCTCGTTTGAGTGTGGCCACACATTTCTCAGTATCAAATCTTCGATGGGCCCTGAGATATTTATCTCCTGTTATATAGGAGGGACAAATCTCATCTTGTTCCATCCCTGTTTCTTCACACGCTTCATGATACGCCCAATCAATGCTTTTATAGTCACCAGTTACGGCTGACGTTTGACAAGGTTAAAGCGGATCAATTCATATGTAAGAAAACATGATGAACTCAGGTCTAAGGACTATACTCTATAGTCGTAATGAAAACTCTCATAACACTTATATAACTATCCTGTAGAGTTCTCATCAGTGGGTCATGTCCGATCATGTGTTCTCTAACACATATCTATGTGATTGACTTTAATACTCTTATTAATGACTCCGTGAAACTTAGTCATCAGTCACCTCACATACTAGTCTCACGCGGTTGTTAATGTCCCACTTTAACAACCTTGACCAGGGACCAACTTAATTTATGTCATTTATCACTTATAGGGTTTCATGATCAAGTCACATACTTGATGACCTATAAAATGTCATAAATTACTTTGGACTATTATTTAATAACCATTATTAAATAATACAGATGTCAGATTTCAATAACATAATCAAATTATGTTTATACGAACATCATATCATAACTAAAAATTAACAACAACAACTCCCACTAAAATTAAGATCACATCTTAAGACATCTAATGCCTTTAGCAGTAGTCTGACCCTCATTCGCTCTTGCTCAGCGTGTGTCGAAGGACACTGCGTCTTGCTAAGAGTAATACCAAGAGTCATTTGCACGAAGCCCTTCTTGCAATCATGCATACTAGACCTGTGCAAGACCTTATCACCATAAGTGTCTTGACACAATCCAATTAGCTTGTCCAATCTATCTCCATAGATTCTTATTCCAAGAATGTATACGGTTTCTCCCATAATTTTATCGAAAACAACTTTCGAGTCAGGTCTTAATAGACTGAGACGATGGAACTTCATTTCAGAGAAGCAGTATCATACAATACTAGAAATGCAATTGCGCTCCCACTAGTCCTCTTGTAAACACATGGTTCCTCTTCGTTCCTGACGAAGTCAAACCTTTTGACTGCTTCATCAAAACGAAGATTCTAACTCCGAGATGCTTGCTTCAATCCATAAATGGATCTATGAAGCTTGCATATCTTCCTAGCTTCATTAGGATCAATGAAAAACTTCAGGTTGTGTAATGTACACAACCTTTTTCCATAATTCCATTAAGGAAAACTATTTTCACATCCATCTGCCAGATCTCATAACCATTATGAGTGGCGGTTGCTAGGAGAATCCGAATGGACTTTAAGCGTGTTGACTGGGAATAGGTTTCTTTCATAGTAAACACCATGAATTTGCTTGAAACCTTTTCCACCAATCCAGCTTTGGATATCACCATTCACATCAGTTTCATTTTGAAAATCTATTTACACTCAATGGCTTTTGCACCATCGGGTAAATCGACCAAAGTCCACACTTGGTTCTGTGACATGGATCCCATTTCGGATTCAGCGGCTTTCAGCCATTTTCGGAGTCAAGGCCCATCATTGCTTCTTCAAAATTCGCAGGCCCGTCACTTTCAATGATCAATAGATCACGGCAATAGGTTACGAGAAATCCACATTTCTCGGGTTCGTGACGGATCCTTTTGGATCTGCGAGCTTCAGCCTTGTGTTAAAAGTCACGCACATATCTCATATGTAGACTTTTACCACGACCTAATTAACCAAGATTTAAACCGTAGTTAATTAAATCATAAACCAAAATCAATATTTTGGTTCGCGATCTATGTCGATCGATACAACTTTTGTGTCGATCGACACTTCTTCAGAAACTCGCCTTTTGAATGTATATCGAATATACATTCACCAGATCCTTGCAAATCTTAGGCATCACAGGTACAGGTTCTACAACTCCTTGTAGATCCAACTGCTGCTCTTCCTCATCAGGTTGAGCAGTCTCCTGTGATTTCGAATTTCTTCGAGTTGTACTTTACTCCCACTGTTCTTCTTGGAAAGAAAATCTTTCTCAAGAAAACATGGTTCCGAGCAACGAACAATTTGTTCTCGGACCGGTTGTAAAAGTAACATGCCTTGGTTTCGTTAGGACAACCAATGATGTAGCACTTATCGGATTTGGGTGTGAGCTTATCAGAGATTAAACGTTTTATATAAGCCTTGCAACCTCAAATCTTCATGAAAGACAAATCAGGAATATTAACAGTCCACATCTCATGTGGTGTCTCTGTAACTGATTTTGATGGAACCTTATTTAATTTAAACGCAGACTTTTCCTAGAGCGTATTCTTAGAAGGATATAGGAAGATCTAAGTGACTCATCATTGATCGAACCATATCTGATAAAGTCCGATTCAAGAGGAGTGAATTGTGAAACACTTTCACAATCTCTCAGATGATCACTAAATTCTTGACTTAAGTATTCACCTCCATGATCTCATCGTAGAGCTTTAATACTTTTGCCAAATTGATTCTGTACTTCATTCTGGAGCTCTTTGAACTTTTCAAAAGATTCTGATTTATGTCTTATTAATAAGACATAACTGTACCTACTGAAAATATCAGTAAAGGTAATGCAGTACTGAAAGTTTCCTCTAGCACTAGTGCTCATTGGCCCATATACATCCGTATGTATAAAACCCAATAAGCCTCTGGCCCTTTCATTTTGTTCGTTCGCAACCTGTATCAACCGACGCACCGTTTGTGTCGATCGACACTACCTTTTTTCGAAAGGGGCCTTTGTCATTTTACCCAATAAACAATATTCAATTTACTCATTATGATTCATAATCAGATGAGCCCAAAAGTCCATCACTATGGAGCTTCTGAATCTATTTCTCATTTATGTGGCCCAAAATGACAATGCCAGAGAGAAGTTTGATTCGTATCATTTGACTTGAATCTCTTGGTATTAATGTTATAGTTAGGCACATTCTGGTTTAGAACATAAAGTCCATTCTCTAATGGATTGCTACTATAAAATATATCATTGTAATCAAATGAATAACACTTATTCTTAATTTGAAAACCGATATCCTTCTATATCCAAACAAGGATTAGAAATAATCTTTCTGCTCATAGCATGTACATAGTAGCAGTTTTAAGTTCAAAACATGCCATAAAAGAAAACAAATAAAATACTCCTACGGCTAATGCAGCAACTCTTGCTCCATTTCACACGCGTAGATCCACTTGTCCTTTCTCCATAGTCTTACTTTTTCTAAGGCCCTGCACATTTTCACAAAATATGAGTACCACAGCTGGTATCAAATACCCAATAAGTAGGACTATAAGAAGTAACATTTACTTCTATAACATAATACATGAAGAAGAAGTCTCGTACGTCTTCTTCAGCTTCTCATAATCTTCCAAGAATTTATTGCAGCTTCTTTTCAAATGCCCATAACCATTACAATAACGGCACTTAACATCTTCAGAAGGACTGGTTTTAACCTTAGGAGCTTGGCCAGACTCGCTTGGATTCACAATCGAGCTCGTCTTGCCATCACCTTTGTTCTTACCAAGTTTCTTAAACCTTTTACCCTTTTGTACCATAAGGACATATGTGGTGTCCTTCTTGATGTTAGGTTCAGCAGTCTTAAGCATCCCATGCAATTCAGTCAACGTCTTTGTCAAGTTGTTCATGTCATAGTTCATAACAAATTGATCATAGCTTGACGGCAGTGACTGTAGAATGATGTCAGTAGCCAACTCTTGGCTAATGGGACAATCCAGTTTCCCCAGGTTATCTATATAACCCATCATCTTAATGACATGAGGACTAACTGGTTCGCCCTTTGGTAGCTTGCACTCAATCAGAGACCTAACCGTCTGGTATCTCTGAGTTCGTGCCTGCTCCTGAAACATACTTTTCAGGCCAGTGATCATCTATTTTGGCGACTCCACGTACTCATATTGCTTCTGCAATTCCGAGTTCATGGTAGCCAACATGAGACAACTCACATCCACCGCATCATTAGAATGCTTATCCCAAGCATCCTTATCTGACTGCCAGGCATTGGCTCGGTACTTCTTGGGGAGAACTTTCTCAAGGACATAGTCCTTTTTCTCCTGTTTGAGAACAATTCTCAAGTTCCGATACCATTCAAGAAAGTTTGATCCATTTAACTTGCCCTTCTCAAGGACGGATCGCAAGGAGAAATTGTTACGATGGTTTGTGATAGACATAGCTGGAAAAACAAGGGTGGTTTAGTTATGATGTTCAAGAAATGAGAAGTCTTAACAATTAAGAAAACTCGCATTATATTCAAACAATGTTTCCTCAAATGAATATAATGATCCAAGACCCTTACTTCACTAAACTTGAGTGAGCCACTGGCTATCACCCAAATTTTAGCTATCTAGGTAAGCAACTCTTTGCTAGTTATATCCAATATAACTCTTGGTTGCGGATTGACATCTCATGTCCAATCCACCTGATGTCTCTGAGCCCAAAACTATTTTGATGGCCCAGTCAAGTAAACCAATCTCTTAAGTCATGTAATTGTTGATGTTTTGCACTGCAAGTCCATCAACACGATTACTTCCTGTCTTACTCATGTAATTGTCGACACCTTGCACTGCAAATCTATCGCACAATGAAATGAGTCTTGACAGTTGACAAGATTGGAAAGACATCAAGGATCACTTGATATTTGGTTGAGGAACGGAACCTTTATCCAATTTTAATTTATATTTAAATTTTATATCTCATATATATATTTAAATATATAATACATATCTTATATGTATTTTAATTGTAATATAAATAATTAAATAAATTTTAATCTAATTAAAATTGTTAATCATTTATTAGATAACTTTAATTTACTACTAGAATCTAATCAAATTATAATTCTAATATATAATTAACATACGTAAGAATCACAGCCAATAATACTAGCTTGCGATTCATACAAGTCACATTGACTTTGTCACCAAAGCTAGGTCACAAGCGTATGTAGATTAATCTTATTAACACACACAACCACAAGAGATATATACACACTATACATCTCACAATATAATTAAATTATTTAACTACAAATAGCTTATTCTGTCAAAGCGAACGTGCTTTACAGAAATTGTAAACTCAATTCACAATTTCTAATAATTTAATCAAATTGAACTATCTCAAAAACATGTTTTAACTTATGACGATTACATACACATGTTTAAGAAACAAATTTATCAAAGGTGACGATCCAAATTCAATTTCTGAATAAAACAAGTTACTTATCTATATCTAATATAGACGAAATTAGATTCAAAATCAGTATTATACAAGCAGGCTCTGATACCACTGTTAGAATTCATACCGGTTATAAAACAATTTATAATCAGCATATGAATTTACTAGCCAGGAACTCATGTAAATACTGAAATAAATCTAGATCTAGAATCTCGAATATACCTGGATGTTTTGCAGCGGAATAAAAACAAGGCGATTCGAGATTTTCTTAGCACTCCAAACGTCGTGTCTCTACTGGTATCCACACGCACACAAACTGGATCAGATCGGGATGCTAGTGCCGTTGAGATCTAATCTCAAATTTGACAACGAACCATTCGTCACCTAGGTTTTTGGGTTTGCGGCTGTGTTTTTGTTGTTATCTCTTCAGCGTCACACATTAGTTATATATATATATATATAAATATATATATATATATATATATATATATATATACTAGCACTAATCGTATTAGGTATAGTATATATATATGTTAGTGGGCTGTTAAGCCCAATCATAATGGCAACAAGAGCATTACGTACACATGCATAATATAAATATATATATACATACCGATATCATATATAGCGTATATTTTATATATATATATATATATATATATATATATATATATATATATATATATATATATATATCATTATTATTACCTTAATAATAAAATCCAATATAATAATTGATCCGGTTTGCTTAGGTGTGTGACCCTGTAGGATCATATAACACTAGCAATGAGTTCTAAACTCATTGATCATAAGTGGCTTCTAGCAAAGCATTATGACTGCCCAGTGTCATATGATTGTCTTATCTCGACAATACGACTTTCACTTAGAGTATGTACAATAGATTTCAGGACATTCCCAACATGTTCATCCTTGGAGATCTTTGTACCTTTCTGTTCGTTCTCTCGAGTTTAGCTAGCTCCTCGTTCTTTGTTCTCTCGAGTCTGAAGTTAACAAGTTCTTCGTTCGGGTTGCTTTGGGTGTGTCGACTTGGCATACACTGATTTCAGAGGTGAAATCCGCGCTTGGTGTCGGGCGACACTCGAGTGATGTCGGTCGATACTGAGTGCTTTAGTCGATTCGTGCAGCAACAAAAACAAGCCAAACAAGAGAATGTGAGTAACAAAAGAAATAAAAACGACTTAGACTAAACCTTAAAACAAAATCTATCGGAAAACTCAGTTGAGTCCCCGGCAACCGCGCCAAAAACTTGATAGGTCATGAAATATCTGTGGGATTATAAGTGGTTTTCATGGTTTAATTCTCAATTACAACCTAACACAAATCCATAAACAGATCTAGGTTCTCGTCAAATGAATCATAAACCAAACCTGATCATTACCTTTCAGATTGCAGCGGATGATGGATGGTAATGATGAGATCAGCTAGAACAGATGGCAACACCTATTCCTCCTCGAGTATCCACACTCTTACAAGCACGGGACGGCTGCTAGACCAAAGAGCTGGAAGAATCAGAGAGAGAGATGAAGAGAGAGAGATGTCACGCCAAATTGAGAAAAGTCGCTGGAGAGCTTCTTTCCTTTAGGGCTTTCTAATTCTCTTATATCTCATTAATGGGCCCAAGTCATTAGACTAATGGCTCATTAATCTTTTGGGCCCAAAACACAAATAAGACAAAAGCCTGTATTTGTCTGGCCCAAAACTCTGATCCAATACAGTAAGTGCCATTGCATCTTACCGTATTAATTCCATTTAACTTTCCCGTTAGCTATGGTGTGTCACCCTTAGGGATCATACAATGCTGGTAATAAGTCCTAAACTTATAGATCAAGAGCGGACTCTAGCAAGCCATCATGATCACCCAGTATTTATGACTTATGTCTGATCTCGACACTTATCATACTTTCTAGAGATAGTACGGTAGATTTCAGGACATTCCCAACAATCTCCCACTTGTACTGGAATTCTACAAAGGACATTCCCAACAATCTTCCGATTGTACTGGAATCCTACATTCCCTAATCCTTTTGTCTTAATATCTCGATCTGGCATAAGGCAAGATGTGTGTCATCCTTATATAGCCAGACCATGTTTATCGGACCAGATTTGGTACTGACAATTCAAACGACTTGGGCAAGTCCGTTTGGGAATGGCCATTCTCTTACCAGCTATCAAATCTCCGATTGGCCTAGAGATATTACCTCCGTTAAACGGCAGGGACAAATCCCGTCTTGTTCCATCACTATGAACTACATAATTCATAATACACCCAACCAAGGTCCGTATAGCTCCCAGTTACGAAACAGCGTTAGACAATGATCAAAGCGCATTACTCCATGTGCAGCCACATGCATGCGAACTCAGGTCTAAGGACTATACTCTATAGTCGTATATGAGAACTTCTTATGACACAGATATTAATATCTTGCAGAGTTCTCATCAGCGGGCCATGTCCGGTCATATGCTCCCCTACATATACCTATGTGTCGACTTTGATGCCGCGCATCTATGACCCCTCAAAACCTGGTCATAAGTCTCAACACAATCTAGTCTCAACAGGTTGTTGTTGTTCCAATTTCAACAACCTTCGACTATGGACACTATAATTTATGTCACTTCGTTAAATATGGGGTTTCAGGATCAAGTCTACTCATGTACTTCGATGGCCCATATATAATGACATGAATTATTTTGGAACGATTATTTTATATCACAGTTAAAAATAATCCAGAAATAAAATTTCATTAACATAAAAAAATGTTTACATGAACCAATCAAAATAACTAAAACAAAAGCCCTCACAACTCCCACTCAAAAAGAGATTACATTTGAATATCTCTAATTCCTACAGCAGCAGTATGCAACTCGTGCTTAGGTCTCGGGAGTGGCTTTGTCAACGGGTCAGCCACGTTCTCATCAGTGGGAACTCTGCTGACCATCACTTCGCCTCTATTCACTATATCACGAATCAGGTGATACCTTCTCATAATGTGTTTGGATTTCTGATGATGTCTCGGTTCCTTGGCTTGAGCAATTGCACCATTGTTGTCACAATACAGTGCCAAAGGCTCAGTGGCATTAGGGAATACACCGAGTTCAATCAAGAAGTTCCTAATCCAAACTCCTTCCTTCGCAGCTTCTGAAGCAGCGATGTATTCAGCTTCTGTTGTGGAATCTGCTACGGTGCTCTGCTTGGAACTCTTCCAACTTACTGCACCGCCATTCAGACAGAAGATGTAGCCAGACTGTGACCGGAAATCATCCTTATCTGTCTGAAAACTTGCATCCGTGAATCCACTGATTTCAAGCACTTCACTTCCTCCGTAAACCAAGAACTTATCCTTAGTATTCCTCAAATACTTCAGGATATTCTTTACGGCAATCCAGTGACTCTCACCTGGATTAGACTGGTACCTACTCGTCATGCGTAGTGCACAAGCAACATCAGGACGAGTACAGATCATGGCATACATGATAGATCCTATAGCCGAAGCATAAGGAATCCTACTCATGCGCTTAAGCTCATCAGGTGTCTTAGGACACTGATCCTTGCTTAGTGAAGCACCATGTATCATTGGCGTGAACCCCTTCTTGGATTTATCCATTCCGAATCGATGCAGGACTTTATCTATATAAGCATCTTGACAAAGTCCAATCAGCTTTTTAGATCTGTCTCTAAAGATTCGGATTCCAAGAACATACGCGGCTTCACCCATGTCCTTCATGGAAAAACAACTTCCCAGCCAGTCTTTAACAGACTTCAGCATTGGAATATCATTTCCAAGAAGCAATATGTCATCGACATATAGGATAAGAAACGCCACTTTGCTCCCACTAGTTTTCTTATACACACATTGTTCCTCTTGGTTTCTGATGAAGTCAAAGTTCTTTATTGCTTCATCAAAACGAAGATTCCAACTCCTCGATGCTTGCTTCAATCCATAAATGGATTTGTGAAGCTTGCATACTTTCCCAGCATTCTTAGGATCAATGTAACCGTCAGGTTGTGTCATATACACATCCTCCTCCAAGATTCCATTCAGGAAGGCGGTTTTCACATCCATCTGCCAAATCTCATAATCATAATAAGCGGCAGTTGCTAGGAGAATCCGAATTGATTTCATCATTGCCACTGGTGAATAGGTTTCATCATAGTCTATACCATGAATTTGCTTGAAACCTTTTGCCACCAACCTGGCTTTGTAAATCTGGACATTTCCATCCACGTCTATCTTCTTCTTGAAGATCCATTTACACTCGATGGCTTTTGCACCAGCAGGTAAATCAACCAGTGAAAACACTCGGTTAGCAGACATGGAGTCCATCTCGGATTCTGTGGCTTCACGCCACTTTAAGGAGTCAGGGCCCATCATGGCTTCTGCAAAGTTCGAGGGTTCATCACCGTCAATGATCAAGAGATCATGGCAATTAGTCACAAGGAACCCCTGATATCTATCAGGTTCCTGACGGATCCTTCCGGATCTTCGAACTTCAGGTACTGCAGGTTCAGGTTCTATTACAACTTCATGTAATTCATCCTGCTGTTCTTCCTCATTAGGTTGAACAGGTTCCTGTCCTTCTTGAATTTCATCAAGTTGTACCTTACTCCCACTATCTTTTCTAGAGAGAAACTCCCTTTCAAGAAAAGTACAATCCCGAGCAACAAAGATTTTGTTCTCGGATCGCAGATAGAAGTAATAAGCCTTGGTATCCCTAGGATAACCAATGAAGTAGCATTTGTCAGATTTTGGTGTAAGCTTGTCTGAGATTAATCTTTTGACATAGGCTTCACAACCCCAAATTCTGAGAAAAGACATTGCTGGAGCTTTTCCAGTCCATATCTCATATGGTGTCTTTGCTACTGCCTTTGATGGCACTCTGTTCAGTGTGAACGTTGCGGTGAGCAAAGCATATCCCCAAAGGGATATAGGAAGGTCTGTGTGACTCATCATGGATCGGACCATATCTAACAATGTCCGATTCCTTCTCTCAGACACACCATTCCACTGTGGTGTTCCAGGAGGTGTGAGTTGGGAGATAATCCCACACTCACTCAGATGATCACGAAATTCCTGGCTCAAGTATTCTCCTCCTCGGTCCGACCGAAGAGCCTTAATACTTTTACCAAGCTGGTTCTGTACTTCATTCTGGAATTCTTTGTACTTTTCAAAGGTTTCCGACTTATGTTTCATCAAGTAGACATATCCATATCTACTGAAATCATCAGTGAATGTAATGAAGTACTGAAAGTTTCCTCTAGCACTTGTGGACATTGGGCCACACACGTCAGTATGTATCAGGCCCAATAGTTCACTGGCCCTTTCTGTGGGTTTATTGAAAGGCGCCCTTGTCATTTTGCCCATTAGGCAAGATTCGCATTGCTCACAAGACTCAAAGTCAAATGAGCCCAAGAGTCCATTTGAATGGAGCCTCTTGACGCGTTTCTCACTAATGTGCCCCAAACGACAATGCCAGAGAAATGTTTCATTTTCTTCGTTAGATTTGAACCGTTTTGTATTTATGTTATATACTGGAGCAGATTGATCCAGCATGTACAGCCCATTTATAAGAGGGGCACAGCCATAGAACATATCATTGAGATTAAAGGAACACAATTTATTCTTAATAGAAAAATCAAATCCTTGCAAATCCAACAATGAAACTGAAATGATATTTCTGCTTATAGCAGGTACAAAATAACAATTCTCAAGTTCTAAAATCAATCCAGAAGGTAAAGACAACAAATAAGTGCCAACGGCCAGTGCTGGAACCTTCGCTCCATTGCCAACCCGCAACTCTACTTGCCCTTGCTTCAACCTTCTACTGTTGTTGAGCGCCTGCATATTAGTACAAATATGAGCCCCACATCCAGTATCTAATACCCAAGTGGTATTATCAGAAGTAGTAGTATTTACTTCAATAACAAAAATACCTGAAGATTTAGTCTCGAAGGACTTCTTCTTCTTCAGACTTTCCTGGTATTTCTTACAGTCCCTGCGGTAATGCCCTGCCTCTTTGCAAAAGTTGCAGATGTCAGAAGGGCCAGCTTTGGACACGGGCTTGGGCTTGGCGTTTTCATTGCCAACTACTTTGCCCTTTCCCTTGTCTGCAGCGGATTTCTTGAAACCCTTGCCCTTCTGCACCATGAGTACAGACGACTCCTTGGTTTTCTTCAGATTCGGTTCTGCAGTCTTGAGCATACCATGTAGCTCAGGCAACGTCTTTATCAACCCATGCATATTATAGTTCAAAATGAACTGGTCATATGCAGGAGTAAGAGACTGCAGAACGATATCACAAGCAAGCTCTTGGCTTATAGGACAGTCGAGCCTCGTCAAATGATCGAGATAACCCATCATTTTCAGAACATGAGGACTCACTGCTGCATCCTTAGCCATTTTACAGTCCAAGAGATTCTTAACAGTTTGGAATCTCTCTGTACGAGCCTGCTCCTGAAACAAAGCTTTCAGATTTGCCATCAGCTCCATGGGACAAGTCAGGCCTTCCCACTGCATCTGCAGTTCGGGAGCCATTGTCGCCAACATCAGGCAAATCACGTCATTAGCATCTGAAGAATGCGTATCCCAAGCATTCTTCACAGCTTGTGCGGCATTATTCGCAGGTCTAGGAGAGAGAGCTCTTTCAAGGACATAAGCCTTCTTCTCCTGTCTGAGCACAAGTCTCAGGTTCCTGGACCAGTTCAGGAAGTTTGATCCGTTCAGTTTGTCCTTCTCAAGGGCAGACCGGATCGAGAAAGTGTTTTGTGTTGTTGTGCTTGACATAGCTGAAAATATGAGACAATAAAGATTTAGTTATTAAGTTCATAAAAGAGTAATCTTAACAACTTATAAGAAAACTCGCATTGTATTCAAAATTTCTTTGTTTAACCTCATAAGAATACAATGATTCCGAGACCCATGTTTAGCTAAATCCAAAGTGGGCCACTGGCCGTCACCCAGAATTAGCTATACTTGGTAAGCATACACACAGCTAGTTATAACCAATAACTCTCGGTTGTGAATTGGGCCCGAGGCCCAAATTCACCAGATGTCTCAAGGCCCGGGACTCCCGATGGCCCAGTCAAGGAAACCAATCTCTTACAGCCAAATAATCACTAAAATCTGGGACTCCCAATGAAATTAGTGACTATATACTACTTTACTTACGCGAAAACAGACACCTCACACTGTAAGCCATATCTGTAATCAAGTAAGCGTTAAGTAGCTGACAAGATTGGAAAGACATCCAAGCTTGATATTGTTTTTGAGGATTTTAAGTTTTATTTCCAAAAATAGAAGATTACTATTTTGGGAAACTTTCTTATTTTAGAAACTTTCTAAATTTAGTAGCTTACTAAAAATAGAAATTTCTAATTTAAATATTTAATAAATATTTTGGGTTGGGTCACAAATTATAGGCCCAATTCTTGGCCCAAGACCATAGAATTCCAGCTGGCCCAATAATTTGACATAACCGATCCGGTTTATTAATTCTGGTCCAAGACCAAATTAACTCTCAAAACCATCGGTTATTTACTAAACCAGACCAGCTCTAAATTATTTGGTCCAACCAAATCAAACTTAGACCAGCCTTCGGTTTAGGTTAAAATTCAATTTTATGAATTTAAATCCGGTTTAACCAGAAATTAAATAATACCGTGTATTAAATAATTTCCAGCAAACCGCGATTTGGGTTAACGCCTTAACCATACATTAATTAATTAAATAATTAAATGAAACGATTTTTATCCTTAACAAAATCGTAACAAAAAAAAAAAAAAAAAATGATTTTCACAACTTCAAATTCGTTAGAAAATTAATGATCAACAAGTGATTATAAACAATCACTATAAGACAAAACAACATGGGATCGATTTGACTTGTCCAATTCAACATTAAAGTTATCAAATGTTAATATCGGCCAATACACGCACACACATTATCACACAGCCAAAACGATAATAAAAAAAAAACGTTTCTAATTATTAAACATAATCAACACAGGCACACGCCCACTTTTGCAGTTAGGGTTTTAATAATCGGTTCAAGCACGAACACACGCCTCACGAATACACATGATCGAAAGTGATCACTCGGCTATATC
Source organism: Orychophragmus violaceus (assembly GCA_030180135.1). Taxonomy (NCBI): domain Eukaryota; kingdom Viridiplantae; phylum Streptophyta; class Magnoliopsida; order Brassicales; family Brassicaceae; genus Orychophragmus; species Orychophragmus violaceus. Next base: position 55,779,422 of record CM058235.1, on the reverse strand, counting down.
AAATTAATTATGACATTCGATTATTAAGAACATGGCCGAGACCAAATACAAGGTTTCCATTAATCAATTTTCATATGATCCAATTTCACAAGAAACCTAATGCCTAGGCTCTGATACCACTGTGGGATTATAAGTGGTTTTCATGGTTTAATTCTCAATTACAACCTAACACAAATCCATAAACAGATCTAGGTTCTCGTCAAATGAATCATAAACCAAACCTGATCATTACCTTTCAGATTGCAGCGGATGATGGATGGTAATGATGAGATCAGCTAGAACAGATGGCAACACCTATTCCTCCTCGAGTATCCACACTCTTACAAGCACGGGACGGCTGCTAGACCAAAGAGCTGGAAGAATCAGAGAGAGAGATGAAGAGAGAGAGATGTCACGCCAAATTGAGAAAAGTCGCTGGAGAGCTTCTTTCCTTTAGGGCTTTCTAATTCTCTTATATCTCATTAATGGGCCCAAGTCATTAGACTAATGGCTCATTAATCTTTTGGGCCCAAAACACAAATAAGACAAAAGCCTGTATTTGTCTGGCCCAAAACTCTGATCCAATACAGTAAGTGCCATTGCATCTTACCGTATTAATTCCATTTAACTTTCCCGTTAGCTATGGTGTGTGACCCTTAGGGATCATACAATGCTGGTAATAAGTCCTAAACTTATAGATCAAGAGCGGACTCTAGCAAGCCATCATGATCACCCAGTATTTATGACTTATGTCTGATCTCGACACTTATCATACTTTCTAGAGATAGTACGGTAGATTTCAGGACATTCCCAACAATATCCCTATTCTACTGCAAGTGCACAATTATGCGAATGTAGTATTTCAGGGTATCGTATCCACAAGGACTCAAGTTTCACACAATAGACTATATGTCTTCAAGTTAAGCTAAGCCAACCAAGAGAAAGCAGTAAACGAATGCAAGTAAATTCAAGTGTGTTTTCAATGGGAGAAAGGCGTCAGACTTAGGAATTTATTGGGAATTATACAATGTCAGATACTTAACTAACCGGATTCAGATTAAGCACAAATTCAAGAACTAGGAACACAATGATAAACAATCCAACTCTCGCTGAGATTATTTCTATATCTAGCAATCTAGCGATCCAAATCTCTTTGTAATCCTAGATTTCTAGACAAGCATTAGAAACAGGTTCTTCGGTTCACAATTCTCCTAAACCAAATCTCTTTGTATCTAGTCAAATTGGTCACACTAAGTTAATTCAGATTATAACTCACACTTTCGTGCTAAGTTAATTGTCTCAGATCTAAATCCTAGGTGATCAGTCCAGAATTCAGTGTTAAGCGCAACTTAGGTGATGAACGAATAGATTTAGAATCCTAATCAATCAGTTATCTAAACATGCATAAAAACCCTATGAGAATTCCTAAATCTAACTAGGTTACTACTCAGACATATTATCTGATAAACAACACATCATTGAATAGAAAACCAAAGACTGAATAGATAGATAAAAGGGGTTCGAAATCCTTCTATCAAAGGTTACAAGTAGCAAGAACAGCCCTTTGGCACCAAATCTCTCAATCTCCAAAGCAAGAACAAAAGTAAAAACCAGATAATGATACTGAGTCTGAAAAACCTAATTAAAACACTAAACACGTTCTGGGGCAAGATTAGAATTAATGAAACTTCTGGGGCAACTTTGCAATTCTTCAAAACAGGTCTTCAACTCAGCGTATAAGTCATGTCGCCCTCAGTGTCGACGGACACTAAGGTGAGTGTCGGTCGACATCCAGTCATGGTCGAGAGTCCAACTTCAGCTCGTTGCACAGATCGCCAGAAACGTCCCGTAATCCCACTCTTTGCTCCAAACGCAAGCCTACCTGTAGAAGACTCAATAGACACGAAAAACCATGTTAAAGACTCAATATATATAACTATATTATGGTTGAAAACCTAGAAAAACCATGATATATCACTACTCAATCACGGGTCGAGGTTGGAAATAACAAAATGCTTACATGAACTCCTAAATGTATTCCTTCACGGTCATAGCGCCATGGCGAATTGGATTGGACGAGACCACTAGAGCAACATACCCTCTACTGGGCAATTCATTCAAAACCTCTTCCACCACATGTACTTGCTCGGTCTATCACTCTCGCGCGGAAGCGGCACAACCTCGACAGCAAGTGGGACCGAGGGGTCATGGTAGTCTTCTTCGGTCTACCTGCTTTCACGAAGCACTTAGAAACAATGCTTGGTGAGGGATGGACACGAGACTAGAAACATCTTCAGAAGGAGAATTTAAAACGATACAAGGAAGACTTAGAAAGCTCGCGGAAAGCACTTAGGAAGAATTAATAAGTTTTTTCATTATGTAACTCTTTTTGTAAACAATGGATGAATAAGATAGATTATAAGGAGCATGACTGCAAGAGTTCAAGTAAGAAGGGCATGAAAAATGAAAGACCAATCTTGCAGAATCTTCAGAATAATGAATGAATGAGAGCACTGGAAAGAGAAGGAAATACAAGACGGGAAACAAATTTGGAAGAAGAATTACAAAAAGGAAGATAAGAACTTGGCTCGGGAACACAACAAAAAATATTCTGTGATTCACCTCAGAAACTCCACTAGAACCGATCCTGGAACTCATTGATGTACGCCACCACATACATGTCTCCTTGTTACCCATGGTTAGGCACCCATAACTGACAAACATCAGTCCCAACATACATCTCAATGGTATACACCTAAACATACAGCTTAATGTTATACACCTTAACATACATCTCAATGGCGTTCACTACCACCAAAGCCTATGGGCACCGATCACATCCTGCAAGAAAGATCTATCTAGACTATAACCGTAGAAGAAGTCAACATACTACTAAAGATGGTAGTTTGAAAAACATTTCCGCAAAGCTTTATTGGGTACCACTAAACTTTCGCGCATACTTTTAGAAAACGAAAATAGGTTTTCTAAAATGGCAGAATCTGATCCCTCAAGGCATGACCAAAGAACCTTAACACAGGATCTGATACCAATTGTATCACCTCATCCCAGAAAGCTTGAAAAGATACCGTGTTAAGACATACGTCTAGACCTGAAGGCTAATCGGCATGTCCTCTCATGGTCCCAATGATCCTGACCACGCTTCCTTATGTTAAAATCCACCAACTCAACCAGTATTGAAATTATGCTAATTGTCTTGCGCGAAAGGAAAGGGGGAAACAGAGAGAGGAGTAATATGGATTACCCAATGAAAATTAAACGAACCAACTCAAATCGACGCGATCGAGACACGACTTAACATCAAGATTAGAATTAAACAGTAGCAAGAAATTGTTATACTTATAATTATACTTATATAAATAAAGTAAACGAACAACAAACAAGAGTCCTGAGTACTGGACCCCAAAGCCTCACTACTCCCCGAGCAACCAATAGTCACCGTAGTTCTCGATTAGAGCCAAAGTGTCCACTCCAGACACCAAATGGGCCCCCACGGATGCCCCAAGGTCACAAGACCGCACATAACGTGGTTATCACAATATCCATTATCGTCTTTCCGGAGAGTTCGTCAAGCCCCAGCGACGAAGGACACGTCACAACCATTTACTTCGGGCCACGTATCCTGCCAAACAATGTGCATACATGGACTCTCGTTCCCTATGCCCCAACTCACTATTTATACCTCACCACAAAAAATCCGGTTAACAACCTAATGGTCTTTAAACATCTCATCTATGTTATCACTCAACATCCAACACAATCACACAATCACAACAAAAGTTCAGGTTATCCATTAACAATTTACTTCCTTCTCAAATCAACAATCAACCATACATCAATTACCATTCTTCTAACAACCTAACTTCATTTCTCAGTTCCAGTTTTTATAACAATTCACATAGTAATTAATAAGCTTTATAATATAAAGACATATATATCATATTCGTTCTTTATACACACATATATAATTGTTTAATTTATATCAACATTTTTATATAACACACAGAAAGCAACGAAGTTAAGATTAATCTAATCCAAACATTACGACGTATAAAATATGTTACAAGTAAATCAGAACAGACCGTCTCACCTTGGCCACATTGATGATGCATCGGAGAATTGGACTGCTTTCGAATCAACGGAAGAAGTACACATATCCCAATGCTCTAAATCTATATATTGGTTTTCATATAACTGAGAGCTAGATCTAAGTGTCTAAAAAGTCCTTGCAAAGATTCGAGTCAAACGGAATTCGTTTTCCCAACCATAAAAAGAACTAGCCAGACTAATCATAGATCTGTCATGGACATACAAATTTTAAAGAAATGTCATAATGTTTGACTTGTACCTCATAATTGGGCGATTCTGGTCTCTATGAATAGAGGAAACCGAGATATTTACGAAGACATACTACATGTTTTGTGGCTTTTTACGATTCTCCAGGAAATAATCCGACAAATGACGGCCATAATAGATGGAAGAACACTCAATCTTAAATCTGCACTCAATCGGGGTGAAAGGAGGAAGAAACATGATTATGATCATGATTTTCCACCTCGGTTGATAAAATCGCAATAGGAGGGAAGTAGAAGAGAATGAGGCTATATGTTCTCCATGTTCGAGAGAAGAATAGAAGAGAAGACGCAAGGAGGAGGTGATTACATAGATGTGATCGACGACAGCGAAGGAGCTGCCTCCAGCGAGTGCTGATGGCGTCTGATCGTCATTGGTGAGACTTAATCTGGGCAGGACTTCGCCTACAAGTCTCATCTCTTGCCTCCTCCCTTGTAGAGACCTCCTTTTAATAATAAAAGAGAGGGGATGGTTTAGGGTTTTCATTGGATTATGGGCTTTTAATCTACTCTGACTAGCTACATCAGGTCTAGACGACATGATACACTCCTCAGTAACATGAGGCATCATCATTTACTCAAGAAAATGCCAACATGAAAATGTTCCAATAGAAATAAAATGACATAAGAGTTAAGAAAGAAAAAAATGTGTTAGTAGTGGATATAAACTCCCCGAGACTTGCTTCTTATAGTCCTTATTGTGATAGTCGTTAACCGACTTAAGAGATGAAACAAAAACAGAAAATAAGGGAATGAGATAAGTGAAACAATCGATGAAAATAAAATAGAAATACATATGGAGAAGGTGATAGTAGTTAACAAAAGCAATCATTTATGTAGGATTACCATCAAACATCCTCTTAAGTCATAAGTTCCAAACCCATTCCTCTTGATGATTTTACAATATGATCTCATGACACACCTTTAATAAATGGATCCTAGGTTGCCGCTCCATTTGAGATCAAATGTGTAACGGTTTTATGTCTTCTTCTGCAAAGACACGACTAACCATTATTCATTAAACTCAGTGCTTGAGTATCATAGTGTACACATAATGCTCGCACTAGTTTTTCTCACATGAATATCTTCCAAATATTTTGAAGCCATTGGGCTTCCTATGACGCTTTATCTAAAGATCTGAACTCAGATTCCATGGTCGATGTGGCCAACATAGCTTGTTTGGAAGATTTCCATGATACTAGCTTCATCACCAAGCGTAAATATGTATCCACTCATGGATTTTGAGTATTTGCAGTCGGAAAACCAGTTGGAATCATTGTATCCTTCCAAAACTTATGGTTCTTTACCTTAGAGCAGCCCATGACTTTTAATATAACATAAGTAGTTCAATACTCTAGTTATGACTATATAGTGTGTATAACTTGGATTACTCATGTAGCTACTAATTACATTAAATGAATGTCGTATATCAGGTCTAGTGCATTTTGTTAAGTACATTGGACATCCAATTACACGAGAATGATGTGACACCGTTTCACCTACATATGTGAGTTGGGTCTACAAGTGTTTTTGCATCCGCTTGTGTAGAATTAGAATCTCACAAGTATCTTTTCAGCATAAGGAGTTTAAAACAAGATAATTTCTTTGTTATTTCGTGTGATTGTAACCTTAGAATGACATCTACTAGTCTCATGTGCTTCATATCAAATTTATTGAGTAGCAAATTCTCTGTTTTCCTGATCATGTCTCTATTACTTTTAATAATGAGAATGTACAAACATAGAAAAATGTATCCATGTGGAGTACTTTTGATGTATATGCACTTATCACATCCATTAATGTTGAAACAACTTTATATCAAACCATTTGATATCATGACGTTGTCAAATTGTTCATGCAATTATTTTGGAGCGTACTTAAGTCCATACAATGACTTCAAAAGTCTACAGACTTTGTGTTCTTGTCTTGCAACAACAAACCCTTTGGATTGTTTCATATAAAACTCCTCTTCTAAAGATAGTTTTGTCATCTATCTGATGGATATTCTAGGTCTCGTAGTGCTACAATTCCTATTAGCATTATGATTTATTTATTCCCGTTGCAGAAGAAAAGTTGTCAAAGAAATCCAGACCTTTTTGTCGGAAACTTTTCACCACAAGCCTAGAATGTACTTAACAAATGAGCCCTCAGTTTTTAACTCTGTTTTAAAAACCAATTTACACACTACGAATTTAAGCCCATGTGATAAAATAACTTATTTTCCATGTATGATTTTCATAATGGAGTCCATTTTACTATTGACCGCTTCCTCCAAGAAGATGTGTCTGGTGTAAACATGACCTTAGTGAAATTGTAGGTTCATTATTTAGAAGAAAGACCAGTAAGAAATTTTCACTATTAGACTTTTCCTTACGAGGTATAGTTGCTACGTCTTGGTTCATCTAGATTTTTTCTGCATTATCTACGTATGTGCCAAGGTGATTGCACCTCTTTTTCCACAAATCCGTTTTGGATTTTGATTATCCTTACATAGAAAAGATGTCTTCAAAGGAATATGCATTCCTTGATTTCATTATTATATACTTAGATATCTTACATATATGATTTTTAAACCATAAACCGGTAAGCACTTATTTAATGTGCATATCTGATGAAAACAAATGTATGATTGTTGGTTTTATTGTGACCTTTTTGGAGGTGGTTCGTTTACTTTTGCCAAACACCCCCACATTTTGAGATATTTGTACAAATGTATTTCACTTCCTCAAGTTCATATGGCCTTTTTGCCATTGAATTTATGTGGTAAGCAATGCTCCCTGCTCCCCCACCCCTCCCCCCCCCCCACCGCACTTCTTGAGTTAACTCAGAAGATGCATCTTTGCATTCTTCATTTCATCAAGAGTTCAATATTTTGTTATGCAAATCCAGTAGATTCAAGTGAATAAGGAGCATTTCTTTGACGTACAATGCCATGTTCTCTAAAGAACACATTATTCTCATTAAACTCACCTTTTTATCACGTATAACTATTTTATAATTTTCTCAAGTTGGTTTTTAATTTCCCTCTTGTACGCTTTAACTTTTTCAAATCCATACGATTGATTTTAATTAAGTATACATATCTATCACAATAGATAACATTGGTGGTAGCAGCGTAATGCCACTATTGCATTCGATTTTCCTACCACATTAACTTATGAAACTTCACACATGTGTCTATTTCAGTCATATTGGTATGAGATGTTGCATTTGTCACTGCATAGTTAATTTTCTACGATAATCATTAGCATTGCTATTATGTGTCAGTTGTTTTACTCATCATGTCATACTTGTGACATTTTCCATTGAACTTCTTTTAAGCATTTTCTTTATGAAGCTAGTGGAGGCTTGCACATTAACCATTTGTTTATCTCTATGCATAAGCGTAACCATTTTTGCATATTTTTCAAAAAAGTGAACAAGATATGCTTTCCGAGCCTTCGCCTTTCAGTTATGCCAAATATAATTTTTGAAATCTTTCCAAGATAATGGGAATTTCTAAAATAAACAACAAACATGGTTTGTTATCGAAATTGACATCCCATCAGTCATTATATCATACACCAACAATCACAACTTTTTGACTTTTTCCATCATAGACTTAAAATCCACCAATTTAAAGTCCAAAATTTTCGTAAATTCGAATGTGTGTTCTTAAACTTGTAGTTCTTATCAAGGAAACTCAAAATTCCTTAGAAGTATTCAAGTCACAATAGACTTATACAACTGTTTGTTCAAGCAGATTTGATCCACGTTTTTTCACAAACGCCTCATATATACAAGATTCAACATTGACTAGAGTTATAACATTAGTATTCTAAATAGAAAGTCATACGCTATCCTCCCTGAGTTACTTCTCTACGTTTAAGCATGGTCATGAAGACCAAAATCTTCTCATGCCCTATAATGAACCGAGTTCCATCAATTGTTTCAAACATTAGTCCTATGCCTACAACACTAGGAAAAAAAAATGACAATTGGTAAACATCATAACTTGCCCAGTCCATAGAAGACCACTACCGAACTGAAATTGGTGTGTCAACACAGTAGACTTGTAACCAATAACACCTCCACCGCAACTGGTGTAAAGAAAATATGGACATTCATATAAACATAAGAATTCCAATCCATAAAGAACACAAGGTCGTAGGTAGTAGACCATTCCCAATTTGGAATGTCGACTTACCGTACCCATTGTCATCTCAAAATGTTTAAGTAAATGATAGGTGTCATGTTTTAATCCTATATCTAACTGCAAGTGCACAGTTCAGTAGTCGTAGTATATAGGTATCGAATCCACAGGGACTCCGGTATTCAATAGCTCAAGAACAGGAAATTAAACTAGAAAGAAAGCAATGAGATTGAATTAAAAGCAATGCGAGAAAGTAAACAGAAAGCAGAGATTGTTGGTTGTGAAAACAAGTTATTAAGAGCGCTAAGTCTAGGGCGTTCTCAGGAAATCAGACAAGCAGACAGTTTATTCAGCAAGGATCTAATTAAGCACAGTTCTAGAACTCAAAACACAGATATAGAATTAACCAAATTCCTTTGCGATAATTCTCTAAGTCTAAGTGCAGCAAACCAAACTTTCGTTTGCGAGAACTAACAGATTAAACTAGCATTAATCCCAAGTTTGATATGTTCACAATTATCCTAAACCAAACTTTCGTTTGCGAGAAGTTTAATTGCTCAACCTAATTAGTTCTGATTCCTAAACCCCACTTCCGTGAGGTATTTAGCAACCTAAGATCTAGATTCTAATTGATCAGGTTAGAACTAGCTTTAAGCACAATTAGATTGAAGAACAGATATAGTTATGAATCCTTAACTGAATTAAACAAGTCTAGCAAGTCATGAAATCCTATGTGAGAAACCCTAAACCTAACAAGGAATCTACTCAGACATAGATAATGAAAACATAATCATATGTAGAATAAATTGCATAGAAGATAAAGAATTAAAAGGGGTTCGAAATCTTCTCAAAATACAGATGAAGTAAAGGTTCAGATCAGCCCCAAAAGCTCTAAAAATCCTCTGCTCTTAATTATGAAAGCGTAAGTAAATAAAACACCAAAAACTTAATTATATAGGTCTAATCTCGGCAGGGGCTTCTTTGTAAATATCAGGAACTTCTGGATCAGAGTGCAATATCTTGACTCTTCATAAACCGCCGAGTTTCGGCCCATCTCGCTGGTGCAACGATCGGTGCAAGTGTGCAACGATCGACGCATTTCTCTGTTTCGGACAGTGAACTCTATCTCTCGGCCAAACACTCCAAAAATCTCCAAAAAGTGCCATAATCACCAAATATGCTTCAAACCTGATTATACCTGTAAAAGACTCTAAAAGAACACAAAAGACACCAAAACACACTTATATCATGGTCTAAAACTAGTAAAAACCATGATATATCAGTAAACGTTCTCATTTCAGTGATATTTGTCGATTAGCGTAGAAGCATATTTGAACCAATATACAAAAATAATAAGAAGAAGCTCAAATGTAAACCAACAATTTAAATTGCATTCGATAATTAATCAAAATTACATGAACTTATAAATTAAGAATGTAATATTTAATGAAAAATAGAGACAATATCGAACATTTAATCAAATAAATCACCAAATTTTTAATTACTATCGAAACATTGTTGAAGATACTAAAATTTTAGACCAAGTTAATAAAAATTCCTCAAATTTTTGGTGAAAATTTAATATCAATCATTCGAATTGTAGAGACATTCTAATATATACAATTAAGCTAATTAAATAAAAAGTCAATTCAAACTAATTTTTCAGATTTTGAAAAATCTACAATTATCAGCACAAATAGTAGAAAATTTATTAAAAAAATTTCATACCTTTTCAAGAATAAATCAAATAATATTCACATACACCAATGTAAATCTGCAATTTAAAATCATTAAACTGAATACACAGTATTCCATAGATAAAAATAATCCGAAAATACAAAATTTAAATCAGATCATGTGAAAAGATATATTTAAAAAAAATTATATTAATCGAATAAATTGTATATGCACTTAAGAAATATTTTTCATAAATTAAACAAAACTTAAAATAACAGTAAATTGAGAGATACAAATGTAGAATTGAATAAACAACAAATATTAGAACTATAGTAACCTTAAATGGATAAAAAATTTGATTGAAGACGGTTAATAGATCCATATTCATGTATTTTCAACAAAAAGTATTCCACAAAATAATAAGTTTTGTTAGTTCAATGAGCACAAACGAAATTTTTCAGAATTAAGATTGCAGGAACGAAAATTCTACAATAGAAAAATTGATATTTGTGAAATAAAATATACTCGATTATGATAATATTAAAACGTTACTACTACAAGAATTTGAAATAACGGATTTGCAGTGGCAAGATTTGATTTTTCCATTAATTATGAAAACGCCATGTATTGTAACAGTTGCATGGTGTTCCGAATCCCAAGATACAACTGCATTTCTTATGAATTACATTACCTAAATTCATCAGCTTACAAAATATTTTTATGTTGTACTCTCAAGAAAGATGAAAGAATATGACATTACAAGAAAACAACGTTTTTGCAACTGGACCTTGCAACTATACTTGTAGTCATAACATATGGCCACTATTAGAGGACAACATTGCTACATTTCGCGACAACGGATATATGGACGTGTATTAGTTGATGATATACGAGCATATATGACTGTCACCAATTTAGTCGTCGATACGACTAATTAGTGACCATTGTCGGGACCGGAATCAATAGTCGCAGGCTAGTCGGTGATATGGCGACTATTTTTGGGTCTGATGTTAAGAGTCGTAGAACAATCGCGAATTGGTTAGTATATGGGCGACTAATTCGCTACTTCGGGTATAGTAGTAACCAAGTCGTTTATTTGTCTCTATTGAAACGACTAATATTCAACTCAGTATTTGTGTCGCAAAGTAGTCGGGTATGTGTCTTATCATATAGTATTTTTAAATTTAATAATAATATGAGATAGCTTGGCTATATTTTATCTGTTTGTGTTTGGTGTACATGTTTCATGCGCATGCATTTATGACAATTAATGGGAGTGGCCAGTTATGTCTACATAGTCAAAATTCAGCCATTTCTCAGTTTTCATTTGTAGAAACACAAATAATTTGGAAATCTAGTTACATGGCGGGAGAATACAATAATTATCGCAACCATCGGGAGTGGATGTATAATATGCTTGATGATACCAAAAACAATTTCTCAGCAGCCTTCACATGGGGGTGGCACAATTTATGAAAATTGCCAAAAACCAGCCTTTAACGCAATGGCGGTAAGTTTCTCTGCCCTTGTCGTTTATGCAAGAACGAAAAATAGGAAATCATTGAACAAGGAATTTGGATTCATCTGTTTAGTTACATCTTTATGCCTGATTATTGTGTTTGGTATAAGCATGGAGAAGAAATCGGTTTGGATATAGGAACGAGTTATGTTGATCTGAATGGTAATAATAATGTAGAAGATAGGTATGCGGATATGGTTAATGATGCATTTGGTGGTTACGCGAGTAATAATGAAGAACATGTACGTAATCATTCAAAAATGTTTTATGACCTGTTAGAAGAAGCCAACAGTCCTTTAAATGATGGTTGTCGTGAAGGTCACTCTCTATTATCCTTAGCTGCTCGGGTCCTGCATAACAAGGCAGAACATAATATGAGTGAATGGTTAGTAGATTGTATGATCTTCTGGAAAGAAGATGAAAAGGAAGAAAAGTGTCGTTTTGTGATAAACCTAGTTGGAAGCCAAATGAGAGACATAGTAGAACCAGAGTAGTCTACATTCGTATATGGTATCTACCAATTGCTGACAGAGTGAAAAGAATGTATTAATGCGAGAAGACTGCAGCGGCAATGAGATGGCATGCGGAGCACCAAACGACGGAGGGATAAATATGTCATCCGTCTGATGCGGTGGAGTGGAAATCATTTCAAGCTCAACATCTGTTTGCCCAAGAACCTCGTAACATTTATCTTGGATTATGTACAGATGTGTTCAATCCATTTGGCATGTCTCATAATCATCTGTTGTGGCCCGTGATCTTGACTCCATATAATTTACCCCCCTGAGATGTGCATGAATACATAATACTTGTTTCTTACAATTCTGATTGCGGGCCAAATCATCCGCGCACTACTCTTGATATCTTCCTCCAATCTCTTATTGAGGAGTTAAAAGAATTGTGGTATTTTGGAGTCTATGCATACGATGTGTCATTGAATGAAAACTTTAAACTAAAAGCAGTGCTATTGTGGACGATAAGCGACTTCCCGGCATATGGGATGTTATCAGGATGGACAACCCATGGTGGATTGTCTTGTCCTTTTTGCATGGAAGATACAAAATCTTTTCATAAGCCTAAGGGAAGGATGACGTGTTGGTATGACTGTCATAGAAGATTTATTCCATCTGGTCATCCATTGAGGAAGAATAAAAAGACTTCTTGAAGGGAAAAGACCTTTCGAAAGAGCATCCATCTGAGGTTTTGAGTGGTGAGCAAGTTTATAGCGAGTGATTGCAAGGTGTAAATCCACCGAAAACAAAGGACGTCGGTGGAAACGTCACGAAAAAAGGATCCTGGCTATGGGAAGTTGCATAAATGGCACAAGGAAAGCATATTCTGGGAGCTTCCGTACTGGTGGGACCTCACTTTTCAACATAATCTTGATTTGATGCATATAGAGAAGAATTTTTTTGACAACGTCAAAAATACTCTTTTGAGTGTGAAGGGTAAATCCAAAGACACCATCATGTCAAGAATTGATATAGAATGATTCTGTTCTTGGCCACACCTACATATTGATGGCGAGGGTAAAGCTCCTTTCCCCACGTAAAGATTGACAAACGATGCCAGGACAAAATTACTAGAATGTGTAAAACATGCAGTCAAATTCCCAGATTGTTATGCAGCCGACTTAGCTAGCTTATATGGATAACAAAAAGTTTTCAGGGATGAAGAGTCATGACTGCCACATTTTTATGGAGCGGCTACTTCCATTTATCCTTGCTGAACTCTTAGACCGAAACGTCCACCTTGCGCTAGCAGGTTTTTTATTTTGTTTTACTTAATATTTGATAATTAAATATGAGTATAGTATTTTATATTTAGAAATAGTTTCAAAAATATATATTGTAGGGGTTGAAAGTTTTTTCCGTGACATATGCTCGAGAACTTTATAAAAAAACCGTCTCCATCTCCCCTACGAAGCTGAATTAGGTGATCCGGTGCAATATATGTGGATGTACCCTTTTGAAAGGTATTTTAAAAAGTTGAAAGGAAAAGCAAAGAACAAAAATATGCGGCAGGATCAATTGTTGAATCGAATATCAATGAGAAGATAGCTTTTTTCTCAGAGCATTACTTTGCTGCGAATATAAAAACAAAATCAAGGTAAATGTGCTATCACATGTTGACTTTGCCATTTGTAAGACACACACATGGTAGTATATTAATCAATTATAAAATTTTCTAAACCAATTAATTTGGTCAGGTTAACCAGATTCACTGAAGGTGAAATCCCCGTATATCATGTCGATGTGCCTAATATATTTACTCAAGTGGGTCATCCAAGTGGAAGAATGCAAGAAATCTGGCATTCAGAGGAAGACTATAGACGCGCACATGTTTATGTTCTGCGAAACTATAGATATTTTGAGCCACTATAAAGGTATATATATTGGCATGTCTTATCTTTCAGTTTAATATATTCAACTATACTATGATTTCTCATATAAGTTTCGGTTGAAATTAAAGTATGTTCGAAGATTATCTGTCCGTAAAATATCAAGAACTCTCCGAAAAAGAGGTCTCAGCAAAAAGACCCGAAGAATATCGAATCTGGGTGGAATCTTATAGTTGTGTAAAATTCTGGTTTGTCTATCTATTTATTTGAATTTATCTTTCCAAACTCTATATTTGATATTTTCTTTCTATATACTGCAAGTAACTTATTGGAAAAACACAAATAAATTTCCTGATTGCGTGCTAGAGATAGTGCATGGACCCGTTCGTAAGGCTAAAACTTGGCCCATCTATTTTACAAGAGGATATTCGTTTCATACAGAGAAACACGGCATGGGACGGAAGACATGTAACTATGGTGTATGTGTTAAAGGAGAGAATTATGTTGATGCATCTGATGAGGATGATTTCCACGGGATTTTAACTGATATTATACAGCTCCAGTATGAGGGGATTGTGAATTTGAGAATCACACTTTTTAAGTGTAACTGGTACTACCCTATGATCGGTAGAGGCACACAGAAGAGTAATGCTGGCGTTGTAGACGTTCTTTCACCAAGAACGTACAGTAGAGATAAACCATTTGTTCTAGGTACGTTAGTTTCATACCTGTAAATCTTATTGCCTTTAAATATGTGTACGTATATAACTTCATTGAGTACATACAAATTGCACAACCTCACAAGCAGATCAAGTTTGTTATATCCCATATCCATACACGAAGAAACCAAAGCGAAAGTGGCTAAGTGTTGTTCACGTCAACCCAAGTGGAAATATTTCAGGAGATTATGGTGACATGGAAACGATTCTTTTGCAACAAGAAAATGATGATCCTGTGATGATGACTAGAATTGATGATCTCGTTATTGAGAACTTGGTACAAGGAGGAAACACAATATATCTTGAATACAAGGTTGGGGATGCGGAACCAGAAGATGAATTCCATTGTAATTTATCCTCTTCTGATGATGAGGATGAAGATGATGATGAAGAACATGATGAAGAGCCCTTGTAATATGCATGTTAACTTTGTCGAGGTTATGATTGTCAAAGTATTTCCTTCGGTTTATGATATTTTACCTAATTATCTTGGTTTAGGGACGCTAAAGTTTCTTGTTTTGGCGGGTCTTATTAGATTAATATTTCTTTTTCAATAGAACGGTTATTAGATTAATATTACTCCCAATATGTCGGTCCCACAATATTCCACTATAAATTACAAAAATGAAAGGCAAGAAGAATATCAAATGGAATGAAAAATATAGGAATTGAGTGAAATACCTCAAATACTGATATTACAAATCTTCCAAATCCGAAGCTTGAGTTGTGGTATCAGTTTCTTTCCGCCAGAAACCGAACCGATATCTCGCTTGACGATTGAGTTGTCTTCTCCCAGCAAGGCCACCGGTGAGTTAGGATTTGTTATGAAATCAAAACCTGAACCAATGTTCTCCTGAAGATAAAGTAACTCAAAGAAATCGATCTCAAACAATCATCTCGCCGCCGAGTGTTTGACGGTGATAGACCATTTGGTCATTTGACCTTGCAAGAATCGTAGGTGACTTTATCTAGAGGAGAATAATGGTTCCGATGTTGTTCATGCATGACTCCGGAGGTCGACACAGAACCGAACAAAAGTAAACAGAAGAACAGGTCAAAATATTTAAGAAAGAACTTAAGATAAAAGATAGAAGATGAAGCGAGGATCTATTAGACCTTAGTGTTGGAATTATGTCCAGTAATCTCTGTACTGTCTCTAGAAAGTAAGAGTATGTCAATGATCAGACATAAGTCATATAATACTGGGGGTCATGATGGCTTGCTAGAGTCCGCTCATGATCTATAAGTCTTGGACTTATTGCCTTTATTATATGATCCCATATGGGTCACACGCCTAAGCTAACAGGAAAATGTGTAGGACCGGTTTAGCAGAAGTACGGTAAAAGTGCTAGGCATTTACTGTGCTTAGAGAGATAGAAGGGCCTGATTAAATCCAAGGGATTTAATCAGACTGGGAATTGGGCCCAAAAGCCCAAAAGGAATTAGGCATAAGTTTTATGATTAAAACTTAACCTAGCCACCTAATTTCCCCAAGCCTCTGCGCCACCTCTCTCTCTCTTCTGCGCCTCTCTCCTTTCGGTCTAGCAGCCAATTTCCTGCTGTGTGCGTGTGTGAGCCTTTGGAGGAGCTATCTCTTGGTGGTTCTGCTGATCTCTGACCCGTACCTCCTCTTTCCGCTGCATAAACAAGGTAACAGGTGAGATCCTTTATGATTCTGCAAGAGAACCTAGATCTGGCATGTTTAGGTGAGTTTAATCTGAAGAACTGAATCAGGATTAACACTAAACTATCCTTCAGTGGTATCAGAGCCATTGGTTCTGTTAGGATTTCTTGTTTTAGAATCATGTTTAGGTTGTTTAGAAGTGTTTGGATCAATCTGTGCTTGAATCTGATTTGTAAAACACTTAGGAAACAATTGAAAAACCTAAACTAAAACCGCATGAACCGATCGCTAAATGATCGGTATGCGTCCGAGAGTCGAGCCGAGCGGATCGCTTGATGCACGGACCGATCATGGATCGATCGCGTGGTCATGCCGATCATCGATGCTCGCGGCGAGTGATGAACCGATCGGCGAGCCGATCGCATGCATCAATCACGGATCGATGGCATGGATCGATGCGATCGAGTCCAGCTCACGACGCGTCTCGACCCGAGCCATCCCGTCCCGCGTCCCGTCCCGTCCCGATCGCGAGGCTTGCGGCTGCTTGCGGCTGCCCGATTGTTGCTCGATCGCGTGAAGCCGTGATCGGTTCGTGACCTAATGGGCCGGTTCGTTTTGGTTAGGTGGTTCGGTTTAAGATATTTTAAAATCTTAATCGTCACGGTTTAATAAACAGACTTAATAAAATTTATTAAAGTTCTGGTTAAACCGGGATAAGAAATCCAATGTCGTAAAAATTATTGGATTTAGTGCCTAAACCAGTGGTTTTCTAATTTGATTTGGTTGGACCAAATAAATTGAGAAAATCCGGTTTAGTAAATAACCGGTTGACAATTGTGGTCATCGTAGTAATTAATTTTGGTTAGACCAATTTTAATGAACCAGACCGGTTAGGTCATTTAATTGGACAATTGGGTTATGTCTTGGACATGGACCAATTCTTGGGCCTCGGGCCAAGAAGTTAAAACAATTGAGCCAATTATTTGAGTCTTATTCTTCAGATTATTTTAAAATTCTTTTATATAAAATTAAAATCGATTTTAAATTAATCTGTTTCCAAAACTGAAATTAGAAAGTTTCTTAAATTAGAAGTTTCTAGATTTGCATGTTTTGAATTTTAGGAAATTTCTATATTTAGAAAGTTTCCAATTTTAGGAAGTTTCCAATTTTAGAAAGTTTCCAATTTTAGGAAGTTTCCAATTTTAGAAAGTTTCCAATTTTAGGAAGTTTCCAAAATTAGTAGGTTTCCCAAAAAGGAAAGTTTCCCAAAATAGTAATCTTCTATTTTGGGATAAATTTTTTAATAAACCTACAAACCTCAAACAATATCAAGCGTTGGATGTCTTGTCCAGTCTATGTCAGCTGTCGAAGCCCATTCAATTGTACTCATGGCCTTACAGTGTGAGGGTGTCTATTTTTGCGTGGGTAAGACGGTTTGTGATTCATAAATGTCATTGGGAGTCCCAGACATTAGTGATTACATGACTGTATAGTCTGGTTTTCTTGACTAGGCCATCGGGAGTCCCGGGCCTTGAGACATCAGAGTGGATTGGGCCTCGGGCCCAGATTCACAACCAAGAGTTATATCACGGATATAATTAGCCGAGATAGGGCTTACCGATATAAGCTAAGGTTGGGTGACGGCCAGTGGCCCACTTTGATCTTAGTTATATGTGGATCTTGGAATCATTATATTCTATTGAGGGTAACTGATGTTATTGAATATAATGCGAGATTAATCATATTAAGTATAATACAAGATTAATCATATTGAACATATTAACTAATAACCTTTTTATCTTATATTTCAGCTATGACTACTACAAGCACTCAAAACACATTCTCAATCCGGTCTGTTCTCGAAAAGGAGAAGCTGACTGGAACGAACTTCCTGACGTGGTCAAGGAACTTGAGGCTGGTCCTCAAGCAGGAGAAGAAGGATTATGTCCTTCGTGATCCCCTCCTCGAGAGGCCTCCTTACAATGCCGCCAGGACTCTGCATAATGCTTGGGAAAAGCATTCGTCAGATGAAAATGATGTCTATTGCCTGATGTTGGCGACCATGACTGCTGAGCTGCAAATGCAGTTCGAGAGTGTGTTGTCGCCCATCGAGATAATGGCAAGCCTGAAATCGCTTTTTCAGGAGAAGGCAAGGACTGAGAGGTTCCAGACAGTTAAGAACCTCTTAGACTGTAAGTTGGCTGCAAATGCGGCAGTGAGTCCTCATGTCTTGAAGATGATGGGTTATCTTGATCATCTTCAGAAACTCGACTGCCCTATCAGCCAGGAACTTGCCTGCGACATCGTTCTGCAGTCTTTACCTGCAAGCTATGATCAGTTCATCCTGAACTTCAATATGCATGGCTTGAGTAAGACATTGCCTGAGCTTCACGGAATGCTCAAGACTGCAGAGCCCAACTTGAGGAAAACCGCCAAGGACCCCAATGTGCTTATGGTGCAAAAGGGCAAGGGCTTTAAGAAATCCTCTGCCAAGGACAAGGGAAAGGCTAAGGCTGTTCAAGTCTCGGACAAGGACACGCCAAAGCCCAAGCCCAAATCCAAGGCTGGGCCTACTGACATCTGCAGGTTCTGTAAAGAACCAGGGCATTGGAGGAGAGAATGTAAGAAATTCCAAGAAGGTCTAAAGGAATTGAAGAAGAAGACTCTCGAGACTTCTTCATCAGGTATTTTTGTTATAGAAGTTAATACAACTACTTCTGATAATACCTCATGGGTTATGGATACTGGTTGTGGGGCTCATATTTGTACTAATATGCAGGCACTCAGCAACAGTAGGAGGCTGAAGCAAGGACAAGTGGAGCTACAAGTTGGGAATGGAGCGAAAGTTCCTGCACTAGCTGTAGGCACATACTTGCTGTCTTTACCTTCGAGATTGGTTTTAGAACTCAAAAATTGTTATTTTGTACCTGCGATAAGCAGAAATATTATTTCAATTTCTTTGTTGGATTTGGAAGGTTATGATTTTTTAGTTAAGAATAAATTATGTTCCTTCAATCGCAACAATTTGTTCTATGGTTGTGCCCCTCTTACGAATGGGCTTTACATACTTGATCAATCCGCGCCAATTTATAACATTGATACCAAACGGTTCAAACCTAATGAGGAGAACCGAACGTTTCTATGGCATTGTCGTTTAGGGCACATCAGCGAGAAACGCATCAAGAGGCTCCATTCGAATGGACTTCTTGGCTCATTTGACTTTGAGTCATGTGAGAAATGCGAATCCTGCATGATGGGCAAAATGACACGGGCCCCCTTTAATAAACCTAACGAGAGGGCCAGTGATTTATTGGGCCTGATACACACTGATGTGTGTGGCCTAATGTCCACAAATGCAAGAGGAAACTATCAGTACTTCATTACCTTCACTGATGATTTCAGTAGGTATGGATATGTTTATTTGATGAAACATAAGTCTGAATCGTTTGAGAAATTCAGAGAATTCCAAAATGAAGTACAGAACCAACTTGGCAAAAGCATTAAGGCTCTTCGGTCCGGCCGAGGAGGAGAATACTTAAGCCAAGAATTCAGTGATCATCTGAGAGAGTGTGGGATCGTATTCCAACTCACTCCTCCTGGAACGCCACAATGGAATGGTGTGTCTGAGAGGAGAAATCGGACCTTATTGGATATGGTTCGATCTATGATGAGTCACACAGACCTTCCAATATCCCTTTGGGGATATGCTCTGCTAACAGCAGTGTTCACTCTAAATAGAGCGCCATCGAAAGCAGTAGCAAAGACACCATATGAACTATGGACTGGAGTAGCTCCAGTGCTGTCTTATCTTAGAATTTGGGGTTGTGAAGCCTATGTCAAGAGATTGATCTCTGACAAGCTTACACCAAAGTCTGACAAATGCTACTTCATTGGTTATCCGAAGGAAACCAAGGCTTATTACTTCTACCTACGATCCGAGAACAAGATCTTTGTTGCCCGGGATTGTAATTTTCTTGAGAGGGAGTTTCTCTCTAAGAAAAACAGTGGGAGTAAGGTACTGCTTGAAGAAATTCAAGATGAACAGGATACTGCTCAACCTAATGAGGAAGAGCAGCAGGAGGACCTACAAGAAATTGTAGAGCCTGAACCTGTAGTACCTGAAGTTCGAAGATCCGGGAGGATCCGTCACGAACCCGAGAGATATCAAGGATTCCTCGTGACTAACTGTCATGATCTTCTGATCATTGATGGTGATGAACCATCGAACTTCAATCAAGCCATGATGGGCCCAGATTCCTCTAAGTGGCGTAAAGCCACTGATTCCGAAATGGACTCCATGTCGGTCAACCAAGTGTTTTCGTTGGTTGACTTACCCGCTAGTGTAAAAGCCATCGAGTGCAAATGGATCTTCAAGAAGAAGATTGACGTGGATGAAAATGTCCAGATTTATAAAGCCAGGTTGGTGGCAAAAGGTTTCAGACAAGTTCACAGTGTGGATTACGATGAAACCTATTCCCCAGTGGCAATGATGAAATCTATTCGGATTCTACTAGCAACTGCAGCTTTTCATGATTATGAAATTTGGCAGATGGACGTAAAAACCGCCTTCCTGAATGGAATTCTGGAAGAAGATGTGTATATGACACAACCTGACGGTTACATAGATCCAAAGAATGCTGGGAAAGTATGCAAGCTTCATAAATCCATTTATGGATTGAAGCAAGCATCGAGGAGTTGGAATCTTCGTTTTGATGAAGCGATCAAGCAATTTGACTTCATAAGAAACGAAGAAGAACATGTTGGAATTGTGTCCAGTAATCTCGGTACTGTCTCTAGAAAGTAAGAGTATGTCAATGATCAGACATAAGTCATATAATACTGGGGGTCATGATGGCTTGCTAGAGTCCGCTCATGATCTATAAGTCTTGGACTTATTGCCTTTATTATATGATCCCATATGGGTCACACGCCTAAGCTAACAGGAAAATGTGTAGGAACGGCTTAGCAGAAGTACGGTAAAAGTGCCAGGCATTTGTCGTACTTAGAGAGAGATAAATGGGTCTGATTAAATCCAAGGGATTTAATCAGATTGGTATTTGGGCCCAAAAGCCCAAAAGGGAAAGAGAAGGGTTTTATAAACTAAAAGCCAAATCTCTTTCTCCTCCTAACCCTAACCCAGCCGCGAGCCTCCTCTCTCTCTGCGCCTCCCACAGCTTGGTCTAGCAGCCTCTCTTCCTGCAGTGTGCGTGTGTGAGCCTTTGGAGGATCCATCCCTAGGTGGTTCTGCTGATCTCTGACCTGTTCTCTCTTTCCGCTGCATAAACAGGTAAAAGGTGAGATCTATATAAAGTTTCTAATCAAGAGAACCTAGATCCGCATGTTTAGGACTGTTGAATCTGAGAATTGAATCTGGATTAACACCTAAACATTCCTTCAGTGGTATCAGAGCTATTGGTTCTGGTTTTTCTTGTTTAGATTCATGTTTAGGATTGTTTTTCTTGTTTAAGAAGTGTTTTGAATCAATCTACTGATAAGAGAAATCACTTAAGCAACAAGGAATTGAAACCTAAACATATTTGAAATCGCAAAAACCAAGCTATATGACTTGGATTGCGATCGACCGAGAAGCGCAAGGATCGCATGGATCCGCAAGGCATCGCATGGATCACGTCTTGCGTCCGATCGCGAGAGATGGGCTGATCGATCGGATCGATCGCATCTCGTCCCGATCACATCTCGTCCGGCTCGTCCCGATCGGTTATGACGCGCGAGAGAGATCGACCACGATCGCATGGCGATCACGTCCGTGATCTCTCGGCATCGTCCCGTCCCGTCCCGTCCCGTCCCGTCCAGCTGCCGTCTCGGTCTCGGATCGTTTGCGTGCGGCTTGCGGCTGGGCATGGTGATCGTGGAGTTAGGTCACAACCATGATTGGTTCGTGACCAATTCGGTTCGGTTCGGTTTAAAATTTGATTAAAATCTAAACGTCACGGTTTAATAAACAGATTTAATAATTTTATTAAGTTCTGGTTAAACCGGGATAAGAAATCCAAAGTCGAAAAATTGGATTTTGTGCCTAAACCAGGATTTTCTAATTTGATTTGGTTGGACCAAATAAATTGAGAAAATCCGGTTTAGTAAATAACCGGTTGACAATTGTGGTCATCGTAGTAATTAAAATTTGGTTAGACCAATTTTAATGAACCAGACCGGTTATGTCATTTAATTGGGCAATTGGGTTATGTCTTGGACATGGACCAATTCTTGGGCCTCGGGCCAAGAAGTTAAAACAATTGGGCCAATTATTTGAGTCTTTCTTCAGATTTAATTTAAAATTTATTTTATAAAATTATAAATCGATTTTAAATTAAAGTTTCCGAAATTTTGAAATTAGAAAGTTTCTTAAAATAGAAGTTTCTAGATTTGCATGTTTTGGATTTTAAGAAATTTCTAAAGTTAGAAAGTTTCCAATTTTAGAAAGTTTCCAAAAATAGTAGGTTTCCAAAAATGGAAAGTTTCCCAAAATAGTAATCTTCTATTTTGGGATGAAATTTTAATAAACCTATGAACCTCAAATAATATCAAGCGTTGGATGTCTTGTCCAGTCTATGTCAGCTGTCGAAGCCCATTCAATTGTATTCATGGCCTTACAGTGTGAGGATGTCTACTTTTGCGTGGATAAGACGGTTTGTGATTCATAAATGTCATTGGGAGTCCCAGACATTAATGATTACATGACTGTATAGTCTGGTTTTCTTGACTAGGCCATCGGGAGTCCCGGGCCTTGAGACATCAGAGTGGATTGGGCCTCGGGCCCAGATTCACAACCAAGAGTTATATCACGGATATAATTAGCCGATATAAGGCTTACCGATATAAGCTAAGGTTGGGTGACGGCCAGTGGCCCACTTTAATCTTAGTTATATGTGGATCTTGGAATCATTATATTCTATTGAGGGTAACTGATGTTATTGAATATAATGCATGATTAATCATATTAAATTTAATACGAGATTAATCATATTGAACATTTTAACTAATAACCTTTTTATATTATATATTTCAGCTATGACTACTACAAGCACTCAAAACACATTCTCAATCCGGTCTGTTCTCGAGAAGGAGAAGCTGACTGGAACGAACTTCCTGACGTGGTCAAGGAACTTGAGGCTAGTCCTCAAGCAGGAGAAGAAGGATTATGTCCTTCGTGATCCCCTCCCCGAGAGGCCTCCTGCCAATGCCGCCAGGACTCTGCATAATGCTTGGGAAAAGCATTAGTCAGATGAAAATGATGTGTATTGCCTTATGTTGGCGACAATGACTGCTGAGCTGCAAATGCAGTTCGAGAGTGTGTTGTCACCAATTGAGATAATGGCAAGCCTGAAATCGCTTTTTCAGGAGCAAGCAAGGACTGAGAGGTTTCAGACGGTTAAGAACCTCTTAGACTGTAAGTTGGCTGCAAATGCGGCAGTGAGTCCTCATGTCTTGAAGATGATGGGTTATCTCGATCATCTTCAGAAACTCGACTGCCCTATCAGCCAGGAACTTGCTTGCGACATCATTCTGCAGTCATTACCTGCAAGCTATGATCAGTTCATTTTGAACTTTAACATGCATGGCTTGAGTAAGACATTGCCTGAGCTTCACGGAATGCTCAAGACTGCAGAGCCCAACTTGAGGAAAACCGCCAAGGACCCCAATGTGCTTATGGTGCAAAAGGGCAAGGGGTTTAAGAAATCCTCTGCTAAGGATAAGGGAAAGGCCAAAGCTGTCCAAGTCGCGGACAAGGACACGCCAAAGCCCAAGCCCAAGTCCAAGGCTGGGCCAACTGACATATGCAGGTTCTGTAAAGAACCAGGGCATTGGAGGAGAGAATGTAAGAAATTCCAAGAAGGTCTAAAGGAATTAAAGAAGAAGACTCTGGAGACTTCTTCATCAGGTATTTTTGTTATAGAAGTTAATACAACTACTTCTGATAATACCTCATGGGTTATGGATACTGGTTGTGGGGCTCATATTTGTACTAATATGCAGGCACTCAGCAACAGTAGAAGGCTGAAGCAAGGACAAGTGGAGCTACGAGTTGGGAATGGAGCGAAAGTTCCAGCACTAGCTGTAGGCACATACTTGTTGTCTTTACCTTCGGGATTGGTTTTAGAACTCAATAATTGTTATTTTGTACCTGCTATAAGCAGGAATATTATTTCAATTTCTTTGTTGGATTTGGAAGGTTATGATTTTTCAGTTAAGAATAAATTATGTTCCTTCAATCGCAACAATTTGTTCTATGGTAGTGCCCCTCTTACGAATGGGCTTTACATACTCGATCAATCCGCGCCAATTTATAACATTAATACCAAACGGTTCAAACCTAATGAGGAGAACCGAACGTTTCTATGGCATTGTCGTTTAGGGCACATCAGCGAGAAACGCATCAAGAGGCTCCATTCGAATGGACTTCTTGGCTCATTTGACTTTGAGTCATGTGAGAAATGCGAATCCTGCATGATGGGCAAAATGACACGGGCCCCCTTTAATAAACCTAACGAGAGGGCCAGTGACTTATTGGGCCTGATACACACTGATGTGTGTGGCCCAATGTCCACAAATGCAAGAGGAAACTATCAGTACTTCATTACCTTCACTGATGATTTCAGTAGGTATGGATATGTTTATTTAATGAAACATAAGTCTGAATCTTTTGAGAAGTTCAGAGAATTCCAAAATGAAGTACAGAACCAACTTGGCAAAAGCATTAAGGCTCTTCGGTCCGACCGAGGAGGAGAATACTTAAGCCAAGAATTCAGTGATCATCTAAGAGAGTGTGGGATCGTGTCCCAACTCACTCCTCCTGGAACACCTCAATGGAATGGTGTGTCTGAGAGGAGAAATCGGACCTTATTGGATATGGTTCGATCTATGATGAGTCACACAGACCTTCCAATATCCCTTTGGGGATATGCTCTGCTAACAGCAGTGTTCACTCTAAATAGAGCGCCATCGAAAGCAGTAGCAAAGACACCATATGAATTATGGACTGGAGTGGCTCCAGTGCTGTCTTATCTTAGAATTTGGGGTTGTGAAGCCTACGTCAAGAGATTAATCTCAGACAAGCTTACACCAAAGTCTGATAAATGCTACTTCATTGGTTATCCTAGGGAAACCAAGGCTTATTACTTCTATCTACGTTCCGAGAACAAGATCTTTGTTGCCCGGGATTGTAACTTTCTTGAGAGGGAGTTTCTCTCTAAGAAAGACAGTGGGAGTAAGGTACTGCTTGAAGAAATTCAAGATGAACAGGATACTGCTCAACCTAATGAGGAAGAGCAGCAGGAGGACCTACAAGAAATTGTAGAGCCTGAACCTGTAGTACCTGAAGTTCGAAGATCCGGGAGGATCCGTCACGAACCCGAGAGATTTCAAGGATTCCTCGTGACTGACTGTCATGATCTTCTGATCATTGATGGTGATGAACCATCGAACTTCAATCAAGCCATGATGGGCCCAGATTCCTCTAAGTGGCGCAAGGCCACTGATTCCGAAATGGACTCCATGTCAGTCAACCAAGTATTTTCGTTGGTTGACTTACCCGCTGGCGTAAAAGCCATCGAGTGCAAATGGATCTTCAAGAAGAAGATTGACGTGGATGGTAATGTCCAGATTTATAAAGCCAGGTTGGTGGCAAAAGGTTTCAGACAAGTTCACGGTGTGGATTACGATGAAACCTATTCACCAGTGGCTATGATGAAATCTATTCGGATTCTACTAGCAACTGCAGCTTTTCATGATTATGAAATTTGGCAGATGGACGTGAAAACCGCCTTCCTGAATGGAATTCTGGAAGAGGATGTGTATATGACACAACCTGACGGTTACATAGATCCAAAGAATGCTGGAAAAGTATGCAAACTTCACAAATCCATTTATGGATTGAAGCAAGCATCGAGGAGCTGGAATCTTCGTTTTGATGAAGCGATCAAGCAATTTGACTTCATCAGAAACGAAGAAGAACAATGCGTGTATAAGAAAACTAGTGGGAGCAAGATAGTATTTCTTATTCTGTATGTCGATGACATACTGCTTCTCGGAAACGACGTTCCAATGCTGAAGTCGGTAAAGGACTGGCTTGGAAGTTGTTTTTCCATGAAAGACATGGGTGAAGCCGCATACGTTCTTGGAATCAGGATCTACCGGGATAGATCTAGAAGGCTGATAGGCTTGTGTCAAGATTCATACATTGACAAAGTCCTACAAAGATTCAGCATGAAAGATTCCAAGAAGGGCTTCACGCCATTGGTAGATGGCACAACGCTAAGCAAGAAGCAGAGCCCTACGACGGCTGCTGAGTTTGAGCGCATGAAGAATATTCCTTATGCATCTGCAATAGGATCTGTCATGTATGCCATGATCTGTACTCGTCCTGATGTTGCTTATGCATTGAGCATGACGAGTAGATACCAGTCAAATCCAGGTGAAAGCCACTGGATTGCCGTAAAGAATATCTTGAAGTATCTAAGACATACTAAAGATAAGTTCTTGGTGTACGGTGGAAGTGATGTGCTTAAAGTCAGTGGATTCACGGACGCAAGTTTCCAGACAGACCAAGATGATTTCCGGTCACAGTCCGGTTATATATTTTGTCTGAATGGCGGTGCAATCAGTTGGAGAAGCTCCAAGCAAGACACCGTTGCTGATTCCACTACAGAAGCTGAATATATCGCCGCTTCAGAAGCTGCGAAGGAAGCTGTTTGGATACGAAAGTTCATTATTGAACTAGGTGTGATACCATATGCGGCTGAGCCTCTGGCACTGTTTTGTGATAACAATGGTGCTATTGCTCAGGCAAAGGAACCAAGATCACACCAGAAATCCAAGCATGTTCTAAGAAGATTTCACTTGATACGTGACATCATTAATAGAAAGGAAGTCAAGATCAGCCGAGTTCAGACAGATGATAACGTCGCTGATCCGTTGACAAAGCCACTCCCAAGGCCTAAGCTCGAGTTCCTGACTGAAGCTGTAGGCATTAGAGACATTGAAATGTAATCTAAATTTGAGTGGGAGTTGGAGGGCTTTATTTAGTTATTTGATATGTTCTTGTAAAACATTTTTATGTTTAAAGAAATTATTATTTCAAGATTATTTTAACTGTGATGAAATAATCGTTCCAAAATGATATGAACCATTTTATAGGTCATCGAAGTAAGTGACTTGATCTTGAGTCATCAAAGTCATTTAGCTTGATCATGAGACCCTATATTTGATAGATGGCTTATATCATCATGTCCCTAGTCGAAGGTTGTTGAAATTGGAACACCAACAACCGTGTGAGACTAGATTGGTATGTGACTTATGACAAAGTCTCAGTATGTCATAGATGCGCGGCATCAAAGTCAGTACATAGGTGTATGTTGGGAACATACGACCGGACATGACCCGCTTATGAGAACTCTTCAGGATATTTATATCTGTGTCATAAGAGATTCTCACTACGACTATAGAGTATAGTCCTTAGACCTGAGTTCGCATGCATGTGACTGCACATGGACTGATGCACTTTGATCATTGTCTAACGCTGTCGTTCTGCGATAGTTATAAGGACCTTGTTTGGGTACATTATGAAATGAGTAGTTTACAGTGATGGAACAAGACGGAATTTGTCCCTCCAATATAAATGGAGTGAATATCTCTAGGCCAATCGGAGATTTGAATACTGGAAAATGCATGGCCATGCTCAAACGGACTTTCCCGAGTCGTTTGGATTGTCAGTATCATATCAGAGTCCGATGAACAAGATTAGGCTTTATAAGTATGACACTAATCTTGCCTTATGACTAATCGAGATATTGAGACAAAAGGTTATGAATACAGAGATTCCAGTACAAGTGGGAGATTGTTGGAATTGTGTCCAGTAATCTCGGTACTGTCTCTAGAAAGTAAGAGTATGTCAATGATCAGACATAAGTCATATAATACTGGGGGTCATGATGGCTTGCTAGAGTCCGCTCATGATCTATAAGTCTTGGACTTATTGCCTTTATTATATGATCCCATATGGGTCACACGCCTAAGCTAACAGGAAAATGTGTAGGAACGGCTTAGCAGAAGTACGGTAAAAGTGCCAGGCATTTGTCGTACTTAGAGAGAGATAAATGGGTCTGATTAAATCCAAGGGATTTAATCAGATTGGTATTTGGGCCCAAAAGCCCAAAAGGGAAAGAGAAGGGTTTTATAAACTAAAAGCCAAATCTCTTTCTCCTCCTAACCCTAACCCAGCCGCGAGCCTCCTCTCTCTCTGCGCCTCCCACAGCTTGGTCTAGCAGCCTCTCTTCCTGCAGTGTGCGTGTGTGAGCCTTTGGAGGATCCATCCCTAGGTGGTTCTGCTGATCTCTGACCTGTTCTCTCTTTCCGCTGCATAAACAGGTAAAAGGTGAGATCTATATAAAGTTTCTAATCAAGAGAACCTAGATCCGCATGTTTAGGACTGTTGAATCTGAGAATTGAATCTGGATTAACACCTAAACATTCCTTCAGAACAATGCGTGTATAAGAAAACTAGTGGGAGCAAGATAGTATTTCTTATTCTGTATGTCGATGACATACTGCTTCTCGGAAACGACGTTCCAATGCTAAAGTCGGTAAAGGACTGGCTTGGAAGTTGTTTTTCCATGAAAGACATGGGTGAAGCCGCATACGTTCTTGGAATCAGGATCTACCGGGATAGATCTAAAAGGCTGATAGGCTTGTGTCAAGATTCATACATTGACAAAGTCCTACAAAGATTCAGCATGAAAGATTCCAAGAAGGGCTTCACGCCAATGGTACATGGCACAACGCTAAGCAAGAAGCAGAGCCCTACGACGGCTGCTGAGCTTGAGCGCATGAAGAATATTCCTTATGCATCTGCAATAGGATCTATCATGTATGCCATGATCTGTACTCGTCCTGATGTTGCTTACGCATTGAGCATGACGAGTAGATACCAGTCAAATCCAGGTGAAAACCATTGGATTGCCGTCAAGAATATCCTGAAGTATCTAAGACATACTAAGGACAAGTTCTTGGTATACGGTGGAAGTGATGTGCTTGAAGTCAGTGGATTCACGGACGCAAGTTTCCAGACAGACCAAGATGATTTCCGGTCACAGTCCGGTTATATCTTTTGTCTGAATGGCGGTGCAATCAGTTGGAGAAGCTCCAAGCAAGACACCGTTGCTGATTCCACTACAGAAGCTGAGTATATCGCCGCTTCGGAAGCAGCGAAGGAAGCTGTTTGGATACGAAAGTTCATTATTGAACTAGGTGTGATACCAAATGCGGCTGAGCCTCTGGCACTGTTTTTTGATAACAATGGTGCTATAGCTCAGGCAAAGGAACCAAGATCACACCAGAAATCCAAGCATGTCCTAAGAAGATTTCACTTGATACGTGACATCATTAATAGAAAGGAACTCAAGATCAGCCGAGTTCAGACAGATGATAACGTCGCTGATCCATTGACAAAGCCACTCCCAAGACCTAAGCTCGAGTTCTTGACTGAAGCTGTAGGCATTAGAGACATTGAAATGTAATCTAAATTTGAGTGGGAGTTTGAGGGCTTTGTTTAGTTATTTGATATGTTCTTGTAAAACATTTTCTTATGTTTAATGAAATTATTATTTCAAGATTATTTTAACTGTGATGAAATAATCGTTCCAAAGTGATATGAACCATTTTATAGGTCATCGAAGTAAGTGACTTGATCTTGAGTTATCAAAGTCATTTAGCTTGATCATGAGACCCTATATTTGATAGATGGCTTATATCATCATGTCCCTAGTCGAAGGTTGTTGAAATTGGAACACCAACAACCGCGTGAGACTGGATTGGTATGTGACTTATGACAAAGTCTCAGGATGTCATAGATGCACGGCATCAAAGTCAGTACATAGGTGTATGTTGGGGTACATACGACCGGACAAGACCCGCTTATAAGAACTCTTCAGGATATTTATATCTGTGTCATAAGAGATTCTTACTACGACTATAGAGTATAGTCCTTAGACCTGAGTTCGCATGCATGTGACTGCACATTAACTGATGCGCTTTGATCATTGTCTAAAGCTGTCGTTAAGCGATAGTTATAAGGACCTTGTTTGGGTGTATTATGAAATGAGTAGTTTACAGTGATGGAACAAGACGGGATTTGTCCCTCCAATATAAATGGAGTGAATATCTCTAGGCCAATCGGAGATTTGAATACTGGAAAATGCATGGCCATGCTCAAACGGACTTTTCCGAGTCGTTTGGAAAGTCAGTATCAAATCAGAGTCCGATGAACAAGATTAGGCTTTATAAGGATGACACTAATCTTGCCTTATGACTAATTGAGATTTTGAGACAAAAGGATTATGAATACAGAGATTCCAGTTCAAGTGGGAGATTGTTGGAATTATGTCCAGTAATCTATGTACTGTCTCTAGAAAGTAAGAGTATGTCAATGATCAGACATAAGTCATATAATACTGGGGGTCATGATGGCTTGCTAGAGTCCGCTCATGATCTATAAGTCTTGGACTTATTGCCTTTATTATATGATCCCATATGGGTCACACGCCTAAGCTAACAGGAAAATGTGTAGGAACGGTTTAGCAGAAGTACGGTAAAAGTGCTAGGCATTTACTGTGCTTAGAGAGATAGAAGGTCCTGATTAAATCCAAGGGATTTAATCAGACTGGGAATTGGGCCCAAAAGCCCAAAAGGAATTAGGCATAAGTTTTATGATTAAAACTTAACCTAGCCACCTAATTTCCCCAAGCCTCTGCGCCACCTCTCTCTCTCTTCTGCGCCTCTCTCCTTTCGGTCTAGCAGCCAATATCCTGCTGTGTGCGTGTGTGAGCCTTTGGAGGAGCTATCTCTTGGTGGTTCTGCTGATCTCTGACCCGTACCTCCTCTTTCCGCTGCATAAACAAGGTAACAGGTGAGATCCTTTATGATTCTGCAAGAGAACCTAGATCTGGCATGTTTAGGTGAGTTTAATCTGAAGAACTGAATCAGGATTAACACTAAACTATCCTTCACTTAGAAGCGAAGGAGAGGAAAGAAGTAAGGATGGGGAAGAATGATGAAAAGAGGGCTATATATTTACTTAGGGGAAGAAAGAATGGTTATCAAACCAATCCTGATTTAAAATGACACGACCTTCTAGTCACGCCAAGCACATTCATTGGTGGAAGAAGAGGCGTCTTAATATACAAATATGAAACTAAAAATAAGTCCAAACATTTTACTATTGTTTATCTACGGGCTGTTAATTTTTCCCTTTTCAAAAATGCAATAATTATTGCTCGTATATGTATTTAATTACTCCATTTGTCTAATATTAATCATTTTTATAAATCGAGATTTTCATTTCCAATTGTATTAGTATTCATTCTCATTTATTAAGATTACAAATAGTAGGCGATTTCTTAGTCTTAGTCAAAGACAGTTATTGACTTGGAGAGGCATCTTAAATCTGACCGGAAAATTCTTACTATATATTAATCACTTATCACTAAAATATGGCTATCAGTTACCGTTATTATATTGAAATATTAAATATGAAATTTTAATTGATACGGTTCGATAAACATATTAAAACATGAAGCATAATAAAACATCAAGGTTTTCAAGTAACAAACACTAAATTATGAATGAGATTTAAACATAGATCCGCTCGGACAACCCTAACTCCAGATATCTCAATCCACTTGCCTTCATTTTTCTCAAGACCATAGAAGTTATTTACTTCGCTTGGATAAATGACCATTTCGATCTTGGCTCCCTGCACATGAGTTAATGCATAAAGATCAAAGAGTCAGAAACAGTGCAGTCTTGCATGCCGGAAAATCAGTCAAATAATTTTCACTTACTCTCTGGTCGGCCAAGATGAAACTCCAATGTGGTCCATCTTCAAACACATAATATAGGTAGAGCTGAAAATCTTAACTCCAAAGCGCCAACCGGTTTCGGCTCTGTTAGGTTGCGTTTATGCTATGTAGTTGTAATGGACCATTATATTTTGGTTCTATTTCAGAGAAAATGATAGTGGGAGAAAGGTTAATCAGAAAGATGATTATTACGACGAAATAACTTCCCCTCACCAAACAAAGGACTTGAATTATGAAGGTTACAAGAAATGAGGGTGCCTCGAGCGCCGCTTCAAAACACACACAGAGAGAGAGAGAGAGAGAGAGAGAGAGAGAGAGAGAGAGAGAGAGAGAGAGAGAGAGAGAGAGAGAGAGAGAGAGAGAGAGAGAGAGAGAGAGAGAGAGAGAGAGAGAGAGAGAGAGAGAGAAGAGAGAACGAGACATATAGTTACGTGGAGCCCCTGGTTAATCATGGTTAAATATCATGGTTAAAAATTATACAAACTGTACACTGGTTTTGTCTTTTGTTCTGGTGTAGTCCATGAGCCCTTGAACCGTATTCGAGTTTGTCGTTTGCTTTCGTGTAGCCTCAGAACATAGAACCGTGCACTGGTTTTTGTCTTTTGTTCTCTTGCAGGTTTTTGTAGAGTTTCGTTGTTTCGGCGGGACATTTATGCTGCAGCCACCCTCAAATCTTGTTTTGAACGTTTCATTTGGTAGTCTTGTGCTTATTGATTACACATTAAATGAGAGACAAGAAGAATATTCAATGTTCTCTATATACCGATATTATTAAATTTCCTTAACATGATAAGTTTGTATATACTCAAAAATCACATATCTAGAAATATTCACAAAATCATAATTTAACTTCCCGACCACTTCATCTCGCTATATATGTTTGATTAAGATCATTCGTAGTTTTAGGTTTTAGCATCTCCATAAGAAACCTCAAAACCTCGAATTTGCGGTTTCATCAATTATTTTGCATTCTAGTCTCTGTAATTCAATATTTCATTAGTTTTGACACCTAAATAATTTTTGACTTAGATACTATATATATTTATTGATCTTAAGATAAAAAAAATAAAGAAGCACATTTATCACTTAGATATGCATTGATTGATCATACTTGGGAGTATCACGGAAATATGTTTGTTGAATAATTTTAGTTGTAATATTAAGTGTAATTTGTATGTTTCCCAAACTTGAATTTTGAGGTTTCCCTATTCAAAACCTAAAAAAATTGAGGATTTGCGGGTGGGTTTGTGATGCCCAACAATGAAACTTCATAATGAGGTTTTACGGTCCATTTTAGGGTATAGGGTTTTGTTCACTCCAAAAGAAACCCTAAAACCTTAAAATCTAAAGTTTCAGCTGTTCTTTAACATTCTAGTCAGAAAGCTATTTCTTAAATTTGCTATGTACTATTTTTAATTTGACTTTTACGAAAATTGCAAACCTATTTCAAAGAATTTAAAACACACATTTGCTTTTCTGATTTTAATAAAGTAAATATATTAGTTAAATTATTAAAACAGAGTCATTAAAAAGGAATATATTAAGACCACGTTACGCCTACCAGTGGGAAAAAATTCAAAATATTTTCCAAATTAATCCGGGAAACCGAAACCTAATTTTATAGCCCAAAACATTTCAATTACCCGCCTATACCCAAGAATTTTCAACAAAGTGCCGAGAAATCATCAAGTACATCAAACCCTGATTTACTTTTGTTCTTGCCCTTTTTAGAAATCTCCTTCGAATCCTCTCTCTAATCTCTCTACGAAGCCCCTTCTATACCCACCCATCTCAAACTGATATCTCTTCTTCGACAAAGTGCCAAGATTTCCATTTCATAGCTAAATTTTGCTGAAACGCTATCGACTCTCTCAAATTCTTCCTTGAATATCTCAATCACGAAACCCTCTGTGATTCGATGCATACGGGTACATGTAGCTATATTGTTAGTTTTATTCTGCTTTGCTTTGCTTCTGAATCGGGACAAGCTCTGAATCTGATTATTTATTTACAATTAACTTTGGTTCTAAAGGTTGTAAACAATTCATATATTCCTCTATGAGCTTCAATATGGTCTCCACAGTCTGGGTAATTTGGTTGTTTTTAATGAGTGTTTGAGGAGTTAGAGTCTGATGGTTAGGATGTTAATTTAATAGTTAGCATGCAATTGAAGGCACCAATCTATGCTTAACTTATTAATGTGTTCTGCTAAGTTCGAGTGTATGAGCGCTTACAAGATAAATTTTGTATCATTTGAGACATGGCCAAACCATTCATAACTTTCTTCTAAAACATTGGTTGAGGAGATATATCAACGATGTATGAAAGACATGGTTAGCATCACAAAGGATTGCAGAAGCACTACAAAGAACTTTGACCTTGTGAGATATAAACAGTTGAATATACAACATCTTTCCTCAGGTAAAGTAACATTTTTCACAATCCATGTTTATAAAGTCATCTCACGTTCTTTATTTAATTGTTTTTCTTATACTGTCTCTAATTGTCACAGACCACTGAGAAGGATAGATGAGTAAATCCTTATCGAGTCCAAAGCCTAACAGTTAATCTTTTAATGCGCAGGCACAAGTAGCCCAGACACTTTTCAGCGTTGTCGCCCACCAAGAACAACTGAAGGAAGCTCAAAGTAAGACAACAACACCATCTAATTTGTAGGTTACTTTATCACTATCTCTTGCACTTCATAATTTACTAGTATATGATTTGGCACTCCTAAATGATGGAGTTTGCGTATGTAGGTCGTCTGTATCTATTTGTTATCAATGTTATTTTTGATGCAAGTGTTTGTTATGTTTGTTGTTCCATTCAAATTACGGTATCACCCATTACCAAATTAAAGTATGTTCACCCATTACCAAATCACCCATTACCCATCACCCGTGATGTGGAACTCTCATTCCACTTCTCGAATGGGGTGTATGTTCCATGTAAAGTCTTGCTACAATTAAAAACACAAAAGTTAGTACAATATCTTAAAATTTATTTAAAAAAATAAAGAACTAAAGTATTAAAAAGAAACCGGGAATTGCCGAAACCAATTGTGTTTCTCAGCTAACGGTATTGCAGAATAAGTTGGGCACGGCTTGTTAAGAGGCTGTGCATCATACGAAAAATGGATTTGGAGATGCCGATCTTCGAGTCTTGTAAGGTGCTCTCGTCCCAGCTGTGAAATCAACTCCTCAATGTCCGAAGAGATAAGAGATCTAAGACCTCTGAGTCTCGGATACCTGAGTCATGTCTTTTGGTATAATAGAACTGGCACCGAGCTCCGGAGGGTGAGCAGAGCACGAAGATTGACCGGCTCGGAAACGGTCGAATGAATTCATACGGGAAATATAGATTAGAAATTAAATTATGAAAATAACAATAAAATTACAAAATTTGAAAAATATCCTAAATCTATAAAAGCAGTAAAATTTATTAAAAAAGCAAAATATAAAAACCAAAAATTATTTTAGAAAAATAAATAATTAAAATGTAAAATACTTTGAATATAAATTCAGCAATCGCATCCACACAATCCTCCGCCAAATTGAAGTATGTATTTATGCTCATTAATCTACTAGGATATGACAATGGGGAATGACCCTCGCTACAACATTTGCACACTGGCCGCTTGACACGTCTAACATGTGGAAAAATCTCATAGCTATTAAATTAGATTCCTCTACCCTAGGATTTTGATATTCACCTACCGGGGACCACCTCCCGCCTCGCCGTCCGCCGGGAACCGTCATGTTCATGATCCATTTGATTTTCATATTCTCAGTTTCTTCTTGAGATTAAGGTAAGATCACAAGCCTCCTCTTTATCTTCTCCTTCTTCTCTCGCGTACGAGATCTCCTGGAATGTTGAATCAAAGCCTAATTCCGTTTTCTTCTCTCTTTCAAATCTATCGTGGATATATTTGAGATTGGGAGCCCCTTTTCGTAGATCCGGACAGTGAATCTCATCCTCATCTCTCTCTCTCTCTCATCATATTTACCACCTAGCGTCGATCTATGACTAAGATGAGGACTGTTCGGGAACTCTACCTCCTTCTCCAGTAAATTGCAGGAAACAAGTCCTTTGGTAGTATCATCTTAGTAGTTAGAATGTTATAGATAGTTGTTGATTTGTGGTGATGTGATTTAAAACACCTAGAACAATAGGTTATCATTAAACTTAATATAGTTGTATGTATTTGAAGGATGTGTGCGTTTTGTGATGTAGTCTAAGAATGGGATTTTCCCATGAATTAAGTTGTTGTAGTTGAGATATGATGATTGATTTTCAAGGCATGTGCCAGTTTTGGCATGCCCTCTGCCAGGGGTTTTAGCGTGCCTCAGTGTGCAGGTTTGGCAAGATGTGATCTCAGAATGTCTGAGTGGTTTTCCTTGGGAAATTAGTGGAAACTTGCAGGGTGTCCAACCGGTGTTCCTTGTGTCATAAGTAGGGTGTTAGCGACAAAGGGTGTCAGAGTGGTTTTACTTTGGAGAACCGTAAGGATTCCACGGAACAAACAATATATCGTTGGAAATATATTGGTCTCCTCTTTTCAGAAAGCTAAAAATAGCTCTGATCTGACTTACCTTTTGAGAGTTATGATCCTCTTTCCAAAACATGTATGTTCATGACAGATCTGTAATTTGACTAATTTTTTGTTTCGATTGGGCAAAACGATTCCGCTTGACCCGAATATTTGCATGCATTTCCTAGAAAAATATATCTAGATCTCTGTTGAAGTATAACCAATCTAGAGATTTAGATCATGGATAGCCGCGTGCTTCTTATGTGATCCCGATCGCAGTCCAGTTCATGTTCATATGCGGTTCTTCATCATCCTCAGCCAAGGCCAAGGTGCGGTGGTCAACTCTAATTTACTTCCTGTATATTGTCATGAGTCATAATGTTATATCAGATTAAATCTAGCTTCCTTTTAGTTGCGTGTTTAATAGGAATGTTGATATAAGTTAAGAACAACTGTATATAAGTATAAGAAGCAAATATGATATATATATATATATGTATATATACTTATAAAACTTATTAATCTCTATGTAAATTGTTATAAGAAACAAGAATTGAGAAATGAAGTTAGGTTTTTAGTTGAATGGTAATTGATGAGTGTTGATTGTTGATTGAGAACGGAAATGAACTGTTAATGTTAACCGGAGCTTATTGTGGTGATTGGGTGATTGAATGTGATAATGCGTGAGAACATAGATGAGATGTTTAGGGACCGTTAACTTAGAACCAGAATTTGTTGTTGCTATTGATTGGAGTGGTGAGATATAAGTAGTGAATGGGTGCATAGAGAACGAATGTCCCTTTATGCACGTTGTTTGGCAGGACATGTGGGCCGAGATGTAACATGTCCTTCATCGATGGGGCTGTGACAAACCCTCAAGAAAGCTGGTGATTGCTACGATACGACGCGACCTCCAGGGCGGAATACCTTGGGGCGTACTTGGGCCCACTGGGGTGTCCGAGGCGGAGTACCTTGGACATCAGCGGGAAGTGGTAAGGCTAGTTGAAGCAGAGAAAATAGTGATACTTTGAGGATCCAGTAGTTTGGACTCTCTTGGTTGCAGATTGCGTAACACTCCCTCCGTATTTTAATATAGGAGATTTTAGTGAAATGCACACATATTAGGAAAAGTTAAATTCTCTATTTGTAAACAAAAAAAATATCATTTAATATTTTGGTTTTTTAAGATCTCCATGAAACTTAGTTGTATTTTGGATTTTTATATTTTTGATATTAAAAAAAAACTCTTGCATAGAAATATGAGAAACTATTATATTTTTTTATAAAAAAATTTAAACTCTAAAACTTCATATACTTAAAAACGAAGCGTATATATAAGTGATAGGTCTAGTTTTAATCCCTATTCTAACTGCAAGTGCACAGTGATGTAGTTGTAGTACTTAGGGTATCGAATCCACAGGGACTCCGGTCAACGATAGATTAAGAACAGAAAAGATTAAACTAGGAGAAAGCAAATATGATGAGAAAGCAGTAAATCAGACCGCAAAAAGTAAACGAAGCGAGTTGTGAGCAAGGAAGCGAAGCGTTAAGTCTAGGGAGTTCTCAGAAAATCAGGAACACAGGCAATCAATCAAGCGGGATCTAATTAAGAACTGTTCTAGAACTCAAACACAGATATAGAATTAACCAACTGTCGTTGCAAGAATTTTCTAAGTCTAAGTGCAGCAATCCAAATTCTTTTGCAATTACTAACAGATTAAACTAGCTTTAAGATCAAGTTCGATATGTTCACAATTCAATTAAACCAAATTACTTTGCGAGTAATTCAATTGCTCATCTAGGTTCTTTCTAGCTAATTAACCAACTGTTGTTACATCAATCAACCTAACATCATAAATCTGGATAGCTACTTCAGATTAAGCATTAAGAACAATCCTAGATGAAGAACTAGCAGATATGAATCCCTACAGATTGATTAAACTATAATTCCATGAAATCCCTTGTGAGAATCCCTAAACCTAACAGGTAATCTACTCAGACATGTTCATCGAAACAGAAGACATCTTGAATAGAAAACCAAATATCATAAAACAGAATAAAGAACTGGGGTTCGAAATCAAGTCTCTTTCAAGAACAAGATCAGCCCCTAAAACTCTCTCTGAATAAAATAAAGCGTAAGTAAAGCGTAGCCTAAACAATGGCTTAAAAACCCTAATATAATGGTCTAAATTCGGCTAGGGCCTTTTTGCAAGTCTGGGAAGTTTCTGGGCAAAAACTGTAATTTCTGGATTTTTGTGCGCAGGAATCACCTTGCATCGACCGATGCACATACTGTATCGACCGATGCAGGGCGATTTCGCAGCCAGTGAACTCTGTGAAGTATCTAAATAGTGCAGAATTGCTCGAAATGCTCCCAAAACGTCCAATTAAGCTCCAGATGTCATTAAAACTGTAAAACACCTGAAAAGACTCCAAAACATAATAAAAGACTCGATAACAAAGATATATACCATGGTTAAAAGCCCTAAAATCCATGGTATATCAACTCCCCCACACTTAGCCTTTGCTTTTCCTTAAGCAAAACAAAGAACTAGAACATGGTGAAGAGGTTTGAAAACTTTCAGAAACTCTTTTCTTCTTAGAAGCAACAACACTCAGATTCCCCTTAGTAATCCACATGAAAGATTTCACCTGCAAGATATCAAGACCAACATATACTTCCCCCACACTTAGCAACTGTCCTAAGTAAACTCCACAATCACATTCACGGATTCAAATTCACCCTACTGACTTCTGCTAGTATTTAAGTGCGGTCTCACCTAAGGAGTATCGATCAAAGGGCACATGGAATCTTACCTTGTCAGCTCTAGACCACCATACTATCTTTCTTTGGTCCCTTTCTTCTCTTTTCCCTTCCTTAGCATTCTGATTTTTCCCCATTGGGTATCATTTTTGTTTTTTTATCAGTGCTCTTCCCGTTAAGGGGTGTACTTTGGACACATTCCATGGATGCACAGGATATGATAGTTGTAGCTACCACTCCCAGAGACCATTTCGGAGTTACTAACTCATCCTCAGTTTATTATCATTTTTTTTTCTACTTTATGGAAGGGGAGAAGGGAACCAATAGGACAGGTTTACAGGCTGTGTCAGAACTGACAAGGGAATCCGACACAAAGTATACCAAGCCCTTAGGTGAGAAAATTAAGTCAGTATTAAGGTGAAGTCAGTAAAAGGATCCTCTGATACCTGAAGTGATGTGGGTGTCCTTAGTAGGTTGACATGTGATGGGGTTTTCTAATAGTCAGAGATAGATCCTGCAACTTCATCCCAATGGTTACTTAAGTTCCTGCAAGTGCTGTAAATCTTCTCAAAAAATCATTGTTTCTTACTTAAACTGGTTTGACTCAATAAAACAAATTTTGAAAAATATACTGACTCTTAAGAAAACAGAAAACAGGAGTCAGTAGCACCTCCCCCACACTTAAGACACACTGTCCCCAGTAGTGTCAAGCGAAGGATTGGTAAAAAGAAAAAAAGAAAGAAAAAGTTAAAAGTTAATGGACGTGTTGGGCTATGTCTGATTTTACCTCTGTCGCTCAGGCATCGATCGTAGCACTAGGTGCATCGACCGTTGCTAGGCGATTTTCGTGTATGATCGATTGACACAGTGGTGTGTCGATCGACGCACTGCGTAAACTCGATCAGTCAGCAAGTTAGCAGGTTAGTCCGTTGGATATTGTCAGATTTCGAATCCTGCAAGCTGAAAACACTGAAAAGCAAGTAGAATCAAAGCAACCGATGTATCAAATCAAGCACAACATCCAGAAACAATAACATCCTAAAAATCAAAAAGAAAAAGTGCGAAAGAAAAAGATAAAAGAATACAGAACCGAAGGTCTGAAAATGGAGACTACGCTCACTCGCTATCATCATCTATCCCAGCATATGGATCAGTACCACCGGAATCCTCAGGAGAACGTTGTCTGCGTCGACTGGCAGGGACGGGCTGATGAACATGTGGCTGTCTCCTGCAAGTGCAGCCACGCATCCACTCCCAAACGGTCTTCAGTATCCCATCATTACGCTCTCTCCACTCAGCCTCAGACATCTCTCCCAAAGGAACTACAGGGACAGGAAAAGGGCGAATGTCGTCAACAGGCGCCGGAGCAGAGGAAGACGAAGCTCGTGTGGAAGGCTCTCCCAGCGGATGAGCCATAGAAGGGACTCTGCGCTGCTCGGTCGCAGGAGACTGGAATCTCAGGGCATCCAGCGTATGAATCTGTGTAAGTCCAGGAGCAGGAAGATCCACACCACACTTCCCAGTACTCTGATCATAATAAACCCAGATGCGTCCCTCCTTGAGCCAGGTAGCGCTCTGCAGATGGCTGAAATCAAGGAACTCCTTGGCTGTGTTACACTCTGTGCCCTCTAAGGGAATCCCGCAGTGCATGAAGATGGGAGTAAGCAGGCTCCCCACTGTCTCAGTAAGAACACCATCAAATGGCTTCGTCTGCAGGTCGCATAAGTGCTGAGTAAAAATAGCTCCCAAGTTGAGTCCCTTAGTGGGATCTTGAAGGATTATGTTCATTCATAGGTTTAATTATCAGATTACAACCTAACATAATCAACTAGGATCTAGGTGATTTGCAGTTTAATCATAAACAGATCAGGATCATTACCTTATGATTGCAGCGGATTAATCAAGGGAATATCGAGATCTGCAAGAGCTGATGATTACCGGCTCCTCCTAGGTATCCACACGCTTACAAGCTACTGGATCAGGCTGCTAGACTAAGCTGGAACAACAGAGAGAGAGGAGGACGGCCAGACCTAAAAATCGCAGACTTTTAGGCTAAGTGGCGCCTCCTCTTCCTTATATGGGCCCAAGTAATTAAACTAATGGCCTATTAGGCTTTTGGGCCCAAGACCCAAATCAGACAAAAAGACTGTACTTTGTCTGGCCCAATTCTCTGTACAAATACAGTAAATGTCTTGCATCTTACTGTATTAATTCCTTGTTAACTTTCCCGTTAGCTATGGTGTGTGACCCTTAGGGATCATACAATACTGGTAATAAGTACTTAACTTATAGATCAAGAGCGGGCTCTAGCAAGTCATCATGACCTCCCAGTATTTATGACTTATGTCTGATCTCGACACTTATCATACTTTCTAGAGATAGCACAGTAGATTTCAGGACATTCCCAACAGATCTCTCACACCAGAACCCTCAAGCTGGTCCCTCAGCCCGATGAACAACATCTCTATCTCAATCTTGCGCATCTTGTTGGCTTCATACTTGCACAACAAACTCCAACACAAGATACGCAAGACATATCTCAGAACAGGATGCCTAACCTGCTTCATTGGTGTAGTCCTCGAGTTGTATCAACCACTGCCAATACACTCCCAGAATAACCGAGCCTCCTCTGGATCCCACTCAAGACTCATGCCAATGCGTCTCGGCTCAGTGCTGAAACCATAGATCCTGTAGATATCGAGTAAAGGAATCCGATACCTGACTCCTAAGCTCATGAAAGTAAAAATACCTCCTGTAGCACTCCTGCTTTCTAGATCCGGGTAAACCACTCTGCAAGTGGCTAGCAGCTGTCTGACTAACTCTGGGTACAAATCATAAGGCCGCATAGGCATTGTCCATACTGCAAGAACCTGCTCATCTATCCCCAGACTCTTACAGGTAGAGTAGTCTGCAAACTTGGTTGGCTTAATCGTCATCCCACACCAACCGTTATACATCAACGTGTCAAAATCATCCCACTGGTTAAGCAGTGGTCTCTCTGTAAACTCAGCAGTCTTGAGGAACTCAGCAATGTTACGTGGCCACTCTCTGGCTGTCGGGATCTGTGTCTTGTCTGCTCGGGGCAAAGGCAGTGCTACTGCCGGACCAACTCTCACATAAGGCTCAGGTTGTTGTGATTCTCTATGGAACCACCCTGGTGGTGGAATGTACTGTCGTGTGGCGGTTGCTGCGGTGGCTCTGCGCTTGCGGGGTTGTCTGCGAGTTGCCATCTGCATTCAAGAAAAATTCAAACAATATAAGTCTCGGTAATCTCTCTGTGAAATCGCGAAGCAACGACCGTTGCACTAAGGCATCGATCGTTGCAAGGCGATCCCACATCAACGAACAAAACCCTAAAATCGAAGAGCAACGACCGTTGCCAGGCGATTTCAGAACCGACAACAAATCTTCAAAATCGTTTCTAAATTCGTTCCACATTATCACTAACAGCCTAAAATCATCACCAATCATCCTAAATTTAGTCAAATTCAGCACGCAATCATCAATTTCAACCCAAAAATTCTCAAATTCTAAACCCTAAAAATGAATCCGAAAATCACAAAATCGAGACACATTACCATGGATTCGTGATAGATGGGTTATAGGAATGGATTAAGAGTGTACAAACGAGAGAATAGCACTTGGAATCGAAGAAAATGACGAAGAAATGAGAG
This sequence comes from Orychophragmus violaceus, assembly GCA_030180135.1. Lineage (NCBI taxonomy): Eukaryota > Viridiplantae > Streptophyta > Magnoliopsida > Brassicales > Brassicaceae > Orychophragmus > Orychophragmus violaceus. Next base: position 55,736,220 of record CM058235.1, on the reverse strand, counting down.
ATTTAGGCGAATGAGGGTTTCGGTTCGTACGGACGGCGAGAGTGGAGAAGAAGAGAGGAGAAAAGGGTTTAAGGCAACTTACCTCGATCGTGGGTGCAACGACCGTTGCCGATGAGCAACGATCGATGCTAGTTGAACCGAATTGATTCCGGTTTAGCACGCGTACCTTAATTTTGCAATTTTAACCAATTGCAACGACCGTTGCACAAGTGAAACGATCGTCACAATGCGATCCATCTCCTCGTCGTAATCTCCTTGTAACGACCGGTGCACAAGTGCATCGATCGTCACACATCTCCAGACTCGAGTTCTGTATCTGAAACTTAGCAAAAACAAACAAAAACGTGAAATCCTAAGAAAAACACCAAAAATAAGAAAGAAAAACACTTAAACCTAACAGTGGGTTGCTTCCCACTCAGCGCTTGTTTAAGGTCATTAGCTTGACCGGACGAACAAGAATCATGCACTGTGAGATCCTGACAGAGACTTTGATTGTCTCTGTGCAAGTCTCCTCATCCATGGCGGAGAATAAGCTGTATCAGAATGAACTTGTCCAAGAAAAGAAGGAGAAACTGCTCTCCAGGATCCAAAATCATAGTATCACTTGGCTGCTTATCATCTCCATCCATAATGGTGAATGCCTGTCCATAAATCAGCGGTTTGCGAAGCTTATCCATCTCATAACGCAGCGGCTCATCTCCCAGGTGGAGATCAATCAGACTGTGTCTAACATCTATTACTGCTCCTGCGGTAGCCAAAAATGGTATCCCAAGTATTAATGCATCATCAGGATCACTGTCATATTTTAGCACTAAGAAGTCTGTTGGAACCAAGTAGTTTCCAACTCTCACCGGGATGTCCTCAAGGAGTCCTTCTGGAACTCTTATAGACTGATCAGCTAGGACAAGAGAGGTCCTAGTAGGCGAAAAATCCAGCATACCCAGCTTCTCTGCCACAGAATATGGCATAAGACTTCCAGCAGCTCCCAGATCACACAGAGAACGCCTAAACCATCCTCAAAGATAGAACAGTTAAGCACAAAGACACCAGGGTCAGACAGCTTCTTTGGGATCTTGGTTAACAGCACATCGCTTATCTGTTGAGGGACCACAATCACCCAATCTTTCAGCTCTTCATCCAAAGGCAATATCTTATTCAAGTACCTCTGCACACATGGGTGATAAGGTGGATCATCAGATGATGGAATTTCTTCCAACTCTTCACCAATCTCTTCCAGCTTCTTAAGCTTTTCAATCTCTTGCTTAATCACTTCAGACACTGAAGGATATAATCTAATGGATTGTGCATAGATCTCCTGTTGAGTAATTTCAGACACTCCAGGGAATAAACGATCAAGCTCTAAATCTGCATCAATGCCTTCAGAATCCTGTGAGTCTGTCTGTTCACGACCTGCAACGACCAATGCTAAGGGTGCATCGATCGATGCAACACTATTTTCACAGTTTCTACCCGAGAGATTTTCCCCAAAATCCGAAAATTCAGCTTCTTCTACCAAATCAGCTGTGCTTAGCTCAAATCCTTCACCTAGGTGAGATCCATCATCAATGTACACAGACCATGCCTTAATATGGGTGTCTGCCACTCCTTTTCCCTTCATAGAACTGGAAATCTGACCTACCTGAGTATCCAACTGCTTCATATGAGTGTTCAGAGACTCAAACTTTCCATTGAGATCCTCATAGACAGCATCCAACTTCTTATTGCAGTCCACAGAAATCTTGGTTTGACTCCCCAGCAGCTGTTCCATCATTGCTTCCAACTTACTCTCATGAGCAGTGGCTACAGGAGGCGCTTGGTAAGAAGATGATCCATAGGTTCTCTGAGTACGTTGTCCAAAAGGCTCCTGAAAACCACTAGTCTGTCCAAAGCCAGAGGAGTTCTGATTGCCTGTGAAGGCGCTCTTCTGTCCTCCATTGAAGAACCCGTTTCCCTGCTGATTACCAAATCTATTACCTTGGAATCCAGATCCTCCTATGTAATTCAAATCTTCTTCCTGATTGTCCTCCTCAGTCTGAATTACCTCAACATCTTGGGCAAAGTGGACAGCTTTCTTACCAGCTAGAAGATTACAAAATGTGTCCAGCTTAGATCTAATATCAGCAATCTCCAAATTCTCTACCTTTCCACCAGATCTCTTTCTCCTCTCATCAGTAGTCTTGCAACTGTTGCTGCTCACTAAGTTATCAATCAACTGCTTAGCTTGAGCAGGAGTCCTAGTGTTAAAGTTGGCATTGATAGAGTTGTCCAACGCAGTCTGATATGGAAGATCTATGCCTCTAAAGAAGATGCCTAAAAGTGTTACCTCAGTGAATCCATGGTGCGGGCAGTCACGTTGGTATTTCTTGAATCTCATCCAGGCAGTCTTAAGAGGCTCAGTAGGTCCTTGGGAAAAGGTGAGTATGTCCTGTCTGGACTGATCAGAACGTGCATCATCGTAGAAGTGATGCAGGAACTCACTCTTCAGGGCTGCCCAAGTATCAAACTGCCCAGGTGCCAGTTGCTTCAGCCATGCAGCAGCGTCTCCAGCGAGACTGTATGGAAAGAGCTTGAGAAACAGATAATCCTGGCATACTCCATCATACTTCATGCCAGGGATTATGTCCTCAAACTGATCAATGTGATCCATAGGCTGCTCCGACGGATGACCATGGAAAGCATTCTGCTTCATCAGCGAGTAGTAGATGGTTTTGATCTCAAAATCATTCCTCTCAAAACCAGGAATTACAAGAGCTGACCGGTTTGCATGAAACTCATCCGGTCTGTTGTAGTCAGCTAAAGTCCTCTCATGGTGATGTGATCCTGCCCAGCACTAAATCCATGGAGCTTGAACCTGATGGAACTAAGCTTGAAGCAGAGGAGCAGATGGGAGTTGAGGAGCAGCTTGAACCAGAGGATGCACCTAGAGCGGAGAAAGAGTATGTTAAAGATGTTATCTTAACCTCACTGGTTTTGATACATGATCATCAAATGGGCATGTGTCTCATTTGTACTCTTTTTCCCTTGTCAAGTTTTGTCCCACTGGGTTTTCTTGACAAGGTTTTTAATGAGGCAAATGATTCACATTCAAATCACCCATTTGTTGATCCAGACCATGTCATAGCATCCAGAATTCGACCCAATGGAGGAGATATCAAGTCCAGCCTGATTTATGACCATTACAAGTCCAAGAAGAGCCCAAAACAAGCTGATAATTTGCAGCCCAAGAAGAGTTACGAAAATGGAGTCTCAAGGGTCATTTTTCAGATTCAAATAAGTGTTTAATTCTAGTCTTTGTGTTATTTCCTAGGTGTGTTTAATGTTGCTCATGCAGCCTTGTTGCTTTCCCTTTTTAAACTCTTGTACTTCTGATTTTATAATCTATCTAGTCTTTTTATCAAAAACCTTCTGAATTTCTAGATCATCTTGTTGGTGTGTCATATCCAGCAAAATCCTTTGTGTTCTTTAGTGTGTAATATCTGAAGAATTCAAAGAGGTGAATCAAGAGTCTTTCCGCAGCTCTTGTGTGACCATTCGATCCACATCCCTTGTCAGTGATTCAGTGAGATTCTGGATTGTTGCAGCAAGGCTTATCCCCATTCCCATCTCTCAAGTGACGATTCTAGGCTTGATCCTACCAAGTGGTTTCAGAGATTGATGTCCCTTGGCCAGGATCGTATCATGTGGTATCAGAGAAACATTTGAGATTTGGGTAGTTTCTGATCCTTCATCTTTCTCATCTATTCATCTTCTGTTTTATGCAGCACTTATTGAAATTGACATCTAGGTTGAGATTATCTAGATCTGTCCATTTCTTTCAGTTGTTGTCTTCATCTTATTGTCTGTTCATCTTCTTATTTCGAATTTGCATTCTGTTTTGGATTGTTTGTTTGTTTCTAGTTGTTTAATCCATTGCATAAACCATTTCTAATCATCCATTTCATTCATGTGTTGTCTGCATCAGTTTTATCATTCAAAATTGACCCTTCATCTTCTGATCTGATTTGCATAAATCTGTTTGAATCTGATAGTTGTCAAGTTGTTACATACTGTTCTGCAACCATTTCACCTCATCTTTTGCATGTTTAGGATTGTTTGCATCATTTTTAACATTCTGAACTTGTCCCTTCATCTTCTGTTACGAATTTTCATCTCAGAATTGGAGTTTGTTTGTTTCAGATTGTTTCATTCTGTTTCTGCATCAATTTTGAATCATCCTTATCATTTCTTTTGATCATAACCTGTTCTATCACCATCTAGTATTGTTAGACATGTTCTGCATCTCATATTTTTAATTTTGTTCTGCAATTTTCCATTCATTTTCTGTTCTGCATTATCTGATCATTGTTGGTAATTTTGCATTTTTATTTGATTTTGTTATGGACTGCACTTTTGATTCTGTTTAGAACTAGTTACTGGTGGAGTTTGTATTACTTGTTTCAGGATGTCTGAAGAAGAGGAGGAAGAAATCAGTAGCAGCAGGAGCCACAAACTCATGATGGAAGTCTTCACAAACCAAATGTCGAAGCTGATGAATGATAAGTTTGCAACTATGAAGCAGGAGCTAAAGCTGAATCGATCAACTAGAGAGAATCTGTTCTACACAAGGTGTATTGTGCAAGGAAAGGTGTGCAGCCTCAAAATCGATCAAGGATCCAAGGCCAATGTGGTTAGTGAATACATGGTCAAGAAGCTAGGGCTGAAAGTGAAGAAGCATCCATGGCTTGATGATAAGTACAACTTAAGAGTGACCCGCCAAGTGAAGATTTCTATAGCCATTGGAAAGTATAAAGATGAGATTGTGTGTGATGTCCAACCAATGGAAACTTGCCACATACTTCTTGGAAAGCCATGGCAGAATGAGCGAAGAGCAATCCATGATGGTCACAGAAACCGATACTCTTTCAAGTACCAAGGATGCAAGATCAATCTGGTCTCAATGACCCTTCATGAGATTCATCAAGATCAGTTGTATATTCAGAAAAAGGTTAACCAGTTTGAATGCAAGGACACGTTCAAAGGAGGAGATGATCCAAAGGAGTTACCACCAATTTGTGGAGAAGAAGATCAACTCAAAACGTTTCAAGAAGAGATTGGAAGAAGAGATTCCAAATCTGATCATGGAGAGGAGTTAAAACATGAAGAAACCAAATCAGTTGAGGAAGAACCATTGGATGACAAGGCTACACCAGAGGTTAAGGAGCTAGCTAAGGTCGATATTGTGCTAGCAGATTTAACTCAACAAAAGCCAAGTGAAAAGGTGATCTCTACACAGTCACTTGCACCCCACGGTAAGACAAAGCAATGTAAGTCTTCTGAAACTCTAAATGAACCAACATGTTATAGATGTCATAAGAGTGGACACTTTGCTGTAATTTGCCCATCTAGGCCATTGTTGAAAGACACATTTCTAGTGCAGGAACCTGAACCTTCTAAAGAAAGTGATAGTCTAGCTCAATCAAGTTTTGAAGTTTTCAATTCTAGTTTGATACACTTGTCTTCGCCAAAGGGAATTGATGCAGGTTTAAAGGAGCACATGAGACAAGGTATAAACAGATCAAATGAGCTAGCAGATCCAGAAGAAGAGCCATCCTTAAGCATATATCAGACACAAGTCCCAAGCACCAAGCTATCTAATTCCATTGAACCACATCAAGCTAAGATAACTAATCACTTGATTAAATTCGTTTTTTATAATCCAGTGGACTTGGTAATGCCCTTGATGTGTTCAAAAGTGCTTGAGAAAGGTTTAGCTATGATAGGTGTAGTTTTATCCCTATTCTAACTGCAAGTGCACAGTGATGTAGTTGTAGTACTTAGGGTATCGAATCCACAGGGACTCTGGTCAACGAAAGATAAGAACAGAAAAGATTAAACTAGGAGAAAGCAAAGGTGATTAAACTAAAAGCAGAGCAGAAAAGTAAATCAGTAGCAGGCGAGTTTGTGAGCAAGGAAGCGAAGCGTTAGGTTTCAGGAGTTCTCAGGAAATCAGGAACGCAAGCAATCAATCTATCTAGATCCAATCAATAACTATTCTAGAACTCAAACACTGATATAGAATTAACCAAATTCCTTTGCGATAATTCTCTAAGTCTAAGTGCAACAAACCAAACTTTCGTTTGCGAGAACTAACAGATTAAACTAGCATTAATTCCAGGTTTGATATGTTCACAATTAACCTGAACCAAACTTCCGTTTGCGAACAGTTTAATTGCTTATCTAAATTCTTTCTAGTTAAATTAACCAACTTCCGCTGAATTAATCAACCTAACATCATAATTCTGATTAGCTACTTCAGATTTAGCATTAAGAACAACTTAGATAAAGAACTAGCAGATATAAATCTCTACAGATTGATTTAAACTATAATTCTCTGAAATCCCTAATGAGAATCCTTCAACCTAACAGGTAAACTACTCAGACATGTTCATCGAAACAGAAAACATCTTAAGTAGAAAACCAAATATCATAAAACAGAATAATCAACAGGGGTTCGAAATCCTCTCCCTTTCGAGAGCAAGATCAGCCCCTCAGGCTCTCTGAAATAAAATAAGACTTAAAAATAAAGCGTAGCCTAAACAATGGCTTAAAAACCCTAATATATTGGTCTAAAGTCGGCTGGGGGCCTTTTTGCAAGTCTGGGAAGTTTCTGGGCAAAAACTGTAATTTCTGGAAAATGCAGATTTTTGGGCGCAGAACTGCAACGACAGTTGCACAACTGCAACGATCGTTGCACTGCGAAAACGCAGCCAGTGAACTCTGTGAAATCTCTAAGTAGTGCAGAATTGCTCCAAATGCTCCCAAAACGTCCAATTAGGCTCCAAACGTGTCTAGACCTGTAAACATACTAAAAAGAACACAAAAGACACTAAAAACACATCTATATCATGGCATAAAATGGGTAAAAACCATGATATATCAACTCCCCCACACTTAGCTCTTGCTTGCCCTCAAGCAAGTAAAGAACCAAAGCATAAGAAAAGAAGTTTGAAAACACAGAAACTCATTTCGTCCTAGGAATTTTCACAATCACATTCACTTAGTAAGCCACTGAAAACTTTCCTACAGAACTCAAGACCACAATATACTTCCCCCACACTTAGCAACTGTCCTAAGTAAACTCCACAATCACATTCAAGCATTCAAATTCACCCTACTGACTTCTGCAAGTATTTAAGTGCGGTCTCACCTAAGGAGTATCGATCAAAGGGCACATGGATTCTTACCTTATCAGCTCTAGACCACCATACTATCTTTCTCTAGTCCCTTTCTTCTCTTTCCCTTATTTAACAACTGATTTTTCCCACTGGGTATCATTTTATTTTTTTTTATCAGTGTTCTTCCCGTTATGGGGTGTACTTTGGACACATTCCATGGATCACATGAGAGAAAATAGTGTTTGCTACCATTCCCATGACCACTTCGGAGTTACTAACTCATCCTCAGTTTATTATTATTTTTTTTTTTTTACTTTATAGAAGGGGAGAAGGGAACTAAATAGGACAGGTTTACAGGCTGTGTCAGAACTAACAAGGGAATCCGACACAAAGTATACCAAGCCCTTAGGTGAGAAATCTAAGTCAGTATTAAGGTTGAAGTCAGTAAAAGGATCCTCTGATACCTGAAGTGATGTGGGTGTCCTCAGTAGGCTGATCTGTGTCTGGGTTTTCTAACAGTCATAGAGGCTCTGTAAGTCTGTCCAATGGTCACTTAGTTCCTGTTCAAGCGAAAATTTTCCTCGAAAAATCATAGTTTCATACAAATTTTGACTCAATAAAACAATGTTTTTGAAAAACTAAGAAAACAAAAGCGTGCGTCAGTAGCTCCTCCCCCACACTTAAACTACACTGTCCCCAGTGTAATCGAAGCATGAGCTCGGTGAAAGAATAATTAAATTGAAGAACAAACCGAAAAGTTGCAGAATACTTACCTGTAGTCGCCCTGCGTCGATCGATGCCACAAGGGTGTCGATCGATGCAAGGCGATTATCGCTCGCGGTTATGTAGATAACCGATGTCTGAACCGCAATCAATTCGTTTAACCGTGAATCGCAACCGCATCGATCGATGCACAATGTGTGTCGATCGATGCAATGCGATTTTTCCTGTTTCTCTCGGCTCTGAACACACTTAAATAGAAAATCAAAACACCAAAAATAAAAACGGAAAATGAAAACTAAAACGAACCTAACAGTGGGTTGCCTCCCACTCAGCGCTTATTTTTAGTCATTAGCTTGACTATTGGAAGAGATTTGATTCAAGGCGGTTTCAACAGAGACTTTGAGTGTCTCTGTGAATATCTCTTCATCCAAGGAGGTGTATAGGCATTCAGATCATGAGGCTTCCCAAGGAATGAGAAATCATAATCAGGGCGGGAGCGAAGCTTGGGCGGTCTACTGCGTTTTCCTGCATTCAAAACAATGTGATTAGAAGGTTTAAGCTTAGATGATTTGTTCCTTACCTTTGATGTAGATCTGATGTTTGGGGCTTTCTGCTTATGAGCAGTTGCAGGTACTGAAGATGTTAGAGCAGGTTCAAGAGGAACTGCCATCTTCTTCTTCTTTCCACTATCAGATACTATAGTTCCACCAATCTGAACTTCTTCTTCCAGATGACCGTCAGTGGAGATCATCTTCTTTGCATGAACTCGCAAAGTTTCAACTGGTGGTGTTTCATTCACCTTCTTATCCATCACTTTTATGCAGTTAGCCACTTCTAGCTCTTGTTTGGAAGGTTTAGGAACCTTAGGATATGGCACAGTGGGCTTGTAGACTTGTTCTGGCACTGTTGCAGGTTTCTGGACATGTGTGCGTTCTGCATCGATCGTTGCATAATGTGTATCGATCGATGCAAGGCGATTCTGTTTCTCGAAAGAACTCGAAATTGCCGTCAGAACGGCGGGTCGATCGTCACTAAGGGGGTGTCGATCGGTGCATGTATCAGGCAGACAATATTCATCCAGAAAATCCGAGATTATGCTCTCTTCTTCATCCAGCAACTTAATCTCATCCCTTAAGGTCACAACTTTGATGGATCTGTGCTGTTCAGCTTCCCTAGCTTCATTTCGCCTTTCTATTGCTGCATCCAGCTCCTCCATATGTGTGCTCAAAGATTCGAGCTTCTCATTCAGATCTTTATACAATGCATCCATCTTTGAGTGGTGTGACACACTGATCTGTTGTTGCCTCTCAAGATACTGCTCTATCATGATTTCTATTCTGCTCTCATGAGCTGTAGGTGCAGGCGGTGCTTGGTAAGAAGAAACACCACAGTTCCTCGAGAAGGCGTTGCCCTGTTGCTGGAAAGGTCCCTGAAAAGCTGATTCCTGACTGTAGAATTTATTCCCTCCAATGCAGTTGATAGCTTTTTGCCCATACTTTTCAAGTACAAGACTATGCAGAGACTCTACTTTGCTCTTTAACCAAGTTATCTGCGAGTTGTCAATCCCAGGATTGAAGAAATTATACATCTTCCTTATGATATGTGTCGATCGATGCAGGAGAAGCGTCGATCGATGCAAGCTCGAGAATGCAACGATCGACACTAAGGGGGTGTCGATCGATGCAAGGCGATTACAGGCGTACCCTGAAACGCAAGAACAGAAAAAGAAGAAAAAATTAGCAACAAAAAATAAAAAAAAACGAAAAACCTAGTCTAAACCCTAAGTTCAAATCTATCGAGGACTCAAAAGAGTCCCCGGCAACGGCGCCAAAAACTTGATAGGTGTAGTTTTATCCCTATTCTAACTGCAAGTGCACAGTGATGTAGTTGTAGTACTTAGGGTATCGAATCCACAGGGACTCTGGTCAACGAAAGATAAGAACAGAAAAGATTAAACTAGGAGAAAGCAAAGGTGATTAAACTAAAAGCAGAGCAGAAAAGTAAATCAGTAGCAGGCGAGTTTGTGAGCAAGGAAGCGAAGCGTTAGGTTTCAGGAGTTCTCAGGAAATCAGGAACGCAAGCAATCAATCTATCTAGATCCAATCAATAACTATTCTAGAACTCAAACACTGATATAGAATTAACCAAATTCCTTTGCGATAATTCTCTAAGTCTAAGTGCAGCAAACCAAACTTTCGTTTGCGAGAACTAACAGATTAAACTAGCATTAATTCCAGGTTTGATATGTTCACAATTAACCTGAACCAAACTTCCGTTTGCGAACAGTTTAATTGCTTATCTAAATTCTTTCTAGTTAAATTAACCAACTTCCGCTGAATTAATCAACCTAACATCATAATTCTGATTAGCTACTTCAGATTTAGCATTAAGAACAACTTAGATAAAGAACTAGCAGATATAAATCTCTACAGATTGATTTAAACTATAATTCTCTGAAATCCCTAATGAGAATCCTTCAACCTAACAGGTAAACTACTCAGACATGTTCATCGAAACAGAAAACATCTTAAGTAGAAAACCAAATATCATAAAACAGAATAATCAACAGGGGTTCGAAATCCTCTCCCTTTCGAGAGCAAGATCAGCCCCTCAGGCTCTCTGAAATAAAATAAGACTTAAAAATAAAGCGTAGCCTAAACAATGGCTTAAAAACCCTAATATATTGGTCTAAAGTCGGCTGGGGGCCTTTTTGCAAGTCTGGGAAGTTTCTGGGCAAAAACTGTAATTTCTGGAAAATGCAGATTTTTGGGCGCAGAACTGCAACGACAGTTGCACAACTGCAACGATCGTTGCACTGCGAAAACGCAGCCAGTGAACTCTGTGAAATCTCTAAGTAGTGCAGAATTGCTCCAAATGCTCCCAAAACGTCCAATTAGGCTCCAAACGTGTCTAGACCTGTAAACATACTAAAAAGAACACAAAAGACACTAAAAACACATCTATATCATGGCATAAAATGGGTAAAAACCATGATATATCAAGCTACAACAGAGAAACGACCAGAACTTCATTTACAAGTTCACATCCAAGGAGAAGCTAATAAAGAAGAACCAATGATGCCAACCTTTGCTCAGATTACATATATCACCAAGGGAAGTTTTAACCTCATTTATTCTGTTTTCAAAAATCCAAATTCTAGTTTGATGCACTTGTTCTTGTCTTTGAGTGTTAATTTAGGTGCAGGATCAAGAGGAAAAGGCAAAAACCGTGAAGACATACTAGAACGTCACATTGCCTTTGATCGAGGAGCAAACATTGAGAAAAATCCTTGTGACAACCAACCCAAACCAGGTAAGGAAATTATTGGGGCTGATACAATAAATCCAAGGTATGCATCTCTTCTTATCCCAAATGAATTGCTGGAACTTGAACACATTAGAAAGCTTTACAATTCAAATGATAACTTGAAGAATGTGTTTCCATTTTGTGAAAAGTTTGAGCATAAGAAAGTCTTTAGGCATGGAGGTTTTATATTTGATAGAAATAAATTGTGTAAGCCTAGTTGTTCTTTGCTGAATTCTGTTTTGAAGAGTATTGATAAACTCACTAGAGCTTCGAATTTTGCTGAACTGTTCTTTGGAGAGATTGTTTACTATGATAGCATTCTGAGTTTTAACTTAGATGATACTGCTAAACATGTGAATTTTGTTTTAGATGATCTAAGTATGAAACTGCTTACTAGTAGACATGGTTATTTCTTTTGCACCCATGATCTTTTGCCTCGAGATTTTTCTGTGAGTATACAGGATGGGGAGTTGAATTTTCATGACCCAAAAACATGGCTCTACCATGTGTGGCCTAAGAAGATGGCTGTGCGAGTTTTCTTTGAACCAATGGAGCATGAAAACGTCAAGGATTCTTCCATGATCCAAGAAGAACCCCCAGATCCAACACCATTAACTTTGATAATAATGGGCTCCAAACACATCAAGAACCTTATTCAGGTAAGTAACTCTTTGACTCGATTTGTTTCTTATGTTTCAGAAATTGTGGTTATGAGTTCACTACATCCAGAGATCTTTGAGAAAAAGTTAGGTTTATTCAACGAATATTTGGAACCAAGTTCTTGTCTGAGGAAAGAGGAACATGAAAAAGATAATATTATGGTCCAAGTTGAGATATGTTTATCTGTTTATAATGACTCCATGACTGTAATAATACACTTGCTCTTTGCCAAAGGTGTTGATTACATTGCAGGTACGAAAGAGGAGCCACCAGACTTAGTTCATTTCATTGCATATGAATTGGATTTGAGGTCAAATCCTTTTCAAGAGGGAGGGGATGATGTGATCCTGCCCAGCACTAAATCCATGGAGCTTGAACCTGGTGGAACTAAGCTTGAAGCAGAGGAGCAGATCGGAGTTGAGGAGCAGCTTGAACCAGAGGATGCACCTAGAGCGGAGAAAGAGTATGTTAAAGATGTTATCTTAACCTCACTGGTTTTGATACATGATCATCAAATGGGCATGTGTCTCATTTGTACTCTTTTTCCCTTGTCAAGTTTTGTCCCACTGGGTTTTCTTGACAAGGTTTTTAATGAGGCAAATGATTCACATTCAAATCACCCATTTGTTGATCCAGACCATGTCATAGCATCCAGAATTCGACCCAATGGAGGAGATATCAAGTCCAGCCTGATTTATGACCATTACAAGTCCAAGAAGAGCCCAAAACAAGCTGATAATTTGCAGCCCAAGAAGAGTTACGAAAATGGAGTCTCAAGGGTCATTTTTCAGATTCAAATAAGTGTTTAATTCTAGTCTTTGTGTTATTTCCTAGGTGTGTTTAATGTTGCTCATGCAGCCTTGTTGCTTTCCCTTTTTAAACTCTTGTACTTCTGATTTTATAATCTATCTAGTCTTTTTATCAAAAACCTTCTGAATTTCTAGATCATCTTGTTGGTGTGTCATATCCAGCAAAATCCTTTGTGTTCTTTAGTGTGTAATATCTGAAGAATTCAAAGAGGTGAATCAAGAGTCTTTCCGCAGCTCTTGTGTGACCATTCGATCCACATCCCTTGTCAGTGATTCAGTGAGATTCTGGATTGTTGCAGCAAGGCTTATCCCCATTCCCATCTCTCAAGTGACGATTCTAGGCTTGATCCTACCAAGTGGTTTCAGAGATTGATGTCCCTTGGCCAGGATCGTATCACATGGACTATCATCTCTCTATTTCGGTTATGTCCTTGGCCTTGGTTCTGCGGCTGTGGTTCAGGTTCCTCAACCTCAGGGATCACACGTCCCTCAGCATCAATCCTATGCCCAACAGCATTGTATGGATTGTTATCTCGGTCCCTTAGGGTACCTTGAGCATCAGGCATTATGATTACCTTCTGTACCACCATCCTTGCTCTTCTTTCTCTTCTGTTAGTCCTCTCTAGTCGTCCAAGTTCGTCAAGTCCGAGATTAACGAGGTTCAAGTTCTGATTACTTCTAGTTTCACGCGTCTGCATAAACTGTCTGTAATCATCAAGCAACGATCGATGCTATCAGTGGAACGATCGATTCAATCTCAGAATCGCCTAGTGACGATCGACACAAAGGTGCAACGATCGACGCTATGCGAAATCGGTACCTGCGACAGAGAGAAAACAGAGAAAAATTAGTAACTAAAAAAAAAAAAAAAAAATCCTAGTAAAAACCCTAAGTTCGATCCTATCGAAGACTCTAAGAGTCCCTGGCAACGGCGCCAAAAACTTGATAGGTCTAGTTTTAATCCCTATTCTAACTGCAAGTGCACAGTGATGTAGTTGTAGTACTTAGGGTATCGAATCCACAGGGACTTCGGTCAACGATAGATTAAGAACAGAAAAGATTAAACTTGAAGAAAGCAAATATGATGAGAAAGCAGTAAATCAGACAGCAGAAAGTAAACAAAGCGAGTTGTGAGCAAGGAAGCGAAGCGTTAAGTCTAGGGAGTTCTCAGGAAATCAGGAATACATGCAATCAATCAAGCGAGATCTAATTAAGAACTGTTCTAGAACTCAAACACAGATATAGAATTAACCAACTGTCGTTGCGAGAATTCTCTAAGTCTAAGTGCAGCAATCCAAATTCCTTTGCAATTAATAACAGATTAAACTAGCTTTAAGATCAAGTTCGATATGTTCACAATTCAATTAATTCAATTGCTCATCTAGGTTCTTTCTAGCTAATTAACCAACTGTCGTTGCATCAATCAACCTAACATCATAAATCTGGATAGCTACTTCAGATTAAGCATTAAGAACAATCCTAGATGAAGAACTAGCATATATGAATCCCTACAGATTGATTAAACTATAATTCCATGAAATCCCTTGTGAGAATCCCTAAACCTAACAGGTAATCTACTCAGACATGTTCATCGAAACAGAAGACATCTTGAATAGAAAACCAAATATCATAAAACAGAATAAAGAACTGGGGTTCGAAATCAAGTCTCTTTCGAGAACAAGATCAGCCCCTAAAACTCTCTCTGAATAAAATAAAGCGTAAGTAAAGCGTAGCCTAAACAATGGCTTAAAAACCCTAATATAAAGGTCTAAAGTCGGCTGGGGCCTTTTTGCAAGTCTGGGAAGTTTCTGGGCAAAAACTGTAATTTCTGGATTTTTGTGCACAGGAATCACCTTGCATCGACCGATGCACTGCATCGACCGATGCAGGGCGATTTCGCAGCCAGTGAACTCTGTGAAGTCTCTAAATAGTGCAGAATTGCTCCTAATGCTCCCAAAACGTCAAATTAAGCTCCAGATGTCATTAAACCTGTAAAACACCTGAAAAGACTCCAAAACATAATAAAAGACTCGATAACAAAGATATATACCATGGTTAAAAGCCCTAAAATCCATGGTATTGTAGGAACTGTTTAGTTGATCCTGATGTAATTCACAGATTCATATCAACCTAAACATACAGATCTAGGTTCTCTTGTATAGAAACATTAGATGATCTCACCTTTTACCTGTTTGTTGCAGCGGAAGGAATAGAACAGGTCAGAGATCATAGAGATACACCGAGGGATGAATCCTCCAAAGGTTCACACACGCGATCACAGAAAACGGCTGCTAGACCGAGCTGATGGGAGGCGCAGGGAGAGAGGAAAATCGGCGCAGGGGCTAGGGTTAGGAGAAAGAGATTTGGCTTTTAGTTTATTAAAAGCCTTCTCTTTCCCTTTTTGGGCTTATGGGCCCAAAACACCAATCTGATTAAATCCCATTTAATCAGACCCATTAATCTTTCTCTCTTAGTACGACAAATGCCTGGCACTTTTGTCGTACTTCTGCTAAGCCGTTCCAACACATTTTCCTGTTAGCTTAGGCGTGTGACCCATATGGGATCATATAATAAAGGCAATAAGTCCAAGACTTATAGATCATGAGCGGACTCTAGCAAGCCATCATGACCCCCCAGTATTATATGACTTATGTCTGATCATTGACATACTCTTACTTTCTAGAGACAGTACCGAGATTACTGGACACAATTCCAACAATCTCCCACTTGTACTGGAATCTCTCTGTATTCATAATCCTTTTGTCTCAATATCTCGATTAGTCATAAGGCAAGATTAGTGTCATCCTTATAAAGCCTAATCTTGTTCATCGGACTCTGATTTGATACTGACAATCCAAACGACTCGGGAAAGTCCGTTTGAGCATGGCCATGCGTTTTCCAGTATTCAAATCTCCGATTGGCCTAGAGATATTCACTCCATTTATATTGGAGGGACAAATCCCATCTTGTTCCATCACTGTAAACTACTCATTTCATGATGTACCCAAACAAGGTCCTTATAGCTATCGCAGAACGATAGCGTTAGACAATGATCAAAGTACACCAGTCCATGTGCAGTCACATGCATGTGAACTCAGGTCTAAGGACTATACTCTATAGTCGTAGTAAGAATCTCTTATGACACAGATATAAATATCCTGAAGAGTTCTTATAAGCGGGTCTTGTCCGGTCGTATGTTCCCAACATGCACCTATGTACTGACTTTGATGCCGCGCATCTATGACACACTGAGACTTTGTCATAAGTCACGTACCAATCCAGTCTCACACGGTTGTTGGTGTTCCAGTTTCAACAACCTTCGACTAGGGACAGGATGATATAAAACATTTATCAAATATAGGGTCTCATGATCAAGCTAAATGACTTTGATGACTCAAGATCAAGTCACTTACTTCGATGACCTATAAAATGCTTCATATCATTTTGGAACGATTATTTCATCACAGTTAAAATAATCTTGAAATAATAATTTCATTAAACATAAAATAATGTTTTACAAGAACATATCAAATAACTAAAATAAAGCTCACAAAACTCCCACTCAAATTTAGATTACATTTCAATGTTTCTAATGCCTACAGCTTCAGTCAGGAACTCGAGCTTAGGCCTTGGGAGTGGCTTTGTCAACGGATCAGCGACATTATCATCTGTCGGGACTCGGCTGATCTTGACTTCCTTTCTATTAACGATGTCACGTATCAAGTGAAATCTTCTTTGAACATGCTTGGATTTCTGGTGTGATCTTGGTTCCTTTGCCTGAGCTATAGCACCATTGTTGTCACAAAACAGTGCCATAGGCTCAGCCGCATTTGGTATCACACCTAGTTCCATAATGAACTTTCGTATCCAAACAGCTTCCTTCGCTGCTTCTGAGGCGGCGATATATTCAGCTTCTGTAGTGGAATCAGCAACGGTGTCCTGCTTGGAGCTTCTCCAACTTACTGCACCGCCATTCAGACAAAAGATATAACCGGACTGTGACCGGAAATCATCTGTGTCTGTCTGGAAACTTGCGTCCGTGAATCCACTGACTTTAAGCACATCACTTCCACCGTACACCAAGAACTTATCCTTAGTATGTCTTAGATACTTCAAGATATTCTTTACGGCAATCCAATGGTTTTCACCTGGATTTGACTGGTATCTACTCGTCATGCTCAATGCATAAGCAACATCAGGACGAGTACAGATCATGGCATACATGACAGATCCTATTGCAGATGCATAAGGAATATTCTTCATGCGCTCAAGCTCAGCAGCCGACGTAGGGCTCTGCTTCTTGCTTAGCGTTGTGCCATGCACCATTGGTGTGAAGCCCTTCTTGGAATCTTTCATGCTGAATCTTTGTAGGACTTTGTCAATGTATGAGTCTTGACACAAGCCTATCAGCCTCTTAGGTCTATCCCGATAGATCCTAATTCCAAGAACGTATGCGGCTTCACCCATGTCTTTCATGGAAAAACAACTTCCAAGCCAGTCTTTTACGGACTTTAGCATTGGAACGTCGTTTCCGAGAAGCAGTATGTCATCGACATACAGAATAAGAAATACAATCTTGCTCCCACTAGATTTCTTATACACGCATTGTTCTTCTTCGTTTCTAATGAAGTCAAATTGCTTGATCGCTTCATCAAAACGAAGATTCCAGCTCCTCGATGCTTGCTTCAATCCATAAATGGATTTATGAAGCTTGCATACTTTCCCAGCATTCTTTGGATCTATGTAACCGTCAGGTTGCGTCATATACACATCCTCTTCCAGAATACCATTCAGGAAGGCGGTTTTCACGTCCATCTGCCAAATTTCATAATCATGAAAAGCTGCAGTTGCTAGTAGAATCCGAATAGATTTCATCATAGCCACTGGTGAATAGGTTTCATCGTAATCCACTCCGTGAACTTGTCTGAAACCTTTTGCCACCAACCTGGCTTTATAAATCTGGACATTTCCATCCACGTCAATCTTCTTCTTGAAGATCCATTTGCACTCGATGGCTTTTACACCAGCAGGCAAGTCAACCAACGAAAATACTTGGTTGACCGACATGGAATCCATTTCGGAATCAGTGGCCTTACGCCACTTAGAGGAATCTGGGCCCATCATAGCTTGATTGAAGTTCGATGGTTCATCACCATCAATGATCAGAAGATCATGACAGTCAGTCACGAGGAACCCTTGATATCTCTCGGGTTCGTGACGGATCCTCCCGGATCTTCGAACTTCAGGTACCACAGGTTCAGGCTCTACAATTTCTTGTAGGGCCTCCTCCTGCTCTTCCTCATTAGGTTGAGCAGTATCCTGTTCATCTTGAATTTCTTCAAGCAGTACCTTACTCCCACTGTCTTTCTTAGAGAGAAACTCCCTCTCAAGAAAGTTACAATCCCGGGCAACAAAAATCTTGTTCTCGGAACGTAGATAGAAGTAATAAGCCTTGGTTTCCCGTGGATAACCAATGAAGTAGCATTTGTCAGATTTTGGTGTAAGCTTGTCTGAGATCAATCTCTTGACGTAGGCCTCACAACCCCAAATTCTGAGATAAGACAGCACTGGAGCTTTTCCAGTCCATAATTCATATGGTGTCTTTGCTACTGCTTTTGATGGCGCTCTATTTAGAGTGAACACTGCTGTTAGCAGAGCATATCCCCAAAGGGATATTGGAAGGTCTGTGTGACTCATCATAGATCGAACCATATCCAATAAGGTCCGATTTCTCCTCTCAGACACACCATTCCATTGAGGTGTTCCAGGAGGAGTGAGTTGGGATACAATCCCACACTCTCTCAGATGATCACTGAATTCTTGGCTTAAGTATTCTCCTCCTCGGTCGGACCGAAGAGCCTTAATGCTTTTGCCAAGTTGGTTCTGTACTTCATTTTGGAATTCTCTGAACTTCTCAAAAGATTCAGACTTATGTTTCATTAAATAAACATATCCATACCTACTGAAATCATCAGTAAAGGTAATGAAGTACTGATAGTTTCCTCTTGCATTTGTGGACATTGGGCCACACACATCAGTGTGTATCAGGCCCAATAAGTCACTGGCCCTCTCGTTAGATTTATTAAAGGGGGCCCGTGTCATTTTGCCCATCATGCAGGATTCGCATTTCTCACATGACTCAAAGTCAAATGAGCCAAGAAGTCCATTCGAATGGAGCCTCTTGATGCGTTTCTCGCTGATGTGCCCTAAACGACAATGCCATAGAAACGTTCGGTTTTCCTCATTAGGTTTAAACCGTTTTGTATTAATGTTATATATTGGCGCGGATTGATCGAGTATGTAAAGCCCATTCGAAAGAGGGGCAGAACCATAGAACAAATTGTTGCGATTGAAGGAACATAATTTATTCTTAACTGAAAAATCATAACCTTCCAAATCCAACAAAGAAATTGAAATAATATTTCTGCTTATAGCAGGTACAAAATAACAATTATTCAGTTCTAAAATCAATCCCGAAGGTAAAGACAACAAGTATGTGCCTACAGCTAGTGCTGAAACTTTCGCTCCATTCCCAACTCGTAGCTCCACTTGTCCTTGCTTCAGCCTTCTACTGTTGCTGAGTGCCTGCATATTAGTACAAATATGAGCCCCACAACCAGTATCCATGACCCATGAGGTATTATCAGAAGTAGTTGTATTAACTTCTATAACAAAAATACCTGATGAAGAAGTCTCGAAAGTCTTCTTCTTCAATTCCTTTAGACCTTCCTGGAATTTCTTACAATCTCTTCTCCAATGCCCCAGTTCTTTGCAGAACCTGCACATGTCAGTAGGCCCAGCCTTGGACTTGGGCTTGGGCTTTGGCGTGTCCTTGTCCGCGACTTGGACAGCCTTGGCCGCTCCCTTATCCTTAGCAGAGGATTTCTTAAACCCCTTGCCCTTTTGCACCATAAGCACATTGGGGTCCTTGGCGGTTTTCCTCAAGTTGGGCTCTGCAGTCTTGAGCATTCCGTGAAGCTCAGGTAGTGTCTTACTCAAGCCATGCATGTTAAAGTTCAGAATGAACTGATCATAGCTTGCAGGTAAAGACTGCAGAATGATGTCGCAGGCAAGTTCCTGGCTGATTGGGCAGTCGAGTTTCTGAAGATGATCGAGATAACCCATCATCTTCAAGACATGAGGACTCACTGCCGCATTCGCAGCCAACTTACAGTCCAAGAGGTTCTTAACTGTCTGGAACCTCTCAGTCCTAGCCTGCTCCTGAAAAAGCGATTTCAGGCTTGCCATTATCTCGATGGGAGACAATACACTTTCGAACTGTTTTTGCAGCTCATGAGTCATTGTCACCAACATCAGGCAATAGACATCATTTTCATCTGACGAATGCTTTTCCCAAGCATTGTGCAGAGTCCTGGCAGCATTGGCAAGAGGCCTCTCGGGGAGGGGATCACGAAGGACATAATCCTTCTTCTCCTGCTTGAGGACCAGCCTCAAGTTCCTTGACCATGTCAGGAAGTTCGTTCCAGTCAGCTTCTCCTTCTCGAGAACAGACCGGATCGAGAATGTGTTTTGTGTGCTTGTAGTAGTCATATCTGAAATATATAAATAAACAGGTTATTAGTTATTATGTTCAAAATGACTAATCTCGTATTAAAAATTTAATATGATTAATCACGCATTATATTCAATAACATCAGTTACCCTCAATAGAATATAATGATTCCAAGATCCACATATAACTAAGATTAAAGTGGGCCACTGGCCGTCACCCAACCTTAGCTTATATCGGTAAGCCCTATATCGGCTAATTATATCCGTGATATAACTCTTGGTTGTGAATCTGGGCCCGAGGCCCAATCCACTCTGATGTCTCAAGGCCCGGGACTCCCGATGGCCTAGTCAAGAAAACCAGACTATACAGTCATGTAATCATTAATGTCTGGGACTCCCAATGACATTTATGAATCACAAACCGTCTTATCCACGCAAAAGTAGACACCCTCACACTGTAAGGCCATGAATACAATTGAATGGGCTTCGACAGCTGACATAGCCTGGACAAGACATCCAACGCTTGATATTATTTGAGGTTCGTAGGTTTATTAAAATTTCATTCCCAAAATAAAAGATTACTATTTCGGGAAACTTTCTATTTTTGGAAACCTACTATTTTTGGAAACTTTCTAAAATTGGAAACTTTCTAAAAACGGAAACTTTCTAACTTTAGAAATTTCTTAAAATCCAAAACCCGCAAATTCAGAAACTTCTATTTTAAGAAACTTTCTAATTTCAAAATTTCGGAAACTTTAATTTAAAATCGATTTATAATTTTATAAAATAAATTTTAAATTAAATCTGAAGAAAGACTCAAATAATTGGCCCAATTGTTTTAACTTCTTGGCCCGAGGCCCAAGCATTGGTCCATGTCCAAGACATGACCCAATTGTCCAATTAAATGACATAACCGGTCTGGTTCATTAAAATTGGTCTAACCAAATTTTAATTACTACGATGACCACAATTGTCAACCGGTTATTTACTAAACCGGATTTTCTCAATTTATTTGGTCCAACCAAATCAAATTAGAAAATCCTGGTTTAGGCACTAAATCCAATATTTCTTTCGACATTGGATTTCTTATCCCGGTTTAACCAGATTTAATAAAATTATTAAAATCTGTTTATTAAACCAGAACGAATCAATTTCGATTAAAATTCTAAACCGAACCGTACCGAAACATCATTCGTCAAACCCTAACCGGTCGACAAAAATTTGTCCAGCCGCAAGCCGCATACGACGATCCGAGATCGAGATGCTCGGGACAATGGCCGGACGGGACGCTCGGGACGCTCGGGACGATGCTTCCACGATCGCCGAGTGATCGGGACGTAACGCACGTGAGCTGGACGGGCAGGACGCAACGATCGATCGAGATCGATCCTACGATCGGACGATCCGATCCATACCGTCCGCCTAAGCCCACGATCGTTTCGATCCAACCGGACGACGCAGTCCATGCGATCCTTACGGATCCATGCGACGCTTGCCTTGCGGTCGATCGAACCGGCCATACCTCTCGGCCGTGATAACCAACCGGCCAAACCGATCGATCTCTTCTCGGCCGATCGCAAGAAAACGAGTCATATAGCTCGGTTTTGCGATTTCAAACGTTTGTTCAGGATTCAATTCAGTTTCTTAAGTGTTTTTCTTATCAGTAATTGATTCAGAACACTTCTAAACAGATTAGACAACCTAAACATGAATCTAAAACAAGAAATCCTAAGAACCAATGGCTCTGATACCACTGTATGAACTGTTTAGTTGATCCTGATGTAATTCACAGATTCATATCAACCTAAACATACAGATCTAGGTTCTCTTGTATAGAAACATTAGATGATCTCACCTTTTACCTGTTTGTTGCAGCGGAAGGAATAGAACAGGTCAGAGATCAGAGAGATACACCGAGGGATGAATCCTCCAAAGGTTCACACACGCGATCACAGAAAACGGCTGCTAGACCGAGCTGATGGGAGGCGCAGGGAGAGAGGAAAATCGGCGCAGGGGCTAGGGTTAGGAGAAAGAGATTTGGCTTTTAGTTTATTAAAAGCCTTCTCTTTCCCTTTTTGGGCTTATGGGCCCAAAACACCAATCTGATTAAATCCCATTTAATCAGACCCATTAATCTTTCTCTCTTAGTACGACAAATGCCTGGCACTTTTGTCGTACTTCTGCTAAGCCGTTCCAACACTTTCCTGTTAGCTTAGGCGTGTGACCCATATGGGATCATATAATAAAGGCAATAAGTCCAAGACTTATAGATCATGAGCGGACTCTAGCAAGCCATCATGACCCCCCGGTATTATATGACTTATGTCTGATCATTGACATACTCTTACTTTCTAGAGACAGTACCGAGATTACTGGACACAATTCCAACAGGTATATCAATAAGAGTATAAGTAGTTGTCACCTCAGCAAGGAAGCTCCGACCGTATTTTCAATAGCTTTTAGTAGTCATCCTCACCAACCAACCATTGAGAACTATACTACACAGCCCGACTCAGTCACGAAGAATGGCAAAATGGGCGGTATAATTGAGAAAGTAGGACATCGAATACAAAACCGCGGACAAGTGCAAATCACAAGTCCTGGCAAATTTTTTGATCGAGTTACCACCAGAACTCACCTGCGACGGTAAGCAAGCAATGGCAAATTTTTTGATCTCGACCTCCGGCAAGTCATACCAATCGAACGCATCACTAACCTGAGCATCTAGTAGACCCAAAAATCATTCGCCATCTCTAAACTCGAAGATGGAATGGACGACGCCGACGAAACAAACCAGTCTTATAAGGAAAAGCCCCGGAGGACAGGTGGGCAGCCCGGCGCTTGAAGGAAAGGTGTGACCACTATGTCGTAAACGACGAAAAGCTATTCCGAATATGCGCATCTAAAGTACTCGTAAGCTGCATCCACGACGATGAAATAAAATGACTAGACACACGAAGGAGCAGGAGGTAAACACTTGATATGCTCAGAGTTTAATTCCCAAAGTTTCACTGCAAGTGCACAGGCAAATTTAGTATATAGGTGTCGAACCACAGAGACTCAAGAATCTTACGATAAACAATAGAGTGTCAAGAATAGCTAAGTGATGAAAATCATTAATAATAAATTAATATGCAGTAAATAAATCAGTAGCAAGCGAGTTTGTTTTCAAATACTAAAAGCGTTAAGTCAAGGGCGTTCTCAGGAAATCATGCCATGCATATCAAATATCAGTCATTATCTAATTAAGATCCATTCTAGAACTCAAACACAGATGTAAAACTAACCAACTTTCTTTGCGAGAGTTTACTAAGTCTAAACCCTAGAAATCCAAATTTCTTTACAATTTCTAACAGATTAAACTTGCATTAAGTGCAGGTTCGATTAGTTCATAATTTAATTAAACCAAGTTTTTTTGCAGATAATTAAATTGATCAAACTTAAACAAATCAGATTCTAAATTACACTTTTGTGTCAATTTATAAACCCTAGATCTAGATTCCAATTGATCAGGTTAGAAACTAGCTTTAAGAACAATTCAGGTTGAAGAACTAACAAGTCATGGAAACCCTATGAGAATCCCTAAACCTAACAATGAGTCTACTAAGACACATTGATTGAAGCAAACAACATAATATGAATAGATTGCATTAAAGAAAGAGTAGAGAATGAATAGGGTTTCAAAATCTTCTCCAAAAAGCAGTACAAGAAACATATCAGCCCCAAAGCTCCAAAACTCTCTCTAGCTAAGAGTATGAAAGTGTCACTACAAAAAACACAAAAACCCTAATATAAAGTGCATAACACGTTTTGGGTCTTCTTTGTAAATACAAGAACTTATGGGTCAAAACTGCAATTCTTCAAATCTTCATTAATGCGCTGGACTTCTGCGAATTGGGGACTGGAACGATCGATGCATGGGTGCACTGATCGACGCATTGATCGACGCTCAGGTCGAACAGAATTGCTCTGTTTCTCTCATCACAGCTATAGCTCCAACTCTTGCCCAAAAAGCTCAAATATCTTCCAAAGTCCTCTAAACGTATGCAATCCTAATAAACACCTGAAAAAAGACTAAAATACACTACAAAAGACTCTAATATGTACTTATATCATGGCTTAAAATAGGTAAAAACCATGATATATCAACTCCCCCACACTTAGCCTTTGCTTGCCCTCAAGCAAAACAGAAAACCAAGATGAGGTGAAGAAGTTTGAAAACTTCAGAAACTCGTTTCATCATAGAAGTACCATACTCAGATTCCCCTTAGTAAGCCACATGAAAAATGCACGTGCAGACATCAAGACCAACATATACTTCCCCCACACTTAGCAATTGTCATAAGTAAACTCCACAATCACATTCAGAGCATTCAAATTCACCACACTGACTTCTATAATCTAATAAGTGCGGTCTCACCTAGGGAGTATCGATCAAAGAACACATGAATTCTTACTTTGTTAGCACATGACCGCCATACTATAATTTTCTGGTTTCTTTCTTCTCCTTTTCATTCCTTAGCAACTGATTTTCCCCATTTGGATATCATTTTATTTTTTCTATTAGTGCTCTTCCTGCATTGGGATGTACGTTGGACACATTCCATGAATGCACATGAGGTAATAGGGGTCTCTACCACTCTTGCGATCACTTAAGAAGCTACTAGCTTATCCGCAGTTTATCTCTTTTTTTTTTACTTTAAGGAAAGGGAGAAGGGAACCATACTTTGACAGGTTTACAAGCTTTGTCAGAATTAACAGAGGATCTGACTCAAAGTATACCAAGCCCCTAGGTGAGAAAATTAAGTCAAGTTAAAGGTGAAGTCAGTAATGGGTTCCTTGAATACCTGAAGTGATACTGGGGTCCTCAGTTGGCTGATCTGTGCTGGTTTTTCTAATAGTCAGAGATCATCTGTAAGCTCATTTGTTTCTAAAAGACGTGAATGGGTGAATCGATCGACACACAAGACCGTGTCGATCGACGCACTGCGTATCCGTTATGAACATTTTCGTAGACAGCATCTGTTCTGTGATAAATCACAAAAAAACTCAACATGTAAGCTACAATAACCAAAGACAACGCAAAATCAAAGCAAAAAATAATCATAAATATCAAGGTACATCAGATCCAAAGTGGAAAGACTAACACAAACTCAATAAAACATCAAAATGACTCAAGAGAAACTAAAAAGAAAGAGTGAAAAAGTATATAATCAAAGTAAAGGAACCAGAATCAAATCTCATCGCTCTCGGACTCATCATCAATATCAGCATATCGATGATCAGAGCTGCTAGAAGTCATAGGAGTAGGTGAACGTCTACGTCGTGAGCAGGTACATGCACATGAACTCTCTGCTGACGTATGCAAGAACACCTAGTAATCATCTCCCACAAAACCTTCACTCTATCACTAAACATGGATTGTAAAGCACCCCGAGACATCTCAGCAGGATCCATAGGAGGAGGAGGATATGAAATAGGCACAAAATAATAATCTCCAACAACAGGAGAAGGAGCAGGAGGCGTAGAAGATGTAGAAGCTCGAGATGTGGAGGCTCCAAGAGGTTCGCAACTGTAGGGACCTTGCGCAAAAGGTTCCTGTCAGGCTCAAAAGCCAGAGCTAGCAATGAATCATCCTTCGTGACTTCCTCCAAAGGAAGATGCACACACCACTCACGTAAGCGTGCATCATGGAAAACCCACAGGTTTCCATCCTTCATCCAGGTGGCACTCCTCAAGTGTTATCATCCATCCAGAACCTCCTGGTATTACACTCTCTTCCCTCTATAGGGATCCCAAAATGCTGGAAGATAGGAGTGAGCAGACTGCCCATTGTCTCAACCTTCTTCCCGTTAAATGCCTTCGTTTTCAGATCACAGAGATGGTCCGCAAAAACTGCTCCCATGTTGAGCCCAATCGCATGATCACGCAGAGGAGTCTCCTCGAACAAGTCCCTAACTCCAGTGTACAATAACATCAGCTCATGCTTCCTCATCTTGTTCACCTCATACTTACAAAGCAGTGTAGCCCAAACACATGCACTACATATTGTAGGATAGGATGACGGATAGCTGTCTGCTTCGAGGTCCTCGAATGATAGCGCCTATTACCAAAGTGAGATCAAAAGAGCTGAACCTGCTCATCTTCCCATGAAGCAGTGACTACGCAGCGAATAGGCTCCTGACTGGACCCATATAGAAGGCAGATATCAAGGATAGGAATTCGGTACCGGACACCCAAATACATGAAGGTGAATGTCCCATCAGCTGCTCTCTCTGCCATCTTATTCCTATATTATACTCTACAGGTGGACAACAGCTGTCTCAACAAGTCTGGGTAAAAATCATAGCTTCTCATAGGCATAGTCCCTAAACCAATCTCTTGAACCAGACTCAGCACATCCTCGGTAATACCCATCATCTGACAGGTCATGTAATCTGCTAACTGTGTGCACTTAATCTCCATGGTCAGCCAAGCATTGTAAAACAGTGTATCATACTCGTCCCAATGCTCAGATATCTCTCTAGTTGTGCAGTCAGCACTCTCCGTGTCTGTCTGAGGATCATCAATCAACTGTCTTAGCATCGGAATCGGATCCATCTCGTCTTTAGGCCACGGATATTGCATCGCCACAAGAGGAGGCGGAATAGGCGCAGGAGGCGCAGAAACTCGTGTGAGCCAGCTATCAGGCAGTGGTGTATGAGTAACGTTCCTCCTCTTTCGTAGAGCCAAAGCTCTAAGAACAAATACAAATAATTCAGCATCAATCATCACATGCAAGCATTATCAGCAGCAAAACTAGTATCAATCATTCCAAATATGTCCTAAATTCGTCCTAAATCAGCGGATCGCAAGTGTTCATCATCAAACCGAAGATTTTTGGAAAACTTGTGAAATATGTCCATGCAATCACTAAAGCAACATGAAATCACCCCTATCAACCTCAGACAAGCATCAATAGACAGTGAATCAACCAAAAATGTGATGAATTTTGAATTTTTCACCTTAGTGAAACCTAGAAATCGAGATTTGGAACACATACCTTGGAATTGCATGAAATGGATGATAGATATGGATAGAGGGTTAAAATCGAGGGGTAATGCTTTTGAATCTCAGAAAACAAGTAAGAAATGAAAATTTGGGGATTAAGGGGATTTTTGGTCTCGGGTTCCAAGAGGAAGAAATGAAGAAGAAGAAGAAGAAGAAGAAAGAAAATTTTAAGTACTTACCTCGCGTGCATGTGCGTCGATCGTTGCAGATCGCGATTGATCGAACCAAGTCGATTCAATCGGATTTTCCGGTTTAATAACATACTTGTAATTTCTTGATTCAGACCGGGCGCGTCGATCGTTGCACATGATCGCAACGATCGACACACATCGCTCTCCTTTCTTCCCCGCGGTTTGAACTCACCCGCTGCACGAACCGCAATCTATTCGGTAAAAATCTTTCATTCTCTCGCGGTTCGATTTCACCCGCTGGTCCATCCGAAACACACCTGCGATGATCGACACACAGGAACGTGTCGATCGACGCAGGGCGATTTTCCGGAGATAACTTTGATCTGTACGAAAAAAACTCCAAAAACGAAAAAAACCCAACTAAAATCGAATAAAAAAACCTAAAGAAGTAGGTACTGACTTACTAGTGGGTTGCCTCCCACTCAACGTTTCTTTAACGTCATTAGCTTGACCCGCAGGAGATTAAGCAGAGGGTGCATCATCCAGAGGCAGAATCTGACCTCTTGAAATCTCGGCCTTAGCCCAATAATGCTTCACCTGCTGTCCATTGACAGTGAACTCCTTTCCCTCTAAGCTAATCAGAACAATAACACCATACAGACGCACTTCCTTGATCGTGAAAGGACCTGACCATCTAGAACGCAGATTACCTGGAAACAATTGCAAACGAGAGTTATACAAAAGTGCCTGATCATTAGGCTCAAACTTTCTGGAGACAATCTTCTTGTCATGATATGCAATAGTCCTCTCCTTGTACAGCTTCGAATTATCATAGGCATGGTGCCTAATCTCATCCAACTCATTCAGCTGCACCAATCTCCTCTCTGCTGCAGGATTCAGATCAAAGTTCTTCTGCTTCACAGCCCATGCTGCCTTATGCTCAAGCTCAATTGGAAGGTGACAGGATTTCCCATACAGAAGATGAAATGGTGTAGTCCTAAATGGCGTCTTAAACGCAGTCTTATAGGCCCATAACGCATCATCCAAATTTGTAGACCATTCCTTCCTTGTGTTCCCAATTATCTTCTCCAGGATCCCCTTAATATGTCTGTTAGAGAGCTCAACTTGCCCACTAGTCTGAGAATGATAAGAAGTAGCCACACGATGATGAACACCATGCTTCTGTAGCAGCTTCTCAAAGACCTTGTTGATAAAGTGGGATCCTTCATCACTTATCACAATCCGAGGTACTCCAAAATCTAGGGAAAATGATGATCTTAAACAGCTTAAGAACCAGCGAAGAGTCACTGGTTGGACTAGTTATTGCTTCCACCCACTTAGACTCATGATCCACATCAACCAATATGAACTTATTCCCATGAGATGAGGGAAAAGGGCCCATGAAATCAATGCTCCAGCAATCGAAAACCTCAATCTCAAGAATGAAATTCTAAGACAACTCATGCTTCTTACTGATTTTCCCCCTCCTCAGACTTGCATCGCACTGAGAGACAAACGAATGAGCATCTATGAACATAGTAGGCCACCAGAAACCTGCTTACAGAACCTTAGACACAGTCTTGAAAGTAGCAAAATGTCCAGCATAATCTGATCCATGGCAGCGAAATAGAAAGTCTAGAACCTCTGATTCTGCAATGCATCTCCTGTAAATCACATCCGAACAGTGCTTGTATAGATAAGGCACATCGAAGTAGAACCTTCTGAGTTCTATTATGAACTTCTTCTTTACATACCCCTTGAGATCATCTGGTTCAGTCTTTGCAGCCAGGTAATTCGCAATATCAGCAAACCATGGCCGACCGGACGTCGGAACAACGTAAAGATCCATGTTGTAGTGACCAATTTAAACCTTCAGAGGTTCTGGGTTTGTAATCGCCTTTTGTTGATCGACGCATAGAGATGCATCGATCGACTCATGCCCGATATGTGCATCGATCATTTCTAAGGTAGCGTCGATCGACACAAGTTCTGTAATCTGACAGTTTTGTAAATTTCTGTCCAAATCCGTCCTAAACACTGTCTCAATCAAATTGACGTTCTCCTCAGGCAGACAATAATTAATAGGGACGTCTTCCTCAACCCTGATCCTTGAAGATGATATGAAACTCCATTCTCAACTCCCATTTTGTCTTTAACCTCAATGTCAAACTCAAATCCATCTCAGAAGTCTCGGCTTAGCATCCTTCTTCTGGATCAAGTACTTGAGAGCTGAGTGGTCTGTATGCACTATTACCTTGGATCCAACCAGATAGGGGCGAAATTTCTCAAAGGAAAAGACAACTGCCAACAACTCCTTCTCTGTAGTGCATAGTTTCTTTACGCACCATCTAGTGTTCTGCTAGCATAATAGATAGCATAGAGTTTCTTTTCCTTCTTCTGCCCCAAAACAGTTCCTACTGAAAAATCACTTGCATCGCACATAACCTCAAAAGGTAACTCCCAATCTGGTGGCTGCACTATAGGATCACTCACTAATGCTTGCTTGATCTATTCAAATGCAGTCTGACAATCTGTAGTGAACTCAAATTTCACATCCTTACACAGCAAAGAAGTTAGTGGTTTAGCAATCATACTGAAATCCTTGATGAACCTCCTGTAAAACCCAGCATGTCCAAGAAAGCTCCTCACAGACTTCACAGAATCCGGCGCCTGAAGGCTGTTCATAACCTCAATCTTGGCGCGATCCACTTCAATCCCAGATTCATATACTTTGTGCCTAAGAACAATACTATCTCTGACCATGTAATGGAACTTTTCCCAATCCAGAACCAAGTGCTTCTCCTCACATCTAGCTAGCACTTTTCACAGATAATCCAAGCACTCATGATAAGATGACCCATAGATAGAGAAATCATCCATAAACACCTCCATAATATCCTCAATCATGTCAGAAAAGATAGACATTATACATATTTGTGGCTGGTGCATTACAAAGTCCAAAAGGCATTCTGCGATATGCAAAAGTACCATAGGGACAAGTAAAAGTAGTCTTCCCATGATCCTCTGGATGGATTGGTATCTGAAAGAAGCAAGAGTACCCATCGAGGAGGCAATAGTAAGGATGATTAGCTAACCTCTCCAACATCTGATCAATAAAATGTAAGGGGAAGTGATCTTTCCTAGTCGCAGCATTCAGCTTCCTGTAATCAATGCACATCCGGTGTCCACTCATAGTCCTTGTAGGAATCAGCTCGTTCTTCTCATTCTACACCACTGTAACACCTCCTTTCTTAGGCACAACATGTACTGGATTGACCCATTCCCTGTCAGAGATAGGATAGATGATTCTAGCATCCAGCAACTTCATAATCTCATTCTTCACCACTTCCTTCAGATTTAAATTCAGCCTCCTCTGATGCTCAACAGATGACTTTGACTCATCCTCAAGATGTATCCTATGCATGCACAGCTCCGGAGAGATACCTGAAATATCATCAAGAGAATAGCCAAGAGCTTTGCGATACTTGCGCAGCTTGATCAGCAGCAAGGAAGTCTCTGCGTTGTTCAAAGAAGCATTAATAATCACTGGATATGTCGAATTAGGTCCAAAAAATGCATACCTTAGCCCAGATGGAAGTTGTTTCAATTCAATTTTCGGAGCCTTTTCCTGCCCGGTCGGACACGATGCACGGGTTCTGTTGATCGATGCACAGGTTGTGTTGATCGACGCAGCGGCTCGTTCTACACTTCCACTTGCATCACTTGCTCTGTAGAATCCATCAATCTAGCATAAAAAATAGCAGGCTTGTCTTCCAGATTCTCCAGTACCAGTACTAAGCTTACCAGAGCTCTTTCCAGCGGATCCTCAGCATGTGTCCTATGAAATAATTCCTCTGTCAAATCATTGCGAGTGTCCACATAAAAGGTCTGTCCTTCGATGGTTGGTCTCTTCACCAGCTTATCCATATCCCAACTCATCTTTAGATCACCCACATTCAGAATTATAGTCCCCTTCTTGAAGTCAATCATCGCACTAGCAGTAGCTAAGAACGGTCAACTCAAGATAAGTGGATCCTTTGGTTCTTCTCCATACTACGGAACCACAAATTCTGTAGGGACCACACAATTATCAATCCTGATTGGCACATCCTCCAACACTCCTTCAGGGATCCGGACTGTCCTGTCAACTAGAACCAATGAGATTCTAGTAGACATGAAATCTTTCATCCCAAGTTCTTAGCTGCAGAGAAGGGCATAAGGTTAACACTTGAACCACGATCACACAATGATCTCTCAAAACTATCTTTGTAGATAGAACAATCAAACACAAAGCTCCATGGATCTTTCAGTTTTTGAGGAATCCTGCCTTGAACCACAACACTACACACCTCTGAGATCATTATTACACTCTCTTCATCAGTCATGTTACCAGAAAGCATGTCTTAAGACATCTTCTCATCATAGGAAGGGTCTTTAGAGAATCAATCAATTGTACTTCAATCAACACCTTATTCATGATCTACTTGCATTTAGCCAACTACAGCTCGTACTTAGACTTCCTTGGGTTCTTAGGAAAGGGAACCTTAGGCTTGTAAACCCTTTCATCAGCTTTCTTCTCTGTGTCTGGTTTCTGTGCAGGACAAGTGCGTCGATCAACACTAGGAGTGCGTCGGTCGACGCTTTTCTCAGGTGCAACAACCTCTGCGTCGATCTTGGTTTGAGATTCTCGATTCACGTCCTGCGTCTATCGATGCTGGGGTACATCGGTCGATGCTCTCTGCAACTCGCGAATTTCATCTTCCAGATCCTCAATCTCAACGATTTCTTTCAAACCTAGACCTTTCTGAGCAGGAACGACCTCTTTACCACTTCTCAACGTAATTTCACTACAATGGTACTTCGGATTAGCATCAGTTCGTCCTGGGAGAGATCCATCTTGCCTCTTTACACACACATCAGTTTGGGCAACTTGGACATCTAATTTCTTCACATGAGTGCTTAAGACATCAATCTTGTAGGATTATGTTGGTTCATAGGTTTAATTATCAGATTACAACCTAACATAATCAACTAGGATCTAGGTGATTTGCAGTTGAATCATGAACAGATCAGGATCATTACCTTATGATTGCAGCGGATTAATCAAGGGAATATCGAGATCTGCAAGAGCTGATGAGTACCGGCTCCTCCTAGGTATCCACACGCTTACAAGCTACTGGATCAGGCTGCTAGACCAAGCTGGAACAACAGAGAGAGAGGAGGACGGCCAGACCTGAAAATCGCAGAACCCCAGGCTTACTGGCGCATCCTCTTCCTTATATGGGCCCAAGTAATTAAACTAATGGCTTATTAGGCTTTTGGGCCCAAGACCCAAATCAGACAAAAAGACTGTATTTTGTCTGGCCCAATTCTCTGTACAAATACAGTAAATGTCTTGCATCTTACTGTATTAATTCCTTGTTAACTTTCTCGTTAGCTATGGTGTGTGACCCTTAGGGATCATACAATACTGGTAATAAGTACTTAACTTATAGATCAAGAGCGGGCTCTAGCAAGTCATCATGACCTCCCAGTATTTATGACTTATGTCTGATCTCGACACTTATCATACTTTCTAGAGATAGCACAGTAGATTTCAGGACATTCCCAACAATCTCCCACTTGTACTGGAATCCTACATTCCCTAATCCTTTTGTCTCAATATCTCGATCTGGCATAAGGCAAGATGCGTGTCATCCTTATATAGCCAGATCATGTTCATCGGACCAGATTTGATACTGACAATTCAAACGACTTGGGCAAGTCCGTTTGGGAGTGGCCACTCTCTTACCAGCTATCAAGTCTCCGATTGGCCTAGAGATATTACCTCCGTTAAACGGCAGGGACAAATCCCATCTTGTTCCATCACTATGAACTACACACTTTATAATACACCCAACCAAGGTCCTTATAGCTCCCAGTCACGAAACAACGTTAGACAATGATCAAAGCGCATCAATCCATGTGCATCCACATGCATGCGAACTCAGGTCTAAGGACTATACTCTATAGTCGTAAATGAGAACCTTTTATGACACATATATCAATATCTTGTAGAGTTCTCATTAGCGGGCCAAGTCCGGTCATATGCTCCCAACATATACCTATGTGTTGACTTTGATGCCGCGCATCCATGACCCATGAAACTTGGTCATAAGTCTCAACACACTCTAGTCTCAAGTGGTTGTTGGTGTTCCAATTTCAACAACCTTCGACTATGGACACTATGATTTATGTCATTTCGTTAAATATGGGGTTTCATGATCAAGTCTTTCTCATGTACTTCGATGGCCCATATATAACGACATGAATCATTTTGGAACGATTATTTTATATCACAGTTAAAAAATAATCCAGAAATAAAATTTCATTAACATTAAAATGTTTACATGAACCAATCAAAATAACTAAAATAAAGCCCTCACAACTCCCACTCAAAAAGAGATTACATTTGAAAATCTCTAATTCCTACAGCAGCAGTATGCAACTCGTGCTTAGGTCTCGGGAGTGGCTTTGTCAACGGGTCAGCCACGTTCTCATCAGTGGGAATTCTGCTGACCATCACTTCACCTCTATTCACTATATCACGAATCAGGTGATACCTTCTCATAATATGTTTTGATTTCTGATGATGTCTCGGTTCCTTAGCTTGAGCAATTGCACCATTTATGTCACAATACAGTGTTAGAGGCTCAGTGGCATTTGGGAATACACCGAGTTCAATCATGAAGTTCCTTATCCAAACTCCTTCCTTCGCAGCTTCTGAAGCAGCGATGTATTCAGCTTCAGTTGTGGAATCTGCCACGGTGCTCTGCTTGGAGCTCTTCCAACTTACTGCACCGCCATTCAGACAGAAGATGTAACCAGACTGTGACCGGAAATCATCTTTATCTGTCTGAAAACTTGCATCCGTGAATCCACTCATTTCAAGCACTTCACTTCCTCCGTAAACCAAGAACTTATCCTTAGTATTCCTCAAATACTTCAGGATATTCTTTACGGCAATCCAGTGATTCTCACCTGGATCAGACTGGTACCTACTCGTCATGCTTAGTGCATAAGCAACATCAGGACGAGTACAGATCATGGCATATATGATAGATCCTATAGCCGAAGCATAAGGTATCCTACTCATGCGCTTAAGCTCATCAGGTGTTTTAGGACACTGAGTCTTGCTTAGTGTAGCACCATGTATCATTGGCGTGAATCCCTTCTTGGATTTATCCATTCCTAATCGATGCAGGACTTTGTCTATATAAGAATCTTGACAAAGTCCAATCATCCTTTTAGATCTCTCTCTAAAGATTCGAATTCCAAGAACATACGCGGCTTCACCCATGTCCTTCATGGAAAAACAACTTCCCAGCCAGTCTTTAACAGACTTCAGCATTGGAATATCATTTCCAAGAAGCAATATGTCATCGACATATAGGATAAGAAACGCCACTTTGCTCCCACTAGTTTTCTTATACACACATTGTTCTTCCTTGTTTCTGATGAAGTCAAAATTCTTTATTGCCTCATCAAAACGAAGATTCCAACTCCTGGATGCTTGCTTCAATCCATAAATGGATTTGTGAAGCTTGCATACTTTCCCAGCATTCTTAGGATCAATGTAACCGTCAGGCTGTGTCATATACACATCCTCCTCCAAGATTCCATTCAGGAAGGCGGTTTTCACATCCATCTGCCAAATCTCATAATCATAATAAGCGGCAGTTGCTAGGAGAATCCGAATTGATTTCATCATGGCCACTGGTGAATAGGTTTCGTCATAGTCTATACCAAGAATTTGCTTGAAACCTTTTGCCACCAACCTGGCCTTGTAAATCTGGACATTTCCATCCACGTCAATCTTCTTCTTGAAGATCCATTTACACTCGATGGCTTTAGCACCAGCGGGTAAGTCAACCAGTGAAAACACTTGGTTGCTAGACATGGAGTCCATCTCGGATTCAGTGGCTTCACGCCACTTTAAGGAGTCAGGGCCCATCATGGCTTCTGCAAAGTTCGAGGGTTCATCACCGTCAATGATCAAAAGATCATGGCAATTAGTCACGAGGAATCCCTGATATCTATCGGGTTCGTGACGGATCCTTCCGGATCTTCGAACTTCAGGTACTTCAGGTTCAGGTTCTATTACAACTTCATGTAATTCATCCTGCTGTTCTTCCTCAATAGGTTGAACAGGTTCCTATCCTTCTTGAATTTCATCAAGTTGTACCTTACTCCCACTATCTTTCTTAGAGAGAAATTCCCTCTCAAGAAAAGTACAATCCCGAGCAACAAAGATCTTGTTCTCGGATCGCAGATAGAAGTAATAAGCCTTGGTATCCCTAGGATAACCAATGAAGTAGCATTTGTCAGATTTTGGTGTAAGCTTGTCTGAGATTAATCTTTTGACATAGGCTTCACAACCCCAAATTCTGAGAAAAGACATTGCTGGAGCTTTTCCAGTCCATAACTCATATTGTGTCTTTGCTACTGCTTTTGATGGCACTCTGTTCAGTGTGAACGTTGCGGTCAGCAAAGCATATCCCCAAAGGGATATAGGAAGGTCTGTGTGACTCATCATGGATCGGACCATATCTAACAATGTCCGATTCCTTCTCTCAGACACACCATTCCACTGAGGTGTTCCAGGAGGTGTGAGTTGGGAGATGATCCCACACTCACTCAGATCATCACGGAATTCCTGGCTAAAGTATTCTCCTCCTCGGTCCAACCGAAGAGCCTTAATACTCTTACCAAGCTGGTTCTGTACTTCATTCTGGAATTCTTTGAACTTCTCAAAGGTTTCCGACTTATGTTTCATCAAGTAGACATATCCATATCTACTGAAATCATCAGTGAATGTAATGAAGTACTGATAGTTTCCTCTAGCATTCGTGGACATTGGGCCACACACGTCAGTATGTATCAGGCCCAATAGTTCACTGGCCCTTTCTGTAGGTTTATTAAAAGGGGCCCGTGTCATTTTGCCCATTAGGCAAGATTCGCATTGCTCACAAGACTCAAAGTCAAATGAGCCCAAGAGTACATTTGAATGGAGCCTCTTGACGCGTTTCTCACTAATGTGCCCTAAACGACAATGCCAGAGAAACGTTTCATTTTCTTCGTTAGATTTGAACCGTTTTGTATTAATGTTATATACTGGAGTAGATTGATCCAGCATGTACAGCCCATTAATAAGAGGGGCACAGCCATAGAACATATCATTGAGATTAAAGGAACACAATTTATTCTTAATAGAAAAATCAAATCCTTGTAAATCCAATAATGAAACTGAAATTTTATTTCTGCTTATAGCAGGTACAAAATAACAATTCTCAAGTTCTAAAATCAATCCAGAAGGTAAAGATAACAAGTAAGTGCCAATGGCCAGTGCTGGAACCTTCGCTCCATTGCCAACCCGCAACTCTACTTGCCCTTGCTTCAACCTTCTACTGTTGCTGAGCGCCTGCACATTAGTACAAATATGAGCCCCACATCCAGTATCTAATACCCAAGTGGTATTATCAGAAGTAGTAGCATTTACTTCAATAACAAAAATACCTGAAGAAGTAGTCGCAAAGGACTTCTTCTTCTCCTTCAGACTTTCCTGGTATTTCTTACAGTCCCTGCGATAATGCCCTGCCTCTTTGCAAAAGTGGCAGATATCAGAAGGCCCAGCTTTAGACACGGGCTTGGGCTTGGCCTTTTCTTTGTTGACTGCCTTGCCCTTTCCTTTGTCTGCAGCGGATTTCTTGAAACCCTTGCCCTTCTGCACCATGAGTACAGACGGGTCCTTGGCCTTCTTCGGATTAGGTTCTACAGTCTTGAGCATACCATGTAGCTCAGGCAAAGTCTTTGTCAACCCATGCATACTATAGTTCAAGTTGAACTGGTCATATGCAGGAGTAAGAGACTGCAGAACGATATCACAAGCAAGCTCTTGGCTTATAGGACAGTCGAGTCTAGTCAAATGATCGAGATAACCCATCATTTTCAGAACATGTGGACTCACTGCTGCATCCTTAGCCATTTTACAGTCCAAGAGATTCTTTACAGTTTTGAATCTCTCTGTACGAGCCTGCTCCTGAAACAACGCTTTCAGGTTTGCCATCAGTTCCATGGGACAAGTCAGGCCTTCCCACTGAATCTGCAGTTCGGGAGCCATTGTCGCCAACATTAGGCAAACCACGTCATTAGCATCTGAAGAATGCGTATCCCAAGCATTCTTCACAGCTTTTGCGGCATTATTCGCAGGTCTAGGGGGGAGAACTCTTTCAAGGACATAAGCCTTCTTCTCCTGCCTGAGCACAAGTCTCAGGTTCCTGGACCAGTTCAGGAAGTTTGATCCGTTCAGTTTGTCCTTCTCAAGGGCAGACCGGATCGAGAAAGTGTTTTGTGTTGTTGTGCTTGACATAGCTGAAATTATGAGACAATAGAGTTTTAGTTATTTAGTTCATAAAAGAGTAATCTTAATAACTTATAAGAAAACTCGCATTGCATTCAAAATTTCTTTGTTTAACCTCATATGAATGCAATGATTCCGAGACCCATGTTCAACTAAAACCAAAGTGGGCCACTGGCCGTCACCCGGAATTAGCTTTACTTGGTAAGCATACACACAGCTAGTTATATCCATATAACTCTCGGTTGTGGATTGGGCCCAAGGCCCAATTCACCAGATGTCTCAAGGCCCGGGACTCCCGATGGCCCAGTCAAGGAAACCAATCTCTTACAGCCAAATAATCACTAAAGTCTGGGACTCCCAATGAAATTAGTGACTATATACTACTTTACTTACGCAAAAACAGACACCTCACACTGTAAGCCATATCTGTAATTGAATAAGCGTTAAGTAGCTGACAAGATTGGGCAAGACATCCAAGCTTGATATTGGTTTTGAGGATTTTAGGTTTTCTTTCTAAAATTAGAAGATTACTATTTTTGGAAACTTACTTAATTTAGAAACTTTCTAAATCTAGAAACATGCTAAAAATAGAAATTTCTAATTTAATATTTTATTAAAGTTTTCGGTTGGGTCACAAATTATAGGCCCAATTCTTGGCCCAAGACCACATAATTCCAATTGGCCCAATAATTTGACATAACCGAGTCGGTTCATTAATTCTGGTCCAAGACCAAATTAACTACTAAATCCAACTGGTTATTTACTAAACCAGACCAGCTCTAAATTATTTGGTCCAACCAAATCAAACTTAGACCAGCCTTCGGTTTAGGTTAAAATTCAATTTTTGAATTTAAATCCGGTTTAACCAGAAATTAAATAATACCAATTGTATTAAATAATTTCCAGCAAACCGCGATTTGGGTTAACCGCTTGAACCACCAATTAAATTGGATCGGTTCGGTTAAGTCCAAAACCGGGAAGAAACACCTTGTGTTTTAGCCAATTTTGACTTAACTTGCGGTTTAAGCTAAAGCTGACAATGAACCACATTCTGTTTGATCGGTTCATTGTCGCGGGTTTGGGAAGAACGAACCGCGAAGCTCGGCTGAACCGATTGGCTGCTCGCGGAACGTATGCCTCGCCAGCATATCGATCGATATGACTCTTACACGTCGATCGATACTCGCGTGCATCAGCTCGTTGCGATCGGGTCATCGGAACAGCGAGAAGCAATCGATCCGATCGATATCGATCGATATCACGCTCCCTCGTCGATCGATACGGGCGTCCACATCGCATACCGATGGGTTTCAATCGGTTCATGCGATTTACAAAATAGGTTTTTCAAGTTTTTCTAATC
Organism: Orychophragmus violaceus; assembly: GCA_030180135.1. Lineage (NCBI taxonomy): Eukaryota > Viridiplantae > Streptophyta > Magnoliopsida > Brassicales > Brassicaceae > Orychophragmus > Orychophragmus violaceus. Next base: position 55,697,116 of record CM058235.1, on the reverse strand, counting down.
AAATTTTACTCATTAAAATCGATTCATCAAACTAATAAACAACCTAGTATGATCCAAAAAGCAAAAACCTAACAACCTAGGCTCTGATACCACTGTAGGATTATGTTTGTTCATCTGTTTAATTATCAGATTACAACCTAACATAATCAACTAGGATCTAGGTGATTTGCAGTTGAATCATGAATAGATCAGGATCATTACCTTATGATTGCAGCGGATTAATCAAGGGAATATCGAGATCTGCAAGAGCTGATGATTACCGGCTCCTCCTAGGTATCCACACGCTTACAAGCTACTGGATCAGGCTGCTAGACCAAGCTGGAACAACAGAGAGAGAGGAGGACGGCCAGACCTGAAAATCGTAGAACCCCAGGCTTACTGGCCCATCCTCTTCCTTATATGGGCCCAAGTAATTAAACTAATGGCTTATTAGGCTTTTGGGCCCAAGACCCAAATCAGACAAAAAGACTGTATTTTGTCTGGCCCAATTCTCTGTACAAATACAGTAAATGTCTTGCATCTTACTGTATTAATTCCTTGTTAACTTTCTCGTTAGCTATGGTGTGTGACCCTTAGGGATCATACAATACTTGTAATAAGTACTTAACTTATAGATCAAGAGCGGGCTCTAGCAAGTCATCATGACCTCCCAGTATTTATGACTTATGTCTGATCTCGACACTTATCATACTTTCTAGAGATAGCACAGTAGATTTCAGGACATTCCCAACAAATCTTTCCATTCAGATCCAAGTACAGAGCATCTATCTTTCCATTGAAGTCCATTGTACTCTTCTGCTGTCCTTCTAGAAGCTGCTCCAACAATCCCTTAATCTTATCAGACTGCTCATTTTGAGCAGGAACAGGCTGATATGATGAAGATCCATAGTTCCTGGTAAAGCTATTAGTGTTGTTTCCAGGGTTGTTGTTACTCTGATAAGGCTTCTGGTACTGAGGCTTAGGAGTAAAACAAGAGAAGTTTTGATTACCAGTGAAGGTACTTCTCTGACCCATTCCATTGTAGCCACCTCTGCCTTGCTGATTCCCAAATTTGTTCCCCTAAAAACGAGTTCCACCAACATAATTCACATCCTCTTTTTAGCAGCCTTCTTCAGCATCAAATACCGATCAACATCCTGAACAAAATGAACATTCTTCTTCCAAATCAAAAGACTGTGAACATAATTAATCTTGTTCTTCATCTCTGCTATCTGCGAACTGTCTAGCTTTCCACCAGATTTCTTTCTCTCCATATCAGCATTCTTAATGATATTGCTAGACACCAAGTTCTCAATGAGATCCTTAGCTTTCTCTGGTGATTTAGTGTTGAAGTTCTCATTGCTAGCAGCATCCAAAGCCATCTGATACCACAAATAAACTCCAAATGAAAATTTGGGGCTTAAGGGGATTTTTGGTCTCGGGTTCCAAGAGGAAGAAATGAAGAAGAAGAAGAAGAAGAAGAAGAAAGAAAATTTTAAGTACTTACCTCGCGTGCTTGTGCATCGATCGTTGCATATCGCGATTGATCGAACCAAGTCGATTCAATCGGATTTTCCGGTTTAATAACATACTTGTAATTTCCTGATTCAGACCGGGCGCGTCGATCGTTGCACATGATCGCAACGATCGACACACATCGCTCTCCTTTCTTCCCCGTGGTTTGAACTCACCCGCTGCACGAACCGCAATCTATTCGGCAAAAATCTTTCATTCTCTCGTGGTTCGATTTCACCCCCTGGTCCATCCGAAACACACCTGCGATGATCGACACACAGGAACGTGTCGATCGACGCATGGCGATTTTCCGGAGATAACTTTGATCTGTACGAAAAAAACTCCAAAAACGAAAAAAACCCAACTAAAACCGAATAAAACAACCTAAAGAAGTAGGTACTGACTTACTAGTGGGTTGCCTCCCACTCAACGTTTCTTTAACGTCATTAGCTTGACTGGCAAGAGATTAAGCAGAGGGTGCATCATCCAGAGGAAGAATCTGACCTCTTAAAATCTCGGCCTTAGCCCAATAATGCTTCACCCGCTGTCCATTGACAGTGAACTCCTTTCCCTCTAAGCTAATCAGAACAATAACACCATACAGACGCACTTCCTTGATCGTAAAAGGACCTGACCATCTAGAACGCAGATTACCTGGAAACAATTGCAAACGAGAGTTATACAAAAGTGCCTGATCATTAGGCTCAAACTTTCTGGAGACAATCTTCTTGTCATGATATGCAATAGTCCTCTCCTTGTACAGCTTCGAATTATCATAGGCATGGTGCCTAATCTCATCCAACTCATTCAGCTGCACCATTCTCCTCTCTGCTGCAGGATTCAGATCAAAGTTCTTCTGCTTCACAGCCCATGCTGCCTTATGCTCAAGCTCAACTGGAAGGTGACAGGATTTCCCATACAGAAGATGAAACGGTGTAGTCCTAAATGGCGTCTTAAACGCAGTCCTATAGGCCCATAACGCATCATCCAACTTTGTAGACCATTCCTTCCTTGTGTTCCCAATTGTCTTCTCCAGGATCCCCTTAATATGTCTATTAGAGAGCTCAACTTGCCCACTAGTCTGAGAATGATAAGAAGTAGCCACACGATGATGAACACCATGCTTCTGTAGCAGCTTCTCAAAGACCTTGTTGATAAAGTGGGATCCTTCATCACTTATCACAATCCGAGGTACTCCAAAATCTAGGGAAAATGATGATCTTAAACTGCTTAAGAACCAGCGAAGAGTCACTGGTTGGACTAGTTATTGCTTCCACCCACTTAGACTCATGATCCACATCAACCAATATGAACTTATTCCCATGAGATGAGGGAAAAGGGCCCATGAAATCAATGCTCCAGCAATCGAAAACCTCAATCTCAAGAATGAAATTCTAAGATAACTCATGCTTCTTACTGATTTTCCCCCTCCTCAGACATGCATCGCACTGAGAGACAAACGAATGAGCATCTATGAACATAGTAGGCCACCAGAAACCTGCTTACAGAACCTTAGACACAGTCTTGAAAGTAGCAAAATGTCCAGCATAATCTGATCCATGGCAGCGAAATAGAAAGTCTAGAACCTCTGATTCTGCAATGCATCTCCTGTAAATCACATCCGAACAGTGCTTGTATAGATAAGGCACATCGAAGTAGAACCTTCTGAGTTCTATTATGAACTTCTTCTTTACATACCCCTTGAGATCCTCTGGTTCAGTCTTTGCAGCAGGTAATTCGCAATATCAGCAAACCATGGCCGACCGGACGTCGGAACAACGTAAAGATCCATGTTGTAGTGACCAATTTAAACCTTCAGAGGTTATGGGTTTGTAATCGCCTTTTGTTGATCGACGCATAGAGATGCATCGATCGACTCATGCCCGATATGTGCATCGATCATTTCTAAGGTGGCGTCGATCGACACAAGTTCTGTAATCTGACAGTTCTGTAAATTTCTGTCCAAATCCGTCCTAAACACTGTCTCAATCAAATTGACGTTCTCTGATATATCATGGTTTTTACTCATTTTATGCCATGATATAGATGTGTTTTTAGTGTCTTTTGTATTATTTTAGAGTCTTTTACAGGTTTAATCAGGTTTGGAGCTAATTGGAGATAATTGGAGTATTTTGAAACTTTTGGAGCATTTTGGCCGAGAGTTTAACTCACTGCCCGATTTGATGATCATGCATCGATCGACACACCTTTGGTGTCGATCGACACACTAGCGAGATGGGCCGTACGCGACGGTTTAACAAAGTTATGAAGATTTGCAGAGAAGCCCAGAATAGTTCCAGTATTTACACAGAAGCCCCAGCCGAGATTATGCCTATATATTTAGAGTTTTGGTTTTTATTTTAGATACGCTTTCATACTTAGAGCTAAGAGATTTTTAGAGCTTTTGGGGCTGATCTAATCCTGTACTTCATCTATTTTGGAGAAGATTTCGAACCCCTTTATCTATTTAATTTCTTATATGCAATCTATTATTTCTATGATTTCTGTTTCATTAATCATGTCTGAGTAGATTCATAGTTAAGTTTAGGGTTTCTCATTAAGGATTTTATGACTTGCTAGACTTGTTTAATTCAGTTAAGGATTCACATGATTAGAATGTTCTTCGATCTAAATTGTGCTTAATGCTAGTTCTAACCAGATCAATTAGAATCTAGATCTTAGGTTGCTAAATACGACACGAGAGTGTGGTTTAGAATCTGAACTATTTAGGTTGAGCAATTAAACTATTCGCAAAGAGATTTGGCTTAGTTTAATTGTGAACATATCGAACTTGAAATTAATGCTGGTTTAATCTGTTAGTAATTGCAAAGAGATTTGGATTACTGCACTTAGACCTAGAGGATTTTCGCAAAGAGATTTGGTTAATTCTAATTCCGTGATTTGAGTTCTAGAACTGAGTTTAATTTGATCCTGACTGATTAACTTGTCTGCTTGTCTGATTTCCTGAGAATTCCCTAGACTTAGCGCTTTTAGTTTATTGCTTTCACAACCAATTCCTGCTACTGATTTACTTTCTCGCCTTGCTTTTATTTAATTCACTACCTGCTTTTATTCCTATTATTAATCTCTACTGTTCTGATCTATCGAGACCAGTGTCCCTGTGGACTCGATAACCCTATATACTACATTGATATTGATGTGCACTTGCAGTTAGTATAGGGAATAAAACCTGACCTATCAAGTTTTTGGCGCCGTTGCCGGGGACTCTTAGAGTCTTCGATAGGACCGAACTTAGGGTTTTTACTAGGAATTTTTATTTTTGTTTTTATTTTTGTTTTTATTTTACTGATTTCTTCTCTGTTTTCTCTCTGTCGCAGGTACCGATTTCGCCTTGCGTCGATCGTTGCACCTCTTGTGTCGATCGTCACTAAGCGATTTGAGATTGAATCGATCGTTACACTGTTAGCATCGATCGATGCTTGACGATTACAGACAGTTTATGCAGAAGCGTGAAACTCGAAGTAATCCGAACTTAAGCCTGATCAATCTCGATCTTGAAGAACTTGGACGTCTAGAGAGGACTAACAGAAGAAAGAAGAGAAAGAATGGTAGTACAGAGGCTGATTCTAGTACGCGATGCTCAAGGTACTCTGAGGGACCAAGATAACAACCCATACAATGCTGCTTGGCAAAGGGTTGATGCCGAAGGGAATGTCATCCCTGACCCTCCTGAGCCACCGCAACAGGAGCAGAACCAAGCGCCAAGACAGGCCCAAGGTAGAGAGATGGTTGTCCATGAGAGAACCTTAGCTGACTACAACAGACCGGATGAGTTTCATGCGAACCGGTCAGCTCTAATTCTTCCTGGTTTTGAGAGGGATGATTTTGAGATCAAGACCATCTACTACTCGCTGATGAGACAGAATGCATTCCATGGTCATCCTACAGAGCAGCCTATGGATCACATTGATACATTTGAGGACCTAATCAATGGCATGAAGTATGATGGAGTCTGCCAAGATTATCTGTTCCTCAAGCTCTTTCCATACAGTCTCGCTGGAGACCCTGCTGCATGGCGGAAGCAATTGGCACCTGGTCAGTATACTACTTGGGCAGCCCTGAAGAGTGAGTTTCTGCGTCACTTCTATGATGATGTGCGTTCCGATCAGTCCAGACAGGACATTCTGACATTTACCCAAGGTCCTACTGAGCCACTTAAGACTGCTTGGATGAGATTTAGGAAATACCAGTGTGACTGTCCACACCATGGATTCACTGAGGTTACATTGCTAGGTATCTTCTTCAGAGGCATAGATCTGCCATATCAGTCTGCGCTGGATAACTCCAGTAATGCAAACTTCAACACCATAACTCCTGCACAAGCTAAGCAGTTGATTGAGAACTTAGTGAGCAACAACAGTTGCAAGACTATGGATGAGAGGAGGAAGAAATCTGGTGGAAGTGTAGAGAATACAGAGATGGCTGAATTGAGATCTAGAATGGACACAATTTGCAATCTCCTGGCTGGTAAGAAGGTTGTCCACTTTGCACAAGATGTAGAAGTAATTCAGACTGAGGAGGACACTCAGGAAGAAGATGTGAATTACATTGGAGGATCTGGTTTCCAAGGTAACAGATTTGGTAATCAGCAAGGCAACATGTTCTTCAATGTAGGACAAAAGAGTGCCTTCACAGGCAATCAGAACTCTTTTGGACAGACTAGTGGTTTTCAGAAGCCCTTTGGACAAGGTGCTCAGAGAACCTATGGATCTTCATCTTATCAGACTCCTCCTACAGCCACTGCTCATGAGAGTAGAATAGAAGCAATGATGGAACAACTTGTGGAGAGTCAGACCAAGAGTACTGTGGAGAGCAACAAGAAGTTAGATGTTGTCTACGAGGATCTCAATGGAAAGATCGAGTCTATGAACACTCACATGAAGCAGTTGGATACTCAGGTGAATCAGATTTCCAGCTCTATGAAAGGAAAAGGAGTAGCAGACACTCATATTAAAGCTTGGTCTGTGTACATTAATGATGGATCTCACCTAGGTGAAAAATTTGAGCTAAGTATAGCTGAATTGGTGAAAGAAGAAGAAATCTCGGATTTTGGAGAAAATCTCTCGGGTGAAAAATACAGTGTTGCATCGATCGACACACATCTAGTGTCGGTCGATGCAAGTCGTGAACAGACAGACTTGCCGAATGATAATGGTATTGATGCAGATTTGAACCTTGATAGCTTATTCTCTGGAGTCTCTGAGATTTCTCAACAGGAAATCTATGCGCAAATCATTAGACAACACTCCTCAGTGTCTGAAGTAATCAAGCAGGAAATTGAAGAGCTTCAGAAGCTAGAGGAGATTGGTGAAGAGTTGGAAGAAATTCCATCATCTGATGATCCACCATATCACCCATGTGTGCAGAGGTATTTGAACAAGATGATGCCTTTAGATGAGGAGCTGAGAGACTGGGTGATTATAGTTCCTCAACATATTAGTGATGTTCTGCTGACTAAGATCCCGAAGAAGCTGCCAGACCCTGGTGTCTTTGTGCTTAACTGTTCTATTTTCGAAGATAGTTTTAGGCGATCTCTTTGTGATTTAGGAGCTGCTGGAAGTCTTATGCCATACTCTGTGGCAGAGAAGCTGGGAATGCTGGATTTTAAGCCCACTAGGACCTCTCTTGTCCTAGCTGATCAGTCTATAAGAGTTCCGGAAGGACTCCTTGAGGACATCCCGGTGAGAGTTGGAAACTACTTAGTTCCAACGGACTTCCTAGTGCTGAAATATGACTGTGATCCGGATGAAGCGTTACTACTTGGAAGACCATTTTTGGCTACAGCGGGAGCGGTAATTGATGTTAGGAACAGCCTGATAGACCTCCATCTGGGAGATGAACCGCTGCGTTATGAGATGGACAAGCTGCGAAGACCACTGATAGATGGGCAGACATTCACCATCATGGAAGCAGATGATGAGCAGCCGGATGACACTGTGATTATAGATCCTGGAGCGCATTTTACTCCATCTTTTCTTGGACACGAGCATTCTGCGACAGCCTACTCGCCACCCTGGATGAGGAGACTTGAACGGAGACGGAAAAAGTCTCTGTCAAGATCTCTCGGTGCCTGAAAGATCTTGTTCGTCCGGTCAAGCTAATGACCTTAAACAAGCGCTGAGTGGGAGGCAACCCACTGTTAGGTTTAGTTGTTTTTCTTTTTCATTTTTGGTGTTTTTCTTAGGATTTCACGTTTTTATTGGATTTTAAGTTTCAGATACAAAACTCGAGTCTGGAGATGTGTAACGATCGATGCACTTGTGCACCGGTCGTTGCAAGGAGATTTGACGAAGAGGGGTAATCGCATTGTGACGATCGTTGCTCATACGCAACGGTCGTTGCAATTGGTTCAATTGCAAAATTAAGATGGCATCTCGCAGACAGCCCCACAAGAAGCAAGCAACAACATCAACAGCCACGAGACAGTACATTCCACCACCAGAGTGGTTTCACAGACACTCTCAGCCACCTGAGCCATATGATAGAGTGGGTCCAGCTATAGCACTGCCATGGCCCCGAGCAGATATGACGGAGATCCCTAAAGTTAGAAAGTGGCCAGATAACATTCGCACGTTCCTCAGGACTGCAGACTTCACAGAGCGACCACTGCTCAACCAGTGGGATGAGTATGATTCGCTTCTCTACAGTGGTTGGTGTGGTATGACCATCAAGCCAACCAAGTTCGCTGACTACTCTGCCTGCAAGATTCTGGGGATCGATGAGCAGGTACTTGCTGTGTGCAGAGGCATTGGTCTCGGGACAATGCCAATGCGCCCTTACGATCTCTATCCTGAGCTGGTCAGGAAGTTGCTAGCCACTTGCAGAGTGGTTTACTCAGATCCCGATAGCAGGAGCGCTACAGGAGGTATCTTTACCTTCATGAGTTGGGGAGTCAGGTATCGGATTCCTCTACTAGATCTCTGCAGGATCTATGGGTTCAGTACTGAGCCCAGGCGCATTGCCATGCCACTTGAGTGGGATCCATTGGAGGCTCGAGCATTCTGGGAGTGTATTGGCAGTGGTTGATACAACTCCAGGACCACACCGGTGAAGATGATGAGGCATCCTGTGCTGAGATATGTCTCGTGTATCTTGTGTTGGAGCTTGCTATGCAAGTTTGAGTCCAAAAAGATGCGCAAGTATGAGATGGAGATGCTGTTTATGGGGCTGAGAGATCAGTTTGCAGAGTCTGGTGTGAGAGATCCTACTAAGGGTCTCAACTTGGGAGCTGTCTTCGCTTTGCATTTGTGTGATCTGCAGACGAAGCCTTTTGACGGAGTCGGTACTGCGACGGTAGGGAGCTTGCTTACTCCCATTTTTATGCATTGCGGGATTCCTCTACATGGTACAGAGTGTGATAGAGCCCAGGAGTTCCTAGACTTCAGTCATTTGCAGAGTGCTACTTGGCTCAAGGAGGGGCGCATTTGGGTTTATCAGGGCCCGACCACTGGGATGTGTGGTATAGAGCTTCCTGCTGCTAGGTGGACACGGATTGATACATTGGAGGCTCTGAGATTTCAGCCTCCAGAGACTGAGCAGCGTGGGATTCCTACTATGGCTCATCCGCTGGGAGAGCCTTCCACACGAGCTTTGACCTCTGCTGCCCCTGCGCCTGCGCCTGCTGCTGCCCCGGTTGATATTGGCCCTTATCCTGAGATCACAGTACCCTACAGTGATATGTCTGAGGCTGAGTGGAGAGAGCGTAGTGATGGGATCTGGAGGACCGTTTAGGAGTGGATGCGTGGCTGCACTTGCAGGAGACAGCCACCAGTTCATCAGCCCGTCCCTGCTTCACGACGTAGACAGCGTTCTCCTACGGACGTCAGTGATACTGAGCGCTATGGAGGGATTGATGATAGCGAGTGAGCGTAGCTGTCATCTCTTGATTATCGGTTCTGTACTCTGATTTTCTTATCATCTTTTCTTGCATTTTTTCTTTTATTTTGATACTATGTTCGGATGGTTCTACTTGATTAGATACATTTGTTGCTTCGGTTTTACTCTGTTTCTAGTGTTTTCAGCTTGCAGGATTCAAAAATGATATAACCCGACGGACTAACCTGCTAACTTGCTGACTGATCCGATGTACGCAGTGCGTCGATCAACACACCATTGTGTCGATCGTCACAATACGACAGAAATCGCACTGCAGCGATCGTTGCGGTCCTGAGCAAAGATCGACCCACAACGAAAAATTGCCTAGCAACGGTCGATGCACTTAGTGCAACGATCGATGCCTGATTGCGACAGAGGTAAAACCCGAGAGAACTTAACCATCCTTAAACAAATTTTTATTTTCTTTTTGCCAACCCTTCGCTTGACACTACTGGGGACAGTGTGTCTTAAGTGTGGGGGAGGTTCTACTAACTTCTTTCTTTTGTTTTCTTAGAGTCATTTAAAATTTTCAAAATTTTTGTTTTATTGAGTCAAAATTTGTTTAAGTAAGAAACAATGATTTTTTTAGAAGATTAGCAGCACTTGCAGGAACTTAAGTAACCATTGGGATGAAGCTGCAGATTATCTCTGACTTTTAGAAAACCCAGACACAGATCAATCTACTGAGGACACCCACATCACTTCAGGTATCAGAGGATCCTTTTACTGACTTCACCCTAATACTGACTTAGACTTTCTCACCTAAGGGCTTGGTATACTTTGTGTCGGATTCCCTTATTAGTTCTGACACAGCCAGTAAACCTGTCATATCTAGTTCCCTTCTCCCCTTCCATAAAAAAAAAAAGATAATAAACTGAGGATGAGTTAGTAACTCAGAAGTGGTCATGAGAATAGTAGCAAACACTATTATCTCTTATGCATCCATGGAATGTGTCCAAGGTACACCCCTTAACGGGAAGAGCACTGATAAAAAAAATAAAATGATACCCAATGGGGAAAAATCAGAATGCTAAGGAAGGGAAAAGAGAAGAAAGGGACTAGAGAAAGATAGTATGGTGGTCTATAGCTGATAAGGTAAGAATCCATGTGCCTTTGATCGATACTCCTTAGGTGAGACCGCACTTAAATACTTGCATAAGTCAGTAGGGAGAATTTGAATGCTTGAATGTGATTGTGGAGTTTAACTAGGACAGTTGCTAAGTGTGGGGGAAGTATATGTTGGTCATGATGTCTGCAGGTTGATTCTTTCATGTGGTTTACTAAGGGGAATCTGAGTGTTGCTGCTTCTAGGATGAAAAGAGTTTCTGAAGAGTTTTCAAACCTCTTCACTGCATTTTAGTTCTCTGTTTTGCTTGAGGGCAAGCAAAGGCTAAGTGTGGGGGAGTTGATATATCATGGTTTTTACTCATTTTATGCCATGATATAGATGTGTTTTTAGTGTCTTTTGTGTTATTTTAGAGTCTTTTACAGGTTTAATCAGGTTTGGAGCTAATTGGAGATAATTGGAGTATTTTGGGACTTTTGGAGCATTTTGGCCGAGAGTTTAACTCACTGCCCGATTTGATGATCATGCATCGATCGACACACCTTTGGTGTCGATCGACACACTAGCGAGATGGGTCGTACGCGGCGGTTTAACAAAGTTATGAAGATTTGCAGAGAAGCCCAGAATAGTTCCAGTATTTACACAGAAGCCCCAGCCGAGATTATGCCTATATATTTAGAGTTTTGGCTTTTATTTTAGATCTGCTTTCATACTTAGAGCTAAGAGATTTTTAGACCTTTTGGGGCTGATCTAATCCTGTACTTCATCATTTTGGAGAAGATTTCGAACCCCTTTATCTATTTAATTTCTTATATGCAATCTATTATTTCTATGATTTCTGTTTCATTAATCATGTCTGAGTAGATTCATAGTTAAGTTTAGGGTTTCTCATTAAGGATTTTATGACTTGCTAGACTTGTTTAATTCAGTTAAGGATTCACATGATTAGAATGTTCTTCGATCTAAATTATGCTTAATGCTAGTTCTAACCTGATCAATTAGAATCTAGATCTTAGGTTGCTAAATACGACACGAGAGTGTGGTTTAGAATCTGAACTATTTAGGTTGAGCAATTACACTATTCACAAAGAGATTTGGCTTAGTTTAATTGTGAACATATCGAACTTGAAATTAATGCTGGTTTAATCTGTTAGTAATTGCACAGAGATTTGGATTACTGCACTTAGACCTAGAGGATTTTCGCAAAGAGATTTGGTTAATTCTAATTCCGTGATTTGAGTTCTAGAACTGAGTTTAATTTGATCCTGACTGATTAACATGTCTGCTTGTCTGATTTCCTGAAAATTCCCAAGACTTAGCTCTTTTAGTTTATTGCTTTCACAACCACTTCCTGCTACTGATTTACTTTCTCGCCTTGCTTTTATTTAATTCACTACCTGCTTTTATTCCTATTATTAATCTCTACTGTTCTGATCTATCGAGACCAGTGTCCCTGTGGATTCTATAACCCTATATACTACATTGATATTGCTGTGCACTTGCAGTTAGTATAGGGAATAAAACCTGACCTATCATTCTCCTCAGGCAGAAAATAATTAATAGGGACGTCTTCCTCAACCCTGATCCTTGAAGATGATATGAAACTCCATTCTCAACTCCCATTTTGTCTTTAACCTCAATGTCAAACTCAAATCCATCTCAGAAGTCTCGGCTTAGCATCCTTCTTCTGGATCAAGTACTTGAGAGCTGAGTGGTCTGTATGCACTATTACCTTGGATCCAACCAGATAGGGGCGAAATTTCTCAAAGGAAAAGACAACTGCCAACAACTCCTTCTCTGTAGTGCATAGTTTCTTTACGCACCATCTAGTGTTCTGCTAGCATAATAGCATGGAGTTTCTTTTCCTTCTTCTGCCCCAAAAAAGTTCCTACTGAAAAATCACTTGCATCGCACATAACCTCAAAAGGTAACTCCCAATCTGGTGGCTGCACTATAGGATCACTCACTGATGCTTGCTTGATCTATTCAAATGCAGTCTGACAATCTGTAGTGAACTCAAATTTCACATCCTTACACAGCAAAGAAGTTAGTGGTTTAGCAATCATACTGAAATCCTTGATGAACCTCCTGTAAAACCCAGCATGTCCAAGAAAGCTCCTCAAAGACTTCACAGAATCCGGCGCCTGAAGGCTGTTCATAACCTCAATCTTGGCGCGATCCACTTCAATCCCAGATTCATATACTCTGTGCCTAAGAACAATACTATCTCTGACCATGTAATGGAACTTTTCCCAATCCAGAACCAAGTGCTTCTCCTCACATCTAGCTAGCACTTTTCACAGATAATCTAAGCACTCATGATAAGATGACCCATAGATAGAGAAATCATCCATAAACCCCTCCATAATATCCTCAATCATGTCAGAAAAGATAGACATTATACATATTTGTGGCTGGTGCATTACAAAGTCCAAAAGGCATTCTGCGATATGCAAAAGTACCATAGGGACAAGTAAAAGTAGTCTTCCCCTGATCCTCTGGATGGATTGGTATCTGAAAGAAGCCAGAGTACCCATCGAGGAGGCAATAGTAAGGATGATTAGCTAACCTCTCCAACATCTGATCAATAAAATGTAAGGGGAAGTGATCTTTCCTAGTCGCAGCATTCAGCTTCCTGTAATCAATGGACATCCGGTGTCCACTCATAGTCCTTGTAGTAATCAGCTCGTTCTTCTCATTCTACACCACTGTAACACCTCCTTTCTTAGGCACAACATGTACTGGACTGACCCATTCCCTGTCAGAGATAGGATAGATGATTCTAGCATCCAGCAACTTCATAATCTCCTTCTTCACCACTTCCTTCAGATTTAAATTCAGCATCCTCTGATGCTCAACAAATGACTTTGACTCATCCTCAAGATGTATCCTATGCATGCACAGCTCCGGAGAGATACCTGAAATATCATCAAGAGAATAGCCAAGAGCTTTGCGATACTTGCGCAGCTTGATCAGCAGCAAGGAAGTCTCTGCGTTGTTCAAAGAAGCATTAATAATCACTGGATATGTCGAATTAGGTCCAAAAAATGCATACCTTAGCCCAGATGGAAGTTGTTTCAAGTCAATTTTCGGAGCCTTTTCCTGCCCGGTCGGACACGATGCACGGGTTCTGTTGATCGATGCACAGGTTGTGTTGATCGACGCAGCGGCTCGTTCTACACTTCCACTTGCATCACTTGCTCTGTAGAATCCATCAATCTAGCATAAAAAATAGCAGGCTTGTCTTCCAGATGCTCCAGTACCAGTACTAAGCTTACCAGAGCTCTTTCCAGCGGATCCTCAGCATGTGTCCTATGAAATAATTCCTCTGTCAAATCATTGCGAGTGTCCACATAAAAGGTTTGTCCTTCGATGGTTGGTCTCTTCACCAGCTTATCCATATCCCAACTCATCTTCAGATCACCCACATTCAGAATTATAGTCCCCTTCTTGAAGTCAATCATCGCACTAGCAGTAGCTAAGAACGGTCAACCCAAGATAAGTGGATCCTTTGGTTCTTCTCCATACTACGGAACCAAAAATTCTGTAGGGACCACACAATTATCAATCCTGATTGGCACATCCTCCAACACTCCTTCAGGGATCCGGACTGTCCTGTCAGCTAGAACCAATGAGATTCTAGTAGACATGAAATCTTTCATCCCAAGTTCTTAGCTGCAGAGAAGGGCATAAGGTTCACACTTGAACCACGATTACACAATGATCTCTCAAATCTATCTTTGTAGATAGAACAATTAAACACAAAGCTCCATGGATCTTTCAGTTTTTGAGGAATCCTGCCTTGAACCACAACACTACACACCTCTGAGATCATCATTACACTCTCTTCATCAGTCATGTTACCAGAAAGCATGTCTTAAGACATCTTCTCATCACAGGAGTAGTCTTTAGAGAATCAATCAATTGTACTTCAATCAACACCTTATTCATGTTCTACTTGCATTTAGCCAACTACAGCTCGTACTTAGACTTCCTTGGGTTCTTAGGAAAGGGAACCTTAGGCTTGTAAACCCTTTCATCAGCTTTCTTCTCTGTGTCTGGTTTCTGTGCAGGACAAGTGCGTCGATCAACACTAGGAGTGCGTCGGTTGACGCTTTTCTCAGGTGCAACAACCTCTGCGTCGATCTTGGTTTGAGATTCTCGATTCACGTCCTGCGTCGATCGATGCTGGGGTACATCGGTCGATGCTCTCTGTAACTCGCGAATTTCATCTTCCATATCCTCAATCTCAACGATTTCTTTCAAACCTAGACCCTTTTCTGAGCAGGAACGACCTCTTTACCACTTCTCAACGTAATTTCACTACAATGGTACTTCGGATTAGCATCAGGTTGTCCTGGGAGAGATCCATCTTGCCTCTTTACAGACACATCAGTCTGGGCAACTTGGACATCTAATTTCTTCACATGAGTGCTTAAGACATCAATCTTTCCATTCAGATCCAAGTACAGAGCATCTATCTTTCCATTGAAGTCCATTGTACTCTTCTGCTGTCCTTCTAGAAGCTGCTCCAATAATCCCTTAATCTTATCAGACTGCTCATTTTGAGCAGGAACAGGCTGATATGATGAAGATCCATAGTTCCTGGTGAAGCTATTAGTGTTGTTTCCAGGGTTGTTGTTACTCTGATAAGGCTTCTGGTACTGAGGCTTAGGAGTAAAACCAGAGAAGTTTTGATTACCAGTGAAGGTACTTCTCTGACCCATTCCATTGTAGCCACCTCTGCCTTGCTGATTCCCAAATTTGTTCCCCTAAAAACGAGTTCCACCAACATAATTCACATCCTCTTTTTCGCAGCCTTCTTCAGCATCAAATACCGATCAACATCCTGAACAAAATGAACATTCTTCTTCCAAATCAAAAGACTGTGAACATAATTAATCTTGTTCTTCATCTCTTCTATTTGCGAACTGTCTGGCTTTCCACCAGATTTCTTTCTCTCCATATCAGCATTCATAGTGTTATTGCTAGACACCAAGTTCTCAATGAGATCCTTAGCTTTCTCTGGTGATTTAGTGTTGAAGTTCTCATTGCTAGCAGCATCCAAAGCCATCTGATACCACAAATAAACTCCTCTGAAGAAAATGCCCAGTAGCTGAACCTCAGAGAAACCATGGTGAGGACAATCTCTCTGGTACATCTTAAACCTCACCAATGCGCCTTTAAGAGGATCTGTAGGTCCCTACTTGAACTGCAGTAGCGCCTCTCTCAGCTGATCAGATCTATCATTATCATAAAAGTGTCTCAGAAACTTCATCTTAACCGCATCCCAAGTAGTTATAGTCCCAGGTGGAATCTGTTTCAGCCAATTTACAACTTCTCTTCCAAGGGAGTGTGGGAAAAGCTTATAGTGCAGGAAATCATAGCTCACTCCATTATGCTTCATCCCAGTAACCAAAGACTCAAATTTCTCTATATGATCCATAGGATGATCATCGGGATCTCCATGAAAAAGATGTTTTCTCACAAGAGTGTAGTAAGAAGTCTTCAGCTCAAAGTCATTCCTCCTAATAGGAGGAGGTACAATCGCTGACCTGTTAGCATAGAACTCATCAGGCTTATATTAATCAGGAAGTGCCCTCCCATTAGGTGCATTAGGCGGAATAGGATCACTGGGTGGTGGAGGAGGCGCTTCAGCTCGTGGATGTCCTTGTCCACCTGCGTCTCCATCCTGAGCTTCTGCATCAGGAATAACCACTCGTTTCTCAGCTTCAGTGAGGACAATAAAATTACCATCAACATCAATTCTCTGTCCCTGATCATTGTACGGATTATTCTACAAATCCCTCAGAACACCTTCTGCAACTCGAACGATAATAACATCATTTGGATTCAGCATCTTTACTCGTCGTTGAGCTTTTCTGTTCGTTCTTTCTAACCATGCAAGTTCCTCAAGTTTGAGATTCACGAGTTCCTTGTCCGGAATACTTCTAGTTGCACGACTAGGCATGCACTAAATTGTTCATGGCTAAAGCGTTGATCGATGCAAAGGTCCGCAACGATCGATTCAGTTCGTGGGTGCGTCGACCGATTCTCAATTGCGTCCGTCGATGCACGTCGTCTTATCACAAACCTGAAAAGCGCAAAGAAAGAAAGAAAACAGAAAAGTTAGTAACAAAAATAAAAAACGAAAAACCTAGTATAAACTCTAAACTCAAATCTATCGAAGACTCAAAAGAGTCCCGTCAACAACGCCAAAAACTTGATATACTTAAAGTTTAATTCCCTAAGTTACAATGTATGTGCACATGCAAATGTAGTATATAGGGGTCGAACCACAGAGACTCAAGAATCTTACGATAAACAATGGAGTGTCAAGAATAGCTAAACGATGTAAATCTAGAATAATAAACTAATAGGAAGTAAATAAATCAGTAGCAAGCGAGTTTGTTTTCAAATACTAAAAGCGCTAGGTCAAGGGCGTTCTCAGGAAATCATGCCATGCAGATCAAATATCAGTCAGGATCGAATTAAGAACCATTCTAGAACTCAAACACAGATGTAAAACTAACCAACTTTCGTTGCGAGAATTTACCTCGAAATCCAAATTTCTTTGCATTTCCTAACAGATTAAACTTGCATTAAGTGCAGGTTCGATTAGTTCATAATTTAATTAAACCAAAAATAATTTGCAGATAATTAAATTGCTCAACCTAAACAGATCTGATTCTGAATTACACTTTCGTGTCAATTTATTAACCTTAGATCTAGATTCCAATTGATCAGGTTAGAAACGAGCTTTAACAACAATTCAGGTTGAAGAACTAACAAGCTATGAATCCTTAATTGATTGATTTAATCTAACAAGTCATGAAAACCCAATGAGAATCCCTAAACCTAACAATGAATCTACTCATACATATTGATTGAAGCAAACAACATAATATGAATAGATTGCATTAAAGAAAGAGTAGAGAACGAAAAGGGTTCGAAATCTTCACCAAAAAGCAGTACAAGGAACGGATCAGCCCCAAAGTTCCAAAACTCTCTCTAGTTAAAAGTATGAAAGTGTAATTAAAACAAAACACAAAACCCCTAATATAAAGTGCATAACACGTTTTGGGTCTTCTTTGTAAATACATGAACTTCTGGGTTAAAACTACAATTCTTCAAATCTTCATTAATACGCTGGACTTCTGCGAATTGGGGACTGCAACGATTGATGCAAGGTTGCATCGATCGACACTCAGGTCGAACATAATTCCTATGTTTCTCTCATCACGGCTAAAGCTCCAACTCTTGCCCAAAAAGCTCCAATATCTTCCAAAGTCTTCCAAACGTGTGCAATCCTTATAAACATCTGAAAAGACTCGAAAGACACTACAAAAGACTCTAATATATACTTATATCTTGGCTTAAAACAGGTAAAAACCATGATATATCAACACTTCAGTGGTCGAGCTCTATCCATTAAAATTAAGAGACAAGGACATTTCTGGCCAACGATGGTAGCGGACTACAATAAATACATCGCTCAGTGAGAATATTGCCAAACATAGGGGCGGATATTCATCAGCATGCCAAACATTTGACCACCTCCGCCGCGTCTTATCCATTCATGATATGGGCGATGGACTTTGGGGGTCCCATACCAGCTTCCAGGCATAACAGGTTCATCATCATCATGACAAATCATTTCACTAAATGGGTAGACGCTGAATCCTACTATAACATTCACGACCTCGACGTGCAAATTTTTTTATGGAAATACATCATCTCCCGCCATGACTTACCTTACAAAATCTTGACGGACAACGGCTCGCAGTTCATATTAAGTGTCTTTGATTTCTTATGTGTAAGACGGAGGATAAGGCTGAGCAAATCAACACCTTTTTACCCCTAAGGGAACATGCAAGCCAAAGCGACAAACAAAACAATCATAGATGGGCTAAAGAAACGACTTAAAATAAAAAAGGAGTTTGGATCGACGATCTAGATGGAGTTCTTTGGTCCCATCGAACGACTCCACGCCAAGCAACCGGTCAAACACCTTTCTCATTGTCACACGGATTGAAAGCAATGGCTCCGACCAAAGTATGCATCCCGACAATCCGACAAACGCTTAACAACAACATGATTCTCGATCACCTCGATCAAGTGGAAGAAAAACGGGACCAAGAACTCCTCATAATCCAAAACTATAAACTACAGGCTACACACTATTACAACACAAAGGCAGGCACCTCAATGAAGGAGACCTCGTCTTAAGGAAACTATTTGAAAATACTTTAGAATACTTGACAGGTAAGCTCAGCGCAAACTAGGAAGGACCCAACATTATCTCGAGGGTCATCAAAGCAGGAGTTTACGAACTCGTTACCATACAAGGCAAAGTAATACCGCGGTCATGGAACACAAACACGCACAAACGATATTACTACTAAACTGGCATCACCCCCCCCCCTCCCAAAAGAAAAAGCCAGCTCTCTCTACGAGCTGAGGCTACTCTCTCATTATATAAAGTGAACTACGGTCGACTTGATCCCTCATCAGCCTTTTTCAAGGATCAGCTATTTCACATTCATTGGAGGCAACCTAGTAACTTGGAAGAGCAAGAAGCAGAAGATAGTCTCATGCTCAAGTGCTAAAGCTAAATATAGAGCCATGAGGAAGTTAGAAACCGAGTTGGCATGGATCAAAGCTCTTCTTATGGATTTGGGGATTGAAACATCAAAGCCAATCACCATGCATTGTGACAATCGAGCATCCATTCATATTGCCTCAAACTCAGTCTTCCATGAAAGAACCAAGCACATAGAAGTGGATTGCCACATGGTTAGGCAAATGATTGAGCAAGGACTGGTGTTGCCATGTTTTACAAGAAGTGAAGAACAATTGGCTGATGTCTTCACCAAGGCAGCTAGTTTGAAGGTGTGTGAGTCATTCATACAAAATTTGGGCTCGTAGACCTTCATGAATCCTCTAAAGCTGTGGAGACTACACTCTTTTTCCCTTCATGAAGTTATCCCATGTGGTTTTCTTCATGAAGGTTTTTAATGAGGTAGATCTCCATTGCTACTCCAAGCTTGATTCAACTTTTGAATTCAAGCTTGAGGGGGAGTATTGAAATGGAGATCCAAAGTGCACAATATCAATGTGCAAACATTGTGCACTTTGTGATAATTCTCAAAGTACAAAGCTCAGGCCATTGTTTCTTATGTGCAAAGCTTGGGATGGTCGTTACAAGAAGTCTTCATCTATCCATAAGGACTTCAAGAGAATCATGAACCAAAGAGAATCAATCCCAAGTCTGAACCATACGCAGAGATGTCACTTTCACTCTTGGACCAAGCAAGGAGATGTCATTGTCTTTGTGACCGTTACTCCCTCTCTCCACACCCACGAGTTCTTTTTGTCATTTACCTTCTATTCATTGTTTATTCAGTAGCTGCCCTAGTTGTATAGCCTATTTAATACCTTGTACACTCTTCTTATGAATTACATTGAGACTTATTCTTCTCAATAGCCGCCTCTCTCTCAATTCTCTCTCTCTACGGCTCACAAGAACCCTAATCGGTTTCTTGTGTGTTCTCTCTCATTCTCTTAGTCTAAACTCAATATTCTAACACTAAGATGAATTGATATTACACACCATTCAGATCAAACACTTTTGAAAGTTTTAGAATAAAAGAAGTTTGATGAAAGTTCAGAAATGGATACAAAGAGTTTTAAATAGAAAAATGCAACAATGCTGCATGAACAACAATTAATTCGCCTATGAAATAACACAAAGACTAATTAAACATTGATATTTTGAAATCTATCTTCAGAATGAGTTATGGGCCTTATGGATCAGCAATGGGCAAGGATAATAGTATGTGGGCTTTGAAGGAATGTTTAGATGAATCCTGATTCAATTCTCTGATTCAGATTATCCTAAACATGCGGATCTAGGTTCTCTTGAATAGAAACAATGATAGATCTCACCTTATACCTGTTTTGCAGCGGAAAGAGATGGTATGTCTGAGATCAGAGAAACACCGAGGGATGAATCCTCCAAAGGTTCACACACGCGATCACAGAAAACGGCTGCTAGACCACAAGGAGCTCGGCGCAGAGAGAGAGAGAGTTTTCGGCTGGAGTGTTAGGGTTAATTGCTCAGAAACTCGAGTTTTACCTTATAAAACTTGTCTGATTCCGTTTGGGCCATTTGGCCCAAACACCAATTAACTAGACGGCATTCGCGCACTGTGTCGACCGATACCCCTTGTGTATCGATCGACACACAGTGCCTAAACCGTTTTATTCTCTCTAAGTACAGTAAATGCCTAGCACTTTTACCGTACTTCTGCTAAACCGTTCCTACACATTTTCCTGTTAGCTTAGGCGTGTGACCCATATGGGATCATATAATAAAGGCAATAAGTCCAAGACTTATAGATCATGAGCGGACTCTAGCAAGCCATCATGACCCCCAGTATTATATGACTTATGTCTGATCATTGACATACTCTTACTTTCTAGAGACAGTACCGAGATTACTGGACACAATTCCAACAATCTCCCACTTGTACTGGAATCTCTGTATTCATAATCCTTTTGTCACAATATCTCGATTAGTCATAAGGCAAGATTGGTGTCATCCTTATAAAGCCTAATCTTGTTCATCGGACTCTGATTTGATACTGACAATCCAAACGACTCGGGACAGTCCGTTTGAGCATGGCCATGCATTTTCCAGTATTCAAATCTCCGATTGGCCTAGAGATATTCACTCCATTTATATTGGAGGGACAAATTCCGTCTCGTTCCATCACTGTAAACTATTCATTTCATAATGTACCCAAACAAGGTCCTTATAACTATCGCAGAACGATAGCGTTAGACAATGATCAAAGTGCATCAGTCCATGTGCAGTCACATGCATGCGAACTCAGGTCTAAGGACTATACTCTATAGTCGTAGTAAGAATCTCTTATGACACAGATATAAATATCCTGAAGAGTTCTTATAAGCGGGTCTTGTCCGGTCGTATGTTCCCAAACATACACCTATGTACTGACTTTGATGCCGCGCATCTATGACACACTGAGACTTTGTCATAAGTCACGTACCAATCCAGTCTCACACGGTTGTTGGTGTTCCAATTTCAACAACCTTCGACTAGGGACGGGATGATATAAACATCTATCAAATATAGGGTCTCATGATCAAGCTAAATGACTTCGATGACTCAAGATCAAGTCATTTACTTCGATGACCTATAAAATGGTTCATATCACTTTGGAACGATTATTTCATCACAGTTAAAATAATCTTGAAATAATAATTTCATTAAACATAAGAATGTTTTACAAGAACATATCAAATAACTAAATAAAAGCCCTCAAACTCCCACTCAAATTTAGATTACATTTCTATGTCTCTAATGCCTACAGCTTCAGTCAGAAACTCGAGCTTAGGCCTTCGGAGTGGCTTTGTCAACGGATCAGCGACGTTATCATCTGTCTGAACTCGGCTGATCTTGACTTCCTTTCTATTAATGATGTCACGTATCAAGTGAAATCTTCTTAGAACATGCTTGGATTTCTGGTGTGATCTTGGTTCCTTTGCCTGAGCTATAGCACCATTGTTGTCACAAAACAGTGCCAGAGGCTCAGCCGCATCTGGTATCACACCTAGTTCAATAATGAACTTTCGTATCCAAACAGCTTCCTTTGCAGCTTCTGAGGCGGCGATATATTCAGCTTCTGTAGTGGAATCAGCAACGGTGTCTTGCTTGGAGCTTCTCCAACTGATTGCACCGCCATTCAGACAAAAGATATAACCGGACTGTGACCTGAAATCATCTTGGTCTGTCTGGAAACTTGCGTCCGTGAATCCACTGACTTTAAGCACATCACTTCCACCGTACACTAAGAACTTATCCTTAGTATGTCTTAGATACTTCAAGATATTCTTTACGGCAATCCAATGGTTTTCACCTGGATTTGACTGGTATCTACTCGTCATGCTCAATGCATAAGCAACATCAGGACGAGTACAGATCATGGCATACATGACAGATCCTATTGCAGATGCATAAGGAATATTCTTCATGCGCTCAAGCTCAGCAGCCGTCGTAGGGCTCTGCTTCTTGCTTAGCGTTGTGCCATGTACCATTGGCGTGAAGCCCTTCTTGGAATCCTTCATGCTGAATCTTTGTAGGACTTTGTCAATGTATGAATCTTGACACAAGCCTATCAGCCTTCTAGATCTATCCCGGTAGATCCTGATTCCAAGAACGTATGCGGCTTCACCCATGTCTTTCATGGAAAAACAACTTCCAAGCCAGTCCTTTACCGACTTTAGCATTGGAACGTCGTTTCCGAGAAGCAGTATGTCATCGACATACAGAATAAGAAATACAATCTTGCTCCCACTAGATTTCTTATACACGCATTGTTCTTCTTCGTTTCTGATGAAGTCAAATTGCTTGATCGCTTCATCAAAACGAAGATTCCAGCTCCTCGATGCTTGCTTCAATCCATAAATGGATTTATGAAGCTTGCATACTTTTCCAGCATTCTTTGGATCTATGTAACCGTCAGGTTGTGTCATATACACATCCTCTTCCAGAATACCATTCAGAAAGGCGGTTTTCACGTCCATCTGCCAAATTTCATAATCATGAAAAGCTGCAGTTGCTAGTAGAATCCGAATAGATTTCATCATAGCCACTGGTGAATAGGTTTCATCGTAATCCACACCGTGAACTTGTCTGAAACCTTTTGCCACCAACCTGGCTTTATAAATCTGGACATTTCCATCCACGTCAATCTTCTTCTTGAAGATCCATTTGCACTCGATGGCTTTTACACCAGCGGGTAAGTCAACCAACGAAAACACTTGGTTGACCGACATGGAGTCCATTTCGGAATCAGTGGCCTTGCGCCACTTGGAGGAATCTGGGCCCATCATGGCTTGATTGAAGTTCGATGGTTCATCACCATCAATGATCAAAAGATCATGACAGTCAGTCACGAGGAATCCTTGATATCTCTCGGGTTCGTGACGGATCCTCCCGGATCTTCGAACTTCAGGTACTACAGGTTCAGGCTCTACAATTTCTTGTAGGTCCTCCTGCTGCTCTTCCTCATTAGGTTGAGCAGTATCCTGTTCATCTTGAATTTCTTCAAGCAGTACCTTACTCCCACTGTCTTTCTTAGAGAGAAACTCTCTCTCAAGAAAGTTACAATCCCGGGCAACAAAGATCTTGTTCTCGGAACGTAGATAGAAGTAATAAGCCTTGGTTTCCCGTGGATAACCAATGAAGTAGCATTTGTCAGATTTTGGTGTAAGCTTGTCTGAGATCAATCTCTTGACATAGGCTTCACAACCCCAAATTCTGAGATAAGACAGCACTGGAGCTTCTCCAGTCCATAATTCATATGGTGTCTTTGCTACTGCTTTCGATGGCGCTCTATTTAGAGTGAACACTGCTGTTAGCAGAGCATATCCCCAAAGGGATATTGGAAGGTCTGTGTGACTCATCATAGATCGAACCATATCCAATAAGGTCCGATTTCTCCTTTCAGACACACCATTCCATTGAGGTGTTCCAGGAGGAGTGAGTTGGGATACGATCCCACACTCTCTCAGATGATCACTGAATTATTGGCTTAAGTATTCTCCTCCTCGGTCGGACCGAAGAGCCTTAATGCTTTTGCCAAGTTGGTTCTGTACTTCATTTTGGAATTCTCTGAACTTCTCAAAAGATTCAGACTTATGTTTCATTAAATAAACATATCCATACCTACTGAAATCATCAGTAAAGGTAATGAAGTACTGATAGTTTCCTCTTGCATTTTTGGACATTGGGCCACACACATCAGTGTGTATCAGGCCCAATAAGTCACTGGCCCTCTCGTTAGGTTTATTAAAGGGGGCCCGTGTCATTTTGCCCATCATGCAGGATTCGCATTTCTCACATGACTCAAAGTCAAATGAGCCAAGAAGTCCATTCGAATGGAGCCTCTTGATGCGTTTCTCACTGATGTGCCCTAAACGACAATGCCATAGAAACGTTCGGTTCTCCTCATTAGGTTTAAACCGTTTGGTATTAATGTTATAAATTGGCGCGGATTGATCGAGTATGTAAAGCCCATTCATAAGAGGGGCAGAACCATAGAACAAATTGTTGCGATTGAAGGAACATAATTTATTCTTAACTGAAAAATCATAACCTTCCAAATCCAACAAAGAAATTGAAATAATATTTCTGCTTATAGCAGGTACAAAATAACAATTATTGAGTTCTAAAATCAATCCCGAAGGTAAAGACAACAAGTAAGTGCCTACAGCTAGCGCTGGAACTTTCGCTCCATTCCCAACTCGTAGCTCCACTTGTCCTTGCTTCAGCCTTCTACTGTTGCTGAGTGCCTGCATATTAGTACAAATATGAGCCCCACAACCAGTATCCATAACCCATGAGGTATTATCAGAAGTAGTTGTATTAACTTCTATAACAAAAATACCTGTTGAAGAAGTCTCAAAAGTCTTCTTCTTCAATTCCTTTAGACCTTCCTGGAATTTCTTACATTCTCTCCTCCAATGCCCTGGTTCTTTACAGAACCTGCATATGTCAGTTGGCCCAGCCTTGGACTTGGGCTTGGGCTTTGGCGTGTCCTTGTCCGCGACTTGGACAGCCTTGGCCTTTCCCTTATCCTTAGCAGAGGATTTCTTAAACCCCTTGCCCTTCTGCACCATAAGCACATTGGGGTCCTTGGCGGTTTTCCTCAAATTGGGCTCCGCAGTCTTGAGCATTCCGTGAAGCTCAGGAAATGTCTTACTCAAGCCATGCATGTTAAAGTTCAGAATGAACTGATCATAGCTTGCAGGTAATGACTGCAGAATGATGTCGCAGGCAAGTTCCTGGCTGATTGGGCAGTCGAGTTTCTGAAGATGATCGAGATAACCCATCATCTTCAAGACATGAGGACTCACTGCCGCATTCGCAGCCAACTTGCAGTCCAAGAGGTTCTTAACTGTTTGAAACCTCTCAGTCCTAGCCTGCTCCTGAAAAAGCGATTTCAGGCTTGCCATTATCTCGATGGGTGACAATACACTCTCGAACTGTTTTTGCAGTTCAGGAGTCATTGTCACCAACATCAGGCAATAGGCATCATTTTCATCTGACGAATGCTTTTCCCAAGCATTATGCAGAGTCCTGGCGGCATTGGCAGGAGGCCTCTCGGGGAGAGGATCACGAAGGACATAATCCTTCTTCTCCTGCTTGAGGACTAGCCTCAAGTTCCTTGACCACGTCAGGAAGTTCGTTCCAGTCAGCTTCTCCTTCTCGAGAACAGACCGGATTGAGAATGTGTTTTGTGTGCTTGTAGTAGTCATAGCTGAAATATATAGATAAAAAGGTTATTAGTTAAAATGTTCAATATGATTAATCTCGTATTAAATTTAATATGATTAATCACGCATTATATTCAATAACATAAGTTACCCTCAATAGAATATAATGATTCCAAGATCCACATATAACTAAGATTAAAGTGGGCCACTGGCCGTCACCAAACCTTAGCTTATATCGGTAAGCCCTATATCGGCTAATTATATCCGTGATATAACTCTTGGTTGTGAATCTGGGCCCGAGGCCCAATTCACTCTGATGTCTCAAGGCCCGGGACTCCCGATGGCCCAGTCAAGAAAACCAGACTATACAGTCATGTAATCATTAATGTCTGGGACTCCCAATGACATTTATGAATCACAAACCGTCTTATCCACGCAAAAGCAGACACCCTCACACTGTAAGGCCATGAATACAATTGAATGGGCTTCGACAGCTGACATAGAATGGACAAGACATCCAATGCTTGATATTATTTGAGGTTCGTAGGTTTATTTAAAAAATTCATTCCCAAAATAGAAGATTACTATTTCGGGAAACTTTCCATTTTTGGAAACCTACTATTTTTGGAAACTTTCTAAAATTGGAAACTTTCTAAAAACGGAAACTTTCTAACTTTAGAAATTTCTTTAAAATCCAAAACCCGCAAATCCAGAAACTTCTAATTTAAGAAACTTTCTAATTTCAAAATTTCGGAAACTTTAATTTAAAATCGACTTTATAATTTTATAAAATAAATTTTAAATTAATCTGAAGAAAGACTCAAATAATTGGCCCAATTGTTTTAACTTCTCGGCCCGAGGCCCAAGAATTGGTCCATGTCCAAGACATGACCCAATTGTCCAATTAAATGACATAACCGGTCTGGTTCATTAAAATTGGTCTAACCAAATTTTAATTACTACGATGACCACAATTGTCAACCGGTTATTTACTAAACCGGATTTTCTCAATTTATTTGGTCCAACCAAATCAAATTAGAAAATCCTGGTTTAGGCACTAAATCCAATAATTCTTTCGACATTGGATTTCTTGTCCCGGTTTAACCAGACTTAATAAAATTATTAAATCTGTTTATTAAACCAGGACGAATTAATTTTAATCAAAATTAAACCGAGCCTTTAAACCAACCATGTCGATCGATGGACCAACCGTGTCGATCGATCCATCAACCGCATCGGTCGATGCTCTTAGCATCGATCCTGCATCGACCGTGCATCGATCCTGTATCGATCGATGCTCTCACGCATGCACTGAACCGAGCCAAAACCCTAACCGTGTCGATCGATGTGCACCAACCGCATCGGTCGATGCACCAATATCGAACCTGCATCGATCCTGCATCGATCGATGCTTTCACGCGTTAACAGGGTTAGCCGATAGACTGTATCGACCGATCCATGCGATCGTATCGATCGATCCATGCGATCGCAGTCGATACAGACCTCTTGAAATCGCATTCTACCAAATCATATAGCTTGGTTTCTGCAATTTTATGTGTGTTTAGATTTCAATTCTTGTTGCTTAAATGGTTTCTCTTATCAGTAGTTGATTCAAAACACTTTTAAACAAGAAAACAATCCTAAACATTGAATCTAAACAAGAAAAACCAGAACCATTGGCTCTGATACCACTGAAGGAATGTTTAGATGAATCCTGATTCAATTCTCTGATTCAGATTATCCTAAACATGCGGATCTAGGTTCTCTTGAATAGAAACAATGATAGATCTCACCTTATACCTGTTTTGCAGCGGAAAGAGATGGTATGTCTGAGATCAGAGAAACACCGAGGGATGAATCCTCCAAAGGTTCACACACGCGATCACAGAAAACGGCTGCTAGACCACAAGGAGCTCGGCGCAGAGAGAGAGAGAGTTTTCGGCTGGAGTGTTAGGGTTAATTGCTCAGAAACTCGAGTTTTACCTTATAAAACTTGTCTGATTCCGTTTGGGCCATTTGGCCCAAACACCAATTAACTAGACGGCATTCGCGCACTGTGTCGACCGATACCCCTTGTGTATCGATCGACACACAGTGCCTAAACCGTTTTATTCTCTCTAAGTACAGTAAATGCCTAGCACTTTTACCGTACTTCTGCTAAACCGTTCCTACACATTTTCCTGTTAGCTTAGGCGTGTGACCCATATGGGATCATATAATAAAGGCAATAAGTCCAAGACTTATAGATCATGAGCGGACTCTAGCAAGCCATCATGACCCCCAGTATTATATGACTTATGTCTGATCATTGACATACTCTTACTTTCTAGAGACAGTACCGAGATTACTGGACACAATTCCAACAGGCTTGCCTCATTAAAAACCTCTCTTGGAAAACACATTGGGACAAAACCAAGAGAAGGGAAAAAGAGTACAAGTCCACAAACCTCCATTGCTGATGACTTAAGTGGCTTGAATCACAACCAAAGTGGCTGGATTAGCACACTCAAGTTGGCCCTGAACGTGGTGTAGAAGGGTGTAGAAAGCTTGCTTGAATAGCTTTGCCTTAGCTCTGGTCATTGGTCCAATTGATATCTGCAAAGCTTCTGATCCTTGCTCTCTATTCTCCTCTGGTTCAAGCTGCTCCTTAGATCCATTCCCCTCAGCTATAAGCTGCTTCTAAGCTCCATTCTCCTCTGGTTCAAGCTGCTCAATGTCTTCAGGTTCCAAGCTTCCCATGATCACATCATCCCCTCCCTCATGAAAAGGATTTGACCTCAAATCTGGTTCATCTGCAATAAAATTAACCAAGTCAAAAACGTTGAAGCTTGAACTCACATTATACTTACCTTGCAAGTCGATTTGGTAGGCA
Organism: Orychophragmus violaceus; assembly: GCA_030180135.1. Lineage (NCBI taxonomy): Eukaryota > Viridiplantae > Streptophyta > Magnoliopsida > Brassicales > Brassicaceae > Orychophragmus > Orychophragmus violaceus. The sequence goes on along the minus strand of CM058235.1, from coordinate 55,668,482 downwards.
TTGTTATTGATCCTTTTGATGGTCTTGAATGGTCCATCAATGCGTGGCATTAACTTGGACTTTCTCTCGTTAGGAAACCGCTCCTTTCTCAAATGTAACTAGACCATTTCTCCTTCCTTGAAGATCATCTCCTTCTTGTCCTTGTTAGCATACTTAGCATAAAGCTTTGTCTTCTTCTCAATGTTGATCCTAGATTTCTCATGAATCTGCTTGATGTAATCTGCCTTTACATCCATACTAGCTCTTTCACTCAAAGGTAAAGGCATTAGATCAAAAGGTGATAAGGGATTGAAACCATAAACAATTTCAAATGGATAAAACTTAGATGCAGAATGTTTAGCATGATTATAAGCAAATTCTACATGTGGAAAACATTCTTCCCATTCCCATGTCTTAAGGTTCTTTTTGATCAATGCACACAGTAGAGTAGACAATGTCCTATTAACTATCTCAGTTTTCCCATCAGATTGTGGATGACAAGTAGTAGAGAACAACAACTTAGTACCTAGCTTAGAACAAAGTGTCTTCCAAAAGTAACTAAGAAACTTAGTATCTCTATCAGAAACAATAGTCTTAGGCATGCCGTGTAATCTCAATATATCCATAAAGAACAGGTTAGCTACATGCATAGCATCATCAGTTTTGTGGCATGGAATGAAATGAGCCATTTTAGAGAACTTATCTACCACAAAAAAATATGGAATCCTTCCCTGTCTTTGTCCTAGGCAATCCAACAACAAATTCCATCGAAATATCATTCCAAGGATGCAAAGGAATCGGTAAGGGAGTCTACAAACCATGAGGCTGGACTTTGGACTTAGCTAGTTTGCAACTAAAACACCTTTCACAAGCTTTGTCAACATCCCTCTTCATGTGTGGCCAATGAAAGTGTTCTTGCATCACTTTAAGTGTCTTAGAAACACCAAAGTGTCCCATTAATCCTCCACCATGTGCTTCCTTAACAAGCAAATCTCTCAAAGAAGAATTAGGAATACACAAACTGTTTTCATAAAACAAGAACCCATCATGCATATAGTACTTTTCAAATGCAAATTTCTCACAAGATGAATAGATCTTTCCAAAATCAGAATCATTTGCATAAAGAGACTGAATATGTTCAAAACCAAGTAACTTAGCCTCAAATGAAGTCAGTAAGACATACCTTCTTGATAATGCATCAACAACTACATTATCCTTACCTTTCTTGTATTTGATCACGTATGGGAATGTCTCAATGAATTCAACCCACATGGCGTGTCTCTTGTTGAGTTTTTGCTGACCTTTTAGATGCTTAAGGGATTCATGATCAGTATGTATAACAAACTCCTTTGGCCATAAGTAGTGCTGCCATGTCTGCAATGCTCTCACCAATGCATAGAGTTCCTTATCATAAGTTGGATAGTTCAGTGTTGCTCCTCCTAGCTTCTCACTGAAGTAGGCAATTGGTCTCTTTTCCTGCATAAGCACAACACCTATACCAATACCAAAAGCATCACATTCGATTTCAAAAGTCTTAGTAAAATCAGGAAGTGAAAGAACAGGTGAATGAGTAAACTTCTCTTTCAAGGTTTAGAATGCTTTTTCGTGAGCCAGCTCCCACTTAAAACCCACGTTTTTCTTGATAACCTCAAGTGAGTGGAGCTGCTAGAGTGCTAAAATCCTTCACAAATCTCCTATAGAAACCGGCTAGGCCATGGAAGCTTCTCACTTCTCCAACTGTCTTTAGGCTTGGCCATTCTTTGATAGCTTTCAATTTCTCTTCATCAACCTTGATTCCATCTGTACTCACAACAAAACATAATTATCCAACGGTTCTTTTCTCATTCATTTCAGCTACTTATTTTCATTAATTTAGCTTCTTAGCATCCTTGTAAGAGCACTATATAAGCTCCATTTTTTCATCCTTTGTAAAGCACCTTTCAATCAATCAGAAATAAATCAGTATTTTCTTTTCTTTTCAAAGGTTAGTTCTTTGGAGAGTTTTTCCTTCTTAGAGTTTTGTGAGTGATTCACCTTCCTCTTAGGATTTTCGGTTCAGACTATCCTTGAGTGATTCAGATAGTTTGCAATCTGATTGAGAGAGTCAATCAAACCCACTGAGCAAGAGAGTTGTTCACCATCACTTCCATCTCGCAATTCCATTTAATTCTAAACAAGTGAGAGAGCTTCAAAGCCAGCACTTGTTCTTCCATCTTCCCCCATCCTAGTCTCTGATTTAGGGCTACATCATCTGGTATCAGAGCCAAAATGCTCCTAACAGGTGTATTCTATCCTTTAATTTAGTTTAACTCATTAGATTGCATCTGTTTCATTTGTTCATCATTCTGTTGTATCCATTTCTGTTCTGTTTTATTAGATTTATCATTCTTCTTAGTTTTTTCATGTTTTATTAATTGCATACATAAAAGAAAAACAAAAACAAGTGTTTTGTTGTATTTAGTTTCTATCAGTTGTTCATCTTTGCATTCAAAAACGAAAATCACAAAAAGGCAGTCTGTGTTTTGCATTTACTCTTTAGTTGTTTATGTTTTTCATTCATATTTTGCATTCCTTAATCAAAAAACCAAAAAAAGAAATTGCATTATTTTTGAGTTTCTGTCAAGTTTTGATATCCAGAAGTTGCATTGTTCTTCAACCAGAAAAGAAAAAAAGAAAGAGTTTATAGGTTTTGATTTGATTTCCTATAGACTAAAACCCATAAAAAGTGTTCTTTCCTTATTAACAAACTTGTTTTCGAAATTTGGAAGAAAGAATAGGCTCATGTTTAGGTCTTAACCAAAGAAATATCCTGATTTCCTTTTTCTGAAGCAAATAGAATAGTGTGGTATTTGATTTAATAAAGGAATATTGCATTCATACTTGATCCTTTTGTTGCATTTCGAAAACCATAGAATTACCCACTTATTTCTGTCAATTGGACTGTGACATCTTGGTTTATATCCATTTTAAGGCTTTTTCCAGAACACATTCATACATCTTATTTGAATTTGTTAGCACGGGATATAGGAATGGATGATGAAGATGAAGCACAAAGTGAGTCAAGACATGAGGAAGCATGGGAGGATCAATCTGATTTTGAAGATCCATGTGGAGCGCCCTGACTGCAAAGAAGAAGAAGAGCTTCAAGAGCTCGAAGCATTGAGTGAGGAAGGACAGTCTGAGTACGAAGAGAACTCTGTGTATGGAGAATCTGCATTTGGAGAAGATTCAAATCCAGAAAACCTGAGCTTGAATGTGTCTTTGGAGACAAAAGCAGAACCAAGGCTGGGAAGAAAATGAATTCAGTGAAGCTGAGACTGATCCAGAAGAAGAACAATGGTTTGTGGAAGAGTTTCAAGATGAGTGCTCAGAATACAATCAGTCCATGAGAAACCAACCACTAGACTTTGAGCCAGAAAGTGATTCTAGTCAAGTGGAGCCATACAACATCTGCTTTTTATGTCATGGGAAAGAGATATGGATGACCGGTTTCAAGAAAATCAAGTTCCAGACGAGGAGAAGACAACCATTGCTGAAGAAACTTTAATTGAAGAGGCATATCTAGAATGGGATCAGGATGCTTACCTCAGGCTTGAATATGATCTACCAGACCGCACTTGGGAAGAGATGAAGCAGCTGCATAAAGAGTTTGTAGAAGAAATCTCAACAGGCCCATACTACTCAAGGTGCCAAATTCCTCAAGAACCAAGAAGGTGGATCACAATTACTCCACCAACAAAGACTGCCAGCCCTAAAACAAGAAGGAAAACGTCCAGCAAGAAGAAGCAACAAGCTTCCAAGGTTAGAAAGAAACCGGCAGATAAAGCAATACAAGAGAAGAGTACTAGTAAACCACAAGTAGAGGTAAATGTCTCAAGCTCTACTACCTTACACAAGCAATCGGCAAAACCACACCAAGGAAAGTATTCCAACTCTAATAAAGTTAAAGATCAGACATGTTATGGATGTCATAAGAGATGACACTATGCTGCACATTGTCCATTAAAGAAGGTTAAATGACTAGAAGAGAAAATAGAAGTATCCAAAACCAGTGATAGTTTGATTCAAACAGATTTGTTAAATTCCAATTCTAGTATAATGTACTTGTCTTTGTCAAAGGATTTGATGCAGGACCAGAAGATATGGACAGAAAGGAGGAATCACAAGCCATTGTCATCACACTAAGTACCAAGGCTGATCAAAGTACTAAAGGAGAAGAGAGCATCAAAGAAGGACCACCAGACCATGCTAAGAACACTGAAGGTGTCAAACAAGTAAGTCTCTCTTTGACTCCATTTGTTTCTCATGAAACCACTGCTATACTAAATAGTGTATTATACATACAAGAGCATGAGAAAGCAGTGAGTATAAAACCGCTAGCATAAGAGAGTTTATCTGAAACTAGTGCTAAGGAATTATAATCAACAAGTTTATCTTATAATAGAAAACATATAATGCACTTGTTTCTTGCCCAAAGTGTCAATGTTATTTCAGGAACAAAAGGAGCACAACACAGAGGAGTTACATTGGAACAGAACCTATTGCTTGAACAAGTTCAGATAATGGAGGCATCACTAATAAACTATCAGTGCCAAAAAGACCAGAGAATAGGAGTGATACTGGATTATTTGCTCCAAGGAGAACCACCTGATGTCCCCTACATCACCAGATCACAAAACAATCAAGGTAAGGTTCTAGACTCTCAACTTAGGATGAAGGCTAACTTGCTTTCTTTTGGGGCAGATTGTATAGTTTCGAGGTCAAAACTTCTTCAAGAAGGAGGGTATGATGAGGTCATCAAATCAGCATCAGCCATGGAGGAAGAAATTAAAACATATGGAGAGAAGAGCATGAAGCTGAGGAAAGCTAAGTAGACATGTGACATTTGCATAGCTCAAATGGAGATCAAGAACGGCAATACCAGCTCCACCATCACTTGGAGTTCACACTCAACTCATCCAGAGAACAAAACAAAGAAGAATCATTCCAAAATCTTACCATATGAAGAAGATATTGAGGATTCAATCCGGCAGACCTCAAATGGAGCCAATGAAGTCCGACAATTACAAATTGAAGCACCCTGACCAAACCAGGAGAAACCAGTCAACAAATCTACTTTTTATGGATTCTCAACTCATTACAAGACCACGGAGAGTTGGAATTACATCAAAAGGAGTTATGGTTTAAAAGATATTCACTGTCAAAGTCAAAGGAGGCCATACTTACCTTATTTGGTAGCTCATGGATTTAATACACTTCAAACCCAAATCTGGCGACCAGGAGACATTCTTACACCCTCAGAGACTTCAAGAATCACCTTCCAATGCACCAGCACCCACAGGATCAGGCGGATCCTCTTGTTTGACTACTTACCATATTCTGATGCATTCACACATGGAGAATTAAAAGGACAACGGATCTTTTCCCTTAACTACAGCGTTTTGGACACATTATCAATGCACCTGGACATCCCAAGATATCATATATTCCTGCCCAAGCTCTCAAGATTCAAGCAATCACCAAATCCCCCTCATTTAGCTGATTTGGTCATAATTATCCAACAACTCTTTTCTCATTCATTTCAGCTATTTCTTTCCATCAATTTAGCTTCTTAGCATCCTTGTAAGAGCACTATATAAGCTCCATTTTTTCATCCTTTGTAAAGTGATGTGAGATGATATGGATGGTAGAGAGATATGGGCCGAGAATGAGATGATGGCGTGAGTGATGATCGAATGGAACGAGAAGCTGGCCGATGGCACTCTCTTCTCGTCAAGGAATGGTCGGATGATGATTGATGAGCTACTGAATGTTAGGAACACTTAAGTTGATCGAGACAGCAAGCAAAAGACAAGAGACCCGCTCTTCTAAGGGGAAGCCACGCCGAGAGAGAGAGGGAGATCGAGAAACCTTAGGGTTTTCTTGGTTTACACTTGCTTAACTTTATTGAAAACAAAGAGTGGCCTTAAATAGCCAAAGTACTAGGGTTACAGGTCTTAAGAATGGGACATAAATAGGCCTGGTCGAAACTACTAAAATAGAAAACAAAAAAGAAGGTTGGACGGGCCATATTCTCCTTCTCTTGAAGCGGGCCTTGGTTTACCTCATTAAAAACCTTAGTGGGAAAACCCAATTGGGACAAAACCACACTTAAGGGAAAAAGAGTATAAACCAATGCCCAAGGAGATGTTGCTCGTACTCCTGGTCGCCATATATAAGTCTGAAGCCGACTAAGTCCGTGAGCTTCCAAATAAGGCAGGTCCAGCAACCTTCGGATTTGATCTTGCATATCTTCTTGGTCCGAGCTGGTATTGTTGTGAAGGATTATGGGTGTTTTCCAAGGTTTAATTCTCAATTACAACCTAACACAAATCCTTAAACAGATCTAGGTTCTCGTCAAATGAATCATAAAGCAAACCTGATCACTACCTTTCAGATTGCAGCGGATGATGGATGGTAATGATGAGATCAGCTAGAACAGATGGTAACACCTATTCCTCCTCGAGTATCCACACTCTTACAAGCACGGGACGGCTGCTAGACCAAAGATGTGGAAGATCAGAGAGAGAGATTTGAGAGAGAGAGAGCTCGCGGCCCAGATGAGAAAATCGCAGGGAAGGTGTTCTTCCTTAGGGTTTTCTAATTCTCTTATATCTCATTAATGGGCCCAAGTCATTAGACTAATGGCTCATTAATCTTTTGGGCCCAAAACACAAATTAGACAAAAAGCCTGTATTTTGTCTGGCCCAAAACTCTGATCCAATACAGTAAATGCCATTGCATCTTACCGTATTATTTCCATTTAACTTTCCCGTTAGCTATGGTGTGTGACCCTTCGGGATCATACAATACTGGTAATAAGTCCTAAACTTATAGATCATGAGCGGACTCTAGCAAGCCATCATAATCACCCAGTATTTATGACTTATGTCTGATCTCGACACTTATCATACTTTCTAGAGATAGTACAGTAGATTTCAGGACATTCCCAACAATCTCCCACTTGTACTGGAATTCTACAAAGGACATTCCCAACAATCTTCCGATTGTACTGGAATCCTACATTCCCTAATCCTTTTGTCTCAATATCTCGATCTGGCATAAGGCAAGATGCGTGTCATCCTTATATAGCCAGACCATGTTTATCGGACCAGATTTGATACTGACAATGCAAACGACTTGGGCAAGTCCGTTTGGGAATGGCCATTCTCTTACCAGCTATCAAATCTCCGATTGGCCTAGAGATATTACCTCCGTTAAACGGCAGGGACAAATCCCATCTTGTTCCATCACTATGAACTACACACTTCATAATACACCCAACCAAGGTCCTTATAGCTCCCAGTTACGAAACAGCGTTAGACAATGATCAAAGCGCATTACTCCATGTGCAGCCACATGCATGCGAACTCAGGTCTAAGGACTATACTCTATAGTCGTATATGAGAACTTCTTATGACACAGATATTAATATCTTGCAGAGTTCTCATCTTGCGGGCCATGTCCGGTCATATGCTCCCCTACATATACCTATGTGTCGACTTTGATGCCGCGCATCTATGACCCCCTCGAAACCTGGTCATAAGTCTCAACACAATCTAGTCTCAAGTGGTTGTTGGTGTTCCAATTCAACAACCTTCGACTATGGACACTATGATTTATGTCATTTCGTTAAATATGGGGTTTCAGGATCAAGTCTACTCATGTACTTCGATGGCCCATATATAATGACATGAATCATTTTGGAACGATTATTTATATCACAGTTAAAATAATCCAGAAATCATAGATTTCATAAACATAAAATATTATGTTTATATGAACCTTTCAAAACAACTAGAAAAGCCCTTTACAAACTCCCACTGAAATTAAGACTACATCTTAATTTCACTCATCCTACAGCTACAGTCCGCGACTCGTGCTTAGGCCTAAGGAGTGGCTTTGTTAATAGATTAGCAACATTCTCATTCGATGAAACTTGCTTATCTACTTAACACCTCTGTCATTTATCTCACGGAATAGGTTATACCTATCCTCAAGGTGTTTGGACCTCTGATGTGCAGCTAGTCTCATCTACGCTGGGAATCACATCAAGTTCAGTGATGAACTCTTCTTTCCAAACAACCTCTTTCGCCGCTTCTCAAGCTGCGAAATGTTCAGCTTAAGTCATGGAGTCAGCTACAGTGCCTTGCACCGCCAGATAGACACAAGATATAGCCGGACTGTGACCGGGAATTATCTTTGTCTACTGGAAACTTGCCTTTCAGACTCTATCGACTTGTAGCACCTCACTTTCTCCGTAAATCAAGAATTTATCCTTAGTATTCCTTGAATACTTTAGGATATTCTTTACGGCAATCCAGTGATTCTTTGCTGGATTTGACTGGTCTTTACTTGTCTTGCTTAACATTAAAGCAACATCAAAACAAGTACGTGTCATGGCATACATGATAGATCCAATTGCCGTCGCATATGGAATCCTATCCATGCTTTCAAGCTCAGCAGTTATCGTAGGACACTGTATCTCGCTTAACGTAATGCCATATGACATTGGCATAAAACCCTTCTTGGATTGCTGATTACGTGTAGGACTTTGTCAATTTAAGAATCCTGACTTTGTCCTACCAGCTCTTTTGGATCTTTATCTTTAGATCCAAAATCCAAGAACTACGTGGCTTTACCCATGTCAATCATAAAACCAACTCCCAAGCCAGTCCTTTACCGACTGCAGCATTGGAACGTTATTTTCGAGAATCAGTATGTCATGGACATACACTATGAGAAATGCAATATTGCTCCCACTTATCTTTTAGTAAACGCACAGTTCCATTTCGTTCTTGTTCAAGTCAAAACCTTGACTACTTCAACAGAACGAAGATTCCAACTCCGATATGTTTGCTTCCATCCATGAATGGATTGATGAAGCTAACTTACGTACAGTATAACTTTTCGGAGTCCGGGCTCACTTTCGCTTCTTTGAATTTCGCAGATTCATCGCTTTCAATGATCATCAGATCATGCGAACTTTCAATGATCATCAGGTTCAACTAATGACGAGAAATCACTCTCGAATTAGTGACTGATTCATTCATATCTGCGAACTTCAGGCTCTACAGGTGTAGATTCTACAGAAATCTGTAAATCCATCCGTTGCTCTCCCTCAACGGGTTGAGCAGCCTCCTGTATTTCTCGAAGAAATTCTTCGAGTTATACTTTTACTCCCACTGTTCTTCTTGGAAAGTAACTTCCCTTCTTAGAAAACAGAATGGACGTAAAAGTAACAAGCCTTGGTTTCCCTAGGACAACCAGCGAAGTAGCACAACTACAAATACTCAGTAAAGACGAATTTGGATCGATTCCAATCCACATTTACGTGGTGTCTTTCAACTGATATTGGTGGAACTATTTCAGCGTAAACTTAGTTATTTCTAGAGTGTTATTCTTAGAGAATATCATGGAAGATTCGTGTGACTCATCTTTAATCATTTCTAATAAGATCTGATTCTCTCTCACAGAAACACCTCCAGGTTTTCAGGAGAAATGAGCTGTGAAGCGACTTCACACTCATTCAGATGATCATACCATCAATGACTTAAGTATTCTCACTCGTGATCTAATCCAGAGTCTTAATACTTCTGTCATTTAGATTCTATACTTCATTCTGGAACTCTTTCGACCATGTCAAAGAATTCCGACTTGTGTCTCATCAAATGAACACAGTCACACTCACTGAAGTAATCAGTAGAGACAATGAAGTACAAGAAATTTTCTCTGGCATTACTGCTCATCGGACCACATACATGAGTATGTTCAATCTCCGATAAGCCTTTGGGCCTTTCTCTAGCTCGGCTAAGATGGGCCCTTTGTGTTTTGGTCCAGTAAGAAGAATTCAAGTCTCATAAGATATCCATTCAAATGAGCCCAAAAGTCCATAACTATGGGGTTTCTGAATCCGACTTACTCTATGTGACCAAAACATTTATGCCAAGAAAAATCAGGTTTAATTCATCAGATTTAAACCAATTCGGTATTTATGTTATATTTAGGCACTCTTTGGTTTAAGATATAAAACCCATTCCTTGAATAGGGTGCTACAATTAACATTTCATTAAGATCAAAAGAACAAAACTTGTCTTTATCAAAATGAAAAAACATTCAAATTCTTTATAAGAAAATGAAAAACAACTCTGCTTAAAGCAGGTACATTGTAGCAATTACTTAATACAAAACCAAGCCTCAAAGGCATTTACAAGTGAAAACCCTACGGCTGAGACACGCAGTTCCACTTGCCCTTCCTTCAACGTTCTACTGTTGCTCAGGCTCTGCATATTATGTCTCAAATATCAGTGCCACAACCAGTATCCAATACCTATAAGGTATAACTTGAAGTAATAACATGAATACCTGAGGAAGTAGTTTCATACATCAACTTCAACTCCTCATAATCTTCCATGAATTTAATGCAATCTCTCTTCCAATGCCCAGTCTCTTTACAGTAGCAGAACTTACCAACGTAAGAGGTATCTGACTCGGGCTCAGAAGACACACGCTTGCCATGATTCAAAATCTGGACAACTTTGTCTTCACCCTTGTCAGCATTACGTTTAGCAAACCTACCCTTCTCATTCATGAGATTGTACAGGGTACTCTTCACGTTTGGCTCAACTGTCTTGAGCATATCATGCAGTTCAGTCAACGTCTTCGTTAAGCCTTTCTTGATATAGTTCCTTACGAACTTATCATAGCTTGACGGCAGTGACTGCAGAATGATCTCAGTTGCCAATTCCTGGCTAACTGGATAATCCAGTTTCCTCAGGTTATCAATGTAACCCATCATTTTACTGACATGAGGACTTACTGGATGATCATTTGGTAGCTTGCAGCTAGTGAGAGATTTAACCAACTGGTATCTCTCCACTCTTACCTGCTCCTGAAATTTCAATTTCAGGCTGCTGACCATCTCTATTGGCGACTCCATGTTCTCATATTGCTTCAGCAAATCTGAGTCCATGGTAGCCAATATCAGACCACGCACATCTACCGCATCATTATAATGCTTATTCCAAGCATCATATACTGCATGAGAGGCATTGGACCCGATCCTCACGGGGAGAGCTTTTTCAAGGACATAGTTCTTTCTCTCCTGCCTGAGGACTAGCCTCAGGTTCCGCGACCAAGTCAAGAAATTTGATCCGTTCAGTTTGTCCATCTCAAGGACACACCGGATCGAGAAAGTGTTTTGATTGTTTGTGCTCGTCATAGCTGAAATTTAGAGATAAATAGAGTTTTAGTTATTTAGTTCATAAAAGAGTAATCTTAATAACTTATAAGAAAACTCGCATTGCATTCAAAATTTCTTTGTTTAACCTCATAAGAATGCAATGATTCCGAGACCCATGTTCAGCTAAATCCAAAGTGGGCCACTGGCCGTCACCCGGAGTTAGCTTTACTTGGTAAGCATACACACAACTAGTTATAACCAATAACTCTCGGTTGTGAATTGGGCCCAAGGCCCAATACACCAGATGTCTCAAGGCCCGGGACTCCCGATGGCCCAGTCAAGGAAACCAATCTCTTACAGCCAAATAATCACTAAAGTCTGGGACTCCCAATGAAATTAGTGACTATATACTACTTTACTTATGCGAAAACAGACACCTCACACTGTAAGCCATATCTGTAATCGAATAAGCGTTAAGTAGCTGACAAGATTGGAAAGACATCCAAGCTTGATATTGTTTTTGAGGATTTTAAGTTTCATTTCCAAAAATAGAAGATTACTATTTTGGGAAACTTTCTTATTTTAGAAACTTTCTAAATTTAGTAACTTACTAAAATAGAAATTTCTAATTTAAATATTTCATTAAATATTTTGGGTTGGGTCACAAATTATAGGCCCAATTCTTGGCCCAAGACCATAGAATTCCAGCTGGCCCAATAATTTGACATAACCGATCCGGTTTATTAATTCTGGTCCAAGACCAAATTAACTATCAAAACCATCGGTTATTTACTAAACCAGACCAGCTCTAAATTATTTGGTCCAACCAAATCAAACTTAGACCAGCCTTCGGTTTAGGTTAAAATTCAACTTTATGAATTTAAATCCGGTTTAACTGGAAATAAAATTATTTCCAGCAAACCGCGATTTGGGTTAACCGCTTAAACCACCAATTAAATTGGATCGGTTCAGTTAAATCCAAAACCGGGAAGAAACACCTAGTGTTTTAGCCAATTTGATTTAACTTGCGGTTTTAGGTTTTAAACACACAATTAACCGCCAATTTAATGGACCGGTTTAATCGGTGTGGTTTTGGGCAACGAACCGCGAAGCTCGGTTTAACCGATTGACTATTCGCGGGACGTAAAATTTTAATGGGCCAAACAATCGAATCCAAGATCCAACTCGGCCCATTAACGCAATATGTGGGCCCAAGATTATCCAAGGCCCATGATCCAACTCGCGGTTGCTCACGATCGCTTGCGATCGATCATTGCACCGCATGATCACGCTCGGCCCGGTTACACGCAACGCTCACTCGGCCCGGTTACACGCAACGCCCACTTGCCTCACGATCATTGGATCGGTCTCGGCCAATATCACGCTCGGCCAATCGATACACGATCGATCTCATTCAATTATTAACACTCGCTTTAACACATGCGATCGCATGATTTTAGCAACGAATTAACATCGGCCTTCGCTTGCGGTTAGGGTTTTATCAATAATTGGCTCACATGATCACACGCCCACATAATTAATAAAACAGCTTTGACCACAACAAACGATTAGGGCATAGATCACAAATGATCTCACGATCACATGCCTTTCACGCATAGTTTGAAAAATAATTCAACAACCATTATTCAAGCGATCAAGTTCTTCACATAAAGACAAAATTCATATAAGACAACACTCATATAACATGTCATACGGCACACGCTTAGGGTTTCAATAATGCATCATTCAATTATTAATATGATCATTCGGCCATAACAAAACCTCAAGAGCAGCCGATTATTAAAACAAGATCACACGATTAGGGTTTAATTAGTATAATCAATTTTTCTTTCAAAATTAATTCAAAAACTATTAAACATTCATATGATCCAATTTCACAAGAAACCTACAACCTGGCTCTGATACCACTGAAGGATTATGGGTGTTTTCCAAGGTTTAATTCTCAATTACAACCTAACACAAATCCTTAAACAGATCTAGGTTCTCGTCAAATGAATCATAAAGCAAACCTGATCACTACCTTTCAGATTGCAGCGGATGATGGATGGTAATGATGAGATCAGCTAGAACAGATGGTAACACCTATTCCTCCTCGAGTATCCACACTCTTACAAGCACGGGACGGCTGCTAGACCAAAGATGTGGAAGATCAGAGAGAGAGATTTGAGAGAGAGAGAGCTCGCGGCCCAGATGAGAAAATCGCAGGGAAGGTGTTCTTCCTTACGGTTTTCTGATTCTCTTATATCTCATTAATGGGCCCAAGTCATTAGACTAATGGCTCATTAATCTTTTGGGCCCAAAACACAAATTAGACAAAAAGCCTGTATTTTGTCTGGCCCAAAACTCTGATCCAATACAGTAAATGCCATTGCATCTTACCGTATTATTTCCATTTAACTTTCCCGTTAGCTATGGTGTGTGACCCTTCGGGATCATACAATACTGGTAATAAGTCCTAAACTTATAGATCATGAGCGGACTCTAGCAAGCCATCATAATCACCCAGTATTTATGACTTATGTCTGATCTCGACACTTATCATACTTTCTAGAGATAGTACGGTAGATTTCAGGACATTCCCAACATGTTGTGATTCCAACTCTCATGCATTCCCTGGTGAATCAAGAATCCAGAACAAGTTCCTTTACTCCTTTATTCATCCTGGTTCGTTCTGAGCACTCCAAAATGTGCAAGTCGGTCCTTATCGCGTTCCCTGAAAATCATCTGTCTTGAAACGGGAATAACTTCTTCATAGAAAATGGTCTTGATGTGATTCAACTTCTTGCAGATTCCTTGGTGAGTCAGGTTTCCAGAACAGGTTTAGTTGCAGCTTGATTCCTCTTGTTCCATTCGAAATCCTCTCTTGACTGCACCTATATCCGCGGACAGGGCTAACTGGACAGCTTCTAGATATCCTCCTAGTTGATCACGAACCCATGCTGATTCCTTCTGACCAAACTCTTCCAAATAGCATATGTTATGATGAATATCAAGTCTGGCATGATTGGCTTGAACCAAATCTTCTATGGACATCTTCCAGGACACGGTTAGGGCTCCGGGATGTCGGTTGTCGACCGTCTCCAAATGGGATCGTTCCAATTGGGTCCTGGAACAAGCATCACTCCTGAAACATGCTGTTGACTTATGAATTCTTGATACCACATCATTGAGTCAGGCAGAACATGAATTGGCCAACCTCCTCAGGTATGCTCCGCGAGGTCGGGAATAGCTCGACTAGCCTCATGGTCGAGGCTGGTACGTACCGCTCGTTCGGGCCGGGTCTGGAGGATCCGATGTCCTCATCATAAAGCACCTTTCAATCATTCAGAAATAAATCAGTATTTTCTTTTCTTTTCAAAGTTGATTTCTTTGGAGAGTTGTTCCTTCTTAGAGTTTTGTGAGTGATTCACCTTCCTCTACAAAGTTTCGGTTCAGACTATCCTTGAGTGATTCAGATAGTTTGCAATCTGATTGAGAGATTCAATCAAGCCCACTGAGAAAGAGAGTTGTTCACCATCACTTCCGTCTGGTAATTCAATTTAATTCTGAACAAGTGAGTGAGCTTCAAAGCCAGCACCTGTTCTTACATCTTCCACCATCCTAGTCTCTGATTTGGGGCTACTTCACCTCTGTTTCAAGCTGCTCCTTAGATCCATTCTCTTAAGCTATAAGCTGCTTCTCAGCTCCATTCTCCTCTGGTTCAAGCTGCTCAATATCTTCATGTTCCAAGCTTCCCATGATCACATCATACTTCAACACGGTTTGGTGAAGAAGGAAGAGCAATGGTGTCCACTCTTGCTCATGCTCCTGTTGTGGCAGTTCAGAATTATGTGGTGAGGATGTCAGACCTTGATGCTCTCATCAAAGCCATCAAAGAAAGTTCTGGTAAAGTTATTGGTAACTCTCTTCATGCATCCATTAATCCTAGGCAATTGATTGTTGATTCTGGTGCATCACATCATATGATTAGTGATTCAAATTTGATTAAGAATGTGAAACTGTCCTTAGGTAATGTGGTGATTGCAAATGGAGAAAGAATTCCTATTAAGGGTGTAGGAAATGTTAAGTTGTTTGATAGAGAATCAAAAGCCTTTTACATGCCTAGCTTTACATCTAACTTGTTGTCTGTGAAAAGATTAGCTATTGATATTAATTGCAATGTCATCTTCGGTCCTAATGATGTGTTTTTCAGGATATTGAGACAAGCAAGTTTCCTGGAAAAGGTGTGACAAAGGATGAGTTATACATGCTTGAAGACACCAACCTTGCATCTGAATTATATGCTTCTGTTTTTAGTTATGCATTAGTTAATGATTTTGTTTGGCATGCTAGACTTGGTCACCCTCATTCCCGTGCCTTAGGATTGATGTTACCTTCTGTTTCATTTAAGAATGATGATTGTGAGGCTTGTATCCTTGGAAAACATTGCAAATATGCCTTTCCTATCTCTAAAACCGTTTATGCAAACTGCTTTGATCTTGTTCATTCTGATGATTGGACTGCTCCATGTGTTTCTAGAGAAAACCATAAGTATTTTGTGACATTCGTTGATGAAAAATCCAAATATACTTGGTTGACATTGATTCAAACTAAAGATAGGGTGTTAAAAGCATTCACAAACTTTCAGAACTATGTATTTAACAATTTCAATGCCAAGATCAAAAATTTTAGATCAGATAATGGTGGGGAATACACAAGCAATGCATTCAAACAACATCTAGCTAAACATGGAATCATCCATCAAACAAGTTGTCCATACACACCACAACAGAATGGTGTTGCTGAAAGGAAGAATAGGCACTTGATGGAGGTGGATAGATCAATGATGTTCCAAACAAACGTTCCAAAACGTTTTTGAAGTGATGTTGTGATGCATGCTTTCTTTTGATCAATAGAACTCCCACCAAAGTTTTCCAAGATGCATAACCTTATCAGGTATTGAACAAAACCACACCTTCAATTCATTACTTACGTGTGTTTGGGTGTTTGTGCTTTGTTCTAATTCCATGAGAACAGAGAGACAAGCTTGATGCAAAGAGTTTCAAAGCAATATTCATTGGCTACTCAACTAATCAGAAAGGGTACAAGTGTTATGTGCCTAAAACCAGAAGGGTATTGATCTCTAGAGATGTCAAATTTGTGGACTCAAAGGGCTATTCTGGTGAGAAGATCTGGGAAAACCAAAAGGATCTCCCAAATAACCCATATGACCGTGTCAACAACGTGAGAATCATCTTAGAGAACCTTGGGATCGATAACCCAAAACAAAAAGAGGATGCACCAAAAGCTAAACCGGTTCCTGAGGAGGCTCCAATTTCTTCCGATACTCACCACCTTGATCATGAGGGGGATAAGGAGAACCACCGTCTGATCAACAAAAGGATTCTTCCATCCATGATCAAGGAGGAGAAGAAATTCAAGAAGCACATCAAATGGAGTCTGAACAGTTGGAGTTAGAGGAGGATCAAGAGGAAATGGTTACTGATCAGAATGTGAAAGTCTTGAGGAGGAGCACAAGAGTGAAGAAGGACCCATCTGAATGGAGAAACACAAGAGTCTACTACAATAGTCAGGCGGTTGCTCATCCAAACCAAGTTATTTGCAGACTTTCTCACTTCCCTACTGAACATTTAGTCTTCATTGGTGCTCTTGATGCCGAATTGGTTCCCAAAACTTATGAAGAAGCAAAGGAGCATAAGAAGTGAAGAGATGCAGTAGGAGATGAAATCAAAGCAATGGAGAATAACAACACTTGGTATGAGACAGACCTACCTAGAAATAAAAAGGCAGTGAGCTCCAAATGGGTGTTCACTATCAAATACAAAAGAAATGGAGAGATAGAGCGGTACAAAGCCAG
This sequence comes from Orychophragmus violaceus, assembly GCA_030180135.1. Taxonomy (NCBI): domain Eukaryota; kingdom Viridiplantae; phylum Streptophyta; class Magnoliopsida; order Brassicales; family Brassicaceae; genus Orychophragmus; species Orychophragmus violaceus. Next base: position 55,651,404 of record CM058235.1, on the reverse strand, counting down.
ATTAGTTGCAAGAGGATTCACACAAAATTATGGATAGGATTACCGTGATACATTTGTACCAGTGGCTAAGCTTCATACAGTAAGAGTCATTCTATCCTTAGCAACAAACTTGGAATGGGGCTTATGGCAGATGGATGTCAAAAATGTTTTTTCTCCAAGGAGAGCTAGAGGATGAAGTATACATGACTCCACCACCAGGTCTTGAAGACATGGTTACACCAGGAAGAGTTTTGAGCCTTTAGAAGGCTATCTATGGGCTGAAGCAATCTCCTAGAGCTTGGTACATAAACAGAGCACCACTCTTAGGGAAAGAGACTTCAAGAGTTCAGAAGCTGATCATACACTCTTTACTCAATCAAACCAGGAAGGTATTGTAGTCATTCTCATTTATGTTGATGATATTATCATCTCAGAGAATGACAAGGTATCAATTCAAGCTAGCAAAGATTATTTAAAAGTCTGTATTTGATATTAAATATCTTGGAGAACTAAAATACTTCCTAGGGATAGAAGTGTGCCGTTATAAGGAAGGCCTCTTCTTATCACAAAAGAAGAATACTCTTGATTTATTGAGTGAAGCAGGTAAGCTAGAAGTAAAGGCAGCTAAGACACCTCTTGAAGATGGTTACAAAGTCATAAGTATTGAAATGGAGATCAAAGTGCACAATATCAATATGCAAACATTGTGCATTTTGTGATAATTCTCAAAGTACAAAGCCTGGGCCATTGTTTCTTATGTGCGAATCTTGGGATGGTCGGTACAATAAGTCTTCATCTATCCATAAATACTTCAAGAGAATCAGGAACCAAAGAGCATCAATCCCAAGTCTAAACCATACGCAGAGATGTCACTTTCACTCTTGGACCAAGCAAGGAGATGTCATTGTCTTTGTGACCGTTACTCCCTCTCTCCTCACCCACGAGTTCTTTTTGTCATTTACCTTCTATTCATTGTTTATTCAGTAGCTGCCCTAGTTGTATAGCCTATTTAATACCCTGTACACTCTTCTTGTGAAATACATTGAGACTTATTCTTCTCAATAGCCGCCTCTCTCTCAATTTTTTCTCTACGGCTCACAAGAACCCTAATCGGTTTCTTGTGTGTTCTCTCTCATTCTCTTAGTCTAAACTCAATATTCTAACATGGTATTAGAGCTATAAGCTTCTATACCTTCATTACTTCCGCAAATATTTGTTCTAAAAGTTCTAAATCCTTTCTTTTGTCTGTTCTTGAAGTTCTTGATAAACCGGTTCTGTTCTTGAGAGTATTCTGGTCTTAAACTCTCTTCTTTGGTTTCTAAAATTCTGTTTGTGCTTTCTCATCTTGAAACTCCCTCCTACTGCTATAAATCAGTCTCAGCAATGGAGAATTCAAGAGTTGTAATTCTTGTTATTCTCAAAGGCACCACTACCTAGTTTGGGTAAGGATGGTGAAGTCTGCACTTGAAGGCCGTGGGCTTTGGAAGTTTGTTCTTGGCAGTGAAGCTCCAGTCCAACGGGAGCAAGCTGAAGGTGTGGAGGTTGTTCCTGCATATGAAGAGGCTTGGACTCAAGGAGATCAGAATGTGTTGTCTATACTCCAAAGTTCTCTTGAGTCCTCTCTCTTGGAAGCTTACTCTTATTGTGAAACCTCTAAGGATTTGTGGGACACTCTCAAGAAGGTTTATGGGAACATGTCCAACCTGAGCAGAGTGTTTGAGGTGAAGCTTGCTTTCAACAACTTCCATTAGGAAGACATGGAGTTCAAGAAACACTTTGGGAAGTTCAGATCTTTGTGGGCAGAGTTGGAGATGTTGAGACCAGCTACTGTTGACCCACTTGTTCTCCATGAAAGAAGAGAACATGATAAGGTGTTTGCACTTCTACTGACCCTGAATCCATCTTACAATAGCCTGATTCAGCACATTCTAAGGGCAAAGACACTCCCAACCTTGGATGATGTATGTGCTCAAATTCAGAAGGAGCAGGGATCAATTGGGTTATTTGGTGGAAAACGTGAGCTGGTAACCGCCAATAAGAGCACATTCAGGCATGAAGAAAGGCAAGGAAATGGTGGTGATAAGAGAGCAGTCTGGTTTTGTGAGCATTGCAAGAGGAGTGGACACCTCAAGGAGAAGTCATGGCGCCTCCACCCTCACCTCAGGCCATCATCATTCAATCGGTTTAAAGATCAAAGAGCAAACCTCTCCAATGGAGTTGCTGAACCTGTTTCATCTTCAATGCAGTCTGGTGAGGAAGGTAGGGCAATGGTGGTTCATCAAGCTCCTGTCATGGCTGTTCAGAATGATGTGGTAAGGAGGTCAGACATTGAAGCTCTTATCAAAGCTCTCAAGCGCTACAAGAAATTTGATTATTGATAGCATAACCAGATAGTGTTTTTGACGTTTATGCTATCTTTGACTGAATCTGGAATTAAACATAGCGTTTGGTAATATATAAGCGCTATCTATGATTTGAGCGGGACAAAATAAAAACACGCGGCCAAAATTCCAACTAAACCGCAATTTTTATGTTTAGCGGGACAAAAAAATTTTGGTTCCCCCATGTTTGTACTGAGCCTAACTCTAAACTTTATTTTTTTCCTTAGCCAAATTTTCAGTTCTAATTCTCTCAGTCTCTCTTCTTCTTTCTTGCATGTTCATCATCTTGGCTCGATTTCGCAATTTTTACTCAATTACTCAGTGTTATCGCCAAATCAAAACCCTAATTGGAATCTTAGTTGCCTGGGAATCTTGGGTTCGTGATAACTTCTCAAACGAAGCAAAATCAGACATCGAAGGTAAATCTGAGTTAGAATATGGTATTGATACGAAGTAGATAAATATCGATTATACGGATTTGAACAGAACAAAGGAGTTCCTAAATTTAGTTGGTGAGTAATTATCTTTCAGAATCATCTTTGTTTGTTGTTGTTTCTTTTGTTGATTGGTATGGTTTAATTTGAGTGTATGTGGAGCTCTGGTGTTTTTTAAAGATGGATAAGACTTGGGTTTGGCATCCAAGGTATGAAATTATTTCTTCTTTACATTACTTTGTGAAGTAAAACTTTCTGCAGAATTCTATATAGAAGTTTTTAATGTTTGTTTGTTACAGGGCTAGCCTTGAGTATCAGACAGGAGCAACTAATTTTGTGCATGCATCAGCAACAAGTCTGGGTAACCCAAGTGTCATATTATGTCCATGCATAGACTGTCGGAATCTTTGTCATCAGGCGACATATACAGTGGTGGATCATCTAGTGATTAGGGGCATGGATGAGAAATACAAGAGGAAACCGTGTTGGAGAAAGCATGGGGATATTAGAACTGCTAAGCCATCTGAAGATCCGAGGTCTGAGTTTGAAGCTTTTGATTTGATTAGGACAGCCTTTTTTGTTGGTGATTCACAGCCTAGTAACCACAGTGAAGATCATAATGATGATGTTGATAGTAAAGAAGAGTTTGAGTTTAGGAAGAAGATAGAAGATGCTGAGACTCCTCTATATCCAAGTTGTTCTAACTACACCAAGATATCTGCAATCATAGGGCTTTACAGGATTAAAGTTAAGATTGGTATGTCAGAGAATTATTTTGATCAACTGCTGAGAATGGTTCATGAGATGCTTCCTAAGGAAAATGTTCTCCCGAGCTCTACAAATGAGATGAAGAAGTTCCTGAAGATGTTTGGGTTTGGATACGACATGATTCATGCATGCACTAACAACTGCATCCTGTACAGGAAGCAGTACACAGAGATGGAAAGCTGTCCAAGATGTAATATGTCAAGATGGGAAAGGGATAAGAACACTGGTCAGGAGAAGAAGGGGATTCCAGCGAAGGTTCTTAAGGTATTTTCCTATAAAAGACAAATTCAGGAGGATGTTTAGATCCAAAAGAGTGGCTGAAGAGTTGAGGTGGCATTACAATAATGCAAGTTCAGATAGTACAATGAAGCATCCAGTTGATTCACTAACTTGGGCCAATGTGAATGATAAATGGCCTGAGTTTTCTGCTGAACCAAGAAACCTCCGTCTTGGTCTTTCTACAGATGGGATGAATCCTTTCTCCCTCCAGAACACGAAGTATAGCACATGGCCGGTATTATTAGTCAATTACAACATGCACCCAACATTGTGTATGAAGGCAGAGAACATTATGCTCACCCTTTTGATCCTTGGGCCAACTGCACCGAGCAATAACATCGACGTCTACTTGGCTCCATTGATAGATGATCTACAGGATCTTTGGCGTGAAGGTATTGTTGTATATGACTCGTTCATGAGGGAGAATTTCACTCTTAAGGCAGTGTTACTGTGGAGTATAACTGATTATCCAGGATTAGGGTCATTGGCAGGATGTAAAGTTAAAGGGAAACAGGCGTGTAATGTGTGTGGGAAGGATACACCCTTTAGATGGTTGAAGTTCAGTCGTAAGCATGTGTATTTGGGCAATAGAAAGAGGCTCAAACCTGATCATCCTTACAAAAGAAGAAAGAAATGGTTTGATAACACTATAGAGGAAGGAAGTGCATGTAGAGTTCAAACTGGAGTTGAGATTTGTGAGATGTTAAAGGATTTCAGAAATGAGTTTGGTAAATCTACAAACAAAAAAGGAAAAAGGAAAAGGAAGGCTAAATGCGAAGATGAGGAGCTGTCAGGTGATGAATATGATGAAGATAGTGATAATTGGAGGTGGAAGAAACGGTCCATACTGTTTGATTTACCTTATTGGAGAAGGTATGTACTTTCATTTTAAATTTCTATATTACAGTTATTTGATTTTTTCATTTGTTTATCCTTTCTCAACTAATCCTTCATATTTTTGGTAGGATATGCCGGTTCGTCACAACATTGATGCATGTGGAGAAGAACGTTTCTGATGCTATACTGGCTATGTTGATGCAATCTGTTAAGTCAAAAGATGGGTTGAAAGCAAGGAAAGATCTGCAAGATATGGGGATTAGGAAGAAGTTACACATTCATGAAGGGGGGAAGAGAAATTTTATGCCTCCAGCTGCTTATTGGTTGAGAAAGGATGAAAAAGTGAAGTTCTGCAAGAGGTTAAGTTTATTCAGAGGTCCGGATGGTTATTCTTCCAATATCTCAAACTATGTTTCATTAGATCCTCCTATGATTGGTGGATTGAAGTCCCACGATCATCATGTCCTTCCCCAAAACCTCCTACCATTTGCTTTGAGAGGATTGCTACCAAATGGTCCTAGGATTTCAGTGATTAGACTCTGTAGCTTCTTCAAAAGGTTGTGTCAGAGAGTTGTAGATCCGGAGAAGCTGTTATTACTGGAGGCTGAGTGTGTAGAGACATTTTGCCAACTAGAAAGATATTTTCCCCCATCCATGTTTGATATAATGTTCCATCTGCCAATACATCTAGCAAGGGAGGCTCGTTTGGGTGGACCTGTTCACTTCAGGTGGATGTACCAATTTGAAAGGTACTCATGTTTTTAATTATCTTACTGTCTTGCTTGTGTTGTCTGCGTCAGTTGAGTAACATAATTTCTGCTTTTCTGTTTGAGTTATAGGTACATGAAAACATTAAAGGCATATGTGAAGAACTATGCAAGACCAGAAGCGTGTATGGCTGAAGGGTATGTGGCTGGAGAGAGTATTGCATTCTGCATGGAGTTCCTACAAAGTTCAGTTCCGGTTCAAGAAACAATAAACAAGAATGAAGATATTGAATGCTCTGACCGCATACTTGAAGGCCGCCCATTTCAGATGTCTGCTCAGGTTGTATTAACTGATAGAGAGCGAGAGATCGCCCATCGATATGTTCTAATGAATATGGCATTGATGAACCCATATGTAGAGTAAGTTTATCCCTTGTCTCATATCTTATCTTATAATTTTAATTAGTGTTTTGAACTAACCTTATGACATTGTGTAACAGTATCCATTTAGAAGAACTACAATTAAAGGATGTAAGGTGTTCTAGAAGTGAGACTTTTTTATGGAAATTACATACAGACAGGTTCTCACAATGGGTAAAAGAAAAGGTTAGATCGTATATCCAAGTAACTACTAGACTCTTTTCATCTGGTTATTTATTAACTTCATTTGTTATATTGTATCTGTAGATCCCTTTTAGCTCAGAAGATCATTCGGAGAAATTAAAATGGTTGGCATATGGACCAAGGAATGTGGCTCAAACCTATAAGGGGTTTGTAGTTAACGGTCATAGGTTTTACTGTTGGGAATGTCCTGAAATCTACTGTACTATCTCTAGAAAGTATGATAAGTGTCGAGATCAGACATAAGTCATAAATACTGGGTGATCATGATGACTTGCTAGAGCCCGCTCATGATCTATAAGTTTAGGACTTATTACCAGTATTGTATGATCCCTAAGGGTCACACACCATAGCTAACGGGAAAGTTAACAAGGAATTAATACGGTAAGATGCAAGGCATTTACTGTATTTGTACAGAGAATTGGGCCAGACAAAATACAGGCTTTTGTCTGATTTGTGTCTTGGGCCCAAAAGCCTAATAGGCCATTAGTTTAATTACTTGGGCCCATATAAGGAAGAGTACAGGCGCCTAGGGCAAACACAACACCCCATCTGCGATTTTGATCCTTAGCCGTCCTCTCTCTCTCTTTTGATTCCAACTTGGTCTAGCAGCCTAATCCAGTAGCTTGTAAGAGTGTGGATACCTAGGAGGAGCCGGTTATCATCAGCTCTTGCAGATCTCTTCATTCCTTTGATCAATCCGCTGCAATCATAAGGTAATGAATCTGATCTGTTTATGATTCAACTGCAAATCACCTAGATCCTAGATGATTATGTGCTAGGTTGTAACCTGTGAATTACACCAATGAACACACATAATCCTACAGTGGTATCAGAGCCTAGGTCGTTTAGTAAATAACCAGTTGGATTTAGTAGTTAATTTGGTCTTGAACCAGAATTAATGAACCGACTCGGTTATGTCAAATTATTGGGCCAATTGGAATTCTGTGGTCTTGGGCCAAGAATTGGGACTATAATTTGTGACCCAACCGAAAACTTTAATAAAACATTAAATTAGAGAGCTTCTAATATTAGAAGTTTCTAATTTTGGCATGTTAGGAAACTTCTAAAAATAGTATGTTTCCGATTTAGAAAGTTTCTAAAATAGTAGGTTTCCCTAAATAGAAAGTTTCCAAATTTAGTAAGTTACCTAAAATGGAAAGTTTCCCAAAATAGTAATCTTCTATTTTGGGAGGAAATCTATTGAAACCTAAAATCCTCAAAACCAATATCAAGCTTGGATGTCTTGCCCAATCTTGTCAGCTACTTAACGCTTATTCAATTACAGATATGGCTTACAGTGTGAGGTGTCTGTTTTTGCGTAAGTAAAGTAGTATATAGTCACTAATTTCATTGGGAGTCCCAGACTTTAGTGATTATTTGGCTGTAAGAGATTGGTTTCCTTGACTGGGCCATCGGGAGTCCCGGGCCTTGAGACATCTGGTGTATTGGGCCTTGGGCCCAATTCACAACCGAGAGTTATTGGATATAACTAGCTGTGTGTATGCTTACCAAGTGAAGCTAATTCCGGGTGACGGCCAGTGGCCCACTTTGGATTTAGCTGAACATGGGTCTCGGAATCATTGCATTCTTATGAGGTTAAACAAAGAAATTTTGAATGCAATGCGAGTTTTCTTATAAGTTATTAAGATTACTCTTTTATGAACTAAATAACTAAAACTCTATTTATCTCTAAATTTCAGTTATGACTAGCACAAACAATCAAAACACTTTCTCGATCCGGTCTGTCCTTGAGATGGACAAACTGAACGGATCAAATTTCTTGACTTGGTCGCGGAACCTGAGGCTAGTCCTCAGGCAGGAGAGAAAGGACTATGTCCTTGAGAGAGCTCTCCCCGAGAGGATCGGGTCCAATGCCTCTCATGCAGTATATGATGCTTGGAATAAGCATTATAATGATGCGGTAGATGTGCGTGGTCTGATATTGGCTACCATAGACTCAGATTTGCTGAAGCAATATGAGAACATGGAGTCGCCAATAGAGATGATCAGCAGCCTGAAATTGAAATTTCAGGAGCAGATAAGAGTTGAGAGATACCAGTTGATTAAGTCTCTCACTAGCTGCAAGCTACCAAATGATCATCCAGTGAGTCCTCATGTCAGTAAAATGATGGGTTACATTGATAACCTGAGGAAACTGGATTATCCAGTTAGCCAAGAATTGGCAACTGAGATCATTCTGCAGTCACTGCCGTCAAGCTATGATAAATTCAGAAGGAACTATATCAAGAAAGGCTTAACGAAGACGCTGACTGAACTGCATGATATGCTCAAGACAGTTGAGCCAAACGTGAAGAGTACCCTGTATAATCTCATAATGGAGAAGGGTAGGTTTACTAAACCTAGTGCTGACAAGGGTGAAGACAAAGTTGTGTTGGAATTGTGTCCAGCAATCTCTGTACTGTCTCTATAACGTAAGAGTATGTCAGTGATCAGACATAAGTCATACAATGCTGGGGGTCATGATGGCTTGCTAGAGTCCGCTCATGATCTATAAGTCTTGGACTTATTGCCTTTATTGTATGATCCCATATGGGTCACACGCTTAAGCTAGCAGGAAATAATGTTGGAACGGCTTAGCAGAAGTACGACAAAAGTGCTAGGCATTTGTCGTACTAAGAGAGAAAGACTAATGGGTCTGATTAAATGGGATTTAATCAGATTGGGCCCAAAAGCCCAAAAGGGAAAGAGAAGGCTTTTAAATGACTAAAAGCCAAGTCTCTTCTCCCATAACCCAACCCTAGCCGCGCCTCTCTCCTCTCTCTGCGCCAGCCTCCTTGTGGTCTAGACCAGTTTCCGGTGATTGCGTGTGTGAGCCTTTGGAGGATCCATCTCTCGGTGTATCTCCCTGATCATTGACCTGTTCTTCTTTCCGCTGCAACAAACAGGTAAAAGGTGAGATCATTATGTTTCTAAATAAGAACACCTAGATCTAATGCATGTTTAGGTTGATATCAATATGAGAATTGAATCAGGATCAACCGAAACTTCCAACAGTGGTATCAGAGCCATTGGTTCTTAGGATTTCTTGTTTAGATTCATTGTTTAGGTTGTTTAATCTGTTTAGATGTGTTTTGAATCCATTACTGATAAGAAAAACACATAAGAAACTGAATTAAATCCTGAACAAACACTTGGATCACAAAAACGAGCTATATGACTCGGGTTTTGTTGATCGGCCAAGGTGTGATCGACCGGCTTGGCCGGTTTGATAATTGGCCTCGGGAACGGACGGTCGGACGCGGTTGGATCGGACGGTCGGGATCGACCGGTCAGACGATCGGACGATCGATCGCAGTCGATCGTTGCGTCGCGTCCCGGCTGTCGCGAGCATCGCGTCCCGATCGCTCGGCGATCATGGAGCGTGCGTCTGTCCCGTCCGCGTCCCAGCACCGTCCCGAACGTCCCGGTGAACCGTCCCGAGCATGCCGAGCGTGTCGATCTCGGATCATGGCGCACGGCTTGCGGCTGGACGATCATTGCTTGATCCGAAAGCTAGGGTTGAGAGTGTTCACGGTTCAACCGGTTCGATTTCGGTTAGCTGGTTCGGTTTAAAACTTGATTAAAATCTTCGTTCTGGTTTAATAAACAGATTTTAATAATTTTATTAAATCTGGTTAAACCGGGATAAGAAATCCAATGTCGAAAGAAATATTGGATTTAGTGCCTAAACCGGGAATTTCTAATTTGATTTGGTTGGACCAAATAAATTGAGAGATTCCGGTTTAGTAAATAACCGGTTGACAATTGTGGTCATCGTAGTAATTAAAACTTGGTTAGACCAGTTTTAATGAACCAGACCGGTTATGTCAATTAATTGGACAATTGGGTCATGTCTTGGACATGGACCAATTCTTGGGCCTCGGGCCAAGAAGTTAAAACAATTGGGCCAGTTAATTGAGTCTTTCTTCAGATTAATTTAAAATCTATTTTATAAAATTATAAAGTCGTTTTTTAAATTAATGTTTCCGAAATTTTATAATTAGAAAGTTTCTTAAAATAGAATTTTCTGAATTTGCGGGTTTTGGATTTTAAAGAAGTTTCTAAAGTTAGAAAGTTTCCGGTTTTAGAAAGTTTCCAATTTTAGAAAGTTTCTAAAAATAGTAGGTTTCCATAAATAGAAAGTTTCCCGAAATAGTAATCTTCTATTTTGGGAATGATTTTAATAAACCTACGAACCTCAAACAATATCAAGCGTTGGATGTCTTGTCCAGGCTATGTCAGCTGTCAAAGCCCATTCAATTGTATTCATGGCCTTACAGTGTGAGGATGTCTGCTTTTGCGTGGGTAAGACGGTTTGTGATTCATAAATGTCATTGGGAGTCCCAGACATTAATGATTACATGACTGTATAGTCCGGTTTTCTTGACTAGGCCATCGGGAGTCCTGGGCCTTGAGACATCAGGGTGGATTGGGCCTCGGGCCCAGATTCACAACCAAGAGTTATATCACGGATATAATTAGCCGATATAGGGCTTACCGATATAAGCTAAGGTTGGGTGACGGCCAGTGGCCCACTTTGATCTTAGTTATATGTGGATCTTGGAATCATTATATTCTATTGAGGGTAACTTATGTTATTGAATATAATGCATGATTAATCATATTATACTTTAATACGAGATTAATCATATTGAACATATAACTAATAACCTTTTTATTTATATATTTCAGATATGACTACTACAAGCACTCAAAACACATTCTCGATCCGGTCTGTTCTCGAGAAGGAGAAGCTGACTGGAACGAACTTCCTGACATGGTCAAGGAACTTGAGGCTGGTCCTCAAGCAGGAGAAGAAGGATTATGTCCTTCGAGATCCCCTCCCCGAGAGGCCTCTTGCCAATGCTGCCAGGACTCTGCACAATGCTTGGGAAAAGCATTCGTCAGATGAAAATGATGTTTATTGCCTGATGTTGGTGACAATGACTCCTGAGCTGCAAAAACAGTTCGAAAGTGTATTGTCTCCAATCGAGATCATGGCAAGCCTGAAATCGCTTTTTCAGGAGCAGGCTAGGACCGAGAGGTTCCAGACAGTTAAGAACCTCTTGGACTGTAAGTTGGCTGCGAATGCGGCAGTGAGTCCTCATGTGTTGAAGATGATGGGTTATCTCGATCATCTTCACAAACTCGACTGCCCAATCAGCCAGGAACTTGCCTGCGACATCATTCTGCAGTCTTTACCTGCAAGCTATGATCAGTTCATTCTGAACATTAACATGCATGGCTTGAGTAAGACACTGCCTGAGCTTCACGGAATGCTCAAGACTGCAGAGCCCAACTTGAAGAAAACCGCCAAGGACCCCAATGTACTTATGGTACAAAAGGGCAAGGGGTTTAAGAAGTCTTCTGCTAAGGATAAGGGAAAGGCCAAGGGTGTCCAAGTCGAGGACAAGGACACGCCAAAGCCCAAGCCCAAGTCCAAAGCTGGGCCAACTGACATGTGCAGGTTCTGCAAAGAACTGGGGCATTGGAGAAGAGATTGCAAGAAATTCCAGGAAGGTCTAAAGGAATTAAAGAAGAAGACTTTCGAGACTTCTTCATCAGGTATTTTTGTTATAGAAGTTAATACAACTACTTCTGATAATACCTCATGGGTCATGGATACTGGTTGTGGGGCTCATATTTGTACTAATATGCAGGCACTCAGCAACAGTAGAAGGCTGAAGCAAGGACAAGTGGAACTACGAGTTGGGAATGGAGCGAAAGTTTCAGCACTAGCTGTAGGAACTTACTTGTTGTCTTTACCTTCGGGATTGATTTTAGAACTTAATAATTGTTATTTTGTACCTGCTATAAGCAGAAATATTATTTCAATTTCTTTGTTGGATTTGGAAGGTTATGATTTTTCAGTTAAGAATAAATTATGTTCCTTCAATCGCAACAATTTGTTCTATGGTTCTGCCCCTCTTACGAACGGGCTTTACATACTCGATCAATCCGCGCCAATTTATAACATTAATACAAAACGGTTTAAACCTAATGAGGAAAACCGAACGTTTCTATGGCATTGTCGTTTAGGGCACATCAGCGAGAAACGCATCAAGAGGCTCCATTCGAATGGACTTCTTGGCTCATTTGACTTTGAGTCATGTGAGAAATGCGAATCATGCATGATGGGCAAAATGACACGGGCCCCCTTTAATAAACCTAACGAGAGGGCCAGTGACTTATTGGGCCTGATACACACTGATGTGTGTGGCCCAATGTCCACTAATGCAAGAGGAAACTATCAGTACTTCATTACCTTCACTGATGATTTCAGTAGGTATGGATATGTTTATTTGATGAAACATAAGTCTGAATCTTTTGAGAAGTTCAGAGAATTCCAAAATGAAGTACAGAACCAACTTGGCAAAAGCATTAAGGCTCTTCGGTCCGACCGAGGAGGAGAATACTTAAGCCAAGAATTCAGTGATCATCTGAGAGAGTGTGGGATCGTATCCCAACTCACTCCTCCTGGAACACCTCAATGGAATGGTGTGTCTGAGAGGAGAAATCGGACCTTATTGGATATGGTTCGATCTATGATGAGTCACACAGACCTTCCAATATCCCTTTGGGGATATGCTCTGCTAACAGCAGTGTTCACTCTAAATAGAGCGCCATCAAAAGCAGTAGCAAAGACACCATATGAATTATGGAATGGAGAAGCTCCAGTGCTGTCTTACCTAAGAATTTGGGGTTGTGAAGCCTATGTTAAGAGATTAATCTCAGATAAGCTTACACCAAAATCTGATAAATGCTACTTCATTGGTTATCCACGGGAAACCAAGGCTTATTACTTCTATCTACGTTCCGAGAACAAGATCTTTGTTGCCCGGGATTGTAACTTTCTTGAGAGGGAGTTTCTCTCTAAGAAAGACAGTGGGAGTAAGGTACTGCTTGAAGAAATTCAAGATGAACAGGATACTGCTCAACCTAATGAGGAAGAGCAGCAGGAGGATCTACAAGAAATTGTAGAGCCTGAACCTGTAGTACCTGAAGTTCGAAGATCCGGGAGGATCCGTCACGAACCCGAGAGATATCAGGGATTCCTCGTGACTGACTGTCATGATCTTTTGATCATTGATGGTGATGAACCATCGAACTTCAATCAAGCCATGATGGGCCCAGATTCCTCTAAGTGGCGCAAGGCCACTGATTCCGAAATGGACTCCATGTCGGTCAACCAAGTTTTTTCGTTGGTTGACTTACCCGTTGGTGTAAAAGCCATCGAGTGCAAATGGATCTTCAAGAAGAAGATTGACGTGGATGGAAATGTCCAGATTTATAAAGCCAGGTTGGTGGCAAAAGGTTTCAGACAAGTTCACGGTGTGGACTACGATGAAACTTATTCACCAGTGGCTATGATGAAATCTATTCGGATTCTACTAGCAACTGCAGCTTTTCATGATTATGAAATTTGGCAGATGGACGTGAAAACCGCCTTCCTGAATGGTATTCTGGAAGAGGATGTGTATATGACGCAACCTGACGGTTACATAGATCCAAAGAATGCTGGGAAAGTATGCAAGCTTCATAAATCCATTTATGGATTGAAGCAAGCATCGAGGAGCTGGAATCTTCGTTTTGATGAAGCGATCAAGCAATTTGACTTCATTAGAAACGAAGAAGAACAATGCGTGTATAAGAAATCTAGTGGGAGCAAGATTGTATTTCTTATCCTGTATGTCGATGACATACTGCTTCTCGGAAACGACATTCCAATGCTGAAGTCTGTAAAGGACTGGCTTGGAAGTTGTTTTTCCATGAAAGACATGGGTGAAGCCGCATACGTTCTTGGAATTAGGATCTATCGGGATAGACCTAAGAGGCTGATAGGCTTGTGTCAAGACTCATACATTGACAAAGTCCTACAAAGATTCAGCATGAAAGATTCCAAGAAGGGCTTCACGCCAATGGTACATGGCACAACGCTAAGCAAGAAGCAGAGCCCTACGTCGGCTGCTGAGCTTGAGCGCATGAAGAATATTCCTTATGCGTCTGCAATAGGATCTGTCATGTATGCCATGATCTGTACTCGTCCTGATGTTGCCTATGCATTGAGCATGACGAGTAGATACCAGTCAAATCCAGGTGAAAACCATTGGATTGCCGTAAAGAATATCTTGAAGTATCTAAGACATACTAAGGATAAGTTCTTGGTGTACGGTGGAAGTGATGTGCTTAAAGTCAGTGGATTCACGGACGCAAGTTTCCAGACAGACACAGATGATTTCCGGTCACAGTCCGGTTATGTCTTTTGTCTGAATGGCGGTGCAGTAAGTTGGAGAAGCTCCAAGCAGGACACCGTTGCTGATTCCACTACAGAAGCTGAATATATCGCCGCCTCAGAAGCAGCGAAGGAAGCTGTTTGGATACGAAAGTTCATTATGGAACTAGGTGTGATACCAGATGCGGCTGAGCCTCTGGCACTGTTTTGTGACAACAATGGTGCTATAGCTCAGGCAAAGGAACCAAGATCACACCAGAAATCCAAGCATGTTCAAAGAAGATATCACTTGATACGTGACATCATTAATAGAAAGGAAGTCAAGATCAGCCGAGTTCCGACAGATGATAATGTCGCTGATCCGTTGACAAAGCCACTCCCAAGGCCTAAGCTCGAGTTCCTGACTGAAGCTGTAGGCATTAGAAACATTGAAATGTAATCTAAATTTGAGTGGGAGTTTTGTGAGCTTTATTTTAGTTATTTGATATGTTCTTGTAAAACATTATTATTTATGTTTTAATGAAATTATTATTTCAAGATTATTTTAACTGTGATGAAATAATCGTTCCAAAATGATATGAACCATTTTATAGGTCATCGAAGTAAATGATTTGATCTTGAGTCATCGAAGTCATTTAGCTTGATCATGAGATCCTATATTTGATAAATGTTTTATATCATCCTGTCCCTAGTCGAAGGTTGTTGAAATTGGAACACCAACAACCGTGTAAGACTGGATTGGTACGTGACTTATGACAAAGTCTCAGTGTGTCATAGATGCTCGGCATCAAAGTCAGTACATAGGTGTATGTTGGGAACATACGACCGGACATGACCCGCTAATAAGAACTCTTCAGGATATTTATATCTGTGTCATAAGAGATTCTTACTACGACTATAGAGTATAGTCCTTAGACCTGAGTTCGCATGCATGTGGCTGCATATGGACTGATGTACTTTGATCATTGTCTAACGCTATCATTCTGTGATAGCTATAAGGACCTTGTTTGGGTACATCATGAAATGAGTAGTTTACAGTGATGGAACAAGATGGGATTTGTCCCTCCAATATAAATGGAGTGAATATCTCTAGGCCAATCGGAGATTTGAATACTGGAAAACGCATGGCCATGCTCAAACGGACTTTCCCGAGTCGTTTGTATTGTCAGTATCAAATCAGAGTCCGATGAACAAGATTAGGCTTTATAAGGATGACACTAATCTTGCCTTATGACTAATCGAGATATTGAGACGAAAGGGATTATGAATACAGAGATTCCAGTTCAAGTGGGAGATTGTTGGAATTGTGTCCAGCAATCTCTGTACTGTCTCTATAACGTAAGAGTATGTCAGTGATCAGACATAAGTCATACAATGCTGGGGGTCATGATGGCTTGCTAGAGTCCGCTCATGATCTATAAGTCTTGGACTTATTGCCTTTATTGTATGATCCCATATGGGTCACACGCTTAAGCTAGCAGGAAATAATGTTGGAACGGCTTAGCAGAAGTACGACAAAAGTGCTAGGCATTTGTCGTACTAAGAGAGAAAGACTAATGGGTCTGATTAAATGGGATTTAATCTGATTGGGCCCAAAAGCCCAAAAGGGAAAGAGAAGGCTTTTAAATGACTAAAAGCCAAGTCTCTTCTCCCATAACCCAACCCTAGCCGCGCCTCTCTCCTCTCTCTGCGCCAGCCTCCTTGTGGTCTAGCAGCCAGTTTCCGGTGATTGCGTGTGTGAGCCTTTGGAGGATCCATCTCTCGGTGTATCTCCCTGATCATTGACCTGTTCTTCTTTCCGCTGCAACAAACAGGTAAAAGGTGAGATCATTATGTTTCTAAATAAGAACACCTAGATCTAATGCATGTTTAGGTTGATATCAATATGAGAATTGAATCAGGATCAACCGAAACTTCCAACAAGTTGTCCAGACTTTGAATCATGGCAAGCCTGTGTCTTCTGAGCCCGAATCAGATACATCTTACGTTGGTAAGTGCTGCTACTGTAAAGAGGTTGGGCATTGGAAGAGAGATTGCATTAAATTCATGGAAGATTATGAGGAGTTGAAGGTGATGTATGAGACTAATTCCTCAGGTATTCATGTTATTACTTCAAGTTCTACCTTATAGGTATTGGATACTGGTTGTGGCACTGATATTTGTTATAATATGCAGAGCCTAAGCAACAGTAGAACGTTGAAGGAAGGACAAGTGGAACTGCGTGTCTTGAAGGAGCTATGGATGCTGCCTCAGCCGTAGGGTTTTCACTTGTAGATGCCTTTGAGGCTTGGTTTTGCATTAAGTAATTGCTACAATGTACCTGCTTTAAGCAGAGTTGTCTTTCATTTTCTTGTAAGAATTTGAATGTTTTTCATTTTGATAAAAGACAAGTTTTGTTCTTTTGATCTTAATGAAATATTAATTGTAGCACCCTGTTCATTGAATGGGTTTTATATCTTAAACCAAAGAGTGCCTAAATGTAACATAAATACCGAATTGGTTTAAATCTGATGAATTAAACCTGATTTTTCTTGGCGTAAATGTTTTGGTCACATAGAGTGAGTCGGATTCAGAAATCCCATAGTTATGGACTTTTGGGCTCATTTGATCGGATATCTTATGAGACTTGAATTCTGCTTACTGGACCAAAATACAAAGGGCCCATCTTAGCCGAGCTAGAGAAAGGCCCAAAGGCTTATTGGACCTTGAACATACTCATGTATGTGGCCCGATGAGCAGTAATGCCAGAGAAAATTTCCTGTACTTCATTATATTTACTGATTACTTCAGTGAGTATGACTGTGTTCATTGATGAGACACGAGTCGGAATTCTTTGAAATGGTCGAAAGAGTTCCAGAATGAGGTATAGAATCTGAGTGACAGAAGTATTGAGACTCTGGATTAGATCACGAGTGAGAATACTTAAGTCATTGATGGTGTGATCATCTGAATGAGTGTGAAGTCGTTTCACAGCTCATTTCTCCTGAAAACCTTGAGGTGTTTCTGTGAGAAAGAATCAGATCTTATTAGAAATAATTAAAGATGAGTCACACGAATCTTCCATGATATTCTTTAAGAATAACGCTCTAGAAATATCTAAGTTTACGCTGAAATAGTTCCACCAATATCAGTTGAAAGACACCACATAAATGTGGACTGGAAATGATCCAAATTCGTCTTTACTGAGTATTTGTAGTTGAGCTACTTCGCTGGTTGTCCTAGGGAAACCAACCAAGGCTTGTTACTTTTTACGTCCATTCCGAAAACAAAGTTAGGTTGTTCGGAATTCTGTTTTCTAAAAGGAAAGTTACTTTCCAAGAAGAATAGTGGGAGTAAAAGTATAACTCGAAGAAATTCGAGAAATACAGGAGGCTGCTCAACCTGTTGAGGGAGAGCAGCGGATGGATTTACAGATTTCTGTAGAATCTACACCTGTAGAGCCTGAAGTTCGCAGATCTGAATGAATCCGTCACTAATCCGAGAGTGATTTCTTGTGATTAGTTGCCATGATCTGATGATCATTGAAAGTGACGAACCTGCGAAATTCACAGAATCGAAAGTGAGCCCGGACTCCGAAAAATTATACTGTATGTAAGTTAGCTTCATCGATCCATTCATGGATAGAAGCAAGCATATCGGAGTTGGAATCTTCGTTCTGTTGAAGTAGTCAAGGTTTTGACTTGAACAGGAACGAAGTGGAACTGTGCGTTTACTAATAGATAAGTGGGAGCGATGTTGCATTTCTCATAGTGTATGTCGATGACATACTGATTCTCGGAAATAACGTCCCAATGCTGCAGTCGGTAAAGGACTGGCTTGGGAGTTGGTTTTATGATTGACATTGGTAAAGCCACGTATGTTCTTGGATTTTGGATCTAAAGATAGAGATCCAAAAGAGCTGATAGGACAAAGTCAGGATTCTTATATTGACAAAGTCCTACACGTTTTCAGCATTCCAAGAAGGGTTTTATGCCAATGTCACATGGCATTACGTTAAGCAAGAAACAGTGTCCTACGATATCTGCTGAGCTTGAATGCATTGATGAGATTCCATATGCGTCGGCAATTGGATCTATCATGTATGCCATGACACGTACTTGTTTTGATATTGCTTTAATGTTAAGCAAGACAAGAAAAGACCAGTCAAATCCAGCAAAGAATCACTGGATAGACGTAATGAATATCCTCAAGTATTTGGAAAATACTTAGGATAAGTTCTTGATTTACGGAGAAAGTGAGGTGCTACAAGTCGGTAGAGTCTGAAAGGCAAGTTTCCAACAGACAAAGATGATTTCCGGTCACAGTCCGGTTATATCTTGTGTCTGTCTGGCGGTGCAAGGCACTGTTGCTGACTCCATGACTTAAGCTGAACATTTCGCAGCTTGGGTAGCGGCGAAAGAGGTTGTTTGGAAAGAAGAGTTCATCACTGAACTTGATGTGATTCCCAGCATAGATGAGACTAGCTGCACATCAGAGGTCCAAACACCTTGAGGGTAGGTATAACCTATTTCGTGAGATAAATGACAGAGGTGTTAAGTAGATCAGCAAGTTTCAACGAATGAGAACGTTGCTAATCTATTAACGAAGCCACTCCTTAGGCCTAAGCACGAGTCGCGGACTGTAGCTGTAGGATATGTAAAATTAAGATGTAGTCTTAATTTCAGTGGGAGTTTGTAAAGGGCTTTATTTAGTTGTTTTGAAAGGTTCATGTAAACATAATATTTTATGTTTATGAAATTTATGAAATTTATGATTTCTGGATTATTTTAACTGTGATATAAATAATCGTTCCAAAATGATTCATGTCATTATATATGGGCCATCGAAGTACATGAGTAGACTTGATCCTGAAACCCATATTTAACGAAATGACATAAATCATAGTGTCCATAGTCGAAGGTTGTTGAAATTGGAACACCAACAACCACTTGAGACTAGATTGTGTTGAGACTTATGACCAAGTTTCGAGGGGTCATAGATGCGCGGCATCAAAGTCGACACATAGGTATATGTAGGGGAGCATATGACCGGACATGGCCCGCTGATGAGAACTCTACAAGATATTAATATTTGTGTCATAAGAGGTTCTCATATACGACTATAGAGTATAGTCCTTAGACCTGAGTTCGCATGCATGTGGCTGCACATGGATTGATGCACTTTGATCATTGTCTAACGCTGTTTCGTAACTGGGAGCTATAAGGACCTTGGTTGGGTGTATTATAAAGTGTGTAGTTCATTGTGATGGAACAAGATGGGATTTGTCCCTGCCGTTTAACGGAGGTAATATATCTAGGCCAATCGGAGACTTGATAGCTGGTAAGAGAGTGGTCACTCCCAAACGGACTTGCCCAAGTCGTTTGCATTGTCAGTATCAAATCTGGTCCGATGAACATGGTCTGGCTATATAAGGATGACACGCATCTTGCCTTATGCCATATCGAGATATTGAGACAAAAGGATTAGGGAATGTAGGATTCCAGTACAAGTGGGAGATTGTTGGGAATGTCCTGAAATCTACTGTACTATCTCTAGAAAGTATGATAAGTGTCGAGATCAGACATAAGTCATAAATACTGGGTGATCATGATGACTTGCTAGAGCCCGCTCATGATCTATAAGTTTAGGACTTATTACCAGTATTGTATGATCCCTAAGGGTCACACACAATAGCTAACGGGAAAGTTAACAAGGAATTAATACGGTAAGATGCAAGGCATTTACTGTATTTGTACAGAGAATTGGGCCAGACAAAATACAGGCTTTTGTCTGATTTGTGTCTTGGGCCCAAAAGCCTAATAGGCCATTAGTTTAATTACTTGGGCCCATATAAGGAAGAGGACAGGCGCCTAGGGCAAACACAACACCCCATCTGCGATTTTGATCCTTAGCCGTCCTCTCTCTCTCTGTTGATTCCAACTTGGTCTAGCAGCCTGATCCAGTAGCTTGTAAGAGTGTGGATACCTAGGAGGAGCCGGTTATCATCAGCTCTTGCAGATCTCTTCATTCCTTTGATCAATCCGCTGCAATCATAAGGTAATGAATCTGATCTGTTTATGATTCAACTGCAAATCACCTAGATCCTAGATGATTATGTGCTAGGTTGTAACCTGTGAATTACACCAATGAACACACATAATCCTACATTTACACCGAGGACTTAAAGTGCAAGACTTAGAACAGTGGAGATAGTTATGAGGCCTTTACAATGTGTAGAGCTAGTGCAAGAGATAACAAACATATGGCTGATATGGTTGTCTACTGTGGAGTAATACATCAAATCATTTTGCTAAATTACCATAAGTTTGAGATTCCACTATTCAAGTGCAAGTGGGACAACAAAGGAAATGGTGTAAAAGAAGAAGAAGGGTTTACACTAGTGAATCTGAATGTCAACCAAACTGCATATACCCAAGATCCTTTTATTTTGGCTTCGCATGCGAGACAAGTATTTTATTCCAGGGATGATGATTCAAATTGGTCAGTAGTGATGAGGGCTCCACCGAGAGGGTATCATGAGCTTGAGACAGAGGCAAAGTTTGTTGTTGCACCTCAGTGTTTTCTAGAAAGTGAAGATTTGGGGAATGAGTCTTCTGATGACGAGAGTTTCTTTGATAGAGAAGATTGTGAAGGAGTCTTAGTAGTGGATCAATAGGGATAGGCTTAGTTTTTAAATCTTTCTCGTATATTTGAAACATTTAGTTCTATTTCAGGTGATCAAACATGCCCAAGAAGGTGGAAGAAATCAAGCCGAGATGCAGTAACCGTCAACAAGGCATCTCACCAGTCCATGCAAAGTTATCTAGCAGACGTGTTAAGGGAGCTATAAGTAATGTGACTAAGAAGCGGAAGAAGAAGCAGCTGTCCAGCAGACGTGATAAGTTGTCCATCAGACAAGACTAGCATGTGGAGGAAATGCAGGTGGATGATCAGACAATGGAGAAGGAGCGAATGGAAGAGGAAGGAGAGAAACATCTGGATGATAAGGCAGAAGAAAAGGATCAAAGTGAAGAAGAAGGAGAAAAGCAGATGGATGTTCAGGAAGAGGAAGAGGAAGTTGAATGACCAGACAGATGAAGAGGAAAGAGAGAAGCAGGATGAAGCCCATACACATGAAGAGAAAAGAGATAAGCAGGATGAAGCCCATACACATGAAAAGCAAAGAGAGAAGTAGGATGAAGCCAAGACACATGAAGAGGAAAGAGAGAATCAGGATGAAGGCCAAACACCTGAAGAAACTGTGCAACCAACAACTGTAGAAGCGCAGACAAATGAAGAAACTGTGGAACCAACAAAAGCCAAGAAAAGGAAAACAATAGGACCAACTAAGATGCGTGGAGTTGCTAAACACCATGAAGACAAGGTTGAAGTTGAATGGAATTCTCTTGGTGAACATGTGGGTAAAGGATCAGTACTGCTTTCATCTTTCATTGGTCCTCTGGTGAGAGAACATGTGTCAGTCCTTCTTGATGACTGGAGACACTTGGATCCATCGATAGTGGACATAATGTGGGATGAAATTCAGGTATCTCATGAACATTGATTTGAATTTAGTTCTCATCAGAGTCTATTTTGTAACAACTTATTGTTTAGCTTTGTTTGAGTGTAGGGAAGGTTCAATTTAACTGAAGAGTGGCAAAAAGATCTTGTTTTCATGCAGATGGGTTGTTTGTGGAGGAGTTCTAAGTCTAGGCTCCTCTCTAAAATTCGAAAATCAAATAAGAAGCAGATTGCTGACCTGAGTCCAAGTAACATCGAGTCTAAAACAGCATGGAAAAATTGGGTTAAGCGGAAAACTGATGAAAAATTTGAGGTTGTGTATTTCAAACTCTAATGGTGATTTATGTGTATTTTATTGTATATTAACTGTGTGTTTCTCTATGTAGGATGTAAGTGAAAAGTTTAGGGAACGGAGGAAGGGCCAGATTCCACATACCACCAGTCGTAAAGGAATGATTCGCTTAGCTGATGAAATGGTATGCTATATGTTAAGAATCTTCGTGTAGCACGCATACCTGATGTGACTTTGTCATTTGCAGAAGAAAAAAAGTTCAGACCCTAGCAAGGTGACTAGGAGCTTGGTATGGGTAGGAGGGCACACTCATTCAGATGGGAGACCAGTGAGAGCAAAATTATCTCAAACGATTGTAAATTATATGTGATTATTCTGCAGATTATATGTATAACTCATTCTAACTCTGTTGTTCTATTTGTGTCAGGAACAAATACGATCAGTTGATAGTGAAATGGCATCTACAGATAGCGCTAGCATCAGAGAAGATGTCGTGAGTCAGGTGTTAGGAAGAGACAAACCTGGAAGGCTAAGAGAGATGGGCAGAGGGGTCACTGCAACCAGACTGTCATTCTTTCAGGCGAGAGATGTGAAAAGCCCCATCCCGGCCATAGGCCCTAGACGGATGCCTCTCATTATACCCATTCCAAAAATACGTCCTATTTAAAATTTTCCCTTAGGAACTAAGTATTCCTCGGATCTCGTATTGACTTCTAGTCCTAGATCCTTCATACTTAATACTACGCAGCGGGAATCCTTACTTAACATTTCTATCGTTCTTCTAAAGAACTATCCATCTGTGAACCTCTTATAACCTTATTGAGTTTCCTTAAAACTCTTTCGAGGTTCCGTTCATAATCAATCATTCTAACATCCTAAGTATTTTACTTAGTTTGTTTCATTCAACTTATTCCGTTCTCCTATTCAGCTCTATTCCTTCTTTAGAACAATAGAAGAGTTCTGGAATGTGTACCTTAGCCTTTGGTGAATCCGGTGTGAAGCTAGATCCGTGTTCAGCTTAGCTCATCCTTTCAACAACTCCTAGAACACACCCCCTTTGTACTTAGTAATTCAACCAACCATCCCCACATGACCGAGTACAAAAGAGGTCTTCATGTTCTTCCTTTGACCACCATTCACTTCCTGCTTCATCCTTGTCTCCTTTTTCATTCATGTTCATATGGCCGATCCGCGTCCCGACCGTCCTGGATCCGCGACCGTATCGCGTTCCGCGGTCATACATGTTCGTCCATGTGTTCATCCGTACGTTTGTCACAGACATCCGTAAGGCCATCCGTGTGACCACCACGGTCGTCCGTGAACAGACGCAACTGTTCGTGAATGGACACGACCGTTCGTGAACGGACGCGACTGTCCGTGAACGGTTACGGTCGTCCGTCACGACCCGCGTGCATCCGTGTACGACCCACGGTAGTTTTTACCGTCCCGCGGATGTACGTGATCGACCCGCGGTCGTCCGTATCATCCCGCGGACGTACGTGATCGACCCGCGGTCGTCCGTATCGTCCCACGGACGTACGTGATCGACCCACGGTCGTCCGTATCATCCCGCGGACGTACGTGATCGACCCGCGGTCGTCCGTATCATCACGCGGACGTACGTGATCGACCCGCGGTCGTCCGTATCGTCCCACGGATATACGTGATCGACCCGCGGTCGTCCGTATCGTCCCACGGACGTACGCCCACGTCCCGCGGTCGTCCGTGATCGTCCCGCGGTCGTCCGTGAACAGACACGACTGTCCGTGAACGGACACGACCGTACGTGAACGGTCACGGTCGTCCGTACGTGACCCGGTCCGCGGTCATCCGTACTCGACCCACGTTCACCCGAGCACCATCCGCATTCGTCCGTGCACGTCCGCGTTTGTCCGTGACGGTTACGGTTAATCGTGATGATCCGCGGTCGACCGTGTACGACCCACAGTCATGCGTGAATGACCCGCGGTCGAACGTGCGCGACCCGCGGTCGTCCGTGAACGACCCACAGACGGTTGCCGGGAATTTTCTTCAAATCTTCAATCTGATCTTCAATCTTTTTCTGGGTAATTCCTCTTGTTTCCCAGCCTTCTTTCTCATTAGAAAACCCTTCTAAATCGCTCATGAACAGCCGGTCAATGCCCATAAGCATTCCGGCCAAAATACCCCTTTTTCTCTCGGTTTTTGTTGGCCTTTGCCTTAGGAAAAATCAGGGAATTTTTCCATGGAGAGATGATGTCGAAAATGGCTTCCTTGGGGTCTATTTATAGCCCTCAAACTCGCCCACAACTTCCCTTGGGAAAGGGTGTATTGGTTGGCCGAATGGACACAATCCTTCATTGGTGTCCATTCGCCATTGTACCCCTTGGTCAGCTAGTATCACTAGCTGACCAGCTGACCCAACACTTGAACACTCAAGCTAGCTGGGTTGAGCTGATTGCCAGCTGACCCAGCTGACCAGCTGGACTGTTCAGCTCGTTTCAGCTAAACTCTCTTGGTTCAGCTCGTTTCCTCTTAGCTAAGCTGCCGTCGAGCTGAGCTTAGCTTCTTTTCTAGGCAACGGAACCCTTCTCTTGGTCCATTAGACTCTTGTCCACGTTCCGGTCCATGCCTTGCCCCCCCCAAACGTCTAGGGTGGGGTTAGTATCCCGGTTTGCGGGTACTACAAGTCTACCCCCCTTAAAAGGGATTCGTCCTCGAATCCGAATCAAGGTGTTTTCCCATCTTAGTAAATCTCTTACTAGATCATAATCAGGTCTTTTGTGTTGGGAATCCGAGCAGATTCTACCGTATTCAGAATCCTCGCGAGTTCCCGATAGCCTAGGATCTAGGGTCTAGTTAATTGAATCATGGATCTCACCTCGTGATTACCTGGTGTTTGGCAGCGGAAGATTGATCAGGTAGCACGAGATCTATTGCGCCTCAGATGCTGCGCCTCTATCGTAGTCCACACGCACACAAGCTGGAATCCGCCGGGTTGCTCGCGCCGGTGCTCGGATCTCTTTGGGACCATAGTTTCTAGAGGAAGAGCTTCTGTTTTCTATCAAGAAAACTCTCTGGGGCGGCTCTCTTCATCTAGGTCGAAAATCATAAGATCACTTATATATCGACTCTCTCATAAACCGAAACATCAGTTTCGGTTTCGCCACTGTGTCGACCGACACATCCATTGATGTCGATCGACACAAGTCTTGTATCGACCGACGCACCTAATGGTGTCGATCGATACACCTCTTTGAAACTCAATTCGATGCGTATCTAATACACATCGATCAGACCATATGCCAATGATCTATCCCATGCAGAGTATATCCAACTTGCTTAGGTGTGTGACCCTGTAGGTTCACACGATACTGGAAATGAGTTACAACTCATTTGTCATAAGCGGTTTCTAGCAAAACGTTATGACTACCCAGTACCACATGAATTGTCCGATCTCGACAATACAACTATCTCTAGAGTTCGTACAATGTGATTTCAGGACATAATCCCAACAATCTCCCACTTGCACTGGAATCACCTATTCCTATAATCCCTTCGTCTCTACATCTCGATATGGCATAAGGCAAGAGACTGTGTCATCCTTATTATAGCCAACATCATGTTCATCGAACTTCTGATTCATACTGATAAAACAAACGACTGACAATCACCTCGTTTGAGCACGGCCATGTATTTTCTCAGTATCAAATCTTCGATGGGCCCTGAGATATTTATCTCCCGTTACACAGGAGGGACAAATTCCATCTTGTTCCATCCCTGTTTCTATACATACTTCATGATACGTCGAAACAATGCCGTTATAGCCGCCAGTTACGGAACGACGTTTGACAAGGTCAAAGCGCACCAATTCATATGCTAGAAAGCATGATGAACTCAGGTCTAAGGACTATACTCTATAGTCGTAATGAGAACCTCCCATGACACTTATATATAACTATCCTGTGGAGTTCTCATTAAGCGAGTCATGTCCGATCATATGTTCATCAACATATATCTATGTGACTGACTGTGATAATCATATCATTGACTCCATGAAACTTAGTCCAACAGTCACCTCACATACTAGTCTGCGCGGTTGTTAGTGTCCCATTTTAACAACCTTGACTAGGGACAATCATAATTTATGTCATCTTTTAATTATAGGGTTTCATGATCAAGTCTTCAACTTGATGACCTATAAGATGACCATAAAGTACTTTGGGACCATTATTTAATTATCCAATAATTAAATAATACTGATGTCAGTTTTAACTTACACAAACACTACCAAAGCATGTCTATGTAAAGTTTACAACATAACTAAAATAACTCCCACTAGAATCAAGATCATCTTTTCAGATATCTTATACCTACAGCAACAGAATAAATTTCGTGCTTAGGTTGTGGGAGAGAGTGCGGTGCTATTGCTTGAAACAATTTCAACAAATTACACCGCCATTCAGAGAAAAGCACTATTCTACGGTCTACTGCTTGGAGCCTTTCCAACAGTTAGTACCGCTATTCAGACAAAGAGATATAACCAGGTGGGAACCGGGAATCGTCTTTGTCCGACTAACTACTTTCAACTGGTTCGTCACTTTATCAGTTCACCACGAACCTATCCTTAGTGTTTCTCAACACTTGGGATATTTCTGGTAACTATTCAGTGACTATTACCGGAGTACATTGGTATTTTCTCGTCATACTTTATGCTTAAGCTGCATCTAGACGAGCGCAAGATATGGCATTCATGATGGATTCTATTGCATCAGCATAAGTAATCACACTCATTAATACTAGTTCAGACAGTGTTCAAAACACTTCTTCTTGCTAATATCGTTACTAGCTCAGCCAGTGTCCAAGACACTGCATCTCGCTTGGATAATTGCCATAAGACCTTTGGTATGAAGCCATTCTTGGAATCAAGCACATTTGAACTGTCCAATACCTTATGAACATAAGGATTTTGACACGATCCAATTAGCCTACTTAATCTATGTCAATAGATTCTTATTCCAAGAATTCACTCGGCTATTCCCATGTCTTTTGTTTAAATTTGACTTCCGACCTAAATCTTGACAAGACTTTAGCGTCGGAACGTCGTTCATGAGATTCAAGTATGTTATCTACATACTGTGTGAGAATTGCCATTACGCTCCCACTAGTCTTCTTGTAAACGCATGGTTTCTTTTCTTTCTGATCAAGTCAAAACTTTTGACTACATTATCAGAATGTTGATTCCAACTCCAAGATGTTTGTTTCAACCCAGAAATGGATCGGTGAAACTAACATGCATACCCAGCCTATTTTCGGAGTTGGGGCTTACCACCGCTTCTTTGAATTTCGCATGCTCGTCACTTTTCAATGATCAATGGATCACGACAATTGGTTACGAGAAATCACTCTCGAGTTAGTGACGGATCCTTTCGGATCTGCGAATTTCAGGCTTCACAGTTGCAGATCCTACAGTACTTTGTAGATCTTACCGCTGCTCTCCCTTAACAGGTTGAACATCTTACTGTGTTTATCGAATTTCTTCGATGTGTACTTTTACTCCCACTGTTCCTTTTGAAAGTATCACCTTTCTTAAAAGACACAATTCTGGGCAACAAAAAGTACTAAGCCTTGGTTTCCTCAGGACAACCAGCGAGGTAGAACCTATCAGATATAGATTCAAGTTCGTTTGTTGACTACTGTCTTACACAAACCTTGCAATCCCAATTAATCAGAAAAACAGATTTGGAAATCACCCAGTCCACATCCAATGTGGTGTTTTTGTTGGAATTGTGTCCAGTAATCTCGGTACTGTCTCTAGAAAGTAAGAGTATGTCAATGATCAGACATAAGTCATACAATGCTGGGGGTCATGATGGCTTGCTAGAGTCCGCTCATGATCTATAAGTCTTGGACTTATTGCCTTTATTGTATGATCCCATATGGGTCACACGCCTAAGCTAACAGGAAAATGTGTAGGAACGGCTTAGCAGAAGTACGGTAAAAGTGCTAGGCATTTACTGTACTAAGAGAGACTAAAGGGCCTGATTAAATCCATGGGATTTAATTAGAACTGAGAATTGGGCCCAAAAGCCCATGAGAACTAAAGGGAGTTTTAATGAATAAAACTTGACCTAAAAGTTCTCTAATTTTTCTCAGCCTCCTGCGCCAGCCTCCTCTCTCTCTGCGCCTCCTCTCTTGTGGTCTAGCAGCCTTCTTCCTGACGGTGTGCGTGTGTGAGCCTTTGGAGGATCCATCCCTTGGTGGTTCTGCTGATCTCTGACCTGTTCTATCTCCTTCCGCTGCATAAACAGGTAAAAGGTGAGATCATCTAATGTTTCTATTTCAAGAGAACCTAGATCTGTATGTTTAGGGTGATATGAATCTGTGAATTGAATCAGGATCATCTAAACAATTCCAACAGTGGTATCAGAGCCATTGGTTCTTAGGATTTCTTGTTTTAGATTCATGTTTAGGTTGTTTAATCTGTTTAGAAGTGTTTTGAATCCATTACTGATAAGAAAAACACTTAAGAATCAGAATTGAAATCTAAACACATTAATCGGATCACAAACAAGCTATATGACTTGTTTTTGTTGATCGGCCGACGAGTTTGATGCATGGATCGATCCATGATCGATCGCATGATCGACCGAGAGCCTTGCGTGAGAGCGGCAGCCGGATGAAATGATCGAGCGGATCGGATCATACGATCGCGATCGCTTCCCGTTCGTCCCGGCGTCCCGATCGTCTTCCTGCTTGGCGTGGAAGGATCGAGGCTCTCCCGCATGACCCGAACAAGCTAGCACCGTCCCGAACGTCCCGATGAACCGTCCCGAGCATGCCAAGCGTATCGATCTCGGATCGTGGCGCACGGCTTGCGGCTGGACGATCATTGCTTGATCCGAAAGCTAGGGTTGAGTGATCACGGTTCAATCGGTTCGGTTCGGTTAATGGTTCGGTTTAAAATTTTAATTAAAATTGATTCGTTCTGGTTTAATAAACAGATTTTAATAATTTTATTAAATCTGGTTAAACCAGGATAAGAAATCCAATGTCGAAAGAATTATTGGATTTAGTGCCTAAACCAGGAATTTCTAATTTGATTTGGTTGGACCAAATAAATTGAGAAATTCCGGTTTAGTTAATAACCGGTTGACAATTGTGGTCATCGTAGTAATTAAAATTTGGTTAGACCAATTTTAATGAACCAGACCGGTTATGTCAAATAATTGGACAATTGGGCCATGTCTTGGACATGGACCAATTCTTGGGCCTCGGGCCAAGAAGTTAAAACAATTGGGCCAATTATTTGAGTCTTTCTTCAGATTAATTTAAAATTTATTTTATGAAATTATAAAGTCGATTTTAAATTATAGTTTCCGAAAATTTTGAAATTAGAAAGTTTCTTAAAATAGAATTTTCTGAATTTGCGGGTTTTGGATTTTAAGAAATTTCTAAAGTTAGAAAGTTTCCGTTTTTAGAAAGTTTCCAATTTTAGAAAGTTTCCAAAATAGTAGGTTTCCAAAAATGGAAAGTTTCCTGAAATAGTAATCTTCTATTTTGGGAATGAATTTTAATAAACCTACGAACCTCAAATAATATCAAGCGTTGGATGTCTTGTCCAGGCTATGTCAGCTGTCAAAGCCCATTCAATTGCATTCATGGCCTTACAGTGTGAGGATGTCTGCTTTTGCGTGGGTAAGACGGTTTGTGATTCATAAATGTCATTGGGAGTCCCAGACATTAATGATTACATGACTGTATAGTCTGGTTTTCTTGACTAGGCCATCGGGAGTCCCGGGCCTTGAGACATCAGAGTGGATTGGGCCTCGGGCCCAGATTCACAACTAAGAGTTATATCACGGATATAATTAGCCGATATAGGGCTTACCGATATAAGCTAAGGTTGGGTGACGGCCAGTGGCCCACTTTAATCTTAGTTATATGTGGATCTTAGAATCATTATATTCTATTGAGGGTAACTGATGTTATTGAATATAATGCATGATTAATCATATTAAATTTTAATACGAGATTAATCATATTGAACATATTAACTAAAATCCTTTTATCTTATATTTCAGTTATGACTAGCACAAACAATCAAAACACTTTCTCGATCCGGTCTGTCCTTGAGATGGACAAGCTGAACGGATCAAATTTCTTGACTTGGTCGCGGAACCTGAGGCTAGTCCTCAGACAGGAGAGAAAGGACTATGTCCTTGAGAGAGCTCTCCCCGTAAGGATCGGGTCCAATGCTTCTCATGCAGTATATGATGCTTGGAATAAGCATTATAATGATGCGGTAGATGTGCGTGGTCTGATATTGGCCACCATGGACTCAGACTTGCGGGAGCAATATGAGAACATGGAGTCGCCAATAGAGATGATCAGCAGCCTGAAATTGAAATTTCAGGAGCAGATACGAGTGGAGAGATACCAGTTGGTTAAGTCTCTCACTAGCTGCAAGCTACCGAATGATCATACAGTGAGTCCTCATGTCAGTAAAATGATAGGTTATATTGATAACCTGAGGAAACTGGATTATCCAGTTAGCCATGAATTGGCAACTGAGATCATTCTGCAGTCACTGCCGTCAAGCTATGATAAGTTCGTAAGGAACTATATCAAGAAAGGCTTAACGAAGACGTTGACTGAACTGCATGATATGCTCAAAACGGTTGAGCCAAACGTGAAGGGTAGGTTTATTAAACCTAGTATTGACAAGGGTGAAGACAAAGTTGTCCAGATTTTGAATTATGGCAAGCGTGTGTCTTCTGAGCTCAGGTCAGATACCTCTTACGTTGGTAAGTGCTGCTACTGTAAAGAGATAGGGCATTGGAAGAGAGATTGCATAAAATTCATGGAAGACGATGAGGAGTTAAAGTTAATGTATGAGACTACTTCCTCAGGTATTCATGTTATTACTTCAAGTTCTACCTTGCAGGTATTGGATACTGGTTGTGGCACTGATATTTGTTGAAATATGCAGAGCCTAAGCAACAGTAGAACGTTGAAGGAAGGGCAAGTGGAACTGCATGTCTGGAAGGAGCTATGGATGCTGCCTCAGTCATAGGGTTTTTCACTTGTAGATGCCTTCGAGGCTTGGTTTTGTATTAAGTAATTGCTACAATGTACCTGCTTTAAGCAGAGTTGTTTTTTCATTTTCTTGTAAAGAATTTGAATGTTTTTCATTTTGATAAAAGACAAGTTTTGTTCTTTTGATCTTAATGAAATATTAATTGTAGCACCCTATTCAAGGAATGGGTTTTATATCTTAAACCAAAGAATGCCTAAATGTAACATAAATACCAAATTGGTTTAAATCTGATGAATTAAA
Source organism: Orychophragmus violaceus (assembly GCA_030180135.1). Classification (NCBI taxonomy): domain Eukaryota; kingdom Viridiplantae; phylum Streptophyta; class Magnoliopsida; order Brassicales; family Brassicaceae; genus Orychophragmus; species Orychophragmus violaceus. The sequence continues at coordinate 55,620,051 of CM058235.1, read as the reverse complement.
CCTGATTTTTCTTTGGCATAAATGTCTTGGTCAAAGAGAGTAAGTCGGATTCAGAAATCCCATAGTTATGAACTGTTGGGCTCATTTGAATGAATGTCTTATGAGACTTGAATTCTGCTTACTAGACCAAAAGACATAGGGCCCATCTTAGCCGAGCTAAAGAAAGGCCCAAAGGCTTATTGGAGATTGAACATACTCATGTATGTGGTCTGATGAGCAACAATGCCAGAAAAAAAAAAAAAAATTTTTCTTGTACTTCATTGTCTCTACTGATTACTTCAGTAAGTAAGACTGTGTTCATTTGATGTGACACAAGTCGGAATTCTTTGACATGGTCGAAAGAGTTCCAGAATGAGGTATAGAATCTGAATGACAGAAGTATTAAGACTCTGGATTAGATCACGAGTGAGAATACTTGAGTCATTAATGGTGTGATCATCTGAATGAGTGTGAAATCGTTTCACAGCTCAATTCTCCTGAAAACTTTGAGGTATTTCTGTGAGAAAGAATCAGATCTTATTAGAAATGATTAAAGATGAGTCACACAAATCTTCCATGATACTTTAAGAATAACGCTCTAGAAATATCTAAGTTTACGCTAAAATAGTTCCACAAATATCGGTTGAAAGACACCACGTTAATGTGGATTGGAATCGATCCAAATTTGTCTTTACTGAGTATTTGTAGTTGTGCTACTTCGCTGGTTGTCCTAGAGAAACTAAGGCTTGTTACTTTTACGTCCAATCTGTTTTCTAAGAAGGGAAGTTATTTTCCAAGAAGAACAGTGGGAGTAAAAGCATAACTCGAAGTTTTCTTAGGGAAACCAAGGCTCGGTACTTTTACGACCATTCTGTTTTCTAAGAAAGGAAGTTACTTTCCAAGAAGAACAGTGGGAGTAAAAGTATAACTCGAAGTAATTCGAGATATACAGGAGGCTGCTCAACCTGTTGAGGGAGAGCAACGAATGGATTTACAGATTTCTGTAGAATCTACACCTGTAGAGCCTGAAGTTCGCAGATATGAAAGAATCAGTCACTAATACGAGAGTGATTTCTCGTCATTAGTTGAACCTGATGATCATTGAAAGTTCGCATGATCTGATGATCATAGAAAGCGACGAATCTGCGAAGTTCAAAGAAGTGAAAGTGAGCTCGGACTCCGAAAATTACATTTTGTGTAAGTTGACTTCAACGATCCATTCATGGATGGAAGCAAGTATATCGGAATAGGAATCTTCGTTCTGTTGAAGTAGTCAAGTTTTTGACTTGAACAGGAACGAAATGGAACTATGCGTTTACAAATAGATAAATGGGAGCGATATTGCATTTCTCATATTGTATGTGATGACATACTGATTCTCGGAAATAACGTCCCAATACTGTAGTCGGTAAAGGACTGGCTTGGGAGTTGGTTTAGTGATTGACATGGGTAAAGCCACGACAGTCTTGGATTCTGGATCTAAAGATAGAGATCCAGAAGAGCTGGTAGGACAAAGTCAGGATTCTTAAATTGACAAAGTCCTACACGTTTTCAGCACTCCAAGAAGGGTTTTTAAGCCAATGTCACATGGCAATACGTTAAGCAAGAAGCAGTGTCCTACGATAACTGCTGAGCTTAAATGCATGGATAGGATTCATATGCGACGGCAATTGGATCTATCATGTATGCCATGACACGTACTTGTTTTGATATTGCTTTAATGTTAAGCAAAACAAGTAAAGACCAGTCAAATCCAGCAAAGAATCACTGGATTGCCGTAAAGAATATTCTAAAGTATTTGAAGAATACTAAGGATAAGTTCTTTAGGTAAAGAAGAAAGTGAGGTGCTACAAGTCGATAGAGTCTGAAAGGCAAGTTTCCAACAGACAAAGATGATTTCCGGTCACAGTCCAGATATGTCTTGTGTTTGTCTGGCGGTGCACGGCACTGTTGCTGACTCCATGACTTAAACTGAATGTTTCGCAGCTTGAGAAGCGGCGAAAGAGGTTGTTTGGAAAGAATAGTTCATCACTGAACTTGATGTGATTCCCAGCTTAGATGAGACTAGCTGCACATCAAAGATCCAAACACTTAGTGGAATAACCTATTCCGTAAGATAAATGACAGAGATGTTAAGTAGATCAGCAAGTTTCAACGAATGAGAACGTTGCTAATCTATTAACGAAGCCACTCCTTGAGCCTAAGCACGAGTCGCGGACTGTTGCTGTAGGATAAGTGAAATTAAGATGTAGTCTTAATTTCAGTGGGAATAAGCAAAGGGCTATATTTAGTTATTGATATGTTCTTGTAAAACATATAATGATGTTTAATGAAATTATTATTTCAAGATTATTTTAACTGTGATGAAATAATCGTTCCAAAATGAAATGAACCATTTTATAGGTCATCGAAGTAAATGACTTGATCTTGAGTCATCAAAGTCATTTAGCTTGGTCATAAGACCCTATATTTGATAGATGGTTTATATCATCCTGTCCCTAGTCGAAGGTTGTTGAAATTGGAACACCAACAACCGTGTGAGACTGGATTGGTACGTGACTTATGACAAAGTCTTAGTGTGTCATAGATGCGCGGCATCAAAGTCAGTACATAGGTGTATGTTGGGGAACATACGACCGGACAAGACCCGCTTATAAGAACTCTTCAGGATATTTATATCTGTGTCATAAGAGATTCTTACTACGACTATAGAGTATAGTCCTTAGACCTGAGTTCGCATGCATGTGACTGCACATGGACTGATGCACTTTGATCATTGTCTAACGCTATCGTTCTGCGATAGTTATAAGGACCTTGTTTGGGTACATTATGAAATGAGTAGTTTACAGTGATGGAACAAGACGGAATTTGTCCCTCCAATATAAATGGAGTGAATATCTCTAGGCCAATCGGAGATTTGAATACTGGAAAATGCATGGCCATGCTCAAACGGACTGTCCCGAGTCGTTTGGATTGTCAGTATCGAATCAGAGTCCGATGAACAAGATTAGGCTTTATAAGGATGACACTAATCTTGCCTTATGACTAATCGAGATATTGTGACAAAAGGATTATGAATACAGAGATTCCAGTACAAGTGGGAGATTGTTGGAATTGTGTCCAGTAATCTCGGTACTGTCTCTAGAAAGTAAGAGTATGTCAATGATCAGACATAAGTCATACAATGCTGGGGGTCATGATGGCTTGCTAGAGTCCGCTCATGATCTATAAGTCTTGGACTTATTGCCTTTATTGTATGATCCCATATGGGTCACACGCCTAAGCTAACAGGAAAATGTGTAGGAACGGCTTAGCAGAAGTACGGTAAAAGTGCTAGGCATTTACTGTACTAAGAGAGACTAAAGGGCCTGATTAAATCCATGGGATTTAATTAGAACTGAGAATTGGGCCCAAAAGCCCATGAGAACTAAAGGGAGTTTTAATGAATAAAACTTGACCTAAAAGTTCTCTAATTTTTCTCAGCCTCCTGCGCCAGCCTCCTCTCTCTCTGCGCCTCCTCTCTTGTGGTCTAGCAGCCTTCTTCCTGACGGTGTGCGTGTGTGAGCCTTTGGAGGATCCATCCCTTGGTGGTTCTGCTGATCTCTGACCTGTTCTATCTCCTTCCGCTGCATAAACAGGTAAAAGGTGAGATCATCTAATGTTTCTATTTCAAGAGAACCTAGATCTGTATGTTTAGGGTGATATGAATCTGTGAATTGAATCAGGATCATCTAAACAATTCCAACAGTTTTCACTGATTCTGATAGAAACTTTTTAGCGTAAACATAGACATTTCAGAACGTATTCTTAAATGGTTATGGAAGATTCATGTGATTCATCATTAATTGAATCATATCTCATAAGATCTGATTCATTCTTTCAGATGATCACTCAATTCTTGACTCTAGTATTTTCTTCCGCGATTCAATCGAGGATCTTAATACTTCTGTCAAATTGGTTCTACACTTCATCTTGGAACTCCCTTAAGGGATTCCAGCTTGTGTCTCATCAAATGAACACAGCCATGCTTATTGATGCCATCAATAAGGTAATGAAGTACAGAATATTTCCTTTGACACTAATGCTCGTTTGGGCCGCATACATCAGTATGTGTAAGGCCCAATAAGCTTCTGGCCCATTTCCTTCAGCTTTGCTAAAAGGGCCTTAGTCATTTGGTCTAGTGAACAGAATTCATATCTCAAATGATTAACAATCGAATGAGTCCAAAACTATGGAACCTTTGAATTCGCTTCACTCCAGGTCCCTCCCGGTTAGGCCAACCACTTCTCGTGATTGCGCCCTCCGGTTCACCCCAAGGTTCCTCCTGGTTCGGCCAACCACTTTCCCGTGATTGCGCCTTCCGGTTCACAACCACACCGTCTTGCGACCTTGATCCAAATCCGGGAACTAATCTCCCAACCGATCCCATACTCGGCTAGAACATACGACCTTTCAACTGATCCCATACTCAGCTGAAAAGTACTTCCCATTGGACTTGTTCTCAAAGTCTGCCCAAGACTAAGTGCGTCCTTGGTGCACTTGTCTCTGCAAGTCACCAATTATGAGAGCATTGTCCTAGAAACAACTCCGCTCTGATACCAACTTGAAAAGCCCCATCCCGGCCATAGGCCCTAGACGGATGCCTCTCATTATACCCATTCCAAAAATACGTCCTATTTAAAAAATTTCCCTTAGGAACTAAGTATTCCTCGGATCTCGTATTGACTTCTAGTCCTAGATCCTTCATATTTAATACTACGCAGCGGAAATCCTTACTTAACATTTCTATCGTTCTTCTAAAGAACGATCCATCTGTGAACCTCTTATAACCTTATTGAGTTTCCTTAAAACTCTTTCGAGGTTCCGTTCATAATCAATCATTCTAACATCCTAAGTATTTTACTTAGTTTGTTTCATTCAACTTATTCTGTTCTCCTATTCAGCTATATTCCTTCTTTAGAACAATAGAAGAGTTCTGGAATGTGTACCTTAGCCTTTGGTGAATCCGGTGTGAAGCTAGCTCCGTGTTCAGCTAAGCTCATCCGTTCAACAACTCCTAGAACACACCCCCTTTGTACTTAGTAATTCAACCAACCATCCCCACATGACCGAGTACAAAAGAGGTCTTCATGTTCTTCCTTTGACCACCATTCACTTCCTGCTTCATCCTTGTCTCCTTTTTCATTCATGTTCATATGGCCGATCCGCGTCCCGACCGTCCTGGATCCGCGACCGTATCGCATTCCGCGGTCGTACATGTTCGTCTATATGTTCATCCGTACGTTTGTCACGGACATCCGTAAGGCCATCCGTGTGACCATCACGGTCGTCCGTGAACAGACGCGACTGTTCGTGAACGGACACGACCATTCGTGAACGGACGCGACTGTCCGTGAACGGTTACGGTCATCCGTCACGACCCTCGTGCATCCGTGTATGACCCACGGTCGTCCGTACCATCCCGCGGACGTACGTGATCGACCCGCGGTCGTCCGTATCGTCCCGCGGACGTACGTGATCGACCTGTGGTCGTCCGTATCATCTCGCGGACGTACGTGATCGACCCACGGTCGTCCGTATCGTCCCGCGGACTTACGTGATCGACCCACGGTCGTCCGTATCGTCCCGCGGACGTACGTGATCGACCCGCGGTCGTCCGTATAGTCCCACGGGCGTACGTGATCAACCCGCGGTCGTCCGTATCGTCCCACGGATGTACGCACACGTCCCGCGGTCGTCCGTGATCGTCCCGCGGTCGTCCGTGAACAGACACGACTGTCCGTGAACGGACACGACCGTACGTGAACGGTCACGGTCGTCCGTACGTGACCCGCGGTCGACCGCGATCGATCCGCGGTCGTCCGTACGCGACCCGCGTTCGCCCGAGCACCATCCGCGTTCGTCCGTGCACGTCCGCGTTCGTCCGTGACGGTTACGGTCATTCGTGACGATCCGCGGTCGACCGTGTACGACCCACGGTCGTGCGTGAACGACCCGCGGTCGAACGTGCGCGACCCGCGGTCGTCCTTGAACGACCCACGGACGGTTGCCGGGAATTTTCTTCAAATCTTCAATCTGATCTTCAATCTTTTTCTGGGCAATTCCTCTTGTTTCCCAGCCTTCTTTCTCATTAGAAAACCCTTCTAAATCGCTCATGAACAGCCGGTCAATGCCCATAAGCATTCCGGCCAAAATACCCCTTTTTCTCTCGGTTTTTATTGGCCTTTGCCTTAGGAAAAATCAGGGAATTCTTCCCTGGAGAGATGATGTCGAAAATGGCTTCCTTGGGGTCTATTTATATCCCTCAAACTCGCCCACAACTTCCCATGGGAAAGGGTGCATTGGTTGGCCAAATGGACACAATCCTTCATTGGTGTCCATTCGCCATTGTACCCCTTGGTCAGCTAGTATCACTAGCTGACCAGCTGACCCAACACTTGAACACTCAAGCTAGCTGGGTTGAGCTGATTGCCAGCTGACCCAGCTGACCAGCTGGACTGTTCAGCTCGTTTCAGCTAAACTCTCTTGGTTCAGCTCGTTTCCTCTTAGCTAAGCTGCCGTCGAGCTGAGCTTAGCTTCTTTTCTAGGCAACGGAACCCTTCTCTTGGTCCATTAGACTCTTGTCCACGTTCCGGTCCATGCCTTTCCCGCCAAACGTCTAGGGTGGGGTTAGCATCCTGGTTTGCGGGTACTACAAGATGCGCATGTCAACAGTCTGATGATGTTTGTAGCTCGGATTTGAATAGTAATAGTAGCCAGTTGGTACTTAGGTGATGAATATTGGACTGTATTCAGAAATAGGGGATGTGGTTATTGGTGAAGGAGAGTACTGTTCATGTGACCCAATGTACAAGGTTGGTCGTATACCACTGGGTCCTAATGCAGCAGCTGTCATTATCAAGTCTGTAAAAAAAGAAGATGCATATGTATGGAGGCCAACCCCTACTGTTGAAAAACTTGGCCAAGCTGGTCGAATGAAAATAGCATGGCCAGCTGATAAGATCATTGTGGACAATGAGCTAGACTCCCCAACCCCATCCGAAAACCAAACTTCTGATTCATCGGTAATTATTTTCACATATGATTATGAATCTCTGTAACTTATACATGATCTGTTCTGATATATATTGTGTTTTTGACTGACTTAGGCATCCTGATGAGGCCAAAGAACCAGAAGCAGAAAATCCAATGCCCATCATAAGGAAAGGTCCATTGACAAGGTCAGCAACAAAGTCTTTGAGGAACCACGTCAATGAAGCTGTGCAAAGCCTACAGAATCAAGCTACTGACCAAGAGCAGGAACAAGTCTTCATCAGGATGGAAAGCCCAACACTGTTCAACTAAACTCAAAAAGGACTGACAATATGTAGCACCACGACTAGCTCAGGAAGTAGCATCGGCACTAGCTCAGGAAGTAGCATCGACACTAGCTCAAGCTTCCGAGGCCAGAATGCTACGATTGAAGGAGGCTTCTGATCAACGGCCAAGGACATACCAAACATAAGCTAAGGTATGAGTTTCATTTACACACATTATATGACCGTTTTCTCTTTGTTTTGCAGGATTAAATCTTTGTTTCCCTTAGTAGTTTCAATCATAAAAGTAGCCGTTGTAGTCTTTATTTCATTAGGTCCAAGTCGAGTCAGTACTTTCCTTTTATGTTTTATTTGCTTCAAGTCCCCTAGAAGGGCATAGCTGTTTGGACTGTTTATAAAGTCCCCTCTGACAGCCGTGTATCATTTACCCTAGATCAATAAAGTACAACGAGTGTTTTCTTCAAGCAAAGAAACCGCAACCTTGTTTTCTCTCTTGTTTTGTGTGATTCAAACAAAGAGAAGGATTTTGTCTTATCAAGATTCAGACTCATAGGATCTTGTGGCGACTTCAATCCATTCCATCCACTGATTATTTTTGAGAGAGCTCTTAATCCAGCAGGAATAATCCCATCTCTACTCACCATCCATTCAAGTCGATCAAACCAAGAGAGCTCTTAAGCCAGTGGTTCGATCTCCATCAACCCATCAATCAAGCTTCTGCTCCGGGGCTACATCATCTGGTATCAGAGCCGAAAGGCTCCTAAACAGGTGTTTTCTATCCATAAACCCTTTTTACTGTCATTAGTTTTCATTTTCATTTCATATAAAAAAAAAGTGTTCATCTTCATCTTCTCCTTTTGATTCTTGTTTGATTCGAATTCCTTGCATAAAAACCAAAAAAAAAAATCTGTTTGTTTTTATTAGTTACCTCTTTTGTTTCAATAGTTTTCGAAATCCTACTCAAAAATCAAAAAAAAAATATATATATACATAATTCCATTTTTGTTTTCATCGGTTTCTCAAGAAAAGGAAACTCCATATTGCATCATTACTCTTGCATCCATAGCTTTCAATTTCGACTTTCTCTTTTAATTTACATAAAAACAAAAAAAAACAAAAAAAAAAATATTTCATTGTTACCATTTAGCTTTCTTTAAAACTTCTTTGTTAGACTTTGATACTCGCTTGTGTCAGTTTCAGGTACAAGTACTCATGGGAGAAGAGGCTGGACAAGATCAACTCACCATGAATCAACTTCTTGAAACCATGAGAGACATCAGTGGCAGGCTCACTCAGCTGGAACAGAGGCCTATTCATCGAGAACCAATCCGCAACTTGAATAGAAATCATAGGCAGCAAGAAGAAGAAACAAACGATGAAGAGATGCCTGAGTTAGAGGAAGATGAGTTACCTCCTGATCCAAATCAGGGAGGAAGGGGATTTAACATCCATGGCAGGGGTAGAGGAAGGAGAAACTATCACCAGCCTAGGCGTGGAGATAGAGGCAGAGGCAATGAGGATGATGATCAGAGACGTGGAGGCAAAGACTTGAAGCTCACGGCTCCTACTTTTGCTGGAAAGGTAAATCCGGAAACTTATCTGGATTGGGAAAGAATAATGGAGTACATCTATGAGTACTACCAATACTCTGAAGCAAGAAAAGTCTCCTTAGCTGCAGTTCAACTCACTGATAATGCATTGGCATGGTGGGACAGAGAAGTATCAGAGAGAAGGAGGTTAAGACATGGTCAGTTAAGCAATTGGGATGACATGAAGTATGCTCTAAGGAAGAGAAATGTACCAGCTTACTACCATAGAGATCTTCAGAAGAAGTTCAGAAAACTCTCTCAAGGAAACAAATCAGTTGAAGATTATTTTGAGGAGTTTGAAACCATGAAGAACCGGCTGGAGGTAGATGATTCAGAAGAAACTTTGATGGCTCAGTTTCTAGATGGTCTTCAGGACAGGATTGCACGCAAGGTAGAGCGACAACCTTATGAGGATCTTGAAGGCTTGTTTCATTTAGCTGTCCAAGCTGAGCAACACATCAAGAGGAAGGTTGCTGCAACCAGTAGAAGCAGGACAACTTGGAATCAGCCTCAAAGGAACCAAGAAAAAGGCAAAGCGACAGAAGCTGACTCATAGATCAAGAAATCTAACTATGAGCAGCCCAAGGGTAACAAACCAGACACAAGAAAGGCTCCACCTCAAAGGTCCAGAGACATTACATGTTTCAAATGCCAAGGGAAAGGTCATTATGCTAGAGATTGTCCAAACCAGCGGGTGATGGTGTTAAGGGACAATGGAGACATTGAGTCACAAGATGAGGCAGATCTTGAGCTAGCGGAATCCGAAGAAGAGGTGACGGATTATCCAGACGTGGGAGAGATACTTGTGACCAGGAGAGCCCTTAGTGCATTGTTTGAGCCAGAAACAATCCAAAGAGAGAATATCTTTCATTCCAGATGCACCATTGACGCCAAGGTATGTAGCCTGATCATTGATGGAGGATCTTGTACTAATGTTGCTAGTGCTTACCTTGTAGACAAACTGAAGTTGCAAAAGACCAAGCACCCAATACCATACAAATTAAGGTGGCTCAATGATGAGACTGAGATGAGGATAGCTGAGCAAGTCATGGTACCATTCAGCATAGATAAGTACAAAGATCAAGTGAAATGTGATGTTGTGCCAATGCATGCAGGTCATCTACTCTTAGGGAGACCATGGCAATTTGATAAAGAAACTGTGCACCATGGAAGGACCAACATCTACAGTTTCACACATCACAACAAGAAGCACAACCTAGCTCCATTAACACCAGAAGAGGTGTATGAAATGCAGAAAGCAATGGACGAAGGTTCCAAGGTAAGTAAGACCAATATTTTTGTTTCACCTTCTAATGTTCTGAAATCTTTGGAGCATAAAGAACATGTACTACTCGTGATCTTTAGAGAAGGGTATCTTTCAGGTTCGGAAGAGCAGGAGCATCCCTTAGCCGTGACTGAGCTATTGGACAGATTCAAGGATGTCTTGCCAGAGGACATACCAGCTGGACTTCCACCATTGAGAGGCATTGAACACCAAATTGATTTGGTACCAGGAGCTCCATTGCCCAACAGGCCAGCTTATAGAGTGAATCCAGAAGAGGCTAAGGAGCTGGAAAAGCAAGTTCAAGAGCTTATGTCAAAGGGATATATCCGGGAAAGCTTGAGTCCATGTGTTGTACCAGTTCTACTCGTCCCAAAGAAGGATGGTACATGGAGAATGTGTGTTGATTGCAGGGCCATAAACAACATTACAATCAAGTACAGACATCCTATCCCAAGACTTGATGACATGCTTGATGAGCTAAGTGGAGCAACCATCTTCTCAAAGATAGACTTGAAGAGTGGATATCACCAAGTCAGGATGAAAGAAGGAGATTAGTGGAAAACAGCCTTCAAAACCAAGCAAGGTCTGTACGAATGGCTTGTCATGCCATTTGGTCTCACCAATGCTCCCAGCACATTCATGAGACTAATGAACCAGGTTCTAAGAGCTTTTATTTGTAAGTTTGTGGTAGTATATTTTGATGACATACTGATTTATAGCCACTGCTTAGATGATCATGTTAAGCATCTAGAACAGGTTATGCAAACACTTAGATCAGAAGGTCTTTATGCAAACTTAAAGAAATGCATCTTTTGCACTGATCAATTGGTTTTCCTAGGATTTGTTGTAAGTTCACAGGGACTTAATGTGGATGATGAGAAGATCAAGGCAATACGAGATTGGCCAACACCTACAACAGTAGGGCATTTCCGGAGCTTCCATGGCCTAGCAAGATTCTACAGGAGGTTTGTCAAAGACTTCAGCACCATAGCAGCACCTCTTACCTCAGTGATCAAGAAGGACAAAGCATTTGAATGGGGAGAGGCTCAGGAGCAAGCATTCACACGGCTCAAAACCAGTCTCATTAATGCACCAGTATTGGTACTTCCTAACTTTGATAAAATGTTTGAGAGTGAGTGTGATGTAGAGAAGAAAACCGAGAAGCATAGGCTGAAAGCTAACCAGGGAAGAAAGGAGGTGATATTTGAACCAGGAGATTGGGTTTGGCTACACATGAGGCAAGAAAGGTTTCCCAATCAGAGGAAGTCAAAGCTAACACCAAGAGGAGATGGACCATTCTGAGTCTTGGAGAAGATCAACGACAACGCATACAAGCTTGAGCTGCCAGGTGAGTTAAACATTTCTCCAACATCCAATGTTTCTGATTTAGCTCCTTATGATGCAGGTCAATCAGTTCTGAGGACATAACCTCTTCAAGGGGGAGGGTATGATGAGGCCATAGAACCAGAAGTAGAAGATCCAATGCCCATCATAAGGAAAGGTCCATTGACAAGGTCAACAACAAAGGCTTTGAGGAACCACGTCAATGAAGCTGTACAAAGCCTACAGAATCAAGTTACTGACCAAGAGCAGGAACAAGTCTTCATCAGGATGGACAGCCCAACACTGTTCAACTCAGCTCAAAAAGGACTGACAATATGTAGCATCACGACTAGCTCAGGAAGTAGCATCGGCACTAGCTCAGGAAGTAGCATCGACACTAGCTCAAGCTTCCGAGGCCAGGTCGGAAGAAAGAGAAGTGCTCATTGTTGGACTTGCAAAATTCAAGAGAGATCATTGTAGAAGGCAAAGTTCTTTCATCCAATCCGGAAGACAAAGTCCACTTTGTCCCCTTAGGGCCTGATGCTAGCAAGGTATGGATTCAAGTTGTAAAGAATGGAGAGGCCAAAGTATGGAGACCAAATGGGGAAGTTGAATGCATTAATGATGCTTTGGGTACAACAGTAGCATGGCCTAATGATAAACTTGTTTGTACATGAGGTTGCGATGTTAGAAGTTACCTTATAAACCTATGTGTTGTTATAGTATGGTGGGTATCTTGATGTTCGAATATTGTATTTCCTGTTGATTTTTATTATGTTTTACAAAGTTATCTTCTGTTATTTGATTTTACATGTGTTCAAAATGTTTGTTTTATTTTTAAGTGTAAACTTCAAAATAAAAATAAGACAAGAACCTATACCCTAAATCTAACATGTAAATTTAAAAAAAAAAATACTAACCCTAAAACCTATACCTTAAATCTAACATGTAAATTTTTTTAAAAAAAATACTAACCCTAAACCCTAAACCCTAGACCCTAATATAAAAAAACTAAAACAGATTAAAATAAAAACTAAACTCTCAACCCTAAACCCTAACACATAACCTCTTAAACCTTACACTCTAATTTAGAAACCTAAAACAAATTAAAATGAAAACTAAATGATAAACTCTAAATCGAAAATGTAAATCTTTAAAAATAAAATACTAAAGCCTAACACAATCCCTCAAACCCTAAACTCTAACACATAACCTCTTAAACCTTACACTCTAATTTAGAAATCCTAAAACAAATTAAAATAACTAACCCCTAAAAACTAATAGTAAACCCTATAAATGTATACATTAAAACTAAATTAAAAATAAACCCTATCTAATCCCTAAATCATTAACCCAAAGGACAGAAACCTAAAACACTAAACCCTAAACCCTTAGCTCTAAACCCTAAATTATAATCCCCTATATTCTAAATTCCAAAAGGTTACAAACCCCAGTATTATTGTTTTTTAATATAGTAAATCTATTGGGCCTTTACAAAAATTCCTTAAAAACTTATCCTTTTGTGTTAATATATCGAGAAGAAATCTAGAATCTTCGTTTATGTTTATCGGACCAAAGATAGTGAAGGATTATAGTGTTTGTTCAAGGTTTAATTCCCATATTTCAACCTAACACATAATCTTAACAGATCTAGGTTCTTGCAAAACGAATCATAAAACCAAACCTGTGACATTACCTTTTGCAGCGGATTATTGATGGTAATGACAAGATCAGCTTAGAACAGATGAACAACCTTCTCCTCCTTTGGTATCCACACTCTTACAAGCCGGGATGGCTGCTAGACCAAAGAGATGGATCAGAGAGAGACTTAGAGAGAGAGATGAGCTCGCGGCCACACTAGAGAAATCGCATGGGATGTCTAATCCCTTAGGGTTTTCGATTTTTAGTTCTCTCATTAATGGGCCCAAGTCATTAGACTAATGGCTCATTAATCTTTTGGGCCCAAGACACAAATCAGACAAAAGCCTATATTTTGTCTGGCCCAATTCTCTGATCTAATACAGTAAATGCCATTGCATCTTACCGTATTAATTCCATTTAACTTTCCCGTTAGCTATGGTGTGTGACCCTTTGGGATCATACAACACTGGCAATAAGTCCTAAACTTATGGATCATGAGCGGGCTCTAGCAAGTCATCATGATCACCCAGTATTTATGACTTATGTCTGATCTCGACATTTATCATACTTTCTAGAGATAGTACAGTAGATTTCAGGACATTCCCAACAATCTCCCACTTGTACTGGAATCCTACATTCCCTAGTCCTTTTGTCTCAATATCTCGATCTGGCATAAGGCAAGATGCGTGTCATCATTATATAGCCAGACCATGTTCATCGGACCAGATTTGATACTGCCAATGCAAACGACTTGGGCAAGTCCGTTTGGGAATGGCCATTCTCTTACCAGCTATCAAATCTCCGATTGGCCAAGAGATATTACCTCCGTTAAACGGCAGGGACAAATCCCATCTTGTTCCATCACTATGAACTACACAATTCATAATACACCCAACCAAGGTCCGTATAGCTCCCAGTTACGAAACAGCGTTAGACAATGATCTAAGCGTATCACTCCATGTGCAGCCACATGCATGCGAACTCAGGTCTAAGGACTATACTCTATAGTCGTATATGAGAACCTCTTATGACACAGATATTAATATCTTGTAGAGTTCTCATTAGCGGGCCATGTCCGGTCATATGCTCCCCTACATATACCTATGTGTCGACTTTGATGCCGCGCATCTATGACCCCTCGAAACTTGGTCATAAGTCTCAACACAATCTAGTCTCAAGTGGTTGTTGGTGTTCCAATTCAACAACCTTCGACTATGGACACTATAATTTATGTCATTTCGTTAAATATGGGGTTTCAGGATCAAGTCTACTCATGTACTTCGATGGCCCATATATAATGACATGAATCATTTTGGAACGATTATTTTATATCACAGTTAAAAATAATCCAGAAATAAAATTTCATTAACATTTAAAATGTTTACATGAACCAATCAAAATAACTAAAATAAAGCCCTCACAACTCCCACTCAAAAAGAGATTACATTTGAATGTCTCTAATTCCTACAGCAGCAGTATGCAACTCGTGCTTAGGTCTCGGGAGTGGCTTTGTCAACGGGTCAGCCACGTTCTCATCAGTGGGAACTCTGCTGACCATCACTTCACCTCTATTCACTATATCACGAATCAGGTGATACCTTCTCATAATATGTTTGGATTTCTGATGATGTCTCGGTTCCTTGGCTTGAGCAATTGCACCATTGTTGTCACAATACAGTGCTAGAGGCTCAGAGGCATTTGGGAATACACCGAGTTCAATCAAGAAGTTCCTTATCCAAACTCCTTCCTTCGCAGCTTCCGAAGCAGCGATGTATTCAGCTTCAGTTGTGGAATCTGCCACGGTGCTCTGCTTGGAACTCTTCCAACTTACTGCACCGCCATTCAGACAGAAGATGTAGCCAGACTGTGACCGGAAATCATCCTTATCTGTCTGAAAACTTGCATCCGTGAATCCACTCATTTCAAGCACTTCACTTCCTCCGTAAACCAAGAACTTATCCTTAGTATTCCTCAAATACTTCAGGATATTCTTTACGGCAATCCAGTGACTCTCACCTGGATTAGACTGGTACCTACTCGTCATGCTTAGTGCATAAGCAACATCAGGACGAGAACAGATCATGGCATACATGATAGATCCTATAGCCGAAGCATAAGGAATCCTACTCATGCGCTTAAGCTCATCAGGTGTTTTAGGACACTGATCCTTGCTTAGTGTAGCACCATGTATCATTGGCGTGAACCCCTTCTTGGATTTATCCATTCCGAATCGATGCAGGACTTTATCTATATAAGCATCTTGACAAAGTCCAATCAGCTTTTTAGATCTGTCTCTAAAGATTCGGATTCCAAGAACATATGCGGCTTCACCCATGTCCTTCGTGGAAAAACAACTTCCCAGCCAGTCTTTAACAGACTTCAGCATTGGAATATCATTTCCAAGAAGCAATATGTCATCGACATATAGGATAAGAAACGCCACTTTGCTCCCACTAGTTTTCTTATACACACATTGTTCCTCTTGGTTTCTGATGAAGTCAAAGTTCTTTATTGCTTCATCAAAACGAAGATTCCAACTCCTCGATGCTTGCTTCAATCCATAAATGGATTTGTGAAGCTTGCATACTTTCCCAGCATTTTTAGGATCAATGTAACCGTCAGGTTGTGTCATATACACATCCTCCTCCAAGATTCCATTCAGGAAGGCGGTTTTCACATCCATCTGCCAAATCTCATAATCATAATAAGCCGCAGTTGCTAGGAGAATCCGAATTGATTTCATCATGGCCACTGGTGAATAGGTTTCATCATAGTCTATACCATGAATTTGCTTGAAACCTTTTGCCACCAACCTTGCCTTGTAAATCTGGACATTTCCATCCATGTCAATCTTCTTCTTGAAGATCCATTTACACTCGATGGCTTTTGCACCAGCAGGTAAATCAACCAGTGAAAACACTCGGTTAGCAGACATGGAGTCCATCTCGGATTCAGTGGCTTCACGCCACTTTAAGGAGTCAGGGCCCATCATGGCTTCTGCAAAGTTCGAGGGTTCATCACCGTCAATGATCAATAGATCATGGCAATTAGTCACTAGGAATCCCTGATATCTATCAGGTTCGTGACGGATCCTTCCGGATCTTCGAACTTCAGGTACTGCAGGTTCAGGTTCTATTACAACTTCATGTAATTCATCCTGCTGTTCTTCCTCATTAGGTTGAACAGGTTCCTGTCCTTCTTGAATTTCATCAAGTTGTACCTTACTCCCACTATTTTTTCTAGAGAGAAACTCCCTTTCAAGAAAAGTACAATCCCGAGCAACAAAGATTTTGTTCTCGGATCGCAGATAGAAGTAATAAGCCTTGGTATCCCTAGGATAACCAATGAAGTAGCATTTGTCAGATTTTGGTGTAAGCTTGTCTGAGATTAATCTTTTGACATAGGCTTCACAACCCCAAATTCTGAGAAAAGACATTGCTGGAGCTTTTCCAGTCCATATCTCATATGGAGTCTTTGCTACTGCCTTTGATGGCACTCTGTTCAGTGTGAACGTTGCGGTCAGCAAAGCATATCCCCAAAGGGATATAGGAAGGTCTGTGTGACTCATCATGGATCGGACCATATCTAACAATGTCCGATTCCTTCTCTCAGACACACCATTCCACTGAGGTGTTCCAGGAGGTGTGAGTTGGGAGATAATCCCACACTCACTCAGATGATCACGAAATTCCTGGCTCAAGTATTCTCCTCCTCGGTCCGACCGAAGAGCCTTAATACTTTTACCAAGCTGGTTCTGTACTTCATTCTGGAATTCTTTGAACTTTTCAAAGGTTTCCGACTTATGTTTCATCAAGTAGACATATCCATATCTACTGAAATCATCAGTGAATGTAATGAAGTACTGAAAGTTTCCTCTAGCACTTGTGCACATTGGGCCACACACGTCAGTATGTTTCAGGCCCAATAGTTCACTGGCCCTTTCTGTGGGTTTATTGAAAGGGGCCCGTGTCATTTTGCCCATTAGGCAAGATTCGCATTGCTCACAAGACTCAAAGTCAAATGAGCCCAAGAGTCCATTTGAATGGAGCCTCTTGACGCGTTTCTCACTAATGTGCCCCAAACGACAATGCCAGAGAAACGTTTCATTTTCTTCGTTAGATTTGAACCGTTTTGTATTTATGTTATATACTGGAGAAGATTGATCCAGCATGTACAGCCCATTTATAAGAGGGGCACAGCCATAGAACATATCATTGAGATTAAAGGAACACAATTTATTCTTAATAGAAAAATCAAATCCTTGCAAATCCAACAATGAAACTGAAATGATATTTCTGCTTATAGCAGGTACAAAATAACAATTCTCAAGTTCTAAAATCAATCCAGAAGGTAAAGACAACAAGTAAGTGCCAACGGCCAGTGCTGGAACCTTCGCTCCATTGCCAACCCGCAACTCTACTTGCCCTTGCTTCAACCTTCTACTGTTGCTGAGCGCCTGCATATTAGTACAAATATGAGCCCCACATCCAGTATCTAATACCCAAGTGGTGTTATCAGAAGTAGTAGTATTTACTTCAATAACAAAAATACCTGAAGATTTAGTCTCCAAGGACTTCTTCTTCTTCAGACTTTCCTGGTATTTCTTACAGTCCCTGCGGTAATGCCCTGCCTCTTTACAAAAGTGACAGATGTCAGAAGGCCCAGCTTTGGACACGGGCTTGGGCTTGGCGTTTTCATTACTGACTACCTTGCCCTTTCCCTTGTCTGCAGCGGATTTCTTGAAACCCTTGCCCTTCTGCACCATGAGTACAGACGACTCCTTGGTTTTCTTCAGATTCGGTTCTGCAGTCTTGAGCATACCATGTAGCTCAGGCAAAGTCTTTATCAACCCATGCATATTATAGTTCAAAATGAACTGGTCATATGCAGGAGTAAGAGACTGCAGAACGATATCACAAGCAAGCTCTTGGCTTATAGGACAGTCGAGCCTAGTCAAATGATCAAGATAACCCATCATTTTCAGAACATGTGGACTCACTGCTGCATCCTTAGCCATTTTACAGTCCAAGAGATTCTTAACAGTTTGGAATCTCTCTGTACGAGCCTGCTCCTGAAACAACGCTTTCAGATTTGCCATCAGCTCCATGGGACAAGTCAGGCCTTCCCACTGCATCTGCAGTTCGGGAGCCATTGTCGCCAACATCAGGCAAATCACGTCATTAGCATCTGAAGAATGCGTATCCCAAGCATTTTTCACAGCTTGTGCGGCATTATTCGCAGGTCTAGGAGAGAGAGCTCTTTCAAGGACATAAGCCTTCTTCTCCTGCCTGAGCACAAGTCTCAGGTTCCTGGACCAGTTCAGGAAGTTTGATCCGTTCAGTTTGTCCTTCTCAAGGGCAGACCGGATCGAGAAAGTGTTTTGTGTTGTTGTGCTTGACATAGCTGAAAATATGAGACAATAAAGTTTTAGTTATTTAGTTCATTAAAAGAGTAATCTTAAAAACTTATAAGAAAACTCGCATTGCATTCAAAATTTCTTTGTTTAACCTCATAAGAATGCAATGATTCCGAGATCCATGTTCAGCTAAATCCAAAGTGGGCCACTGGCCGTCACCCGGAATTAGCTTTACTTGGTAAGCATACACACAGCTAGTTATATCTCATATAACTCTCGGTTGTGAATTGGACCTGAGGCCCAAATTCACCAGATGTCTCAAGGCCCGGGACTCCCGATGGCCCAGTCAAGGAAACCAATCTCTTACAGCCAAATAATCACTAAAGTCTGGGACTCCCAATGAAATTAGTGATTATATACTACTTTACTTACGCGAAAACAGATACCTCACACTGTAAGCCATATCTGTAATCGAATAAGCGTTAAGTAGCTGACAAGATTGGAAAGACATCCAAGCTTGATATTGTTTTTGAGGATTTTAAGTTTTATTTCCAAAAATAGAAGATTACTATTTTGGGAAACTTACTTATTTTAGAAACTTTCTAAATTTAGTAACATACTAAAAATAGAAATTTCTAATTTAATATTTTATTAAATATTTTGGGTTGGGTCACAAATTAAAGGCCCAATTCTTGGCCCAAGACCATAGAATTCCAGTTGGCCCAATAATTTGACATAACCGATTCGGTTTATTAATTCTGGTCCAAGACCAAATTAACTATCAAAACCATCGGTTATTTACTAAACCAGACCAGCTCTAAATTATTTGGTCCAACCAAATCAAACTTAGACCAGCCTTCGGTTTAGGTTAAAATTCAATTTTTGAATTTCAATCCGGTTTAACCAGAAATTAAATAATACCATGTATTAAATAATTTCCAGCAAACCGCGATTCGGGTTAACCGCTTGAACCACCAATTAAATTGGATCGGTTCAGTTAAATCCAAAACCGGGAAGAAACACCTAGTGTTTTAGCCAATTTGATTTAACTTGCGGTTTAAGGCTTTAAACACACAATTAACCGCCAATTAAATGGACCGGTTTAATCGGTGTGGTTTTGGGCAACGAACCGCGAAGCTCGGTTTAACCGATTGACTATTCGCGGGACGTAAAATTTTAACGGGCCAAACGATCGGATCCATGATCCAACTCGGCCCATTAACCCAATCGAGACCTAGTGGCTGCTACCGATCGCTAACGATCGATCATCGCACGGCCACACACACGGACGATCACACTCACGGCACACGCATGATCCGACCTAGCCTCACGATCTTTGATCGATCTCGGCCAACTGATCACGCGGCCCATGCGATCGTCGATCCACCCAATCGATCGGCCCTTACATCACGATCACAAAGGATCGGTCTTTGCGGCACTCGATCAATCGGCATGATCTCGCGGTCCCTCTCTCGGCATCATACGATCGGCATCACTCGGCAATATTCACAAGATAATTACCGAGACCAAAACATACGATTAGGTTTTTAATAACTTTAATCAATTTTAATTCTCAATTGATTCAAAAAACTATTAAACAACCTATGATCCAATTTCACAAGAAACCTAATGCCTAGGCTCTGATACCACTGAAGGATTATAGTGTTTGTTCAAGGTTTAATTCCCATATTTCAACCTAACACATAATCTTAACAGATCTAGGTTCTTGCAAAACGAATCATAAAACCAAACCTGTGACATTACCTTTTGCAGCGGATTATTGATGGTAATGACAAGATCAGCTTAGAACAGATGAACAACCTGCTCCTCCTTTGGTATCCACACTCTTACAAGCCGGGATGGCTGCTAGACCAAAGAGATGGATCAGAGAGAGACTTAGAGAGAGAGATGAGCTCGCGGCCACACTAGAGAAATCGCATGGGATGTCTAATCCCTTAGGGTTTTCGATTTTTAGTTCTCTCATTAATGGGCCCAAGTCATTAGACTAATGGCTCATTAATCTTTTGGGCCCAAGACACAAATCAGACAAAAGCCTGTATTTTGTCTGGCCCAATTCTCTGATCTAATACAGTAAATGCCATTGCATCTTACCGTATTAATTCCATTTAACTTTCCCGTTAGCTATGGTGTGTGACCCTTTGGGATCATACAACACTGGCAATAAGTCCTAAACTTATAGATCATGAGCGGGCTCTAGCAAGTCATCATGATCACCCAGTATTTATGACTTATGTCTGATCTCGACATTTATCATACTTTCTAGAGATAGTACAGTAGATTTCAGGACATTCCCAACAGATAGGGTTTCGCCTCTTCGCTTTCTCTCGTCTCTCGACCGAAGTGGGCTCTCATCGGCTTCCGTCTGCCCGCCGGTGAATTCCTATCTATCTCTTTATCTTTCTCAATATCCATGTATCTCTATCAAGCTAACCGACCCTTAAAATTGATATTCACTGTGATTTAGGGTTTGTATCTAAATATTTGAAGCCGTTTCATATCCTTCGCCGTTTTCCAGGTATCTATCGCTGTATCTCTCGCACAATCGCATCTATCTCTAAACTGTTTCTTTAGGCATCTCGTCTCTAATCTGTGTTTTTCGGTATCTTATCTGACATTCGTCTAAGTTTTGTGTCTAATTTAAGTTGATTCTTTTTCTGTAATGAACTCTATGTTTCCTTTCTGGTTGTATATTAATGATTCACCTGTGATTTATGTGGATGAGTTTATAGCTACCGGTTCACTTCTCGGTTCTATTGCTTTTGACAGAGATTGAAGAACTAAGGAAGAAACTCGAGCAGTAGGAGCGTTTAGAAACAGCCACCCAGAAGGTTAGGTCTTTCTCTTGATATCTTTAAAAAAACCCTAGATGAGACTATTTATAGACAGCAGTTGATAGATTTCTCTGTCTACAGGTTCATAAATTCCGGGTTTTTGCTTCAATCCAGGGTTTCATATCAAGGGTAATATTTCTTAACTGATTTACTGTCACATATGGTTATCTGGAATTCACTAAGAAATTTGTATCCGTAGCCTTAGCCGTTCAAAGTTTAATGACTGATTTAGCATTCGTTCTTATCATTTGAAACTGATATCAAAAAGAAGATGTCTCCCTAATCTCCCAAAGGTAATTGCCATATTTGTTCTGGTTTTAGTTTAATTTTCGTTGTCTAAATATTAATTTAGGGTTGCTTTACGTTTTGATTCATAAATGGAAGCAAGGAAGATCATAGTCTGCGGACTCCCGGCAATGGGAATCATACCAAAGCTCCGCTCACAGCCACAACAAGAAGCAGATAATGATCGAGGAGGCGATGTGTTGGATCTCACAGGAGTAGAATACCGTAGAGCTATGGGTTACATGATACGGGTTGAGGAAGACCATGCAGATATCGCACCAGAGTTCCACAGACTTGTCCAAAATCTCAGAAGGGAAGAACAAAGACTCAGAAACCAAGAACTCAACTCAGCTGCAATGAAACGACCAAAGCAAGAACAAGGAAAGTCTTCAAGAAAGGGTGGTCGTCGAGCTAAGTAGCAGAAGTTGAAGGTGTTAGGGAGTTGTGTTTAATGTATGTACAATGTTTGTTTTAATTGTATTTGATGTGTTTTTTCATTGGTCTAGAACCCTGTTTTAAATACCCTGATATGAATCTATTTTTTTATTTAATAATATATATATTTTTTAATTAAAATGTAATTAAAATTAAAATAAATAAATATTTACAGAAAATATTAGGGTAAAAAAAATATGTTTTCGAACAATCGAAATACATAACATTTACGGATTGTTATGTTTAATCTAACGATAACATTTAAAAGATTGCTATCTTTACAATATAGAAGACGGCTATATAACGCTATTATATAGCTAATTCATAATCTCATAAACGCTATTGTATAAATAACATATTGCATCAAATAAATGTTATCTTAAAAAATATATACAATAGCATTTAAAGTAAACGCTATCTAAAAATTAATATCATAGCGTGTACATCAAACGCTATCTTTAAAATATATACCATAGCATTTACTAAAAACGCTATCTAAAGTGCAAGACTTTTTATCGCGGTCGATGACATAGCGGGTAACACAACGCTATCGTATCGATACATAGCGTTTTCCGGTAGCTATCAATACGCGAATTTCTTGTAGTAAAGGAGAACTCTGGTATGGTTCTTGGTAACTCTCTTTTTGCTTTAAATTGAACCAGACCTTTGATTGTTGATTCAGGAGCATCCCATCATATGATAAGTGACTCTATGTTGATAGACAATATTAAACCTGCTCTTGGTAATGTTGGATTGCAAATGGTGATAAGATTCTCATTCAAGGCATAGAAAATCTTAAGTTGTTTAGTAAAGAATCAAAAGATTTCTATATGCCTAGTTTTACATCATACTTGTTATGTGTGAAGAAAGTAGCTACTGATCTTAATTGCAATGTTATTTTCAGTCATAATGATGTGGTTTTTCAGGATATTGAAACAAGTAAGTGGCTTGGGAAAGATGTTGCAAAGGATAAGCTTTACATGCTTGAAGACACTAACCCATCTTCTAAATTATCTATTGCTTTATCTATTTATGTTGGTGTGGATGATTATGTTTGGCATGCTAGGCTAGGACATCCACACTCTAGGGCTTTAGGACTCTTATTACCTTCTGTTTCTTGGGAAGTTCTGCCTCATACCAAGTCTCATTGTTTTCCAATGCTTTGGTTTCTTCATTCACAGCTTCCATCCATCTTTTGACTCCCTTGGCTTCATCATAGGTTGTTGGCACTTGTTTTTGATCCAACTTCCCAATAAACACCTGATGTTCCAAGGGTACATGAGCTAATTTGCACACTGCTTGAGTAGGATGGGCTACTGCGTCGCTGTTGAAGTAAACCCTTGTCTTCTTCCATTCTGATGGATCCTTTCTCTCCCTTGTGCTTCTTCTTAGCACCTGAATTGGCTGGTTAGTTGGCTGCTCCGTTTCTTGTTGGTGCAGATGATTCTGTTTGGCATGCTAGGCTAGGACATCCACACTTTAGGGCTTTAGGACTCCTATTACCTTATGTTTCTTTCAAAAATGATGATTGTGAGGCTTGTATTCTTGGAAAACATTGCAAGTCTGTCTTTCCTACTTCTAAAACTATCTATGAAAAATGATTTTATCTTGTTCATTCTGATGTTTGGACTGCTCCTTGTGTATCTAGAGAAAACCATAAGTATTTTGTGACATTCATTGATGAAAAATCTAAATACACTTGGATAACCTTGTTGCAAACTAAGGATAGAGTATTAGAAGCTTTCATAAACTTTCAGAACCATATTACTAACAATTTCAATACTAAGATTAAAAAAAAATTAGATCAGACAATGGTGGAGAGTACACAAGACATGCCTTCAAACAACACTTATCGAAGCATGGGATTATTCATCAAACAAGTTGTCCTTACACTCCAAAACAGAATGGGGTAGGTGAAAGGAATAACATGCACTTGATGGAGGTGGCAAGGTTCATGATGTTCTATAAGAATGTTCCTAAGAGGTTTTGGGGAGTTGCAGTCATGACAGCCTGCTAGTTGATCAATAGAAATAAAAGTTCTTCATGATCAATCACCTTTTCAGGTATTAAGCAAATCCAATCCATCAGTTGATCACTTAAGTGTGTTTGGGTGCATTTGTTTGTGTTAATACCAGGAGAACAAAGAGATAATCTAGATGCTAAGAGTACCAAAGCTATGTTCATTGGATACTCCATAACAGAAAAAGGATACAAGTGCTATGTACCTGAGACTAGAAAGGTGTTGATATCAAGAGAGGTCAAGTTAATGGAAACCAAGAGTTTTTATGAGGAGAAAAATTGAGACAACTTGAAGGATCTTCCCAATTCTCCATCAGACCGTGCTACTAACCTAAGGCTTATCATGGAAAGTCTTGGCATTAGCCAACCAAAGGAACCGGCCAAATAATTTCATACACCTTCAGTAACTGATGCATTCCCAAAAGTTGCACAAGAACCCCATCTTGATCATGAGGGGGACACTCAAGAATCAGAACAACCTCAACAATCTGATTAATCTGATTCATCTGATTCATTCACGCATGATCAAGATGGAGTTGAGGAGCAGGATATGGAGTCTGATTGGTCTGATCAGCGGAATGGAGAGACTGAGCAGCCAACTAACCAGCCAATTCAGGTGCTAAAAAGAAGCACAAGGGAGAGAAAGGATCCATCAGAATTCAAGAAGACAAGGGTTTACTTCAACAGCAACGCAGTAGCCCATCATACTCAAGCAGTGTGCACATTAGCTCATGTACCCTTGGAACATCAGGTGTTTATTGGGCAGTTGGATCAAGGACAAGTGCCAACAACCTATGAAGAAGCAAAGGGAGACAAAAGATGGATGGAAGCTGTGAATGAAGAAACCAAAGCAATGGAAAACAGTGAGACTTGGTATGAGGTAGAACTTCCCAAAGGAAAGAAGATAGTGATTTCTAAATGGGTATTCACTATCAAGTCCCGAAGTAATGGGGAGATTGAGAGATACAAGGCAAGGCTGGTTGCAAGAGGATTTACTCAAACTTATGGGAAGGATTACTTGGACATTTTTGCACCAGTAGCTTGTAGGATTATGTGTGTTCTTTGGTGTAATTCTCAGGTTACAACCTAGCACATAATCATCTAGGATCTAGGTGATTAGCAATTGAATCATAAACAGATCAGGATCATTACCTTATGATTGCAGCGGATTAATCAATGGAATATCGAGATCTGCAAGAGCTGATGATTACCGGCTCCTCCTCAGGTATCCACACGCTTACAAGCTATTGGATCAGGCTGCTAGACCAAGTTGGAATCAATAGAGAGAGAGAGAGAGGACGGTTCTGGTGCTCAGAAAAATTGCAGGGACAAGAAGCCTTAGGGTTTTCTGGCGCCTCCTCTTCCTTATATGGGCCCAAGTAATTAAACTAATGGCTCATTAGGCTTTTGGGCCCAAGGCCCAAATCAGACAAAAGACTGTCTTTTGTCTGGCCCAATTCTCTGTACAAATACAGTAAATGCCTTGCATCTTACCGTATTAATTCCTTGTTAACTTTCCCGTTAGCTATGGTGTGTGACCCTTTGGGATCATGCAATACTGGTAATAAGTCCTAAACTTATAGATCATGAGCGGGCTCTAGCAAGTCATCATGATCACCCAGTATTTATGACTTATGTCTGATCTCGACACTTATCATACTTTCTAGAGATAGTACGGTAGATTTCAGGACATTCCCAACAATCTCCCACTTGTACTGGAATCCTACATTCCCTAATCCTTTTGTCTTAATATCTCAATCTGGCATAAGGCAAGATGCGTGTCATCCTTATATAGCCAGACCATGTTTATCGGAACAGATTTGATACTGACAATGCAAACGACTTGGGCATGTCCGTTTGGGAGTGGCCACTCTCTTACCAGCTATCAAGTCTCCGATTGGCCTAGAGATATTACCTCCGTTAAACGGCAGGGACAAATCCCATCTTGTTCCATCACTATGAACTACACACTTTATAATACACCCAACCAAGGTCCTTATAGCTCCCAGTTACGAAACAGCGTTAGACAATGATCAAAGCGCATCACTCCATGTGCAGCCACATGCATGCGAACTCAGGTCTAAGGACTATACTCTATAGTCGTATATGAGAACCTCTCATGACACAGATATTAATATCTTGTAGAGTTCTCATCAGCGGGCCATGTCCGGTCATATGCTCCCCTACATATACCTATGTGTCGACTTTGATGCCGCGCATCTATGACCCCTCGAAACTTGGTCATAAGTCTCAACACAATCTAGTCTCAAGTGGTTGTTGGTGTTCCAATTTCAACAACCTTCGACTATGGACACTATGATTTATGTCATTTTGTTAAATATGGGGTTTCAGGATCAAGTCTACTCATGTACTTCAAAACAACTAAATAAAGCCCTTTACAAACTCCCACTGAAATTAAGACTACATCTTAATTTCACATATCCTACAGCTACAGTCCGCGACTCGTGCTTAGGCCTAAGGAGTGGCTTCGTTAATAGATTAGCAACGTTCTCATTCGTTGAAACTTGCTGATCTACTTAACACCTCTGTCATTTATCTCACGGAATAGGTTATACCTACCCTCAAGGTGTTTGGACCTCTGATGTGCAGCTAGTCTCATCTA
Source organism: Orychophragmus violaceus (assembly GCA_030180135.1). Taxonomy (NCBI): domain Eukaryota; kingdom Viridiplantae; phylum Streptophyta; class Magnoliopsida; order Brassicales; family Brassicaceae; genus Orychophragmus; species Orychophragmus violaceus. Next base: position 55,593,348 of record CM058235.1, on the reverse strand, counting down.
TGCTGGGAATCACATCAAGTTCAGTGATGAACTCTTCTTTCCAAACAACCTCTTTCGCCGCTACCCAAGCTGCGAAATGTTCAGCTTAAGTCATGGAGTCAGCAACAGTGCCTTGCACCGCCAGACAGACACAAGATATAACCGGACTGTGACCGGAAATCATCTTTGTCTGTTGGAAACTTGCCTTTCAGACTCTACCGACTTGTAGCACCTCACTTTCTCCGTAAATCAAGAACTTATCCTAAGTATTCCTCAAATACTTCAGGATATTCTTTACGGCTATCCAGTGATTCTTTGCTGGATTTGACTGGTCTTTACTTGTCTTGCTTAACATTAAAGCAACATCAAAACAAGTACGTGTCATGGCATACATGATAGATCCAATTGCCGACGCATATGGAATCTCATCCATGCATTCAAGCTCAGCAGTTATCGTAGGACACTGTTTCTTGCTTAACGTAATGCCATGTGACATTGGCATAAAACCCTTCTTGGAATGCTGAAAACGTGTAGGACTCTGTCAATATAAGAATCCTGACTTTGTCCTATCAGCTCTTTTGGATCTCTATCTTTAGATCCAAAATCCAAGAACATACGTGGCTTTACCCATGTTAATCATGGAGAAACAACTTCCCAGCCAGTCTTTAATAGACTTCAGCATTGGAATGTTATTTCCGAGAATCAGTATGTCATCGACATACACTATGAGAAATGCAACATTTCTCCCACTTATCTATTAGTAAACGCACAGTTCCATCTCGTTTCTGTTCAAGTCAAAACCTTGACTACTTCAACAGAACGAAGATTCCAACTCCGATATGTTTGCTTCTATCCATGAATGGATCGATGAAGCTAACTTACATACATTATAATTTTTTTGGAGTCCGGGCTCACTTTCGCTTATGTGAATTTCGCAGGTTCGTCACTTTCAATGATCATCAGATCATGGCAACTAATCACGAGAAATCACTCTCTGATTAGTGACGGATTCATTCAGATCTGCGAACTTCAGGCTCTACAGGTGTAGATTCTACAGAAATCTGTAAATCCATCCGCTGCTCTCCCTCAACAGGTTGAGCAGCCTCCTGTATTTCTCGAATTTCTTCGAGTTATACTTTTACTCCCACTGTTCTTCTTAGAAAGCAACTTCCCTCTTAGAAAACAGAATTCCGAACAACCTAACTTCGTTTTCGGAATGGACGTAAAAGTAACAAGCCTTGGTTTCCCTAGGACAACCAGCGAAGTAGCTCAACTACAAATACTCAGTAAAGACGAATTTGGATCATTTCCAATCCACATTTAAGTGGTGTCTTTCAACTGATATTGGTAGAACTATTTCAGCGTAAACTTAGATATTTCTAGAGCGTTATTCTTAAAGAATATAATGGAAGATTCGTGTGACTCATCTTTAATCATTTCTAATAAGATCTGATTCATTCTCACAGAAACACCTCTAGGTTTTCAGGAGAAATGAGCTGTGAAACGACTTCACACTCATTCAGATGATCACACCATCAATGACTTAAGTATTCTCACTCGTGATCTAATCCAGAGTCTCAATACTTCTGTCACTCAGATTCTATACTTCATTCTGGAACTCTTTCGACCATTTCAAAGATTTCCGACTCGTGTCTCATCAAATGAACACAGTCATACTCACTGAAGTAATCAGTAAATGTAATGAAGTACAGGAAATTTTCTCTGGCATTACTGCTCATCGGGCCACATACATGAGTATGTTCAAGGTCCAATAAGCCTTTGGGCCTTTCTCTAGCTCGGCTAAGATGGACCCTTTGTCTTTTGGTCCAGTAAGCAGAATTCAAGTCTCATAAGATATCCGATCAAATGAGCCCAAAAGTCCATAACTATGGGATTTCTGAATCCGACTCACTCTATGTGACCAAAACATTTACGCCAAGAAAAATCAGGTTTAATTTATCAGATTTAAACCAATTCGGTATTTATGTTACATTTAGGCACTCTTTGGTTTAAGATATAAAACCCATTCCTTGAATAGGGTGCTACAATTAATATTTCATTAAGATCAAAAGAACAAAACTTGTCTTTTATCAAAATGAAAAACATTCAAATTCTTACAAGAAAATGAAAGACAACTCTGCTTAAAGCAGGTACATTGTAGCAATTACTTAATACAAAACCAAGCCTCAAAGGCATCTACAAGTGAAAACCCTATGGCTGAGGCAGCATCCATAGCTCCTTCCAGACATGCAGTTCCACTTGTCCTTCCTTCAACGTTCTACTGTTGCTTAGGCTCTGCATATTATAACAAATATCAGTGCCACAACCAGTATCCAATACCTATAAGGTAGAACTTGAAGTAATAACATGAATACCTGAGGAAGTAGTCTCATACATCAACTTCAACTCCTCATAATCTTCCATGAATTTAATGCAATCTCTCTTCCAATGCCCAGTCTCTTTACAGTAGCAGCACTTACCAACGTAAGATGTATCTGACTCGGGCTCAGAAGACACACGCTTGCCATGATTCAAAATCTGGACAACTTTGTCTTCACCCTTGTCAGCACTAGGTTTAGTAAACCTACCCTTCTCCATTATGAGATTATACAGGGTACTCTTCACGTTTGGCTCAACTGTCTTGAGCATATCATGCAGTTCAGTCAGCGTCTTCGTTAAGCCTTTCTTGATATAGTTCCTTTTGAACTTATCATAGCTTGACGGCAGTGACTGCAAAATGATCTCAGTTGCCAATTCTTGGCTAACTGGATAATCCAGTTTCCTCAGGTTATCAAGGTAACCCATCATTTTACTGACATGAGGACTCACTGGATGATCATTTGGTAGCTTGCAGCTAGTGAGAGACTTAACCAAATGGTATCTCTCCACTCTTACCTGCCCCTGAAATTTCAATTTCAGGCTGCTGATCATCTCTATTGGCGACTCCATGTTCTCATATTGCTTCAGCAAATCTGAGTCCATGGTAGCCAATATCAGACCACGCACATCTACCGCATCATTATAATGCTTATTCCAAGCATCATATACTGCATGAGAGGCATTGGACCCGATCCTCTCGGGGAGAGCTCTTTCAAGGACATAGTCCTTTCTCTCCTGCTTGAGGACTAGCCTCAGGTTACGCGACCAAGTCAAGAAATTTGATCCGTTCAGTTTGTCCATCTCAAGGACAGACCGGATCGAGAAAGTGTTTTGATTGTTTGTGCTAGTCATAACTGAAATTTAGAGATAAATAGAGTTTTAGTTATTCAGTTCATAAAAGAGTAATCTTAACAACTTATAAGAAAACTCGCATTGCATTCAAAATTTCTTTGTTTAACCTCATAAGAATGCAATGATTCCGAGACCCATGTTTAGCTAAATCCAAAGTGGGCCACTGGCCGTCACCCAGAAGTAGCTTCACTTGGTAAGCATACCCACAGCTAGTTATATCCAATAACTCTCGGTTGTGAATTGGGCCCAAGGCCCAATACACCAGATGTCTCAAGGCCCGGGACTCCCGATGGCCCAGTCAAGGAAACCAATCTCTTACAGCCAAATAATCACTAAAGTCTGGGACTCCCAATGAAATTAGTGACTATATACTACTTTACTTACGCAAAAACAGACACCTCACACTGTAAGCCATATCTGTAATTGAATAAGTGTTAAGTAGCTGACAAGATTGGGCAAGACATCCAAGCTTGATATTGGTTTTGAGGATTTTAGGTTTTCTTTCCAAAAATAGAAGATTACTATTTTGGGAAACTTACTTATTTTAGAAACTTTCTAAATTTAGAAATATACTAAAAATAGAAATTTCTAATTTAATATTTTATTAAAGTTTTCGGTTGGGTCACAAATTATAGGCCCAATTCTTGGCCCAAGACCACAGAATTCCAATTGGCCCAATAATTTGACATAACCGAGTCGGTTCATTAATTCTGGTCCAAGACCAAATTAACTACTAAATCCAACTGGTTATTTACTAAACCAGACCAGCTCTAAATTATTTGGTCCAACCAAATCAAACTTAGACCAGCCTTCGGTTTAGGTTAAAATTCAATTTTTTTTTTAATTTAAATCCGGTTTAACCAGAAATTAAATAATAGCAATTGTATTAAATAATTTCCAGCAAACCGCGATTTGGGTTAACCGCTTGAACCATAATTATTCAATGATTGATTTTGACTTTTCAAATCGATAATTGCTTTACGATCATGATATTAACAAAATCGTAACAAACAAGATCGAGATATTAACAAAAAGACAAATACGATTTTGACTTTTTCAAATTCAACATCGATTATGATCACAATAACAAACCTAACTAATCGAATGATAATTAGTTTGACTTATGCATTATCGTTTCAAGCATAAGTTTTTAACATGAAGACAAATCATCATCGTTAATAAAAACAAAGTTTCGGTTTGACTTTTCCAATTCGACATATCTTAATCAATCGCTAATTAATTGACACATTCAATTGCTTATTGCTTATTGAATAAAACGATCCTTGTATTCACAAAAGGACAAGAACGATTCTTAAACATTAACAATTCTAACAAATTGTTTCTGTATAATAAAGCAAAGTCAAACTGCGATTGTTTGATACTTAATTTTCTTAAAGTCAACATGCTAATCAATCGATCGCTAATCAATTCAACAATCATTATTCTTACGATCCAAAAAGACATCATGCGATTGATACAAAGTCGACTTTAAACATTAAGATTTCTTATTTCTAGGTTTTCAAAGTTTCAATCAATTTTACTCATTAAAATCGATTCATCAAACTAATAAACAACCTAGTATGATCCAAAAAGCAAAAACCTAACGACCTGGCTCTGATACCACTGTAGGATTATGTGTGTTCTTTGGTGTAATTCACAGGTTACAACCTAGCACATAATCATCTAGGATCTAGGTGATTAGCAATTGAATCATAAACAGATCAGGATCATTACCTTATGATTGCAGCGGATTAATCAATGGAATATCGAGATCTGCAAGAGCTGATGATTACCGGCTCCTCCTCAGGTATCCACACGCTTACAAGCTATTGGATCAGGCTGCTAGACCAAGTTGGAATCAACAGAGAGAGAGAGAGAGGACGGCTCTGGTGCTCAGAAAAATCGCAGGGACAAGAAGCCTTAGGGTTTTCTGGCGCCTCCTCTTCCTTATATGGGCCCAAGTAATTAAACTAATGGCTCATTAGGCTTTTGGGCCCAAGGCCCAAATCAGACAAAAGACTGTCTTTTGTCTGGCCCAATTCTCTGTACAAATACAGTAAATGCCTTGCATCTTACCGTATTAATTCCTTGTTAACTTTCCCGTTACCTATGGTGTGTGACCCTTTGGGATCATACAATACTGGTAATAAGTCCTAAACTTATAGATCATGAGCGGGCTCTAGCAAGTCATCATGATCACCCAGTATTTATGACTTATGTCTGATCTCGACACTTATCATACTTTCTAGAGATAGTACGGTAGATTTCAGGACATTCCCAACATAGCTAAGCTCCATACAGTTAGGATCATCATGTCTTTGGCAACAAATTTTGATTGGGAGCTTTGGCAAATGGATGTCAGGAATGCATTCCTTCAAGGGGAGCTTGAAGATGAGGTGTATATGACACCACATTCTGGTCTTGAAGACATTGTTAAAACAGGGAAGGTGCTAAGACTCAAGAAGGCTATCTATGGACTGAAAAATTCACCTAGAGCTTGGTATCATAAGCAGAGCTCAACTCTCATGCAAAGATGATTCAAGAAGTCTGAGGCAGATCACACCTTGTTCACTCTTTAAAATAAGGAAGGTATCATTGTCATTCTTGTGTATGTTGATGATATTATCATACCAGAAAACAACAAGTCAAGTATAAAAGACACTAAGGCTTACCTCAAATCTGTTTTTGATATAAAAGACCTTGGTGCTCTAAAGTACTTTCTTGGGATAGAGGTTTGTCGATCTAAGGATGGACTCTTCTTATCTCAAAGAAAGTACACACTTGATTTGTTATCTGAAGCAGGAAAGCTAAGATCAAAACCGGCTAAGACACCTCTTGAGGAAGGCTACAAAGTCATAAGAGAGGGGGAGATTGAAGACAGACCATTTGAGGACATCACACAATATATGAGGATGGTTGGTAAGCTCATTTATCTAACCATAACCAGACCTGATATATGTTTTACAGTGAACCAAGTGAGCCAACATATGCAATCCCCCAAGATGCATCATTAGAATATGGTTGAGAGGATACTAAGATACCTAAATGGAGCTCATGGTCAAGGCATTTGGATGGGATGCAATGGCAGCACAGAAGTTATTGGGTATTGTGATGCTGATTGGGCAGGAGAAAGAGTGGACATGAGGTCTACTATAGGATATTGCACATTCATTGGAGGCAACCTAGTAACTTGGAAGAGCAAGAAGTAAAAGACAGTCTCATGCTCAAGTGTTGAAGCTGAATATAGAACCATAAGGAAGTTAGCAACCGAGTTGACATGGATCAAAGCTCTTCTTATGTATTTGGGGATTGAAACATCAAAACCAATCACCATGCATTGTGACAATCAAGCAGCCATTCATATTGCCTCAAACTCAGTCTTCCATGAAAGAACCAAGCACATAGAAGTGGATTGCCACAAGGTTAGGCGATTGAGCAAGGACTGGTGTTGCCATGTTTCACAAGAAGTGAAGAACAATTGGCTGATGTCTTCACCAAGGCAGCTAGTTTGAAGGTGTGTGAGTCATTCATACAAAATTTGGGCTCGTAGACCTTCCTGAATCCTCTAAAGCTGTGGAGACTACACTCTTTTTCCCTTCATGAAGTTATCCCATGTGGTTTTCTTCATGAAGGTTTGTAATGAGGTAGATCTCCATTGCTACTCCAAGCTTGATTCAACTTTTGAATTCAAGATTGAGGGGGATTATTGAAATGGAGATCCAAAGTGCACAATATCAATGTGCAAACATTGTGCACTTTGTGATAATTCTCAAAGTACAAAGCTCAGGCCATTGTTTCTTATGTGCAAAGCTTGGGATGGTCGTTACAAGAAGTCTTCATCTATCCATAAGGACTTCAAGAGAATCATGAACCAAAGAGAATCAATCCCAAGTCTGAACCATACGCAGAGATGTCACTTTCACTCTTGGACCAAGCAAGGAGATGTCATTGTCTTTGTGACCGTTACTCCCTCTCTCCTCACCCACGAGTTCTTTTTGTCATTTACCTTCTATTCATTGTTTATTCAGTAGCTGCCCTAGTTGTATGGCCTATTTAATACCTTGTACACTCTTCTTATGAATTACATTGAGACTTATTCTTCTCAATAGCTGCCTCTCTCTCAATTCTCTCTCTACGGCTCACAAGAACCCTAATCGGTTTCTTGTGTGTTCTCTCTCATTCTCTTAGTCTAAACTCAATATTCTAACAATAAGAAAGGGGGAGATTGAAGATCAACCGTTTGGAGACACCACTCTATACAGAAGGATGGTTGGTAAGTTGATTTATCTAACAATTACTAGACTTGATTTGTGTTTTGTTGTGAATCATGTGAGTCAACATGCAAGCTCCTAAAACGCATCATTGGAGCATGGTGTATCGCATCCTAAGATACCTCAACGGAGCACGTGGTTAATGAATATGGATGGGATGCAATCAAAGTACAGAGATTGTAGGCTATTATGATATTGATTGGACTGGTGACCGAGTGGATAGAAGATCTACTACAGGCTATTGCACTTTCATTGGAGGCAATCTGGTCACTTGGAAAACAAAGAAGCAGAAGGTAGTTTCATGTTCAAGTGCTGAAGCGGGAGTATAGGGCAATGAGGAAGCTGACAAATGAACTGACTAGGCTGAAGGATCTACTCCAAGACTTGGGCATTGAATCAACAAATCCAATCACAATGCATTGTAATAATCAGGCGGCCATTCACATAGCATCCAACTTTGTGTTTCATGAAATGACAAAGCACATAGAAGTGGATTGTCATAAGGTGAGGCAGAAGGTTCAAGAAGGAGTAATCTTACCTTGTTACACAAAGAGTTCAGATCAGTTGGCTGATCCTAAGTTTGGACTCATAGATCTATCTCAAGCTTGAGTCCCCAGGCTGTGGATTCCATACTCTTTTCCCCTTGGTATAGTTTTTATCCCATGAGGTTTTTCTGTATCAAGGTTTTTAATTAGGTGGATATCCACAGTTCCAAGCTTAACCATTTGCTATCTCCATGGTTAAGCTTGAGGGGGAGTATTGAGATTAACACCTTAAGTGTTCAGATCAATGTGAAAAATATTGATAAGAAGACATCAATCAGAACTTACTCCTTTAATCAGATCAAATGAAGAAGAAGTGAATAAGTAAAAGGAAATTTAATCTTATGGTTAAGTGGAAAAAGGATAAGTTACCATTAATCACGTTAAAGATCTTCTAAAGGCTTGTCTCCACGGATGAACAGTGCCAAGAGACAAGATTCAAATTCAAATTCAGATTCCCTTCCCTACTTGCTTCACCCTTTTGTCTAAAGGTGTCTTCAGAATTATTTTGTCATTTGAGTTTGAATTTGAATGTATTAGCCACGAAATTGAGTTGTTTTTATGTCTAAATATTCATTGTGATATCAAGAAGAAAGATACACTCTTTTGGGATTATTTTTCCCTTTGTTACATTCAAGCTCTCTCTCTCTCTCTTGCTAACTCTCTTGCTCTCAAGAACCCTAAAACGGTTCTTGAGTTCTCTCCTTTGATTCTTCATAAATTCTCTCTATTCTTACAGCCTGAACGTCAAGCTTTTTGACATGAGTGCAAACATCTTCATATTTGGTGTTCAGGTCATTGTACATGTTTTCCAATTTTAAGTTGAGTTCAACTGCAAATTTCTGCTGGTTCAGTGTTGCATGAGTTTCTTCACTTCATCTTTTGGATTTGTTGAAGAGCTAGTGGAGACTAAGAAAGGAGCAGCTTGCAATTTTTGGTAAGAAACAAAAGAGTTGATTTCCTCATTGGTAACTCAGAGAAGTTCTTCTAGAAGTACTTGGTTTTCATAGCATATTGGCCTACGAATCCTTGTGATGCTTGAGTTTATCCTACACCTTGTGGTGGGTAGACCTGATCCTATGGATTTTTGACACTGGTTCTTCTTATGTATGACACGTTCGAATGGCTTTTATAGTTCTGGTTGACCCCATGATTCTGCACATAATCTTGTCCATTCACCTCATGCTGGTTTTCATCATCTTCTTCCTTACACTCTTGATAAGGAATCACTTCATCTTCACCACATAAGTGCACGGTCTTATAACTTCCTTTCATCAATAGATCCACATTGGCAGTCAACATTTCGATCTTATGTAGCTTCAACAGTTGACTTTCTTTGTCTTATCATACTCATGACACTTGTTGTTGGAAATTGGAGCCAAAATCCCAATCAGCTGATATGTTCCTTCTTTAGACTTAGTAATAAATTCTCCATTGCTAGCAGTATTAAGGGCATTCATGTAGTCTCAATTGATTCCATCTGAATATTTGTGGTGTGGACAGTCTTTGCGATACTCTTTGTATCCCTCCCAAGCTTCACAAAAAGACTCTTTTGAAAGTTGATGGAAGGTAACAATCTTGCTCCTTAGGGAGTCATTCTTGGACCTATTTTAGAAGTTTTCCAAGAATGCAGCTATGCATACGCATCATAGGTGGTGAGTGATCCTGGTGGAAGTGATTTGATCCACCTAAGTCCCTTATCTACCAGAGAGAAAGGAATCAATTTGCACTTAAAGTAATTTGGAGGTACCCCATTAGAGCTTGTTGTACTAGTATCTCCTTGAATTTCTCGATATAATCCATCAGGGTTTATGCATACAACCCATGAAACATATATTGCTTCACCAAAGTGATCATTTGAGGCTTGATCTCATAAACATGCATGTTGATCGGTGGTGGACAGATATCAGCTCTGTTTTGGCATGCGGAGTGTCGTTGTCTCCAATGGGAAATTGTTGTTGTTTATGCTGCAATTGTTGCACTTCATGACGAAGCCTTTGGAATGAGCAGCCAGTTTTTTTCTTGTAGCTTAGTTGTCAGCCTCATCACCCATGCTGGTGTTGTTTGGTTGTTTCCTCATATTTGTTCATACAATCCTTGCTAACCCATTGTTGTCGAGATTGATCAGGTTCTGAAAGCCTTGACTCCTGGTCATACATCTTAAAACTACAAGAGAAAAAAGTAAAATGAATCAGTAACTTCTTTCAATAAATTTTAAGCTTAAAATAGAAGGCACTGATAAATCCATATTTTAGCATGTTTTAACATCCTCATTTGCATGGTTCTCTTGCATTTTGCATTCATTCCTAAGCATTTTTTTACGAAATCACTCATTTAGGAGTTATGATGATAGGCCTCTAAGGGTATACTACAGGAACAGGAAAGCTGTTAAGGCCGTTACAGAAGAAGTTGGACGAGAAGAATTGGTTACGGATGAGCTTGACTGATCAACCAATCAGAAGAGAGGAGTTGGTTGGAGTCAAGGGATCGGTCAACAACAGTATAAATAAACTAGTAGAAGAACATTTCATGGCATGCTAATTGATTTAGAGAAGACGATATGAGTCTCTCGGTAATGATCGACATGAGATCATTGCTCTGATTACAATTGGTATTTCATTCTACTTTCAATAAAGAAGTATTTCAGTAAAAAAGTCTATCAAATTGGTGCGGTGAGAGAGTTTCCTACAACGCGGATTCAGATAGACATCTGCAACAATGGTGGATTTGACACAGAAATCAGCTCAATCGGAGGAGGTATTATCGCGATTGAACGAGGATATGGAATTTCTTAGGATCGGGTGTGACAAATTAGCGAACGGTAATTGCGAGTCATCAGAGAGAATCGGAAACCTGGAGAAGACGATCGCGAATTCGAACACGGAACTTGATCATAGAATAGGAACGTTGGAACGCCAGATGTTGATGATAACAGTACGCTTGCTCGTCTTGAAGCCAATTCGTTCTCAGCTCAAACAAAAGGCAAAGGAACTGCGACATCATCTGACGAACCAAAGCAGGTTCACTCTCAGATTGTATTCACAGAACAAGAGGATGCTGAGCTAGGTTACCGGAGAATTGAGATTGTGATGGCTAATCGAGAAAGCATGTTAAATAAAATTGAATTGCCGGCTTTCTCTGGTCGTTTATCATTTGATTGGATTTCCCGAGCTAAGAGGTTTTTCAGATTTGGTCGATACAATGATGCAGAGAAGCTTGATTTAGTATCGATGCGTCTGGAAGGAGTTGTGCTAAACTAGTTTAATGGAGAGATGTTGACTGAGCCATTTTCGAGTTGGTCTCAGTTCACGGATAGGTTACTTGACCGATTTGCAGGCTAAATTGATGAAGAACCTGCCACAAGGTTATTATTTATTCAGCAAACAGGCAACATAGCTGATTATGTAAATGAGTTTGAATCACTGGTTTCTCAAGTATCGAGTGTGGATGAGAAGAATCTGGTCACTGGTTGCCTGATCATGAACGCTATTGGATGAGGATAACAACAAGCCTAATGCCACACTCTTCTTGCCTCGACTAGCTGTGCATGAGTTATTGCACCCCGATGCATGCGCCTTTTTTTGTAGCCGCATCTTCACCAGCTAGATACTCGGTTTGAGCCCCTCAATATCAACTGGCCGAGGTGAAGAGAAAGACTGCATATATCTAATGTATACCATACGATAACCTAATCAAAACGGATCAATCCAAATATATCAGTATAGCCATCGTTGCAAACCTCTAATATATCTTGAATCAGTCTAATTAAAAGTTCTGAGTGAAGTCCTAAATATTGGAGTTTGGGAATCAAGTTGTGAAGATGATCATATATTACTTGTAGATACTACTAACTTGCTGCATGTAACCAAAAATGAGATTTCACGAGTCCTGAACATCAAACCTTAAACGATTTTGTATATGTTTGTGTGGACCAGTGTAGCCAATAACATAGACTTCCCATGGAATTAAACAATTTCATTTATATAAAATTTGGGATATACATAGACTTTTTCAATAAAACAAATAATGAATGACATCACATAAGTTTTGTTTGTCAGAAGTTATTAAACTTACCATTCTGTTTCAATCATGGTTTGAAAGAAGGGACATCATTCTCAGGAAGGTGTGTCAAACTGTAACTTAATCTGTCTACAACACTTCTGTATAGGTCTTCCTCTCGTTTATTCAACAAGTAGGCTAAGGTTTTTCCCACTTCCGCTTTTGCTTCCAGGTACACCCGTTTTGCTGCTTCTTTGTCTTTCACAAGTTCCGGTCTTCCTTTAGTCTGTATCGGTTTCCCAAACAGGTAATAGAACCGACCGGGAATTTTCGGTAAGAGCCCTGGTAAGTAGAGCTTCTGGTTTGCGACATCTCCACTTGATTCTTCCCTATATATCATCACAAGACTCATCAGTTTTTGATTAATTACAACTATAAGCATTAGTACAGCTTTGATTGTTTCAACTGCTATTTTCTTTGTTTATATGTGCAATAAGTAAACATAAAATCACATTGCACAAAAGATTAAACCCCTTCCGTATATGTTTTATGCAAATGGTCGATACCAACACCAAAAGGAAAGTTAATATAATTTTCAAAAACATATGCTCACTTTTATGATATAAACTAAAACATTTTCCTTTTTCATAAATACTTTTGTAAAATGTAAACACAACTGTCAAACGCAAATGAGACCGAGCCTCCATTTACAATTAACAATTGAGATTCTTTTAACCTTAAAAGGTTCATTTGGGAAAAGAAACACTAGCTGCAAATGAAAAAACAAGAACAACCCCCAAACAATCAATGCGTTTGTTCAGTTAAAAAATAGTAGCAACTTTACCTTAATTTAAATCTTTTGGTATCGCGAGTTATATCCGAGATATAGTTATTGAGAATTGGAATCTTCATCAGGTCATTGCAATCAAGAGCCAACTGCAAAAGGAAAAAATAAATATATATATACAAATTTTCCTATTCAACAAAATCTGGGGTGTTTTGCCGTAAAAGTTAGCTTACTTCAGCTATGTCGTCTTCACCAACTGTTCCAAACGGCACTATTTTTGCGCCAAACCATGCTGCCATTCTTACGAACTCTTGCTGGTCAGGCCAAATCAGTTTGTATTGTTCACCCTGTAAGATCGTAGGAAGTACTATAATATAATCATAAATTCTAATAACACAACCAAGCTAGGACCACAAAAACAACAAACATTTCAGATAACCAATTCATTTTAATTTTATCTGACTTTATTTACGCATAAGCCGCATTGGTACTAACTTAGAAGTTGCAATGTGATGTAAAATCTTGGTGCTATAGCAGCAACAGTTTTTTGGACTCATCAACTCAATTGTCTCAACCGTTAGTTTCTACATTTTATGTATCTATATGGAATATATATTTTTACCACATTTGATTTTACTATTAACAAATAAATTTTGTTAGCAAAATTACACTAAACATATAAACAAACACAAACAAGCATTTGAGATTGTAATAGGCTAATAACTAATAATAGATGGATTCTGGAAACGCCAATTTTAAAACCATATGGAACTTTCCATCAAATTTCCTCATAATTCTATGACTTTAAGAGGGATATGAAGGTTCCTTTTCACCCGTTTAGGTGGGTAAGGCCACTTGCCTTTCAGCTACTAGTTCTATTTTTATCAAACAAAAAAAAAGTTAGAAGACAACTAACCCGGTTATGGAGAGCCTCTCGTGCACCGCCGGGGTAGAGAAGAACATGAGATTTAGAAGATAACAGCTTGAAAAGATTGGTTACGGTGCCAGGGTAGGCACCAAATACCTTAATCCAATCCATGTAACCAAACTCCTTCTCTAAATCATTTTCTGAATACAGAATCGGATGAGCCATTCCACGAAAGAGAATGTTTTTCTCTTTGATAAATGCCTCGGATATTGGACCAAGTTCCAACCCCATCAACATGTGGTAATCAACAAGTAACACCAGACCTTCATCTGGAACACCAGCAAGTCCTTTCACTATTTTCCCATCTTACATAATTGACAGAAACACATAACTAACAGCATTTCTTAAGAATTTGCTTGTCAAAACTGTTGTTACGGAAATTCTACCTAGTCAATATTACAGGCTGCGATCTGAATATCTGAACTACGAGGTGAGAAAATAACTTTAAGTGAGGTCGAAACTGTTCTTTATTGATCTTAAGGCCGAGGCCGAGCTGTGAACAGGATGGTACGAGGTGGGAGTCCGTCTAATGACGTGCTCCCTAAAGATTGCCTGAGGTCGGAGCTTTATAGAAGTAGCTCGGCACTCTCGCAAGTTACAATGTCCCTAAAAAGAAGAGTGAAGGGTCCTATTTATAGTGCTTGTGCGATGACTTCTCTTTAGGCTGTTGACTCCTTAGCGGGCTTGTCTTCATGGGCCGACATGAAGTGTGATTGATTTAGCAAGATTTCCAATGGACTTTGGATGGGTGCTAAACCCATATCCAACAATTAGTCCCCCCCAGTTCGTCGAGTTGCGATGCTGAGTTCGGCGAATTTCTTCAAGCATTTAAGTCAGGCGGAAATCTTGTTGAGTCGTTCCACATTGTCTTGCGAGTGCTTTTCTCTTGGCTTATTCCGTGATTCCTAAGAGAACAAAAAGACGCGAACAGCTTGTGTCGCGACTTTTATATTTGTGAAAACTGCTTCTTTCTTCTTACGAGGCTTTGTCTTTTCATATTTCGTCTTCTCTACCAGGTAATCGTCTTTTTCTCACGGTCTTTGCTTTGCGCTCATTTTTACTTTTTCCTGGTGATTGTACTTTGGCGTCTCGCCTCTAGATTTGTTATTATGCGGGTAGATTCTAGTGAGCATTCTTCTACTGGTAGCGACGATTCTAGTTTTTCCGAGTCGTCCGGGGATAGTCCCGTTGAATCTAGGCCGATTGAGGTTGATGAAGAGTTTTTGATGTCTCGGTCTGGGCAAAAACCTCGTCGATTTAGTGGTGGTCATGTTGCGACGGAATCGCCCAAGAATCGGACACTCGCTGACGCAGAGGAGCGAAATTCTGGCGATAGTGATGGGGCGAGTCGTCGATAAAGTGGTGTCGGAGTTGCTATCCCGGGGGACCGTGTGGCTGTTCTTGATCATTGTTCTCAAGCGACTTCCTAAAGGGGAGGAAGAGGGAGATTGAAGGGGGCGATGGACGTGAAGTCTGTTGTTCCTAGGGTGATTCGTTCATCAGTTTGTGAGCAGCCCGCCCTTGATGGTATCTGTCGGCGGTGCTCTCGTGTTCCCGGTCTCGAGCTTCGGTTTTCGGCTTTGTGCGAGCGTCACTGGGATGTTCACCCTAGTTGGGTTTGTCTATATGAGTGCTGGTTCACTGAATGCCACTTGCTTTTTCCCCCTTCCTAGAATTTTGATTGAGTATTGCGAGGTTAGGGAGATGGCCCTTTCTCAGCTTTGTCCGTCCGCCATCTGTAATGTTTTAGGTATTTTAATCATGCCGGCTGATAGTGGGGTCGAGATGTCTACTCGTTTCTTTGAGGAGTTGACCTTGATTTCTGTTAACCAAGGGACATTCGGGACCTTTTATGTGCGGTTTAGTCCTGGTTGTCATCTGAAGGTTGTATTCGATCCCCCGGACAGGACTTCCGATTGGCAAAATAGTTATTTATTCGCCCGTGTTAACAGTGCTCTGACGTTTGATTTGAGTGGGGTTTTCAGATCGGCCTGGAACTATAATCCTGGTATTTTTCTTTGTTTTAAACTTGTTTACTGGTATCGTTTGCGTCATGGATTTTATTTTGTTGTTTTTGCAGTTCGCTCCTCTTCAGGTCGTTGGACTGCAGAATTTTCAGTTGACTTGGATAAGTTGAGGGCTCACGGTGGTATATATTAGCCTTTGTCGAAGGACGAGGAGGCCAAGAGCCTGTTTGATCAAAGAGTGCGAAGTTGCTTGAGAAAGGTTGATTCGGGTATGTGATATATCATGGTTTTTACCGGTTTTATGCCATGATATAGTTGTGTTTTTAGTGTCTTTTGTGTTCTTTTAGAGTCTTTTACAGGTTTAATCAGGTTTGGAGCTAATGTGGAGATTTTGGAGTATTTTGGGAGTTTTGGAGCATTTTGGCCGAGAGTTTAACTCACTGTCCGATTTGATGATCATGCATCGATCGACACACCTTTGGTGTCGATCGACACACTAGCGATATGGGCCGAAATACGGCGGTTAATGAAGTTATGAAGATTTGCAAAAAAGCCCAGAAAAGTTCCAGTATTTACACAGAAGCCCCAGCCGAGATTATGCCTATATATTTAGAGTTTTGGCTTTTATTTTAGATACACTTTCATACTTAGAGCTAAGAGATTTTTAGAGCTTTTGGGGCTGATCTATTCCTGTACTTCATCTATTTTGGAGAAGATTTTGAACCCCTTTATCTATTTAATTTCTTATATGCAATCTATTTATTCTATGATTTATGTTTCATTAATCATGTCTGAGTAGATTCATAGTTAGGTTTAGGGTTTCTCATTAAGGATTTTATGACTTGCTAGACTTGTTTAATTCAGTTAAGGATTCACATGATTCGAATGTTCTTCAAACTAAATTGTGCTTAATGCTAGTTCTAACCTGATCAATTAGAATCTAGATCTTAGGTTGCTAAATACGACACGAGAGTGTGGTTTAGAATCTGAACTATTTATGTTGAGCAATTAAATTATTCGCAAAGAGATTTGGTTTAGTTTAATTGTGAACATATCGAACTTGAAATTAATGCTGGTTTAATCTGTTAGTAATTGCAAAGAGATTTGGATTACTGCACTTAGACTTAGAGGATTTTCGCAAAGAGATTTGGTTAATCCTAATTCCGTGATTTGAGTTCTAGAACTGAGTTTAATTTTATCCTGACTGATTAACTTGTCTGCTTGTCTGATTTCCTGAGAATTCCCTAGACTTAGCGCTTTTAGTTTATTGCTTTCACAACAAATTCCTGCTACTGATTTACTTTATTGCCTTGCTTTTATTCCATTCACCACTTGCTTTCTTCCTAGTATTAATCTCTTTCGTTCTGAATCTATTGAATATCGGAGTCCCTGTGGATTCGATAACCCTATATACTACATTGATATTGCTGTGCACTTGCAGTTAGTATAGGGATTAAAACTCGACCTATCAAGTTTTTGGCGCCGTTGCCGGGGACTCTTAGAGTCTTCGATAGGACCGAACTTAGGGTTTTTACTAGGAATTTTTCTTTTTTCTTTTTGTTTTCGTTTTTATTTTATTTTACTGATTTTTTTCTCTGTTTTCTCTCTGTCGCAGGTACCGATTTTGCCTTGCGTCGATCGTTGCACCTCTTGTGTCGATCGTCACTAAGCGATTTGAGATTGAATCGATCGTTGCACTGTTAGCATCGATCGTTGCTTGACGATTACAGACAGTTTATGCAGAAGCGTGAAACTCGAAGTAATCCGAACTTAAGCCTAATCAATCTCGATCATGAAGAACTTGGACGTCTAGAGAGGACTAACAGAAGAGAAAGAAGAGAAAGAATGGTAGTACAGAGGCTGATTCTAGTACGTGATGCTCAAGGTACCCTGAGGGACCAAGATAACAACCCATACAATGCTGCTTGGCAAAGGGTTGATGCTGAAGGGAATGTCATCCCTGATCCTCCTGAGCCACCGCAACAGGAGCAGAACCAAGCGCCAAGACATGCCCAAGGTAGAGAGATGGTTGTCCATGAGAGAACCTTAGCTGACTACAACAGACCGGATGAGTTTCATGCAAACCCGTCAGCTTTGGTGATTTTTGGCTTTGAGAGGAATGATTTTGAAATCAAGACTATCTACTACTCGCTGATGAGACAGAATGCATTCCATGGTCACCCAACAGAGCAGCCTATGGATCACATTGATTCGTTTGAGTACATAGTCACTGGCATGAAGTATGATGGAGTTTGCCAGGATTACTTGTTCCTTAAGCTCTTTCCGCACAGTCTCGCTGGAGACGCTGGTGCATGGCTGAAGCAACTGCCACCTGGGCAGTTTGATACTTGGGCAGCCCTGAAGAGTGAGTTCCTGCGTCATTTCTATGATGATGCGTGTTCAGACCAGTCCAGACAGGACATTCTCACATTTTCCCAAGGAGCTGTGGAGCCTTTAAAAGCTGCCTGGATGAGATTCAAGAAGTACCAGCGTGACTGCCCACACCATGGATTTACTGAAGTTCAGTTGCTTGGTATCTTCTTCAGAGGCATAGATCTGCCATATCAGTCTGCGCTGGATAACTCCAGTAATGCAAACTTCAACACCAGGACTCCTGCACAAGCTAAGCAGTTGATTGAGAACCTAGTGAGCAGCAATAGTTGCAAGACTATGGATGAGAGGAGGAAGAAATCTGGTGGAAGTATAGAGAATACAGAGATGACTGAATTGAGATCTAGAATGGACACAATTTGCAATCTCATAGCTAATAAGAAAGCTGTCCATTTTGCTCAAGATGTTGAAGTAATTCAGACTGAGGAGGACACTCAGGAAGAAGATGTGAATTACATTGGAGGATCTGGTTTCCAAGGGAACAGATTTGGTAATCAGCAAGGTAACAGATTCTTCTATGGAGGACAAAAGAGTGCCTTCACAGGCAATCAGAACTCTTTTGGACAGACTAGTGGTTTTCAGAAACCCTTTGGACAAGGTACTCAGAGAACCTATGGATCTTCATCTTATCAGACTCCTCTTGCACCTACAGCTCATGAGAGTAGGATGGAAGCAATGATGGAACAGCTTATGGAGAGTCAGACCAAGAGTACTGTGGAGAGCAACAAAAAGTTAGATGCTGTCTATGAGGACCTCAATGGGAAGTTTGAGTCTCTGAACACTCACATGAAGCAGTTGGATACTAAGGTGAATCAGATTTCCAGCTCTATGAAGGGAAAAGGAGTAGCAGACACTCATATTAAAGCCTGGTCTGTGTACATTAATGATGGATCTCACCTAGGTGAAAGATTTGAGCTAAGTACAGCTGAATTGGTGAAAGAAGAAGAAATCTCGGATTTTGGAGAAAAACTCTCGGGTGAAAACTGTGAAAACAGTGTTGCATCGATCGACACACATCTAGTGTCGGTCGATGCATGTCGTGGACAGACAGACTCGCCGGATGATAATGATATTGATGCTGATTTAGAGCTTGCCCGCTTATTCACTGAAGTGTCTGAGATCACTCAGGAGGAGATTTATGCTACATCCATCAGACTATATCCTTCAGTATCTGAAGTGATTAAGCAGGAGATTGAGGAGCTTAAGAAGCTAGAGGAGATTGGTGAAGAATTGGAAGAAATTCCATCTTCTGATGATCCACCTTATCACCCATGTGTGCAGAGATACCTGAACAGGATGCTGCCTTTAGATGAGGAGCTGAGAGATTGGGTGATTATAGTCCCTCAGCATATTAGTGATGTTCTGCTGACTAAGATCCCGATGAAGCTGCCAGACCCTGGTGTCTTTGTGCTTAACTGTTCTATCTTCGAAGATAGTTTTAGGCGCTCTCTTTGTGATCTGGGAGCTGCTGGGAGCCTTATGCCTTACTCTGTGGCAGAGAAGCTGGGAATGCTGGATTTTAAGCCTACTAGGACCTCTCTTGTCCTAGCTTATCAGTCTATACGAGTTCCAGAAGGACTCCTTGAGGACGTCCCGGTGAGAGTTGGAAACTACTTAGTTCCAACGGACTTCCTAGTGCTGAAATATGACTGTGATCCGGATGAAGCGTTACTACTTGGAAGACCATTTTTGGCTACAGCGGGAGCGGTAATTGATGTTAGGAACAGTCTGATAGACCTCCAACTGGGAGATGAGCCGCTGCGTTATGAGATGGATAAGCTGCGAAGACCACTGATAGATGGGCAGACATTCACCATCATGGATGCAGATGACGAGCAGCCAAATGACACTGTGATTGTGGACTCTGGAGCGCATTTTACTCCATCTTTTCTTGGATACGAGCATTCTGCGACAGCCTACTCGCCACCCTGGATGAGGAGACTTGAACGGAGACAGAAAAAGTCTCTGTCGAGATCTCTTTGTGCCTGAAAGATCTTGTTCGTCCGGTCAAGCTAATGACCTTAAACAAGCGCTGAGTGGGAGGCAACCCACTGTTTTCGTTTTTGCATTTTGATTTTAGTATTTTTATAGGATTTTACGCTTGTTTCTGGTTTTGGTGAGTTTTTGTTTGCAGGTCTCGGATTAAATCGCAGTGCGTCGATCGACACACCATTGTGTCGATCGTCACAACACGATCGAAATCGCACTGCAGCGATCGTTGCAGTCCTGAGCAACGATCGATCATACACGAAAAATCGCCTATCAACGGTCGATGCACTTAGTGCAACGATCGATGCCTGAGTGCGACAGAGGTAAAACCCGAGAGAACTTAACCATCCATAAACAAATTTTTATTTTCTTTTTTGCCAATCCTTCGCTTGACACTACTGGGGACAGTGTGTCTTAAGTGTGGGGGAGGTTCTACTAACTTCTTTCTTTTGTTTTCTTAGAGTCAGTTAAATTTTTCAAAATTTTTGTTTTATTGAGTCAAAATTTGTTTAAGTAAGAAACAATGATTTTTTGAGAAGATTAGTAGCACTTGCAGGAACTTAAGTAACCATTGAGATAAAGCTGCAGATGATCTCTGACTATTAGAAAACCCAGACATGGATCAACCTACTGAGGACACCCACATCACTTCAGGTATCAGAGGATCTTTTACTGACTTCACCCTAATACTAACTTAGATTTCTCACCTAAGGGCTTGGTATACTTTGTGTCGGATTCCCTTGTTAGTTCTGACACAGCCTGTAAACCTGTCCTATTTAGTTCCCTTCTCCCCTTCCATAAAAAAAAAATAATAATAATAATAAACTGAGGATGAGTTAGTAACTCCGAAGTGGTCATGGGAATGGTAGCTAAGACTCTCATATCCTGTGCATCCATGGAATGTGTCCAAGGTACACCCCTTAACGGGAAGAGCACTGATAAAAAAAATAAAATGATACCCAATGGGGAAAAATCAGAATGCTAAGGAAGGGAAAAGAGAAGAAAGGGACTAGAGAAAGATAGTATGGTGGTCTAGAGCTGATAAGGTAAGAATCCATGTGCCTTTGATCGATACTCCTTAGGTGAGACCGCACTTAAATACTTGCAGAAGTCAGTAGTGTGAATTTGAATGCTTGAATGTGATTGTGGAGTTTCCTTAGGACAGTTACTAAGTGTGGGGGAAGTATATGTTGGTCTTGATGTCTGCAGGTTGATTCTTTCATGTGGTTTACTAAGGGGAATCTGAGTGTTGCTGCTTCTAGGATGAAAAGAGTTTCTGAAGAGTTTTCAAACCTCTTCACTACATTCTAGTTCTCTGTTTTGCTTGAGGGCAAGCAAAGGCTAAGTGTGGGGGAGTTGATATATCATGGTTTTTACCGGTTTTATGCCATGATATAGTTGTGTTTTTAGTGTCTTTTGTGTTCTTTTAGAGTCTTTTACAGGTTTAATCAGGTTTGGAGCTAATGTGGAGATTTTGGAGTATTTTGGGAGTTTTGGAGCATTTTGGCCGAGAGTTTAACTCACTGTCCGATTTGATGATCATGCATCGATCGACACATCTTTGGTGTCGATCGACACACTAGCAAGATGGGCCGAAATACGGCGGTTAATGAAGTTATGAAGATTTGCAGAAAAGCCCAGAAAAGTTCCAGTATTTACACAGAAGCCCCAGCCGAGATTATGCCTATATATTTAGAGTTTTGGCTTTTATTTTAGATACGATTTCATACTTAGAGCTAAGAGATTTTTAGAGCTTTTGGGGCTGATCTATTCCTGTACTTCATCTATTTTGGAGAATATTTCGAACCCCTTTATCTATTTAATTTCTTATATGCAATCTATTTATTCTATGATTTTTGTTTCATTAATCATGTCTGAGTAGATTCATAGTTAGGTTTACGGTTTCTCATTAAGGATTTTATGACTTGCTAGACTTGTTTAATTCAGTTAAGGATTCACATGATTAGAATGTTCTTCAAACTAAATTGTGCTTAATGCTAGTTCTAACCTGATCAATTAGAATCTAGATCTTAGGTTGCTAAATACGACACGAGAGTGTGGTTTAGAATCTGAACTATTTAGGTTGAGCAATCAAATTATTCGCAAAGAGATTTGGTTTAGTTTAATTGTGAACATATCGAACTTGAAATTAATGCTGGTTTAATCTGTTAGTAATTGCAAAGAGATTTGGATTACTGCACTTAGACTTAGAGGATTTTCGCAAAGAGATTTGGTTAATTCTAATTCCGTGATTTGAGTTCTAGAACTGAGTTTAATTTGATCCTGACTGATTAACTTGTCTGCTTGTCTGATTTCCTGAGAATTCCCTAGACTTAGTGCTTTTAGTTTATTGCTTTCACAACAAATTCCTGCTACTGATTTACTTTATTGCCTTGCTTTTATTCCATTCACCACTTGCTTTCTTCCTAGTATTAATCTCTTTCGTTCTGAATCTATTGAATACCGGAGTCCCTGTGGATTCGATAACCCTATATACTACATTGATATTGTTGTGCACTTGCAGTTAGTATAGGGATTAAAACTCGACCTATCAGTATGTGTCCTCTTCTCTTCCCCACCCCCCCCCCCTTTTTTTGATGGCTAGGAAGGTCTTTAATGCTGACATTGTTGCTCCGTTGTGTTAGCGTTTCTGGAGATGGATCCTTTTGTTGAGAGTGAACCGTCATCTCCTCGGCTGCCCAAGAAGAGGCGTAGGACGTTTGAGGGGCCCATAGCGGCGATAAATTCGCTAGTGATTGCTCTTGACGACGTCTCTGATGCCTGCAAAGATGGGACTAGTAGATTGAAGGAGACACTGGAGGGTGCCACGAGTCAGATCGTTTTTCCTGCCGGGGTCTTTAGCACGGAGAGGCGGGGGTCGGATCCTGAGGGTGGTGGTGAGTGTTCTGGGGAACTTTGACCCCGCTCTCCATCTGTTCGAGCTGCCAGCCCGAAGACTGGGTCAGATGGTGCTGAGCTTGGTTCGAGGGAGCCGTCCTGGTCGTATGTTCACAAAGGGAAGGCTCCTTTGATAAATGATAGGATGTCGTGTGCTAATCTTGTTATGGTGTGCGTCATCCTGAATCAACTTCTGGATTCCTATGAATCCGAGAGGCGACAGGCCAAGTCGAGGGAGAGTGTCCTTAGGGAACAGGTTGATGCGCTGCGACGCACTGCTCGTGAATTGAAGCGGGTTTGTAAGGAGCTTGACGAGGCGAAGGGGGCTTATGTTGCTCTGTCTTTGGAGAAGAAGAAAGCCGTGACTTAGAGAAGCGGTTGGCCGAGCTTGAAGATGAGAAACATAGTCTTTTGTCCGAGGCCGCTTCTCTTAGGTCGGAAGTTGATTCCCTCGTTGCTGAGCGCAACGGGCTTCGGGAATCCTTTGGTGAGCGCTTTTGTTCTGAGCGAGATGCCGCGTATAAGAAAGATTTCGAGCGTTTGGAAAAGCTGAGGGCGGAGAGGGAACAGGGGGATCGCTATATTCCCAAGCTCTTGGAGTTCAACCAAGTGGCCAGTATCCTTAACGCATATCGTCTGCTTGCGGATGGTGGTGTCCCGGTTCCTCCTGCGTTGATTGCTAAGCTCGAAGTAGATAAGACTCGCTTGGAGCGTGAAAACAACGAGTTGCGACCTGACCCTTTGGATTCTGATGTTTTTTGTATGTCGCCATTGCGAGGTTCGTCAGGTGGCATTGTGGATAAAGGAGGGGCGGATCTGGCATCTCTAACTGTGGAAGACGGGTTTCTTCTGGCGTACCCGAGCTCCCGACGTGACTTTCTTGTTGTGATAGTCAGCTCGCTTGTCTTCCTCTTCTCTTTCTCCCCTTTTTTTTTGAACCTTTATACGAACAGCGTCTGCATTCGTAGTTGTATATGTGTGCTTTGCTTGCTTTCCTTTCCCCCCTTCTTTTTTTTTTGGTTTTGTTGTTTCCGTTTGGTGAATTCGGCGTTTGGTTTCTGTTCGTTGGTGTGAGCTTGCTCTGTTGTGTTTTGTGCTCGCGAGAAGTTTTTCGGACGTTTTTGGTAGACGTGTCGATTTGATTTTTGAGGCGTGGTCCACGCGTCATTATTGCTCTTTTAAGTAGTTATTTTGCGTGTTTATGGGAAAGTGGACTGCCGTTTTCGCATTGAAGGCGTACATTGGTAACTGACGCGTTGTTTTGAATGCGTTGTTGTGGCACTCGTTGCCCTTGGTGTCTATAAATACTCCTTCTTCTTCTATGATTTTTCATATCTTATTGTTCTTTACTTTTCTTCTTTTTTCTTACTGGGTGTGGTTAGCTTTTTCCTTCTGGTTTGATTGTAGTGTCGGGTCCCACTGTGTCGTGGCAGCAAGGCCGCTCTGCCAATGGGGTTCTCGCCTGTGCTAATTGTTGGCCGACTTCGGCCGCTGGAGTTTCTGTTTTTCTCTTTGCCGAGCGGGCTAGTATTTTTTCTGCAAAATGGGGGCTTGTCGACGTGTGAAAATGTACCGATAGCCGTCCTTATTTGTCGCTTTTGCGAACTTAAGGGCGACACGCAGTTCCTCCGGTTGGGTGAATTTGATGCGTCACTAATTTTAGTAACGTGTCGGGGGCTGTCCTGTCTTGAACTTGTCTCTTTTGACCTAAGCGTGTTGTTTGCTCATTGTGACGTGTTTTTATTTTTCTTGCCTTTTTTCTGAGTCTTCCTTGTTTTTCTTTTGTTTCGCAGGGCAGCGGGCTCGATATCAAGCTGGCTCATTTTCTCCGTATAAGAGGATGATTCCTTTGGGGAGAGCGGTTGATGTTAGAGTGGCCAGGGGAATCGTGGGGTCGGGCTTTGGGATCCGGCTATCCTTTTTGGTGTGATGAGGTTGGCTTGCCCGATCTCTCTTACCCCACGATGATCCTCCTCGGTTTGGTTTTCGCCGTTGTTCACTGCTGGTTTTCTGCCTTTGAGGTCGTGCCGAGAACAGACGACGAAATCGTCTTTCAAAGTCATTTCTATAACTTCTTGATGATATGTCAATAAATAAAAGCCAGGCTCTGTGGTATTTCTTTAACTGACGAAGACAACAAACAGGAGACGGGAAACTGATACGTTGCAGCGGATATATTTCAGGAAGAGGACTCGCGGTGGTGATGAGACGGGGAGCATTGCCGAGTACGTGAATGAATTTGAGGAGTAACGCTCTATTGTCACAAGGGTTGATGAACATAACCTGGTTCATGTTTTCTTCAACGGTTTAAAGCCAGAAATGCAGGAAGTGGTCAAAATGAAGGAACCGCAAAGTTTGACTTAACATATTTACGCGGTTATTGGAATGGAAGGGAGTGCGTTCTGTAAGTCTGTGAGCGAAGTGGGGCAGCAAGACAATGGGGGAAGACCTTCGGGTTTGTTCACTCGAGCGAGATAGAGGTCATAGTCACCTGGTCATCGAATAGTGCAGACAGTTGATAAGGCTCCTCCGAAACAAGGCTTTGTGCATCCTCGTCAACGTTTGATGCTAAATTAGAGGCAATGTGAGGGATGGTATTTGTTTCAAATGTTGAGGTCCTTACTCCAAAACACACGAGTGTTCTAAGGAGTTTGCAAATTCTAATGGTGTTCAACGACTATGAAGTGGAAGTGTTAGCTGGGAATGTGGATGACGTTGAAGTAACAGAAGAAGAAGGGGACAAACAGCCTATGAAGCTTTTGTTGAATGCTTTTTTGGGTATTGACACACCAACTTACAATCAATATTTGTTCCTGATTTTGGTGATGCATTGGAATAATATGTGGTTTCAGAGGTAGCGTTGCTAGTTTTCTACAGTCAGTGTTAGAACAGTTTGGTACAGTGTTTGAGATTCCAGCTGGTTTATCTCCTGTTAGGGGACGAGATCACGCTATCAACTTACTTCCGGGTATCACTGCAATCCTGCTTTGTTGTACCATCATCTGCATTCAACCAAAGAGGTAAGGGAGCGATGGTTACATAAATATTGTAGAATGAGATCACTCGATCGAGCAGGAGCCCATTCTCGGGTCCCATGTTATTGGTCCATAAGAAAGACATGCCGTGGCGATTCTATCTGGACTAATGAGCTCTCAATCAAGTTACAGTTTTCGAAAAATATATTATTCCTATATGTATCATCAAATATGTATGAAGGAAGATGACATTTTTAAACCGCTTTCGGACTTAGGAGGGTCATTACGGATTTCTGTCATGTCGTTTGGTTTAACGAATGCTCTAGCTAGTTTTCACGCTTTGATGAATGAGGTGTTTCATATGTTTCTTCGTCGTTTTGTCCTTGTGCTTCTGTACAACATTTTGGTTTATAGCAATATGTAAGAGGAACATGAACAACACTTGACACTAGTGGTACAAACCTTGGGCAGCATCAGCTTCTCGCAAACCATAAAAAGTGTTCCTTTGGCAAGTTGCAGGTTAAGTATCTAGGTGACATTATATCTTCTGAGGTTGTTGCTACAGACTCGACTAAGGGAGAGAAATGCGGCGTTGGCCTACACCACGTACGGTCAAAGGGCTTTGGGGAATCTTTGGATTAACATACTACTATCGGTGTTTCATGAAAGGTTATTGTCTCCTTACTAAGCAAGCCTTTCACAGAGCTTTTATGCAAGGGCCAATTATGTTGGTCACCTGTTGCAAAAAAAGCTTTTGACACCTTGAAAACCGCAATGATGACAGCCCCAATACTCACTCTCCCTAACTTTAATGAGATTTTGTAGTGGAAATAAACGCCTCTAGTTTTGGATTGGGTGTCGTATTGATGCAGAACAAACAGCCAAAGGCATATTACTGCCATGGTCATAGTCCGCACAAACAGCGGAAACCGATTTATGAACATGAGCTCATAGCCATCCTTCTAGCTATTCTAAAATGGAAACACTATCTCATGAGGCGTCGTCTTGTCGTTCAAAATGACCAGAATAGCCTGAAATTTCTTTTGGAAGAGCGTGAGATGTCCTTGGAGTATCAATGCTGCATATATCTAATGTATATCCTACGATGACCAAATCAAAACGGATCAATCCAAATATATCAGTATAGCCGTCGTTGCAAACCTCTAATATATCTTGAATCAGTCTAATTCAAAGTTCTGAGTGAAGTCCTAAATATTGGAGTTTGGGAATGAAGTTGTGAAGATGATCATATATTACATGTAGATACTACTAACTTGCTGCATGTAACCAAAAATGAGATTTCACGAGTCCTGAACATCAAACCCTAAACGATTTTGTATATGTTTGTGTGGACCAGTGTAGCCAATAACATAGACTTCCCATGGCATTAAACAATTTCATTTATATAAAATTTGGGATATACATAGACTTTTTCAATAAGACACATAATGAATGATATCACATAAGTTTTGTTTGTCAGAAGTTATTAAACTTACCATTATGTTTCAATCATGGTTTGAAAGAAGGGACATCATTCTCAGGAAGGTGTGTCAAACTGTAACTTAATCTGTCTACAACACTTCTGTATGGGTCTTCCTCTCGTTTATTCAACAAGTAGGCTTTGCTTTTCTCCACTTCGGCTTTTGCTTCCAGGTACACCCGTTTTGCTGCTTCTTTGTCTTTCACAAGTTCCGGTCTTCCTTTAGTCTGTATCAGTTTCCCAAACAGGTAATAGAACCGACCGAGAATTTTCGGTAAGAGCCCTGGTAAGTAGAGCTTCTGGTTTGCGACATCTCCACTTGATTCTTCCCTATATATCATCACAAGACTCATCAGTTTTTGATTAATTACAACTACAAGCATTAGTACAGCTTTGATTGTTTCAACCGCTATTTTCTTTGTTTACATGTGCAATAAGTAAACATAAAATCACATTGCACAAAAGATTAAACCCCTTCCGTGTATGTTTTATGCAAATGGTCGATACCAACACCAAAAGGCAAGTTAATATAATTTTCAAAAACATATGCTCAATTTTATGATATAAACTAAAACATTTTCCTTTTTTCATAAATATTTTTGTAAAATGTAAACACAACTGTCAAACGCAAATGAGACCGAGCCTCCATTTACAATTAACAATTGAGATTCTTTTAACCTTAGAAGGTTCATTTGGGAAAAGAAATGAAAAAACTAGAACAACCCCCAAACAATCAATGCGTTTGTTCAGTTAAAAAAATAGTAGCAACTTTACCTTAATTTAAATCTTTTGGTATCGCGAGTTATATCCGAGATATAGTTATTGAGAATTGGAATCTTCATCAGGTCATTGTTATCAAGAACCAACTGCAAAAGGAAAAAATAAATATATATATATATACAAATTTTCCTATTCAACAAAATCTGGGGTGTTTTGCCGTAAAAGCCAGCTTACTTCAGCTATGTCGTCTTGACCAACTGTTCCAAACGGCACTATTTTTGCGCCAAACCATGCTGCCATTCTTACGAACTCTTGCTGGTCAGGCCAATCAGTTTGTATTGTTCACCCTGTAAGATCGTAGGAAGTACTATAATATAATCATAAATTCTAATAACACAACCAAGCTAGGACAACAAAAACAACAAACATTTCAGATAACCAATTCATTTTAATTTTATCTGACTTTATTTACGCATAAGCCGCATTGGTACTAACTTAGAAGTTGCAATGTGATGTAAAATCTTGGTGCTATAGCAGCAACAGTTTTTTGGACTCATCAACTCAATTGTCTCGACCGTTAGTTTTTACATTTTATGTATCTATAAGGAATATATATTTTTACCACATTTGATTTTACTATTAACAAATAAATTTTGTTAGCAAAATTACACTAAACATATAAACAAGGGCAAATCGTATTAATAGCACAAAATTCTAAATAATAAACCCTAAACCCTAAATAATTAACCCTAAATCCTAAATTATATAATGTTATAAAAGTCTTTATAATTAAAATAATACTAAAAATGTGAATTATTTTCCTTGGTGCTATATTTATGATAAGGTATGTTTTTTGTGCTATTTTATGACTTTTCTCTATAAACAAACACAAACAAGCATTTGAGATTGTAATAGGCTAATAACTAATAATAGATGGATTCTGGAAACGCCAATTTAAAAACCCTATGGAACTTTCCATTAAATTTCCTCATATTTCTATGACTTTAAGAGGGATATGAAGGTTCCTTTTCACCCGTTTAGGTGGGTAAGGCCACTTGCCTTTCAGCTACTAGTTTTATTTTTATCAAACAAAAAAAAAGTAAGAAGATGACTAACCCGGTTATGGAGAGCCTCTCGTGCACCGCCGGAGTAGAGAAGAACATGAGATTTAGAAGATAACAGCTTGAAAAGATTGGTAGCGGTGACAGGGTAGGCACCAAATCCCTTAATCCAGTCCATGTAACCAAACTCCTTCTCTAAATCATTTTCTGAATACAGAATCGGATGAGCCATTCCACGAAGGAGAATGTTTTTCTCTTTGATAAATGCCTCGGACATTGGACCAAGTTCCAACCCCATCAACATGTGGTAACCAACAAGTAACACCGGACCTTCATCTGGAACACCAGCAAGTCCCTTCACTATTCTCCCATCTTCCATAGTTGACAGAAACACAAAACTAACAGCATTTCTTAAGAATATGCTTGTCACAACTGTTGTTACGGAAATTCGACCTAGTCAATATTACGGGCTGCGATCTGAATATCCGAACTACGAGGTGAGAAAATAACTTTAAGTGAGGTCGAAACTGTTCTTTATTGATCTTAAGGCCAAAGCTGAGCTGTGAACATGATTCTACGAGGTGGGAGTCCGTCTAATGACGTGCTCCCTAAAGATTGCTTGAGGTCGGAGCTTTATAGAAGTAGCTCGGCACTCTCGCAAGTTACAATGTCCCTAAAATGAAGAGTGAAGGGTCCTATTTATAGTGTTTGTACGCTGACTTCTCTTTGGGCTGTTGACTCCTTAGCGGGCTTGTCTTCG
The DNA here is from genome assembly GCA_030180135.1 of Orychophragmus violaceus. Taxonomy (NCBI): domain Eukaryota; kingdom Viridiplantae; phylum Streptophyta; class Magnoliopsida; order Brassicales; family Brassicaceae; genus Orychophragmus; species Orychophragmus violaceus. The sequence goes on along the minus strand of CM058235.1, from coordinate 55,563,370 downwards.
TGGGCCGACATGAAGTGTGATTGATTTAGCAAGATTTCCAATGGACTTTGGATGGGTGCTAAACCCATATCCAAAAATTAGTCCCCCCCCCCCAGTTCGTCGAGCTGCGATGCTGAGTTCGGCGAATTTCTTCGAGCATTTAAGTCAGGCGGAAATCTTGTTGAGTCGTTCCACGTTGTTTTGCGAGTGCTTTTCTATTGGCTTCTTCCGTAAGAGAACGAAAAGACGCGAACCGCTTGTGTCGCGACTTTTATATTTGTGAAAACTGCTTCTTTCTTCTTACGAGGCTTTGTCTTTTCAGATTCTGTCTTCTCTACCAGGTAATCGTCTTTTCTCACGGTCTTTGCTTTGCGCTCGTTTTTACTTTTTCCTGGTGATTGTACTTTGGTCGTCTCGCCTCTAGATTTGTTATTATGCAGGTAGATTCTAGTGAGCATTCTTCTAGTGGTAGCGACGATTCTGGTTTTTCCGAGTCGTCCGGGGATAGTCCCGTTGAATCTAGGCCAATTGAGGTTGATGAAGAGTTTTTGATGTCTCGGTCTGGGCAAAAACCTTGTCGATTTTGTGGTGTCATGTTGCGACGGAATCGCCTAAGGATCGGACTCTCGCTGACGCGGAGGAGCGAAATCCTGGCGATAGTGATGGGGCGAGTCATCAACAAAGTGGTGTCGGAGTTGCTATCCCGGGGGACCGTGTGGCTGTTCTTGATCATTGTTCTCAAGCGACTTCCTAAAGGGGAGGAAGAGGGAGATTGAAGGGGGCGATGGACGTGAAGTCTGTTGTTCCTAGGGTGATTCGTTCATCAGTTTGTGAGCAGCCCGCCCTTGATGGTATCTGTCGGCGGTGCTCTCGTGTTCTCGGTCTCGAGCTTTGGTTTCCGGCTTTGTGCGAGCGTCCCTGGGATGTTCCCCCTGGTTGAGTTTGTCTATACGAGTGCTGGTTCACTAAATGCCACTTGCTTTTTCCCCTTCCTAGAATTTTGATTGAGTATTGCGAGGCTAGGGAGATGGCCCTTTCTCAGCTTTGTCCTCCGCCATCCGTAATGTTTTAGGTATTTCAATCATGGCGGCTGATAGTGGGGTCGAGATGTCTATTCGTTTCTTTGAGGAGTTGACCTCGATTTCTGTTAACCAAGGGACATCCGGGACCTTTTACGTGCGGTTTAGGCCTGGTCGTCATCTGAAGGTTGTATTCGATATCCCGGACAGGACTTCCGATTGGCAAGATAGTTATTTATTTGCCTGTGTTAACAGTGTGCTGACGTTTGATTTGATCGGGGTTTTCAGATCAGCCTGGAACTATAATCCTGGTATTTTTCTTTGTTTTGAACTTGTTTACTGGTATCGTTTGCGTCATGGCTTTTATTTTGTTGTTTTTGCAGTTCGCTCCTCTTCAGGTCGTTGGACTGCAGGATTTTCTGTTGACTTGGATAAGTTGAGGGCTCACGGTGGTATATATTGGCCTTCGTCGAAGGACGAGGAGGCCAAGAGCCTAATTGATCAGAGAGTGCGGAGTTGCTTGAGAAAGGTTGATTTGGGTATGTGTCCTCTTCTCTCCCCCCCCCTTCCCATTTTTTTGATGGCTAGGAAGGTCTTTAATGCTGACATTGTTGCTCCGTTGTGTCAGCGTTTCTGGAGATGGATCCTTTTGTTGAGAGTGAACCGTCGTCTCCTCGGCTGCCCAGGAAGAGGCGAAGGACGTCTTAGGGGCTTGTAGCGGTGATAAATTCGCTAGTGATTGCTCTTGACGACGTCTCTGATGCCTGCGAAGATGGGAGGGTGCCGCGAGTCAGGTCATTTTTTTTGTCGGGGCCTTTAGCACGGAGAGGCGGGGGTCGGATCCTGTGGGTGGTGGTGAGCGTTATGGGGAACTTCGACCCCCCCTCTCCATTTGTTCGAGCTGCCAGCCCGATGACTGGGTCAGATGGTGTTGAGCTTGGTTCGAGCGAGCCGTCCTGGTCGTATGTTCACAAAGGGAAGGCTCCTTTGATAAATGCTAGGCTGTCGTGTGCTAATCTTGTTATGGTGTGCGTCATCCTGAATCAACTTCAGGATTCGTATGAATCCGAGAGGCGACAGGCCAAGTCAACGGAGAGTGTCCTTAGGGAACAGGTTGATGCGCTGCAATGCTCTGCTCGTGAGTTGAAGGGGTTTGTAAGGAGCTTGACGAGGCGAAGGGGGCTTCTGCTGCTCTGTCTTTGGAGAAGAAGAAAGCCGCGGACTTAGAGAAGCGGTTGGCCAAGCTTGAAGATGAGAAAATTAGTCTTTTGTCCGAGGCCGGTTCTCTTAGGTCGGAAGTTGATTCCCTCGTTGCTGAGCACAACGGGCTTCGGGAATCCTTTGGTGAGTGCCTTTTCTCTGAGCGGGAGGCCGCGTATAAGAAAGCTTTCGAGCGTTTGGAAAAGCTGAGGGCGGAGAGGGAACAGGGGGATCACTATATTCCCAAGCTCTTGGATTTCAACCAAGCGGCCAATATCCTTAGCGTGTATCGTATGCTCGTGGATGGTGTTGTCCCGGTTCCTCCTGCGTTGATTGCTAAGCTCGAAGTGGATAAGACTCGCTTGGAGCGGGAAGTCAACGATTTGCGGCCTGACCCTTTGGATTTTGATGTTTTTTGTATGTCGCCATTGCGAGGTTCATCAGGTGGCGTTGTGGATAGAGGAGGGGCGGATCTGGCGCTAACTGTAGAAGACGGGGTTGCTTTTGGCGTACCCAAGCTCCCGACGTGACTTTCTTGCTGTGATAGTCATCTCGCTTGTCTTCCTCTTCTCTTTCTCCTCTTTTTTTTTTAACCTTTATATGAACAGTGTCTGCATTCGTAGTTGTATATGTGTGCTTTGCTTGCTTTCCTTTCCCCCCTTCTTTTTTTTGATTTTGTTGTTTCCGTTTGGTGAACTCGGCGTTGGGTTTCTGTTCGTTGGTGCGAGCTTGCTCTGTTTCGTTTTGTGCTCGCGAGAAGTTTTCGGACGTTTTTGGTAGACGTGTCGCTTTGATTTTCGAGGCGTGGTCCATCCGTCATTACTGCTCTTTTAGGGAGTTATTTTGCGTGTTTATGGGAAAGTGGATCGCCGTTTTCGCATTGAAGGCGAGCATTGGTAACTGACGCGTTGTTTTGAATGCGTTGTTGTGGTACTCGATGCCCTTGGTGGCTATAAATACTCCTTCTTCTCTGATTTTTTCATATCTTATTGTTCTTTATTTTTCTTCTTTTTCTTACTGAGTGTGGTTACCTTGTTCCTTCTGGTTTGATTGTAGTGTCGGGTCTCAGTGTGTCGTGGCAGCAAGGCCGCTCTGCCAATGGGTTTCTCACCTGTGCTCATTGTTGGCCGACTTTGGCCACCGGAGTTTCTGTTTTTCTCTTTGCCGAGCGGGCTAGTATTTTTTCTGCGAAATAGGGGCTTGTCGACGTGTGAAAATGTACCGATAGCTGTCCTTGTTTGTCGCTTTTGCGAACTTAGGGGCGACGCGCAGTTTCTCCGGTTGGGTGGATCTGATGCGTCACTGATTTTAGTAACGTGTCGGGGGCTGTCCTGTCTTGAACTTGTCTCTTTTGACGTAAGCGTGTTGTTTGCTCATTGTGACGTGTTTTTATTTTGCTTGCCTTTTTGCTGAGTCTTCCCTGTTTTTCTTTTGTTTCGCAGGGCAGCGGGCTCGATATCAAGCTGGCTCATTTTCCTCCGTATAAGGGGATGATTCCTTTGGGGAGAGCGGTTGATGTCAGAGTGGCCAGGGGAATCGTGGGGTCGGGCTTCGGGATCCGGCTATCCTTTTTGGTGTGATGAGGTTGGCTTGCCCGAGTTCTCTTACCCCACGTTGATCCTCCTCGGTTCGGTTTTCGCCATTGTTCACTGCTGGGCCTCTGCCTTTAAGGTTGTGCCAGGAACAGATGACGAAATCGTCTTTCAAGAAAGGAGCACGGCTCCTTGTTGGATGAAATCGGGCTCAGCACAGCTCCGGTCCGGAAGAAATCGTCTTTCAAGAAATTAGATTTGTTTTGTAGGTCGTTGTTTGTTTGTTGTTTTTTTCTTTTTGTACGTTTCCTTGTAATTTCGACGAGAATGAAATAAGAGGAAGAAGAAATTCATTATTGCCTCTGATATAAGATCGGAATCCACCTGATCTTATGACTCACGGTGTCAAGGCCAAAAGCTTGAATGAACGATGGATGTTGGTAGAGATGAGGGTGAATAGGCTGTTGATTGATTCCACAAGCAACAACGGCTGAGAACACTTGATTCCACAAGTAATCTGAACCGAGATGGATCGAAAGCACCACAGAGACTATGAAAGGATCTCTGATACAGCAAACACTCAATCTTATGTGAATCACACACACAAGAACAAGCAAACTTTCTCTCAAGGCCGAGCTTGAAAAAGAACAAGAAACTTCGAATTTTATTGATATCAAAAAGGTTGTGTTACTCAATGATACAAGATTGTTTAAATACAGAATTGAAAAGTACAAAAAAAGGAAAAACAAAGATCTCGGTCTTGTGAGAATAACCGAGTTACACAAGAAAGGAAAGTGTGTAACCGAGTTACACAAGAAAGGAAAGTGTGTAATCTTTCCTTGGCGGCCAATCCTTGAGTTATGGGTGTGGGTGGGCCGACTTGCCTCATTAAAAACCTTGGGAGTAAAACCACTTTGGGATAAAACCACCCAAGGGAAAAAGAGTGCAAGAAAGTCCACCAACTCTCGGACTTAGCATGGGCTGGACCGGATGGTAAAGACTTGGCATTGTCCGGCCCATGGTTCTCCTGAACGCGTAAGATTCCTCCAGGGTCGTATATCTTTGGTTTGGTTGAGTCAGTGGTTGAATCGGTCGGCACACTTACCTTGACCTTTTGCTTGAGGTATACACATGGGTGGCGCATGGAAAACACTCTTGGAGTAGTGTTCTTCTTGGAGTTGGGCGTTCTCCACAAACTCAGAATACATTAGCCTCTTCATGTCTTCCCAAGTGTAAGCTGGACCGTTGCAAGCAAGCCGAATGGAATCTTCTGTTTCCCAATTGTTGAAAGCTTCTCCAGTTAAAGTCTCTTCAGCATAGACTAGCTTGTCTTCCTCTGGAACTTGCTGCGACTGGAACCATCCCTCCATGTTCCTCTCCCACCTCTCATAGGCTTCTGGTCCTTGTTCATGACCTGAAAATGCAATGGATTGTAAATTAAACTGATCAAGATCATTAACATAGTTGTTGTAGGTTGGGTAGGTGTAATCATCATGCGATGCTTGGTACGGTGGTCCTGGTTCGAAGCCTCTGTGTTTAAGCTCCTCCTCTTCACTGATTTGAGACTTAGTCTCTTCACACTGTGATCCATCTTGAGAATCTTCTTCTTCAGAGTCTCCATAGTTCCCCGTTAACTCTCCTTGCATTCTGGACTCCAAAGTTTCTTGCTCGGATTCTTCTTCTCTATGGTCAAATTTGTATCCATCTTGTTCTGGTCCTCTACCAAAACTAGATTCTGATTCAGCTTCATAGGGCCAAGACTCGTGGTTATATGGTTCTGCTTCTTCTGAACCGAATTGAGAATCGTTTTCTTCTCCTTCCCATGAGTCTTCTTCGTCTGTGTAACACTCCCTATAGCTTGAGCTGTCTTGAATATGGTCTGGTGGCTCAGGCTCTGGCGTTTCTAGGCCTGGTTCACTACCATAGTCCTCATCTTCCTCCGACCATGAGTCACTCATGTATGCGTTGTCCTCATCACTTATGTTCTGCTCAGAATCAGCTCCTTGATCCCAAGCGTCTTCCTCATCCATCATGCTTTCTGGTCACTTGAAAGTCCTTGCACTCAACAAACACAACAAGCAAATCAAAGATACCACAGAATGGATAGCAGCGTAAGACAAAAGTAAAGACAGTATTGCGTAACACAAGACAGAGTTCTGTGCAAGCAATAGAATTGGAAAGCTAACAATTTTTTTTTGACTTTTCTGGATTTTAATGGAATAACACAACTAGCAAGATAGAATCAAAACAGGAAAACTACTAATTCCTCAGAAAGAAAATTCGACCAGGGTACTAAGAACAGGATTTTTTATGGGGTTTTTCTTATGATTTTAAGCAAATAAAACAGAAGCAAAGAACAAAACAATTTCCTTTTTTTTTTTTTTTAAGATTAAGCTAAAACAGAAAACAAAGCAGAAGATCTAAAGGGATAGAATGATATAACCTGATGTAGGAGCGTTTTAAAGCTCTGATACCAGATGATATAAGATCGGAATCCACCTGATCTTATGACTCACGGTGTCAAGGCCAAAAGCTTGAATGAACGATGGATGTTGGTAGAGATGAGGGTGAATAGGCTGTTGATTGATTCCACAAGCAACAACGGCTGAGAACACTTGATTCCACAAGTAATCTGAACCGAGATGGATCGAAAGCACCACAGAGACTATGAAAGGACCTCTGATACAGCAAACACTCAATCTTATGTGAATCACACACACAAGAACAAGCAAACTTTCTCTCAAGGCCGAGCTTGAAAAAGAACAAGAAACTTCGAATTTTATTGATATCAAAAAGGCTGTCTTACTCAATGATACAAGATTGTTTAAATACAGAATTGAAAAGTACAAAAAAAGGAAAAACAAAGATCTCGGTCTTGTGAGAATAACCGAGTTACACAAGAAAGGAAAGTGTGTAACCGAGTTACACAAGAAAGGAAAGTGTGTAATCTTTCCTTGGCGGCCAATCCTTGAGTTATGGGTGTGGGTGGGCCGACTTGCCTCATTAAAAACCTTGGGAGTAAAACCACTTTGGGATAAAACCACCCAAGGGAAAAAGAGTGCAAGAAAGTCCACCAACTCTCGGACTTAGCATGGGCTGGACCGGATGGTAAAGACTTGGCATTGTCCGGCCCATGGTTCTCTTGAACGCGTAAGATTCCTCCAGGGTCGTATATCTTTGGTTTGGTTGAGTCAGTGGTTGAATCGGTCAGCGCCTGGTTTGGTTCGGTTCTGATGACCTCATCAGCCTCCTTCCTCGTTTCCTTTTTTTATTGTTTGCGAGTCGTTTCTCGGCTTTGGGCGAGATCAAATTTTAGGTGCGAGTACGTGCCCGGCTTATCCTATCTTTGATTATCTCGGATCGAAACAAAGCTCGCCATTTATATACAGAAGTTTGTGAGTGCGAGCTTTGGCTCGGCTTACCTAGGTGCAAGTATGTGCTCGGCTTATCCTGTGGAGCCCTTGAACATAGTTACGCAGAGGAAGTCCGGCTTACAAAACTTTTTCTAAGGACCTGTGCGGGCTGGCCCCGGCTTATATGTCGTTAAAAAAGACGACATGACGCAATGTCACTGTTCATGGGACACTTGTTTATTGGATCAAACATTTGGCCAGAATGTCGATTGTTAGTTGTTAGGGGGCTAAGTTGTATGAAAATGCATGAAGATTTTTAATTCGAAAAATATAGAGGTGGCTGCACCTTACATAGGTTGCCTACGTACTCTCCGAGGAGAGATCAAGCCAAATGTAGTTCTTTCTTTTACATTCTTTGAGCCGCAGCTCGATTACTTGTATATATATATATATGATTTGGACGGAGTTTAAGAGTTTTACTTGCAGGCGTGATGCTTGTCTTACTTTATTCGAGGTGCGAGTCTTTCTTGTGTTCTTCTGGATGCGAGGTAGTGGTCGTCTGCTCGGATATGAGGCACGATGTTTGTCTTACTTTATTCGAGGTGCGAGTCTTGCTTGTGTTCTTCTGGATGCGAGGTAGTGGTCGTCTGCTGATATACCATGGATTTTAGGGCTTTTAACTATGGTATATATCTTATTTATCGAGTCTTTTACTATGTTTTAGAGTCTTTTCAGGTGTTTATTAGGTACAAGCACATTTGGAGCAGATTTGGTGATTATGGCACTTTCTGGAGCTTTTTGGAGTGTTTGGCCGATGGATAGAGTTCTCTGTCGACATTTGAGGAATGCATCGATCGACACACCTTTGGCGTCGATCGTTGCATATGCGAGATGTGCCAAACTCGGCGGTTTAATGAAGAATGATGAAATTGCAGTTGTGCCCTGAAGTTCCTGATATTTACAAAGAAGCCCCAAAACGTGTTTTAGCTATTTAATTAGGTTTTTAGATCTGTTTTTGGATACGCTTACAGAAGCTTTCATAACTAAGTTTTATTCTAAGCTTTTCTAGAGAGAGTTTGAGGGGCTGGTTTTGTTCTCGAAAGAGACTTGATTTCGAACCCCTGTTCTTATTCTCAGATTATTTATGATATCTATTTTGACCATGTTTTCTGTTACGATTGCTATGTCTGAGTAGATCCCTCGTTAGGTTAGGGATTTGAAGGAATGTTAGATTAACTAATTTATTAGATTCATCATCTAGTTCTTCATCTAATCTGTTCTTAATGCTTGATCTGAACTGGCCATTTAGATTACTGATTCTAGGTTGATTTATGCAACGACAGTTGGTTTATTTAACTAGATCTGATTTGGTGAGCAATTTATCTATCCGCAAAGGAATTTGGTTTAGAGAAATTGTGAACAAACGAACTTGGAATTAATGTATGTTTAGAACTCTAGGATTCGCAAAGGAATTTGGTCTGCTAGGTTGTTAGACATAGATAATTATCGCAGCGACAGCTGGTTAGTTTTACCGTCGTGATTCTAGTTCAAGAACACTATAGATTGAATCTTGATTGTTTGTTATCCGAATTCCTGATATCCTGAGAACTCCCGAACCTGACACTTTCGTTTGATTGCTTACATCACCCTCGCTTGATTTATTTACTTGCTATTTGTTTACTGCTTTACAAGTTGCTTCGCTTAGCTTAAATCTGAATTACTTATAATCTATCGTGTAACCAGAGTCATTGTGGATTCGATACCCTAAGTACTACAGATACATCACTGTGCACTTGCAGTTAGAATAGGGATAATTCTTGACCTATCAAGTTTTTGGCGCCGTTGTCGGGGACTCTTTGAGTTCGCCGATAGATTCAGTATTAGGAATTAGACTAAGCATTTTCTTAATTTTATTTTATTTTTATATTTACTTACGTTCTTTTTTCTTTGGTGTTGCAGGAATCGCATTGCATCGATCGACGCATACCTCGCATCGATCGACACAAGGCGAAACCAGTGATACCGAGAGCTTGAGCACTTAACAGGTTTCACTCTAATGGAACCTGTGATTCTGATTCTCGGTGAAAACGGCGTTTTACAAGACCAAGAGGGTCATATATGCAACGCAAAGGGTCAGAAACTAGATGGGGAAGGAAACCCCATCCTACCAGAATATCATGCATTGGTTGGGCAGGTAGCTGAGATGAGAGACAAGATTGATTCTATCCACGACATCTTACTTGGGAAGAGACAAATCCGAGCTGATGCAGTAGCTGGAGGATTTGCAGAGGTGAATTATATAGATGGAGCTGATTATTATGGACAGACATGTGGAAATCAGCAGAGACAAAGTTCTAATTACGCTCTGAGATCGAGAGACTATGGTTATTCATCTCACCAAGCACCTCCTGCACCCACACATAAAAGCAGATTGGAAGTCATGATGGAGCAGCTTCTTGAAGTACAACAACAGACCACTGCGTCTTACAACTCGAGGATTAATACCTTGTACACTGATTTGAATAGTAAGCTTGAGTCCTTGAACACTCATATGAGGCTGCTGGATACACAGATGGATCAAATCTCAAATAATGCCAAAAAGAAGAATGCTCAGAAAGCTCATGTCAACGCCACCTCAGTTCAGATTGACCATAGGATGAATCAGGGATTATACCTTGAAGTTAAGGCTATGGAAATTGTGGAAAACAGAGAAGAATCTGAGATTGAATTCCCTGAGTTTGAGAGCTTCGACGGACCAGACTCAACAGAGATTGACATTGATCTTTTGGCTAGGATAGTTCAGACTAATAATGGACCAAGTCAAGAGGAGAAATTTGAGTTTAGGACTGTTGAATTAGACCAGGAAGCTGAGAAACCCGAGACTGAAGTTGAAACTCGAGCTGAAACACCTGTATCGATCGTTGCACCAAGTGCGTCGATCGTTGCACACCGTGAAGAACCAGTCTCACTTATTCCTCGTGGAGTTGTTAAGGAAAAGATCTATATGTTGGGAATGTCCTGAAATCTACCGTACTATCTCTAGAAAGTATGATAAGTGTCGAGATCAGACATAAGTCATAAATACTGGGTGATCATGATGGCTTGCTAGAGTCCGCTCTTGATCTATAAGTTTAGGACTTATTACCAGTATTGTATGATCCCTAAGGGTAACACACCATAGCTAACGGGAAAGTTAAGATGGAACTAATACGGTAAGATGCTAAGGCATTTACTGTATTTGAACAGAGAGTTGGGCAGACAACAAATGGGCTTTTGTCTGATTTGTGTCTTGGGCCCAAAAGACTAATGAGCCATTAGTTTAATTAATTAATTAATTAAACTTGGGCCCATTAGTGAAATAAGACTATAACAAGGATTCAGAAACCCTAGAATTCTAACGAGTCTGCGATTTTGGAGAAGGAGTGGCCGCGGCTCTCTCTCTCTCTCAACCCTCTCTCTCTGTTGTTCATCCATCCGGTCTAGCAGCCATCCGTGCTTGTAAGCGTGTGGATACCAAAGGAGGAACAGGTCTTCATCTGTTCGTTGATCTCGTCATTACCACCAAATTCCGCTGCAAAGGTAATGTCCAGGTTTGTTTTATGATTCGATTACAAGAACCTAGATCCTTGTTTAAGATTATGCGTTAGGTTGCAATCTGGGAATTGAACCATGGAAAAACCTCATAATCCATCAGTGGTATCAGAGCATAGGTCATTAGATTCTTGTAATTTGGATCGTATGAAAAATCCATTATTGAATTAAGAATCCGATGTTAAAATCGTTTTGGTATAAATCGGATGATGATTTGGTATAGATCGATTGTTAACTTTGTTGAATTGATCGTGTGTATGATTTTTTCATATGCGATTTAAGCGTGAAATCGATTTGATTGTTTTGTTAAAGGAGCAATAATTGAATTGGTTAGAATTCGATCATTCTTTGATAATTAATGTTGAATCGGTTTTGTTCATAAAAGTCGATTGTTCATCACGTGATGTTGACTTGGTTTTGTCTTCTTGTGAAAGAGCTTGATACGTTAGTTAATTTTGTTTGAATCGATTTTGTTATAAGAGAAAATCGCTTGTTAATTAAATTTGTTTGTTATGATCATGTGAACGTGAGCAATGAAATGGAAAAGGTCAAACTAATTTTGTTGTTATGCGTTCGTAACAATCGCATATGGTGATTGACTTTGTCAATCATAAGTATCATGAGACAATCATAACAAACGATTATTTGTTTGAATTGTTAATAATTAATCGATTAATTATTTAATTAATTGTGGTTCAAGCGGTTAACCCAAATCGCGGTTTGCTGGAAATTATTTAATACAATTGGTATTATTTAATTTCTGGTTAAACCGGATTTAAAATTCAAAAATTGAATTTTAACCTAAACCGAAGACTGGTCTAAGTTTGATTTGGTTGGACCAAATAATTTAGAGCTGGTCTGGTTTAGTAAGTAACCGATGGTTTTGATAGTTAATTTGGTCTTGGACCAGAATTAATAAACCGACTCGGTTATGTCAAATTATTGGGCCAACTGGAATTCTATGGTCTTGGGCCAAGAATTGGGCCTATAATTTGTGACCCAATCCCAAAATATTTATAAAATATTAAATTAGAAATTTCTACTTTTAGAATATTTCTAAATTTAGAAAGTTTCTAAAACAAGTAAGTTTCCCAAAATAGTAATCTTCTATTTTTGGAAATAAAACTTAAAATCCTCAAAAACAATATCAAGCTTGGATGTCTTTCCAATCTTGTCAGCTACTTAACGCTTATTCGATTACAGATATGGCTTACAGTGTGAGGTGTCTGTTTTCGCGTAAGTAAAGTAGTATATAGTCACTAATTTCATTGGGAGTCCCAGACTTTAGTGATTATTTGGCTGTAAGAGATTGGTTTCCTTGACTGGGCCATCGGGAGTCCCGGGCCTTGAGACATCTGGTGTATTGGGCCTTGGGCCCAATTCACAACCGAGAGTTATATGAGATATAACTAGCTGTGTGTATGCTTACCAAGTAAAGCTAATTCCGGGTGACGGCCAGTGGCCCACTTTGGATTTAGCTGAACATGGGTCTCGGAATCATTGCATTCTTATGAGGTTAAACAAAGAAATTTTGAATGCAATGCGAGTCTTCTTATAAGTTATTAAGATTACTCTTTTATGAACTAAATAACTAAAACTCTATTTATCTCTAAATTTCAGCTATGACGAGCACAAACAATCAAAACACTTTCTCGATCCGGTATGTCCTTGAGATGGACAAACTGAACGGATCAAATTTCTTGACTTGGTCGCGGAACCTGAGGCTAGTTCTCAGGCATGAGAGAAAGGACTATGTCCTTGAGAAAGCTCTCCCCGAGAGGATCGGATCCAAGGCCTGTCATGCAGTACGTAATGCTTGGAATAAGCATTATGATGATGCGGTAGATGTGCGTGGTCTGATATTGGATACCATGGACTCAGATTTGCGGAAGCAATATGAGAGCATGGAGTCGCCAATAGAGATGATCAGCAGCCTGAAATTGAAATTTCAGGAGCAGGTAAGAGTGGAGAGATACCAGTTGGTTAAATCTCTCACTAGCTGCAAGCTACCAAATGATCATCCAGTAAGTCCTCATGTCAGTAAAATGATGGGTTACGTTGATAACCTGAGGAAACTGGATTATCCAGTTAGCCAGGAATTGGCAACTGAGATCATTCTGCAGTCACTGCCGTCAAGCTATGATAAGTTCGTAAGGAACTATATCAAGAAAGTCTTAACAAAGACGTTGACTGAACTGCATGATATGCTCAAGACAGTTGAGCCAAACGTGAAGAGTACCCTGTATAATCTCATGAAGGAGAAGGGTAGGTTTACTAAACCTAATGCTAACAAGGGTGAAGACAAAGTTGTCCAGATTTTGAATCATGGCAAGCGTGTGTCTTCTGAGCCCGAGTCAGATACCTCTTACGTTGGTAAGTGCTGCTACTGTAAAGAGACTGGGCATTGGAAAAGAGATTGCATTAAATTCATGGAAGATTATGAGGAGTTAAAGTCGATGTATGAGACTACTTCCTCAGGTATTCATGTTATTACTTCAAGTTATACCTTATAGGTATTGGATACTGGTTGTGGCACTGATATTTGTTATAATATGCAGAGCCTGAGCAACAGTAAAACGTTGAAGGAAGGACAAGTGGAACTGCATGTCTGGAAGGAGCTATGGATGCTGCCTCAGCCATAGGGTTTTCACTTGTAGATGCCTTTAAGGCTTGGTTTTGTATTAAGTAATTGCTACAATGTACCTGCTTTGAGCAGAGTTGTTTTTCATTTTCTTGTGAAGAATTTGAATGTTTTTCATTTTGATAAAGACAAATTTTGTTCTTTTGATCTTAATGAAATGTTAATTGTAGCACCCTATTCAAGGAATGGGTTTTATATCTTAAACCAAAGAGTGCCTAAATGTAACATAAATACCGAATTGGTTTAAATCTGATGAATTAAACCTGATTTTTCTTGGCATAAATGTTTTGGTCATATAGAGTAAGTCGGATTCAGAAATCCCATAGTTATGGACTTTTGGGCTCATTTGAATGGATATCTTATGAGACTTGAATTCTGCTTACTAGACCAAAAGACATAGGGCCCATCTTAGCCGAGCTAGAGAAAGGTCCAAAAGCTTATCGGAGATTGAACATACTCATGTATGTGGTCCGATGAGCAGTAATGCCAGAGAAGATTTCTTGTACTTCATTGTCTCTACTGATTACTTCAGTGAGAGTGACTGTGTTCATCTGATGAGACACAAGTTGGAATTCTTTGACATGGTCGAAAGAGTTCCTGAATGAGGTATAGAAACTGAATGACAGAAGTATTGAGACTCTGGATTAGATCACGAGTGAGAATACTTAAGTCATTGATGGTGTGATCATCTGAATGAGTGTGAAGTCGTTTCACAGCTCATTTCTCTTGAAAACCTGGAGGTGTTTCTGTGAGAAAGAATCAGATCTTATTAGAAATGATTAAGATGAGTCACACGAATATTCTTCCATGATATTCTTTAAAGAATAACGCTCTAGAAATATCTAAGTTTACGCTGAAATAGTTCCACCAATATCAGTTGAAAGACACCACATAAATGTGGACTGGAATCGATCCAAATTCGTCTTTACTGAGTATTTGTAGTAGTACTACTTCGCTGGTTGTCCTAGGGAAACCAAGGCTTGTTACTTTTACGTCCATTCTGTTTTCTAAGAAGGGAAGTTACTTTCCAAGAAGAACAGTGGGAGTAAAAGCGTAACTCGAAGAAATTCGAGAAATACAGGAGGCTGCTCAACCTGTTGAGGGAGAGCAACGGATGGATTTACAGATTTCTGTAGAATCTACACCTGTAGAGCCTGAAGTTCGCAGATATGAATGAATCAGTCACTAATCCGAGAGTGATTTCTCGTCATTAGTTGAACCTGATGATCATTGAAAGTTCGCATGATCTGATGATCATTGAAAGCGACGAATCTGCGAAATTCAAAGAAGCGAAAGTGAGCCCGGACTCCGAAAAATTACATTTTGTGTAAGTTAGCTTCATTGATCCATTCATGGATGGAAGCAAACACATCGGAGTTGGAATCATCGTTCTGTTGAAGTAGTCAAAGTTTTGACTTGAACAGGAACGAAGTGGAACTGTGCGTTTACTAAAAGATAAGTGGGAGCAATATTGCATTTCTCATAGTGTATGTCGATGACGTACTGATTCTCGGATATAACGTCCCAATGCTGCAGTCGGTAAAGGACTGGCTTGGGAGTTGGTTTTATGATTGACATGGGTAAAGCCACGTAGTTCTTGGATTTTGGATCTAAAGATAGAGATCCAAAAGAGCTGGTAGGACAAAGTCAGGATTCTTAAATTGACAAAGTCCTACACGTAATCAGCAATCCAAGAAGGGATTTATGCCAATGTCACATGGCAATTTATTAAGCAAGATACAGTGTCCTGCGATATCTGCTGAGCTTGAATGCATGGATAGGATTCCATATGCGACGGCAATTGGATCTATCATGAATGCCATGACACGTACTTGTTTTGATGTTGCTTTAATGTTAAGCAAGACAAGTAAAGACCAGTCAAATCCAGCAAAGAATCACTGGATTGCCGTAAAGAATATCCTAAAGTATTTTAGGAATACTAAGGATAAGTTCTTGGTTTACGGAGAAAGTGAAGTGCTACAAGTCGATAGAGTCTGAAAGGCAAGTTTCCAATAGACAAAGATAATTCCCGGTCACAGTCCGGCTATATCTTGTGTCTGACTGGCGGTGCAAGGCACTGTTGCTGACTCCATGACTTAAGCTGAACATTTCGCAGCTTGAGTAGCGGCGAAAGAGGTTGTTTGAAAGAAGAGTTCATCACTGAACTTGATGTGATTCCCAGCATAGATGAGACTAGCTGCACATCAGAGGTCCAAACACCTTGAGGGTAGGTATAACCTATTCCGTGAGATAAATGACAGAGGTGTTAAGTAGATAAGCAAATTTCATCGAATGAGAACGTTGCTAATCTATTAACGAAGCCACTCCTTATGCCTAAGCACGAGTCGCGGACTGTAGCTGTAGGATGAGTGAAATTAAGATGTAGTCTCAATTTCAGTGGGAGTTTGTAAAGGGCTTTACTTAGTTGTTTTGAAAGGTTCATGTAAACATAATATTTTATGTTTATGAAATCTATGATTTATGGATTATTTTAACTGTGATATAAATAATCGTTCCAAAATGATTCATGTCATTATATATGGGCCATCGAAGTACATGAGTAGACTTGATCCTGAAACCCCATATTTAACGAAATGACATAAATCATAGTGTCCATAGTCGAAGGTTGTTGAAATTGGAACACCAACAACCACTTGAGACTAGATTGTGTTGAGACTTATGACCAAGTTTCGAGGGGTCATAGATGCGCGGCATCAAAGTCGACACATAGGTATATGTAGGGGAGCATATGACCGGACATGGCCCGCTGATGAGAACTCTACAAGATATTAATATCTGTGTCATGAGAAGTTCTCATATACGACTATAGAGTATAGTCCTTAGACCTGAGTTCGCATGCATGTGGCTGCACATGGATTGATGCACTTTGATCATTGTCTAACGCTGTTTCGTGACTGGGAGCTATACGGACCTTGGTTGGGTGTATTATGAATTGTGTAGTTCATAGTGATGGAACAAGATGGGATTTGTCCCTGCCGTATAACGGAGGAAATATCTCTAGTCCAATCGGAGACTTGATAGCTGGTAAGAGAGTGGCCACTCCCAAACGGACTTGCCCAAGTCGTTTGCATTGTCAGTATCAAATCTGTTCCGATAAACATGGTCTGGCTATATAAGGATGACACGCATCTTGCCTTATGCCAGATCGAGATATTGAGACAAAAGGATTAGGGAATGTAGGATTCCAGTACAATCGGGAGATTGTTGGGAATGTCCTGTGTAGGATTCCAGTACAAGTGGGAGATTGTTGGGAATGTCCTGAAATCTACCGTACTATCTCTAGAAAGTATGATAAGTGTCGAGATCATACATAAGTCATAAATACTGGGTGATCATGATGGCTTGCTAGAGTCCGCTCTTGATCTATAAGTTTAGGACTTATTACCAGTATTGTATGATCCCTAAGGGTCACACACCATAGCTAACGGGAAAGTTAAGATGGAACTAATACGGTAAGATGCTAAGGCATTTACTGTATTTGAACAGAGAGTTGGGCAGACAACAAATGGGCTTTTGTCTGATTTGTGTCTTGGGCCCAAAAGACTAATGAGCCATTAGTTTAATTAATTAATTAATTAAACTTAGGCCCATTAGTGAAATAAGACTATAACAAGGATTCAGAAACCCTAGAATTCTAACGAGTCTGCGATTTTGGAGAAGGAGTGGCCGCGGCTCTCTCTCTCTCTCTCAACCCTCTCTCTCTGTTGTTCATCCATCCGGTCTAGCAGCCATCCGTGCTTGTAAGCGTGTGGATACCAAAGGAGGAACAGGTCTTCATCTGTTCGTTGATCTCGTCATTACCACCAAATTCCGCTGCAAAGGTAATGTCCAGGTTTGTTTTATGATTCGATTACAAGAACCTAGATCCTTGTTTAAGATTATGCGTTAGGTTGCAATCTGGGAATTGAACCATGAAAAAACCTCATAATCCATCACTATAAACCTCCAATACCATTCCCAAAAGCTCCTGTAAGGTCTAAAGATGTAATTCAGTGCATGGTAGTGGTGGATAAGGAGATGGTGGTCCCTCAGGAATCTACTCTAACATCTTCAGAACCTAAAGCTACTCAGAAGCGGAAAGCTCCGAACATCGGATCTCCACCAAAGCAAAGATATGCACCTTCTAAACTCAAACCTCCTGGCTCCAATGCTGTGAATGCAGGAAAACGCTCTACGCCACCCAAGTGTCAATCCCGCCCTTCATTCCTTCCAACGTTCCTTGGACGATCTCATGCTGCTACTGCTTACACACCGCCATGGATGATAAGGCATTCACAGAGACACTCAAAGTCTCTGTTGAAACCCCCATGAGTCTGACCTTCTTCCAAAAAGTCAAGCTAATGACTTAAAACAAGCGCTGAGTGGGAGGCAACCCACTATTAGGTTCTAATACTTTTCTTTCTTACTTTTGGTGTTTTTCTTAGGATTTCACGTTTTTATTTGTTTTTGCTGAGTTTTTAGATACAGAACACGAGTCTGGAGATGTGTGACGATCGTTGCTTCATTTGCAACGGTCGTTGCAATTGGTTTAAATTGCAAAATTAAGGTACGTTGAGCTAAACCGGAATCAACCCGGTTCACTAGCAACGCTCGTTGCGCATTAGCAACGCTCGTTGCGCATTAGCAACGGTCGTTGCACCCACGATCGAGGAAAGTACCTTAAACCTTTCTCTCTTCTCTTCTTGTTCATTTCGCCGACCGTACATCAGAAATTCCATCTCTCTAAATCACTCATTTCTTCATCGTTTTTGTTGATTCAAAGTCCTATTCCCCTCGTTTTTACACGATTTATCTATATCTCTAATCCATTCGAAGCAAATCCAAGGTAATGTGTCCCAATTTGTTCATTCTCGGATTCGAATTTAGGGTTTTAGGATTAGGAAACTTTGGGTTGAAAATGATGATTGCATGTTATTATAGACTTGATTTAGGGTGATTAGAGATTGATTATTGCTGATTGTGAGATTTTGGGTTGATTTTGGCATGATTTAAATCGTTGCTTTGCGACTGTGAAATCGTTTTGCAACGATCGTCGCCACTCGTGCAACGATCGTTGCTCGACGATTTCACAGAGAATTTGCCGAGACTAATTTGTTTTAATTTCTTGAATGCAGATGCCTCCTCGAAAATCCCGCAAACGCAGAGCCACCGCAGCAACCGCTACACGTCAGTACGTTCCACCACCAGAGTGGTTCCATCGAGAATCACCGCACCCTGAGGATTATGTGAGGGTTGGTCCGGCAATAGCACTACCTTGGCCCCGAGCAGATAAGACAGAGATCCAGTCAGATAGAGAGTGGCCAAATAATATTGCTGACCTCCTTAAGACAAACGATTTCACGGAGAGACCATTGCATGAGTATTGGGATGAGTATGATACATTGTTGTACAATGGTTGGTGTCGCATGACTCTAAAGCCAACTAAGTTTGCAGACTAATCGACTTGCAGGAGTCTTGGCATTGAAGAGCAGGTTCTTGCACTGTGCAAAGGCATTGGTCAGGGGACAATGCCAATGCAACCTTATGACTTGTGCCCGGAGTTAGTTAGGCAGCTGCTTGCCACTTGCAGGGTTATCTATCCAAACTCAGATAGCAGGAAAGCTTCGGGAGGTGACTTTACCTTCATGTGTCTAGGAGCCAGGTATCGAGTTCCCCTTCTCGATATCTGCAGGATCTATGGGTTCAGCACTGAGCCGACGCGCATTGGGAGATGTTGTTTATTGGGCTGAGGGAGCAGTTCAGGAGTACTGATCTGAGAAACCCCGCTAGAGGACTCAACTTGGGAGCTGTTTTTGCTCATCAACTATGCGACCTGCAGAAGACGCAATTTGATGGCGTGGGCACGGAGACAGTGGGGAGTCTGCTTACTCCCATTTTCAGGCATTGCAGGATTCTCTTAGAGGGTACGGAGTGCGATGATGACAGGGAGTTCCTCGATTTCAATCACCTGCAGAGCGCTACATGGCTCAAGGAGGGACGTGTATGGGTTTATTATGACCCTGCCACTGAGATGCATGGCGTGGATCTTCCTGCTGCTGGTTTGACATAGATAGATACGCTGGATGCTTTGAGATTCCAGCCTCCCGTTAAAGCTCAGCGCACAGTCCCTTCTATGGCTCATCCGCTGGGAGAGCCTTCTACACGAACTTCTACTTCCTCTGCACCTGCACCTGCTGCCCCTACTGATGACATTGGCCCTTTTCCTGTCCCTTCAGTTCCTCTTGGTGAGATGTCTGAGGCTGAGTGGAGAGAGCGTCATGATGGGATGCTGAAGACCATTTGGGAGTGGATGCGTGGCTGCACTTGCAGGAGACAGCCACAGGTTCATCAGCCCGTTCCTGCCAGTCGACGCAGACAGCGTTCTCCTGAGGATTCCGGCGGTACTGATCCATATGCTGGGATAGATGATGAGAGCGAGTGAGCGTAGTCTCCATTTTCAGACATTCGGTTCTGTATTCTTTTGATTTTCTTTTTCTCTTTGCATTTTCTTTTGATTTTCTTAGGATGATTATGTTTGGATAATTTGTTTGTTTGAGGATTATCAGTTGCTTTGATTTAGCCTGTTTTCAGTGTTTTACAGCTTGCAGGTTCGAAAATTTGGATTTTCTCACGGACTAACTTGCTAACCTGCTGACTGATCCGAAAAATCGCAGTGCGTCGATCGACACAATATGTGTCGATCGTCACAACACGAAGGAAATCGCACTGCAGCAATCGTTGCGGTCCTGAGCAACGATCGACACACGACGAAAAGTCGCCTAGCAACGGTCGATGCATTTATGCAACGATCGATGCAAAGAGCGACAGAGGTAAAAATCAGATAAAACTCGACACTTCCATAACATTTTTCTTTCTTTTACCAACCATTAGCTTAAAACTAGTGGGGACAGTGTGTCTTAAGTGTGGGGGAGGTAGTACTGACTTAATTTTCTCACTTAAGGGCTTGGTATACTTTGTGTCGGATTCCCTTGTTAGTTCTGACACAGCCTGTAAACCTGTCCTATTTGGTTCCCTTCTCCCCTTCCATAAAAATAAAAATAAAGATAAGAAACTGAGGATGAGTTAGTAACTCCGAAGTGGTCTCTGGGAGTGGTAGCTACAACTATCATATCCTGTGCATCCATGGAATGTGTCCAAAGTACACCCCTTAACGGGAAGAGCACTGATAAAAAAAAAATGATACCCAATGGGGAAAAATCAGAATGCTAAGGAAGGGAAAAGAGAAGAAAGGGACCAGAGAAAGACAGTATGGTGGTCTAGAGTTGACAAGGTAAGAGTCCATGTGCCCTTTGATCGATACTCCTTCGGTGAGACCGCACTTAAATACTTGCAGAAGTCAGTAGGGTGAATTTGAATGTGTGAATGTGATTGTGGAGTTTACTTAGGACACTTGCTAAGTGTGGGGGAAGTACATGTTGGTCTTGATATCTTGCAGGTGATTCTTTCAGTGGATTACTAAGGGGAATCTGAGTGTTGTTGCTTCTAGGATGAAAAGAGTTTCTGAAAGTTTTCAAAACTCTTGACTACATTTTAGTTCTTTGTTTTACTTGAGGACAAGCAAAGGCTAAGTGTCGGGGAGTTGATATACCATGGATTTTAGGGCTTTTAATCATGGTATATATCTTATTTATCGAGTCTTTTACTATGTTTTAGAGTCTTTTCAGGTGTTTATTAGGTACAAGCACATTTGGAGCAGATTTGGTGATTATGGCACTTTCTGGAGCTTTTTGGAGTGTTTGGCCGATGGATAGAGTTCTCTGTCGACATTTGAGGAATGCATCGATCGACACACCTTTGGCGTCGATCGTTGCATATGCGAGATGGGCCAAATTCGGCGGTTTAATGAAGAATGATGAAATTGCAGTTGTGCCCAGAAGTTCCTGATATTTACAAAGAAGCCCCAAAACGTATTTTAGCTATTTAATTAGGTTCTTAGATCAGTTTTTGGATACGCTTACAGAAGCTTTCATAACTAAGTTTTATTCTAAGCTTTTCTAGAGAGAGTTTGAGGGGCTGGTTTTGTTCTCGAAAGAGACTTGATTTCGAACCCCTGTTCTTATTCTCAGATTATTTATGATATCAATTTTGACCATGTTTTCTGTTACGATTGCTATGTTTGAGTAGATCCCTCGTTAGGTTAGGGATTCTCATTATGGATTTGAAGGAATGTTAGATTAACTAATTTATTAGATTCATCATCTAGTTCTTCATCTAATCTGTTCTTAATGCTTGATTTGAACTGGCCATTTAGATTACTGATTCTAGGTTGATTTATGCAACGACATGGTGTTTATTTAACTAGATCTGATTTGGTGAGCAATTTATCTATCCGCAAAGGAATTTGGTTTAGAGAAATTGTGAACGAACGAACTTGGAATTAATGCATGTTTAGAACTCTAGGATTCACAAAGGAATTTGGTATGCTAGGTTGTTAGACATAGATAATTATCGCAGCGACGGCTGGTTAGTTTTACCGTCGTGATTCTAGTTCAAGAACACTATAGATTGAATCTTGATTGTTTGTTATTTGAATTCCTGATATCCTGAGAACTCCCGAACCTGACACTTTCGTTTGATTGCTTACATCACCCTCGCTTGATTTATTTACTTGCTATTTGTTTACTGCTTTACAAGTTGCTTCGCTTAGCTTAAATCTGAATTACTTATAATCTATCGTGTGACCAGAGTCCTTGTGGATTCGATACCCTAACTAGTACAACTAAATCACTGTGCACTTGCAGTTAGAATAAGGATAATTTTTGACCTATCATCTGCTCGGATATGAGGCACAATGTTTGTCTTACTTTGCGCTCCACTGTGAAGCAGTATCTTGAGATTTTCTGGCTGCCGCAGAGCGTGAAAATTCCTCCTGGGGTTGGGAATTTTATGCATTGGTGTTACGTTGAAGTTACTGCTCTCATTGCGTGGATCCAGAGGGTTCGCAAGATCACGTTGTAGATCGCGGGACAGTCTATGACGACGAACTTGACGAACTTGGTCATGCGTCCAACGTGTACCGGTAGCTTGATTGTCCCAATCGTAGTGGTCGTGTCTCCGGCGAATCCGGTGAGGGGTTTCTCTGAACGCTTCATTTTGTTGTCGCGGAGCTCTATCCATTGCAGGGTTTCTTCGAATATGAGGTCGACAGAGCTTCCTGTGTCGATCAGGACTTTAGTGACTTCACAATCGCCGATCTGAAGTTCGACTACGAGCGGGTCGTTGTGTGGCTTGTCGAGGCCCTCTTCGTCCTCCGAGGTAAAGGTAATCTCGGTGTCTGGTTTCAGTTCTTCGGGGACATTTCTATTCCATTGTTGGTGTGCGTCAGCTTTTGACTGTAGGCCGTTATCGATCATACTGAATCGTTACAAGTGGGAAGTCCCCCCATGATCATGTTGATCCGCTTCCTAGGCGTTGGTGTGTCCTCATCTTCGTTGTCACGGGCTCGCTTTGGTAGTTATGTATCGATGTCACTTTGTTATGTTTTCTGTTGGCTCACTTGCCTTGCTTTTTCCTCCTAGACGAGCTTGAACCGTTCTCCCTCATCCTTGGGTTGTCGTAGCGTTTCTCGATTTTCAGGGGGTATCGCTGGGGCGCTGCGGTTTGTTATGTTCGTCACTCCTTTTTGATATTCGCCAAACAGGAGGTTTGGGAGATGTCGACATTCGGCGGTGCTGTGCCCAGAGCGCTGGTGGAAGCTGCAGAAGGTCTTTTCAAGATCGTCTGATCGTACATACTTGTACCATGGTCGGCCTTGCTGGTGGTTCGTCTGATTTCGTCCTGGATGTTGCAACGTTTGTTGGCTTTTCTGCTGCTGCTCGCCGACGTAGCACGTTGTGGCTTTCTTTCCTTTGTCGTCAGGATTATCAGGGGTTGCGTCTTTGCCCTTCTTGTTTGAGGTGAATTTCTTGGCGAGCAGGTCCTTTTCTTCTTCTATCTCAACGAAAACGGCCGCCCGGAGTAGGGTGTCCTCGAGGGTCTGCGGCTTGTTTATGGCCAGCTCGTCGCGAAACGGCGATTCATACCAAAGCCCATTTCGTAACGCTGGGAGCCCTTCGTTATCTGTTACCGTGATCTTTGAGACGATAACTTTGAACCTGTCGATGTAGGATCTGAGGGGTTCTTTTGGCCCTTGGCTTAAGGCCCAGAGGTCGGCGCTCGAGGCTCCCTCCTGGATGAACATGGAATAATGCTTCAGAAAGGTAGTCGTCAACTGATAGTAACTATAGATGGAATGCGCTTCTAGCCGCGAGAACCAGTTGAAGGCGGCGCCACTCAGATTTTCAACGAACAACTGGCAGAAGCCGGCGTCGCGTTCTTCTAGCGCGAACTAAGTTTGCCCCATTGCAATACTAAAGGCCGTCATGTACTGTCGCGGATCCGAGCTACCATCGTAGGTGGGTAACTTGATCTTCCCGGGTTGTTTGACTGGCGTACATGTTATCTTACTCGTGAATGGTGTGTTATGGGTCTCCTTCAAGACCCGATCTATTTCAGGGGCTGAGCTAGTCGCTTTGGGAACTTTCAATGTCATGTGATCCAATTGGATCTTGAGTGATTCGAGTTCACTGTTCCGGCTAACCCCGGCCTGACTTTGGGTGAATCCGGTTGGCGGCGGTCCCAAGTGAATGGTTGGTCGCCTGCTTGACTTGGTATTTAGGGGCGGTGTTTCCCCGAACAGGACCCTTTGAAGCCGCGGAGTGGGATTTCCTATTGCTTGAGATGTTTGAAACCCGGTAGTTTGCAAGTAGTTAATTATTTTCCTGCACGTGTCTTGATTGCTCGTGAGCACGTCGAGGCGCGTTGTTGTCTCTGGTCAGCTCGTCGACCTGTGCCATCAAAGTTCTTATGAGAGAGGGGACGTCCTGGTCCTGATCGTCTGAACGTGCTTCGTCTCGGCGTGTGTCGGCTACCCTGGTTTGATCAGTCCGGGCATTAGCTGGTAAAATTGGTGATTCCAAGCTCGGGGCGAGTGGGCTTCGGGTTTGCTCGGGCGACTTCGGATTGTCGTCTGTTTGCAGAGGTCCTGTCATCTCGGCTTCATCTTAGAGCGTAAAGAAGTTTCTTTTCATTCCCCTAAGACGGCGCCAATTGTTGTTACGAAAATTCGACCTAGTCAATATTACGGGCTGCGATCTGAATATCCGAACTACGAGGTGAGAAAATAACTTTAAGTGAGATCGAAATTGTTCTTTATTGATCTTAAGGCCGAAGCCAAGCTGTGAACAGGATGGTACGAGGTGGGAGTCCGTCTAATGACGTGCTCCCTAAAGATTGCTTGAGGTCGGAGCTTTATAGAAGTAGCTCGGCACTCTCGCAAGTTACAATGTCCCTAAAATGAAGAGTGAAGGGTCCTATTTATAGTGCTTGTACGTTGACTTCTCTTTGGGATGTTGACTCCATAGCGGGCTTGTCTTCTTAGACCGACATGAAGTATGATTGATTTAGCAAGATTTCCAATGGACTTTGGATGGGTGCTAAACCCATATCCAACAAATGAAAAATGTCAGAACAGATACTATCACATGAAAATTAGTTTGTAAGCCAAACCCACATTTGGGTGTCTTTTGCTCATCTGAGTACACACATTGGACGAGATAGTAATATTAACTTGTACGGGCAGATTATTTGAAGAAAGTTACAGAATATTAAGTAGATGAATCATTTGTATACGAGACAGAGTCAAGGAAGGCTTAGCGAAGTTACCCAAGTAGTTGCAGAAGTGCGTAATCCAGTTCTCCCTTACTCGGAGGCAAGAAATCAGAAACAAAATCATATCTCCACAAGCGCTGGTACTTGCATGTACCTTTTATAACCGTGAGCAAACTGATGATATCTTCCTAAAACAATGAGTAATAGGTAGCCAGTCAGAAAAATAATAATACTGTGTTTTTTCGCTTCTTGTACGAAATTACTCTGATACTACTTCATCAGCTTCACCTTCCAAAAGTGAAATAATATGTTAACTTACTAGTAAAAGGGTATGCCCGTTTTCCTTGAAGCATCGAATAGAAAAGCTTTTTAGTACCCCTTGAAGCCGCTTCGATTCTTCTTGGCTAGGAAGCATCATGTCCTTTCCAATGAAAGCCAGTAAAAAAATCCAAAGTCATTTCTATAACTTCTTGATGATATGTCAATAAAAAAAATCCAGGCTCTGTGGTATTTCTTTAATTGACAATGATAACAAACAGGATACGGGAACATGATACGTTGCAGCGGATATATTTCAGGAAGAGGACTCGTGGTGGTGAGGAGACGGGGAGCATTGCCGAGTACGTGAATGAATTTGAGGAGTAACTCTCTATTGTCACAAGGGTTGATGAACATAACTTGAATCATGTTTTCTTCAACGGTTTAAAGCCAGAAATGCAGGAAGTGGTCAAAATGAAGGAACCGCAAAGTTTGACTTAACATAACTCCGCGGTTATTGGAATGGAAGGGAGTGCGTTCTCTAAGTCTGTGAGCGAAGTGGTGAAGCAAGACAATGGGGGCAGACCTTCGGGTTTGTTCACTCCAGCGAGATAGAGGTCATAGTCACCTGGTCATCGAATAGTGCAGACAAGTTATAAGGCTCCTCCGAAACAAGGCTTTGTACATTCTCGTCAACTTTTGATGCTAAATTAGAGGCAATGTGAGGGATGGTATTTGTTTAAAATGTTGAGGTCCTTACTCCAAAACACACGAGTGTTCTAAGGAGTTGAAAATTCTAATGGTGTTCAACGACTATGAATGTGATAACCGAGCTTGTCACAGAGGTTTAAATGCACGTCTTGCTCGGGAGAGTTGACGTGCTCGGGCCCGAGGGTCAAAGTTTATCTTTAAAGAAGAACTGACTAGGTTCGGTAATGAGTCAGGAAAGAGAAAGAGATGTTCCGTAATTAGTATAGAGAGTAAGTTGCTCCGTAACGAGCGTGTTGTATTCAAAGAAAGAGAGTCCGAGCTGGTCGAAAGACGAGCTCGGTTTACAAATTGGGATATATTAACTCTAGAGAGAGAAAGTAGTGAGAAGTGCACAAATCCCAAAAATT
Source organism: Orychophragmus violaceus (assembly GCA_030180135.1). Taxonomy (NCBI): domain Eukaryota; kingdom Viridiplantae; phylum Streptophyta; class Magnoliopsida; order Brassicales; family Brassicaceae; genus Orychophragmus; species Orychophragmus violaceus. The sequence continues at coordinate 55,537,009 of CM058235.1, read as the reverse complement.
ACATTAATGTACAGTGACGACTCCTATTTATAGTAAAATAGTCGTACTTTTTACAGGCCGTTGACCCTTTGTCGAGCTCGTGCGGATGGGCCGTACGTGATGACGAGATGGGCCAAGCCGTACATTTCTTTGGCTGTTAGTGAAGCCGAGCTGGCTTGTTGTGATGGGCCGAGCCGAGCCGAACCATCGATGATGGATTCGATTTGGATGTGTTTAATCGGGCTTTTCGTTTGTTGGGCCGAGTTGTTTCTGTTGGGCCGGCCTTTGTTCAGAGAACAGGTATTGGGCCCTGCTAATTGGATGGGTGCCAAAACCATATATAAAAATGAAGTGGAAGTGTTAGCTAGGAATGTGGATGACGTTGAAGTAACAGAAGAAGAAGGGGACAAACAACTTATGGAGCTTTTGTTGAATGCTATTTTGGGTATTGACACACCGACTTACAATCAATCTTTGTTCCCGATTTTGGTGATGCATTGGAATAATATGTGGTTTCAGAGGTAGCGTTGCTACTTTTCTACAGTCTATGTTAGAACAGTTTTGTACAATGTTTGAGATTCCAACTGGTTTATCTCCTGTTAGGGGACGAGATCACACTATCAACTTACTTCCGGGTATCACTGCAATCTTGCTTCGTTATACCATCATATGCATTCAAGCAAAGAGGTATGGGAGCGATGGTTATAGAAATATTGCAGAATGAGATCATTTGATCGAGCAGGAGTCCATTCTCGGGTCCCATGTTATTGGTCCATAAGAAAGACATGTCGTGGCGATTCTGTCTGGACTAACGAGCTCTCAATCAAGTTACTTCCGAAAAATATATTATTCCTATATGTATCATCAAATATGTATGAAGGAAGATGACATTTTTAGACCGCTTTCGGACTTAGGAGGGTCATTACGAATTTCTGTCATGTCGTTTGGTTTAACGAATGCTCTAGCTAGTTTTCACGCTTTGATGAATGAGGTGTTTCATATGTTTCTGCGTCGTTTTGTCCTTGTGCTTCTGTACAACATTTTGGTTTATAGCAATGGGTTAGAGGAACATGAACAACACTTGACACTAGTGGTACAAACCTTGGGCAGCATCAGCTTCTCGCAAACAAGAAAAAGTGTTCCTTTGGCCAGTTGGAGGTTAAGTATCTAGGTGAGATTATATCTTCTAAGGTTGTTGCTACAGACTCGACTAAGGCAGAAAAATGTGGCGTTGGCCTACACCACGTACGGTCTAAGGGCTTTGGGGAATCTTTGGATTAACAGACTACTATCGGCGTTTCATGAAAGGTTATGGTCTCCTTACTAAGCAAGCCTTTGACAGAGCTTTTATGCAAGGACCAATTATGTTGGTCACCTGTTGCAAAAAAAGCTTTTGACACCTTGAAAACCGCAATATTGACAGCCCCAATACTCACTCTCCCTAACTTTAATGAGATTTTGTAGTGGAAATAAACGTCTCCAGTTTTGGATTGGGTGTCATATGATGCAGAACAAACAGCCAAAGGCATATTACTGCCATGGCCATAGTCCGTGCAAACAGCGGAAACTGATTTATGAACATGATCTCATAGCCATCCTTCTAGCTGTTCTAAAATGGAAACACTATCTCATGAGGCGTCGTCTTGTCGTTCAAAATGACCAGAATAGCATGAAATTTCTTTTGGAAGAGCGTGAGCTGTCCTTGGAGTATCAGTTTGATACTCGGTTTGAGCCCCTCAAGATCAACTGGCCGAGGTGAAGAGAAAGACCGCATATATCTAATGTATACCATACGATGACCCAATCAAAACGGATCAATCCAAATATATCAGTATAGTCGTCATTGCAAACCTCTAATATATCTTGAATCAGTCTAATTAAAAGTTCTGAGTGAAGTCCTACATATTGGAGTTTGGGAATCAAGTTGTGAAAATGATCATATATTACATGTAGATACTACTAACTTGCTGCATGTAACCAAAAATGAGATTTCACGAGTCCTGAACATCAAACCCTAAACGATTTTGTATATGTTTGTGTGGACCAGTGTAGCCAATAACATAGACTTCCCATGGCATTAAACAATTTCATTTATATAAAATTTGGGATATACATAGACTTTTTCAATAAGACACATAATGAATGACATCACATAAGTTTTGTTTGTCAGAAAATATTAAACTTACCCATTCTGTTTCAATCATGGTTTGAAAGTAGGGACATCATTCTCAGGAAGGTGTGTCAAACTGTAACTTAATCTGTCTACAACACTTCTGTATGGGTCTTCCTCTCGTTTATTCAACAAGTAGGCTATGCTTTTCTCCACTTCCGCTTTTGTTTCCAGGTACACCCGTTTTGCTGCTTCTTTGTCTTTCACAAGTTCTGGTCTTCCTTTAGTCTGTATCGGTTTCCCAAACAGGTAATAGAACCGACCGGGAATTTTCGGTAAGAGCCCTGGTAAGTAGAGCTTCTGGTTTGCGACCTCTCCACTTGATTCTTCCCTATATATCATCACAAGACTCATCAGTTTTTGATTAATTACAACTACAAGCATTAGTACAGCTTTGATTGTTTCAACCGCTATTTTCTTTGTTTACATGTGCAATAAGTAAACATAAAATCACATTGCACAAAAGATTAAACCCCTTCCGTGTATGTTTTATGCAAATGGTCGATACTAACACCAAAAGGCAAGTTAATATAATTTTCAAAAACATATGCTCAATTTTATGATATAAACTAAAACATTTTCCTTTTTTCATAAATATTTTTGTAAAATGAAAACACAACTGTCAAACGCAAATGAGACCGAGCCTCCGTTTACAATTAACAATTGAGATTCGTTTAACCTTAAAAGGTTCATTTGGGAAAAGAAACACTAGCTGCAAATGAAAAAACAAGAACAACCCCCAAACAATCAATGCGTTTGTTCAGTTAAAAAAATAGTAGCAACTTTACCTTAATTTAAATCTTTTGGTATCGCGAGTTATATCCGAGATATAGTTATTGAGAATTGGAATCTTCATCAGGTCATTGTAATCAAGAACCAACTGCAAAAGGAAAAAATAAATATATATACAAATTTTCCTATTTTTCAACAAAATCTGGGGTGTTTTGCCGTAAAAGTCAGCTTACTTCAGCTATGTCGTCTTCACCAACTGTTCCAAACGGCACTATTGTTGCGCCAAACCGTGCTGCCATTCTTACAAACTCTTGCTGGTCAGGCCAAATCAGTTTGTATTGTTCACCCTGTAAGATCGTAGGAAGTACTATTACATAATCATAAATTCTAATAACACAACCAAGCTAGGACCACAAAAACAACAAACATTTCAGATAACCAATTCATTTTAATTTTATCTGACTTTATTTACGCATAAGCCGCATTGGTACTAACTTAGAAGTTGCAATGTAATGTAAAATCTTGGTGCTATAGCAACAACAGTTTTTTGGACTCATCAACTCAATTGTCTCAACCGTTAGTTTCTACATTTTATGTATCTATATGGAATATATATTTTTTACCACATTTGATTTTACTATTAACAAATAAATTTTGTTAGCAAAATTACACTAAACATATAAACAAACACAAACAAGCATTTGAGATTGTAATAGGCTAATTACTAATAATAGATGGATTCTGGAAACGCCAATTTTAAAACCATATGGAACTTTCCATCAAATTTCCTCATATTTCTATGACCTTAAGATGGATATGAAGGTTCCTTTTCACCCGTTTAGGTGGGTGGATAAGGCCACTTGCCTTTCAGCTACTAGTTTTATTTTTATCAAAAAAAAACAAGAAGTATGAAGATGACTAACCCGGTTATGGAGAGCCTCTCGTGCACCGCCGGGGTAGAGAAGAACATGAGATTTAGAAGATAACAGCTTGAAAAGATTGGTTGCGGTGACAGGGTAGGCACCAAATACCTTAATCCAGTCCATGTAACCAAACTCCTTCTCTGAATCATTTTCTGAATACAGAATCGGATGAGCCATTCCACGAAAGAGAATGTTTTTCTCTTTGATAAATGCCTCGGACATTGGACCAAGTTCCAACCCCATCAACATGTGGTAACCAACAAGTAACACCGGACCTTCATCTGGAACACCAGCAAGTCCCTTCACTATTCTCCCATCTTCCATAGTTGACAGAAACACAGAACTAACAGCATTTCTTAAGAATCTGCTTGTCACAACGAAAAATGTCAGAACAGATACTATCACATGAAAATTAGCTTGTAAGCAAAACCCACATTTGGGTCTCTTTTGCTCATCTGAGTACACACGTTGGACGAGACAGTAATATTAACTTGTACGGGCAGATTATTTGGAGAAAGTTTCAGAATATTAAGTAGATGAATCATTTGTATACGAGACAGACTCAAGGAAGGCTTAGCGAAGTTACCCAAGTAGTTCCTGAAGTGCGTAATTCAGTTCTCCCTTACTCGGAGGCAAGAAATCAGAAACAAAATCATATCTCCATGAGCGCCGGTACTTGCATGTACCTTTTATAACCGTGAGCAAACTGATGCTATCTTCCTGAAACAATGAGTAATAGTTAGCCAGTGAGAAATATAATAATACTGTGTTTTTTCGCTTCTTGTACGAAATTACTGTGTTTTTTCGCTTCTTGTACGAAATTACCCTGATACTACTTCAGCAGCTTCACCTTCCAAAAGTGAAATAATATGTTAACTTACTAGTAAAAGGGTATGCCCGTTTTCCTTGAAGCATCGAACAGAACAGTTTTTTAGTACCCCATGAAGCCGCTTCGATTCTTCTTGGCTAGGAAGCATCCGGTCCTTTCCACTGAAAGCCAGTAAAAAATCCAAAGTCATTTCTATAACTTCTTGATGATATGTCAATAAATAAAAGCCAGGCTCTGTGGTATTTCTTTAATTGACGAAGACAACAAACAGGAGACGGGAAACTGATATGTTGCAGCGGATATATTTCAGGAAGAGGACTCGTGGTGGTGAGGAGACGGGGAGCATTGCCGAGTACGTGAATGAATTTGAGGAGTAACGCTCTATTGTCACAAGGGTTGATGAACATAACTTGGTTCATGTTTCCTTCAACGGTTTAAAGCAAGAAATGCAGGAAGTGGTCAAAATGAAGGAACCGCAATGTTTGACTTAACATATCTCCGCGGTTATTGGAATGGAAGGGAGTGCGTTCTGTAAGTCTGTGAGCGAAGTGGTGCAGCAAGACTATGGGGGTAGACCTTCGGGTTTGTTTACTTCAGCGAGATAGAGGTCATAGTCACCTGGTCATCGAATAGTGCAGACAGTTGATAAGGCTCCTCCGAAACAAGGCTTTGTGCATCCTCGTCAACGCTTGATGCTAAATTAGAGGCAATGTGAGGGATGGTATTTGTTTCAAATGTTGAGGTCCTTACTCCAATAAACACGAGTGTTCTAAGGAGTTGCAAATTCTAATGGTGTTCAACGACTATGAAGTGGAAGTGTTAGCTGGGAATGTGGATGACGTTGAAGTAACAGAAGAAGAAGGGGACAAACAGCTTATGGAGCTTTTGTTGAATGCTTTTTTGGGTATTGACACACCGACTTACAATCAATCTCTGTTCCCGATTTTGGTGATGCATTGGAATAATATGTGGTTTCAGAGGTAGCGTTGCTACTTTTCTACAGTTAATGTTAGAACAGTTTGGTACAGTGTTTGAGATTCCAGCTGGTTTATCTCCTGTTAGGGGACGAGATCACGCTATCAACTTACTTCCGGGTATCACTGCAATCTTGCTTCGTTGTACCATCATATGCATTCAAGCAAAGAGGTATGGGAGCGATGGTTACAAAAATATTGCAGAATGAGATCATTCGATCGAGCAGGAGTCCATTCTCGGGTCCCATGTTATTGGTCCATAAGAAAGACATGTCGTGGCGATTCTGTCTGGACTAACGAGCTCTCAATCAAGTTACTTCCGAAAAATATCTTATTCCTATACGTATCATCAAATATGTATGAAGGAAGATGACATTTTTAGACCGCTTTCAGACTTAGGAGGGTCATTACGAATTTCTGTCATGTCGTTTGGTTTAACGAATGCTCTAGCTAGTTTTCACGCTTTGATGAATGAGGTGTTTCATATGTTTCTGCGTCGTTTTGTCCTTGTGCTTCTATACAACATTTTGGTTTATAGCAATGGGTTAGAGGAACATGAACAACACTTGACACTAGTGGTACAAACCTTGGGCAGCATCAGCTTCTCGCAAACCAGAAAAAGTGTCCTTTGGCCAGTTGCAGGTTAAGTATCTAGGTGACATTATATCTTCTAAGGTTGTTGCTACAGACTCGACTAAGGCAGAGAAATGCGGCGTTGGCCTACACCACGTACGGTCAAAGGGCTTTGGGGAATCTTTGGATTAACAGACTACTATCGGTGTTTCATGAAAGGTTATGGTCTCCTTACTAAGCAAGCCTTTGACAGAGCCTTTATGCAAGGACCAATTATGTTGGTCACCTGTTGCAAAAAAAGCTTTTGACACCTTGAAAACCGCAATGATGACAGCTCCAATACTCACTCTCCCTAACTTTAATGAGATTTTGTAGTGGAAATAAACGCCTATAGTTTTGGATTGGGTGTCGTATTGATGCAGAACAAACAGCCAAAGGCATATTACTGCCATGGTCATAGTCCGACACAAACAGCGGAAACCGATTTATGAACATGAGCTCATAGCCATCCTTCTAGCTGTTCTAAAATGGAAACGCTATCTCATGAGGCGTCGTCTTGTCGTTCAAAATGAGCAGGATAGCCAGAAATTTCTTTTGGAAGAGCGTGAGGTGTCCTTGGAGTATCAATGCTGGCTTACACGATTGATGGACTTTCAGTTCAACATCGTTTATAAGCCAGGTGTTGAAAACAATGCAGCCTACGGTCTTTCGAGACATATGCATGAATATGTGAAGGGGACTTGCTTATCCTTGTTAATCGTGTTACATGCTATTCAACCGCAAAACATCTATGCAAAGAATGACCAAGATGAATCCATACGACACCTTAAAGCGCAGGTTATTGCCGGAGATTTTGTGCGAAAGGATACTATGTGGCTGCAGATCACATGTGGTATAAAAGGCACTCTTCATTCTAAATTCATCTCGCTTCATTCCAATGATCCTTCAAAGTGCCACGATAGTTTCACTGGAGGACACTCTGGTGTTTTATAGACCCTTAAGTGCATTCGTTTGTCCTTCCATTGGAAATGTATGTTGTATGCTACTTCTACTTCAGAACCATGTCGCTCAATAAACGGTTTGTCAGAGCATACATATTTCACCTTGTCTCTAGCTGGATTTTTGCAGCCTTTGCCAAAACCATCTCAGGTTTGGGAAGATTTTATCAAGGACTTTATTGATGGCCTTCCAGCATCTCAGGGGCGTAATGTAATATTCGTGATGGTTTGATCGCCTCAGCAAATACGCACATATCTTTGGCCTTAAACACATGTATATTGCAGTTAATGTGGCTTCTACATTCACTGACAAAGTCGTTAAGTTGCACGGATTTCCCTCATCCATTGTCTCGGACCAGGACAAAATCTTCCTCAACTCTTTTTGGAAAGAATGTTTCCGCATCCCTGGCACGCAACTCAGGTATATCACCATCTGCCACCCACAGTCGGATGGATAGACGGAGATTATTAACCGTTATCTGGAAACATAATTAAGGTTTTTGTCGCATCCCAAAACATGGTTTCGATTTCTCAGGTGGGCAGAGTTTTGTATAATACATGCTATCACACTACCATTCACACCACCTCTTTCAATGTGGTTTACGGATGTGATCCGCCAGTAGTAGTTCGTTTTGAGATAGGGTTGACTGCCAACTTTGATTTGGAAGTGATGCTTCATGGAAGTGATGCAATATTACAAAAACTTAAGATTTTCTTGGAGCAAGCTCAGCAGTAAATGAAATGCTCAGCGGACAAACATTGTTGGGATCCTAAGTTTCAGGTGGAATTAGTGGTTTTCCTTAAGTTGCGTCTTACCGGCAACATCATGTCAGATGTTAGTTGCTAAGTTTTACGATTCGTTTAAGGTGCTCAGACGAATAGGTAAGGTGACATATCGTATGAAACTTCCTGTTGATTCTAAAATTCATGACGTCTTCCACGTTTCTCAAGTCAAACTCCTGATCAATGTTGCGTCTCGTGGGGCGGGGTATTGATACATTACAGAGGATATATTTCATGAAGAAGACTCGTAGTGGTGAGGAGACAACAATGACAAAGGGTTAAGAAACAGGGGAGGTCAACGCAGAGGGGTGACTCGGCTATATACTTCACGAGCATTTCCTTTTGCTTTCTTTTCATTTCCCTGTTTAAGTTGTCGTTTTCTTCTTCGGCTTTTTCATGTTGCGTATGAGAAAGTGAGTGTGGCCATGCGATTACAGACCTTGGCCGTTATGAGATCATAGGCTTATTGTAGCATCTGAGTTGTAATTGGTACTAGGGACTGCTACTTTTAGTAACGTTGGAGTGTGTTTATTCATTTGAGTTGCGATTAGGTTATTTTACATATTTCGGTCGTTGGATACGGAGAGATTGTGATTTTGAACTTATCAGAAACGCAATACACTAAGGAAGAAGATTACCTAGCAAGGACCAAGACTTCGGCTTGAACAGCATGGATGCGGGAATTGGCGTAAGCAGCGCCAGATCTCAGCAACTTAAGTTTCCAAAGTAAAGTTTCCCTTGGGATAATTTCACCGAGCTCCTGAAAGCGTATGGTTAAAAAAAGATGCCAACTTGTGTAGAAACAGAACTAAGTAAATGCATTAAAAGCTACTCACAGAGAGAAGAGGAAGCATGGAGTTAGTAAGCTTCTCCCTCAACTTTTTCATTTTTATTCCTGCTGGAAGTTGGTTGTCGATACTAATTGTAGCCATCTTTATTGGATCACCTAAATATCAAGAAAGCCTGAGTAAATATAATTTAAGAAGAAAATGATACTTAACTATATAATAAGCACCAATTCATGTACCCATAATAAAGCTTAGAGCATATGGAACAGTAAAATGAAGCTCTTCTGGCACCATCTCTAAGATAGGCAGCAACGGCTGTAGCTGTGACCTCTCAAATGATGTAGCTAAAACAAATGGATATGTATTTGGTAATTTAAAACAAACTTGTTTTTTTTTTTTTTTGCATTTAGATAAATAAAGCTATAGAATTATATCAAAAAGATTTGCTGACCTGGGTTGACTAGTATCAGCACCAAGTCTAATGAACGGTTTCTGGCAGCAACAGCAAGAGCCAGGCATCCTCCAAATGAATCGCCCACGAGATATATCGGCTTATTCGGACGTGTAGCATGCTCTTGCCTCAAAACATCTTCGACTATTTTCAACATCCCTTTATGGTAAACCAATAGAACAGAATACTCAGCGAAAATTGAGCAAACGACATGAACAAGTCAACAACGACTTAATACAGAAGCATTCATTAACTATTTATATTCACTTGGAAGCCATTCAAATACATATTATAATATATAATGACAACCAAATTCCGTCGTGGAAACGTTATTCTCGCATTATTAGAATCTTCGATTTGATTTCAAAGACAATAAGCTGAGTGCAAGTTCTTCTAAGCATTGTTATGTTAATATGTACTCTACGAAATGCATTTATATACATCAGATGCATCTAAAAGATTGAATGGAAGCCAATGAAGATCTGATATTATGTTTTATGATCTTAAAGGGACAAGTATTGAATAAAAAATGCAACATAACCAAATGTGTACATCTCTGTCTTTGTACCTTCGAATGGAGTTCGATCATGTACCGGAATATGCAGGGACCAGACATGAAAAGCCCTGTACCCAGGAAATTCGTTAACAACAGTCTAGGCTGCGAACACTTGTGTGGCAGAATATTACACGAGAAAAGCTAAAAGTGTAAGCTTTTGTATGAATACGTTGCATTAGACCATGTTACAATTTATTTGGATTCCTTCTCGTGCATAAGATACTAATGCTTCTGCATTTTGAGCTCAAGTATATATATTTCCAATTGTACATTTCTCATTCCAATGTCATTTCAAGGAAGCCAGAATTTACAAAAGAGTGAACATACTTCCCCAGCGCTTTCTGATGTGGAGCGATGCCCATCCCTGTGCCATCGAGCCCTGCATTACGAAGAGTCAAAATTTTCAAAATAAAAACTTGAAACTTTGAAACGATTGTCTAAGAATCAGATAAAAAAGGTTAAAAAAAAACCATTACTAAGGAGTAGAATCTGAGTCTTTGCATTCTAAGAAAACATCCTAAACAACCAAGTTCTATAGCATCTTTATCGACAACCATTCAAGAATATTAATCATTAGGCGTTAATTATTGGAAGAGCTTGGAACTTTGAAACAATACTTCCAATAAAAACAGTAAAAACCCAATACTAAGGAGTATAAACTCAATCTTCTGCAGAACTCAACAAAACAGCCTAAAGAATCATTATTTTCCCTGTGAAAACACAAACGAATGGAATACATACAAGTTCAAACATTAGAAGAATAGTAAGAAGGGTGTTTTAGCTTATGAGCACACACAAAACCCAACTAATTCTGGAGAGAATGAACCAATAAATTTTGCAATCAAACTAAAAACCTAAACTTTGGCTTCTTTACCAGGTAAGAAGAGTAGCGTAGGAGCATCTTTGACTGGTTGGCCACAATCGACGGGACTAAACCACCGTGGAGGTCCACCGTCAGGCTTCTTCAAAATCTCTTTAGCCGCCGCAAAGTAATCCTTCACAGATTTGGTGCCATACCCATCATCCCATAACAGCTCAATTTCGTCTTTCCTTTCGAATTTTACTTTCCGATTCACTTCACTTCCTTTAGAGTTTTGGACATTAGACACAGAGACAGAACCGTTCACAGGCCCCACTGATGTTGCCTTTTCACCGGAAATTTGAGCTCTTACCTTGAAACTGGGTCTCTGGTTACAATTCGATCTGAAATTTGGCAACACCAACAAGCTTGAACATGTTGTCATTGCCCTTTAAATCTGGCAGGCGATGGAAGTGGATTTGTCTAGAAGGGATTTTTAGAATTAACAAAAAATAAATAGAGCTTCAAAACCTTCCAAATAGTTGACAAAAACAAAAAAAACCTTACAAATATCCTATAAAAGTTTAAAGTCACCGTAAAAGAAAAGCTTATTTAAAAAAAAATTCCGTTTCGATTTTGGATTTCATAGAAAATGCTAAAAGTAAGTACCTTAATTAGGGGAGTGTAGGCTTAACGGCCACTTCTAGAGAAAAAGTGATCAAAAATGCCATTTTCAGCTAAAATTATAATTTTATCCTTAATAAATGATTTGTTAGGCTTAAATAGCATTGAATCGGTATAGATTTGTAAAATACACGGTAGCTCAAGTGGTCGCGCGCGTCCATGTGTGGCATCTGGGGGTACCAGTTGTACTAGTACAACTGGTACATCTGGGGTTGCAGTTGTATTGGTACAACTAGTACATCTAGGAGGCGTTGTACTGGTACATCTGGGGGGCAGTTGTACCACACGGGAGATGAGTTTTTCATTTAAAAAAATCCAGGGGTAGTTTCGTCATTCCATTAAAAAAGAGTGGCATGCTGATCATGGAGTGGCATGTTGGCCACTAATTTCTGAGAAAGTGGCATTTGTGCCATTGTTCCTAATTAGGGCTGGGCAAAAAACCCATAACCGAAATATCGAACCGAACCCGAACCAAAAAAAAAAGAACCGAATCTCAACCGACAAAATACCCGAATGGATCCTAAACCTTTATATTCGAAGAACCGGAACCCAACCAGTCCCGAACCAAAAATCGAATGGGTATCCGAAATATCCGAACTACAATTATATATCCAATATATTAATTATATTTAGATTTAACATAACAGAATTATCTAAAACTATAATTACCAATTCATATATATTGGTTATTTTAGATCAAAATAGCTAAAATACCAAAAATAAATGAAATATACGAAATTTCTTGCTATATTTGTCTCATTTTAACAATTTTTTGTTCAAATTAACCAATTTTTATTTTTGTTTTATGATTTTATGGATACCCGGATCCGAACCGAACCCGAATGAAACCGAACCGAATCCGAACCGAAGTTATAAAATACCTGAATGGGTCTTATATGCATGGACCCGAAAATCCGAAAAACCTGAAAGATCCGAACCGAACCCGAACGGATACCCGAACGCTCAGGCCTAACCTTCATTCCTATTTCCAAAGAAGAAAAAAACACCTTAATTGTCAGCAGATCTTTTTTGTCAATTTTTTTCAGTCGATCTAGTATTGTTGTTTTCATTAAATCAAAAGGAGAAAATCCATATATTATTAAGAGGTAGCAAATGAGACACCAAAATGTCGATGTCACACCCAAATCCAATAAACCCAGCCCATTTATTTTGTTCTTCCTAAATTCTAATTCTAACTTAAAGCCTATTTTAAAATATAGGGTATCATTTTCCTTTTTAGGTAAATGAAAATGAATAAATGTTGGAAATATCATGAAATCATTTGTATTTACTAGTCGAAGTTCGATGATTGTATAATATTAGGTGGTATGTTTTGTTAGGAACCACTTATAATTTATGAATTGAGAATTCATTGCTAATATTATATGATTTACATGGACCACACATTTAAACAAATTGGATCAAAATATATTTAAGTTATATAAACTAATTACTAGATTTTGACCCGCACTTAGAAAGTGCGGGTTTAATTTTCTTTACAAAATTTACTTTTTATTCATTTTGTTAATAGTAGTTTAGATTTTTAATTATGTAATCTAATTTTGATTATAATTGTTTAACCAATATTATAAACAGTGAGTTAGCAATTTAGTTTTTTTAAAAATGAATTATGTGTTATTTGGAGGAGATATATCGTAAGGATTAAGAGATTAAAATAACGATTTCGCATTATATATTTTAATCTGCGTTGTATCGTAAGATCATAGTTTGGAAAAAATATATATATGTGAAAACAACTATTGTAAAAGTTATATGGTATATGTTTAATTGTTATTTTATTTATCTAAAATATTATTTTATAAAATACATGTTGTAGTCGTATATATAATTTGCAAATTTGATGGAACTATCCGTTAAAAACTTCATTCAAACATAAAGCATAATTTGACGCTTCAAATATTTGAATAATATAAGTATGAAATTATTTTATTATTTTATTAATTTTAAAATATATCAGCTAAAATTATTTACTATATACGATTTTTTATAGAAAATTTATAATCAAGATTGGCTAATTAATTTTTCAACCCGTTTAATTAATTAAATATTTTTCAGTTTGATGGAAAAACCTGCTAAAAGTACAATCGTAAAAACATCAATCGTAATATGTGTATATATATATATATATATATATATATTTGAAACAAAATAAAAAGATATTAAAATATATTTCAAATATTTGAATAATATAAGTATGAAATCATTTTAATATTTTATTAATTTTAAAATATATCAGCTGAAATTATTTACTATATGCGAATTTTTAGAAAATTTATAATTGAGATTGGCTAATTAATTTTTCAACCCGTTTAATTAATTAAATATTTTTCAGTTTGATGGAAAAACCTGCTAAAAAGTACAATCGTAAAAACATCAATCGTAATATGTGTATATATATATATATATTTGAAACAAAAAAAGATATTAAAATATATTTCAAATATTTGAATAATATAAGTATGAAATCATTTTAATATTTTATTAATTTTAAAATATATCAGCTGAAATTATTTACTATATGCGAATTTTTTAAAAAAAAATTATAATCGAGATTGGATAATTAATTTTTCAACCCGTTTAATTAATTAAATATTTTTCAGTTTGATGGAAAAACCTGCTAAAAATTACAATCGTAAAAACATCAATCGTAATATGTATATATATATATTGAAACAAAATAAAAAGATATTAAAATATATTATAAATATATTTTGAATTAAATCATAAATTAAAGAATCTTAATTTATATATAATAGTTGATGTATAAATTATTCATTATATTTATCAGTTAATTTGTTTTGATTTTAATTAATTAGGAAAGTGGGATCCATTAGATTTTGGTTGTTTGGCTACATGTTTAATAATTGTCTTGTTTGGAAACATGGATTGTAGAGATAATGTTATATTCCCTAATTACCCTTAATGAAGGTTACAAATCATAATAATATCAAGGGCAAATTTCTGGAACAACATTTATGTACCATGGCCAAACTCCAATTTTTTAATAGTATTGATGATTATAAATATATTTGAGCCTATTAGTTAACCTAATGTGATTAAGTTACATGTATATATATGGCTAACATAAGGATGTTTAGCCAAGCTACACAATTATTCTGGGACAAATAGACAAATAGTTTGTTAGAATTCTGGGATATGATCTCGATAGCACAAGCATTTCGCGTTGGTCCAGTTTGTGTACGTGTGGATATTATAGAGACACTACACTTGAAGTACTAATCAAACTTAGTTTATTTCGTTCATTGTTCTACTGCAGAATATCAAGGTATATTTAAATCCTTATATCCAGATTTATTTATGTATTTGCAAGAGATCTTGGAATGTAAATTCATAGATTAATTTATAAAATTGTTTATAAATACGTATGAATTCTTACAATGGTATCAAAGCCTACTTGAATAATATTGATTTTGAATCTAAATTTCTGGTGAAACGTATTTTTGCAAAATAGATTTATTTGATTAAAATATCCAGATTTGTGAAAACTAATTTACAAGACATGATTTTGACATGAAAACTCTCATGTTCTTAAATTATAATTGAAATTTATTAATTGTTATCCATAATTTAGTGTTTCGATGTACGTTGTGGATCCAAAAATTCACGCTAGGGATTTTTAATTTGGAAAGGGGATATTCGAAGGGCTAGAAACTCAAAGAACATACGATGTTTCAAAGAACTATATAAAACGAACAATGGATTTCGTAATTATCTTTTATTGAAAAAATATTACAACGGATCTCAAGAGGGAGTTTAAAATGAGCTCGTAGAGCTGTTTTGTGTGTAAAAAGTGAATGAAAAATAAGGTCTTTTAATTAGTGTCATTGAAGTCCTTTTCTAATCTCTAAGACGATCTCTCCATCCCGTATATGTTGGAACGATCGCCGCAATCTCCAAATTATTTAGCTGATTTCGGAGTGATCCGCTTTGACTAAATCAGCTCGACGGTTGACTTAACTATCGGGAACGTCCATCTTTAATGCGCAGTCGTTTTCCAGCTGATAAGGCTGAGATAAAATGGGCTTTGGTTTGTTCTGAAGATATGTCTTTAATATTGACCTATTTGAGAGATAAGGCAATTGGGCCTTATCGGCCAGATTTCGGGTGAAGATTTGGTATCAACAATTTCCCCCTAGCCCATTAATTATTTAATTATAATAATTAATTGGCTCGAACTATGAACAGTCCTTCCGACTGCATGTCTTTAAATTGCTGATGTCAGCCTGTACCCCCTTAACATTCAATGTTTTTTCGAAAAATCAAATCCAACGGTCAGGAGCTCAAGGAGAATGGAACCCACGCACTCTCGAAAGCAGTCTAGGTCAGAGATCAATATATGGTCTTTAGTCTAACGGTTGATAATGAATGAAGTGGCAGATCCGCATGGCATCAGAAACCGCTTCAACTAATATCTTTAGCGAAACTGTCAACCGCACACTACAAGAAAAACTGTAAATAGCCACGAAAATTTCGTGGCTATGAAAAATCAGCCACGAATAGCCACGAAATAGCCACAAAACTAAAAAATTGAATTTCATGGCTATTTTATGGCTATCCGTGGAAAAATAACCATGAAATACACTTCGTAGCTATTTGTGGTTATATTTTCCACGAATGGCCACGAAAAGTTTCATGGAAGGGTTCACCATAGATAGCCATGAAACTTTTCGTGAAAAATTAGCCACAAATAATTTCGTGGCTATCCGTGGAAAATATAGCCACGAATTATGAAATAGCCACGAATAGCCACGACTTTATTCGTGGCTATTCAAAACCCTAAACCCCAAACAAATCCTAAACCTTAAATATAAACAATAACCTAATTATTATAACATAACTAAAATTAAGATTAAACACTTGTAAAAAAAATTCTTATTTTCCAAATTTATCATTTTCAAACAATAACATAAAACTTTATAAACATATCTCCTCAAAACTTATACTTCACACTTCAAACCATAAATTCTAAACTTTAAATATTTAATCATAAACTATAAAATCAAAATATAACTACTAATTATATACATGCAACTAATATTTAAAACATTTTGTCTCTTACACTTATAAATTTAAAACCCTAAACCGAATAAAACCTAAACTTTTATACCACAAACAAAAATCTAATAACCAAAACTATAATTACTATAATATATCTAAAATCAAGATTTATCACTTATAAAAATTTATATTTTTTTAAAAATATATTATTTTAAAACATGCACTAATTTTAAACCTTTAATATATAACCCTTTAACTAAACTCTAAATAAATACTAAACCTAAACTCCAAACATATACCCCAAACAACAAACCCTATACTTTAAACTTTAAAACTAAATATAAGATATAAATCTTTTGATAATTAATATGTTTTCAATAAAATTCAAATCAAATTATATTTTAAATCTTAAGTTCTCACTCCTAAATCAAAAACTTAATTACCAAACCCTAAATTATGAACTCTAACCCTTAATTGTTATTCTTAAACATAAAAATTAAACATAGAACAACAAAAACTAAAATACAATCATACAATTGTTTTTACTAATATATATCAACATTTTATATATAATTTTAATGCTAATAATAAATTTTAGATATTATATATCCTCATTTTATTATTTTAAATCATTTATAAAATTTTAATTTTTAATTTTTTTTATCTCTTACAGTTTTAAATTTAACATTTAAATTTTCCTTTTTTGAAACCATTTGTATCATTTTAAATCATTTTTTGATTTTTATATATTATTTAAACTCGAAATTTTTTTATTTGTTAATACTACTGTTACTCGGATCACATCCTGGGCCGTTAGATTTCCTTCTAACTTTCAATCTCAACCGTTGATTGTTTTATAACCTAATTAAAAAACCGTGTTACCCTCACCTTCTTCCCTCAACCCTCGCTCATCCGAAGAGCCGTCAACCTATTTTTTCGATTTCGATTTGATTCTCCATCATATATTTAATTATTCTAATAATTTCTAAAATTTAACAATTAAAAAAATATTATCTCTTATGTTGTCAAATTTAACATCTTTAAATTTTCATTTTAACAATAAACTCTTAAACTTTATATTTTAACCACAAACCTTAAAATTAAATTGAAAAAGAATAAAACAAAGCTAATTGTTATTGGTTGATTGAAAAGGATGAGGATCACCCTACTTTTATTCCTAACCATTGATCACATTTGATCTAACGGTTAGAGTTTCTCATCTTTGTGTTTCACTTCCATCTACTTTACCTTTTTCATTTTCTACTTTTTTTTCTTCTTGTCTTCTCCCGTTTTCCACCAAACTCAGATTCATCTCCTCTCCTCATCTTGGTCTTCTCCCCTTAGCGATTTTTCTAATTTTTTTCTTCATTTCCTTTAGGCGAATAGAGATGATATCGAAGGTTAGTGCTTTATTAACAAATTGGGTCTATGAGCTTATTCCCCGAGATAAAAGCTGGTATCACTGTCCAGATATGAGTTAAATCAACCATATTCAGCCCAGATTCATTCTGAAGCCACTGATATTGATAACTTCTTCATCTCTAACATATCTATGAGGGAGGGATTCATTTTCCGCTGCACCAGGTCTTCGTAGAGAGGTCCAGCTGATTCATTTTCCATTATCCGATTCATTTTCCGTTTTTGATTTTTCTCATATTCACTTCCTTTTAGTTCCATTCGTAGAGAATTCCAGCTGAGATCGGTAAATTTTGTTTGTCTTCGTCTTGTTTTTAGTTTGTCTTCGTCTTGTGTTTTAGATGCCGATTCAGAATGAAGCGATTGATCTCGTCGCCGGATGAAGCTGTAGAGGAATTGCGAGATGAAGAGGAAGACGAAGCAGTGGTCGAGAGAGCAGACGGCGGTGTCGACGGAGCATACGGCGGTTTCGACGGAGTAGACGGAGCAGACGGCGGTATCGACGGACGGAGCAGCCGACAGTGGTCGACAGTAAACATTTATGTATTTGTTTGTATAATTGTTTGTATAATTTTTTGTATATGTATTTGTATATTTATTTCTTAAATAACAAATATTTTTTAATTCATTTTTTTAAATCATAAAAATTTATATCTTTGATTTTAATAATTTTAAATAAAATTTAGTAAATAATAAATTAGCATTAGTTTAATTTTGTTATTTGTTTAATATTTTTTTATTATTTTTAATATAATAATTATGAATATCCACGAATTATTTTGTGGCTATTTCGTAACTATTGCCACAGATTTATTCGTTGCTATTTGTGGAAATATAGCTACGAATATATTCGTGGCTATTTCTGGCAAATAGCCACGAAAAAATTAGTGGCTAATCCGTGGAAGCGTTGCCACGAATAGCCACGAATCTGAGATATCCACGAGCTCATAGCCATAAAATATTTTTGTGGCTATCCGTGGCTATGGTCTTTATAGCCACGAATTTTGGCTCATAGCCACGAAAAAATTCGTGGCTTTGGGACAATTTTCTTGTAGTGGCACGCTCTCTCTCATCAAGATAAATCTCCCATTTTTCCCTTAACTGGTCTTTCTCTCTCACGTTTAACTGTTAGTCGATTTTCTTTAGAGATTATGAAGCTATTTCTAAGGCTTTTAGGAGAAATACGAGAAAAGAGACCTTGCTTTATGTTTCTGATATCGCCATCTTTTCTTCTCAAAGAAAAGCGAAAGATTGCCCAATGATGCTCAAGAATACGGCAACAACGCCGAAGCTCTCATCCTGGAGGCTGGACCGCAGTTCAGCCGCTATGAACACTTGGTAATGATGAGCGACAACATGTAGCAGCTACGAGCTGAGCATGGACTCGACGTGCCCGCAGATGTGTCCAAATCTGCCACGCCAGGTGATCGGCCTGAGAGTTAGGATTTAATGTCCACTCGCGATCTCACAATTAAGGAGCTTTGTTACTTGATCCTGATTAAATGCAATGATCACCACGCTGGGACATTCTATGATGTACCCCATCCGAGGTGGAAGGTTTTTACGGATTTGCTAGGGCGGTACTCTGACTGGAACATGAGATACTTCGTTTTCCGTATATGTCCTGTCACAATTGAGGATTTTGCCTTCGAGACGATTCCTACCGTTTGGAAAACTTCATCATGTTCCCCCTCCCTTTATTTGTGTAGGGTTCTTTATTTAGGAATTCAGTTTAACTTATCTCTGCTGCCAGCTCTCTGAGAAGGAGAGGTTAGTTGGAACTCATTCACACTATCCCGATTCGTCAGGCTTTTGGGATTTTGATCTCGGAAGTTCATCTCTTTGGCCTTCCTGCCCGTCCATCTCCGCCCCACACAGAGACTCCCGGCTGCAGTTTGTGCAAGGCAATCTAGTCACGGAAAATGTATGTTTTGTCGATGCAGAATCGGCTTGTGTTTTTTTGTCATATCAGTGGACTGATTTTGATTTGTAATGTTTAGTAGCTCGCGTTTTGAATCTACCTGACTAAAGGGATCCACCAACTCTATAGCCTCGAAGATGCTCAGGTTGTCGTTGCGAAAGAAGAGGAGGGCCGGTGAGATTTCTCGCACCAATGATTGGTGCTTATGACTACTCAATCGCCCTTCGCTTTGCGCATCTCGCAGCCGAACCCCATTACTCTGCCACCTGTTGGTATATGTGATGGCCCAACTACTCCCCTTGTCACGGGAGTCGATGATCGAGCTCCTCCGACTGACAAGGGTGTGATTCCGCTCTTCACGAGCCTTCCCAAAGAGCTCGGGTCTTTTCCCCTCAGCGATGGAAGCCGACTGGAGAGAGCCGCGTAAGACCCAACAAGGTTAATATTGGGCCGTCTGGGGGCTCCTCCTTCCACTGGCGATTCGAGTACCATGAGGGCTTGCTGATAACATATATTCTCGAGGAGATGGCTCGCCTTCTGTGGCATGTTAGATGGGTGAATTGCGAGCTTCCGTCCATTGAAGACATGTTCGGGTGGTAAGCCTACATATACTCCAAGGCTTCGAATGAAAATGTAGGTTTAGCCTAATTTTTCACTTGTTTATTGGGCATGTATTTTGATGGTTGCATGTCATGCTGACGGTCTATTTTCTTATATCGGATTTTGAGGCGAACAACTGTTATGTTGCGTTGATCAAAGCTCGGCTGAGCAAGTTGTTTTCTGTGGGTGAGGTCAAAGATATGGATTCTTTCCTTGAGCAGATTAAGGCCAAGATGACCGACCAAGCGTCCCGACCAGAGATGGCGGAGAAAAGTCTCGATGGGGAGAGGGTCAGGCTGGTGGGAGCACAATCAACGTTGAGGGAGATTGAGGATAAGCTCAAGGCATCGGATCCTGATCGCGATAAGTATAAATCCGAGAACCTTGGGCTCACCGAACATTGGGATGAGTTGCGAGCTTGTCGCGACAAAGCTGTAAAGGAAGTGGTGAAGGATGCTCGTCTCATGCTTCAGTTTCAATAGCGACAAGTGTTTGGATATGTTCAATACATGTGGGTGAAGAAGCAGGAGGTCAATGCTCTGATCACGGTTCAGGAGGTCAAGGCTAACCTTGAGCTGATCGACGAGCTGGAAGGCTAGGCTGATCTGGCGACCGAGAAGGAGAAACTGCTTCTTTAGCTCGAGGACATCAAGAAGGTGCTCGCGGCATCGCATACCCCATATCTCCAGGTTGCAAAGCTCTGACTCCCTCATGTCCATAGTGGAACAGACGAGAGCTGAACCGACCCACGACCTGTTGTGTTTTTAAAATTTTTGTTTGGGATAGGGGAAGGGTGCAAGACTAGCCCTTCTTTTCCTCTCCCTTTTTGTTTTAAGTTGAACCTTAGTACCCGAGAGGGCTTTAATCCAACTTTTTGGGGGCTTGAATCACTTATCACCTGGGAGGGCTTTTTTCCTTAAGACTTCTTTGGTGAATACTTTTATTATCGCATTTAGTCTAAGTTATATCGTGTCGAGTTTCCTTAGGTGATTCTTTGAACTCAGATCGTAGATCAATGAGCTCGGAGGGATTTGAGTTAGATAGACTCGTTGTTTTGATCAGTTGGCGTTCGAGTCGAGGAAGCGTTTTAGTCGTTGTAGGGGAATTATCATAAGGATAACCCCTTTTATAATTCGTTGAATGAGTTTGAGTGAGTTTGCGATGTATTGGTAATTCTTTAGGTTGGATCGTTACTGTGTTTCGAGAGCTTGTCTCAGAACATTTTGAGTTTGACCGAAATGCCTTAAAGGAACACTTTGAGTTAGCCGAGGTATGCAAGCATGAGACATTTGCGAGCTCTTGTGTGATGGCCAGATGAGCTCGTTATGTGTTTTCGAGATGTAGTCGCCGCGTGTTTGTCTCTGATTAGAGCTTGTAGGCTGAGTTACTAGTTGTTGTTTTGTCTTGTATCAAATTGTTTGCTTAGTCGTTTTGAGAAAGAGATCAAATATTTAGATCGATAAAAGTGAACATAAGATAGGTTATTGCAAACAGGATTTATTTTATTCGATTAGATTTTGTAAAAGAGGGATTGTGCCCGTCTTTGAGACTGATAAGATAAAATAAAGAAGTAAAAAGAGGTGGGGGATGCACTCGAGGGGCGATCTGCCTATGTATCCTGTCAAGGCATCAAGCCTAGACGTAGTTCGATTTTGATAGAAGCACTTGATGGCAGTACCTCTTGAGATTCAAGGCATTCCATGGTCGTATCTTTGGTTTGTCACTTTGGACGTTCTTGAGCCTGTAGACTCCTTTGTGGACTAGTTCGCTTACTAGGTAAGGGCCTTCCTAATTGGTTCCTAGTTTCCCAACACTTGGCTATTTAGTGTGTTGGTAGAATTTTTGCAAGACGTAGTCTCCTACTTTGAATCTCCTCATAGATTTTTGGAACCAATTCAGCATCAAGAGCACCAATGAAGACTTCATATTCAGTGGAGAAGTGAGCAAGTGTATAAATAGCTTGGTTTGGATGACTAACCGCCTCACTATTATAGTAGACTCTTGTGCTCTTACAATTAGATGGATCCTTCTTTACCCTTGTACTTCTTCTCAAGACTTGAATTGGCTGATAGACTCTATTTTAGACTACTCAGACTCCAGTTCATGCACTTCTTGATCCTCTTCTCCTCCTTAACCATGAATGGCATAATCATCTTGTTGAGATTAAGATTCTTCATTGTCCCCCTAATGATTAAGGTGGGGATTATTATTAGCAGTTAGAGCCTCCTCAGGGATGTTAGCCTTCTGTGCATCCTCCTTTTGCTTTGGTTGGCTGATTCCAAGATTTTATAGGATGATCCTCAAGCTTGTAGCACGATCAGATGGAGTGTTGGACAGATCCTTCAGATTGCCCCAAATCTTCTCATCATAATAGCCCTTTGATTCCAAAAATTTGACATCCCTAAATACCAACACCTTCCTGGTTTCAAGTACATAGCACTTGTAACCTTTCTGAGTTTTAGAATAGCCAATGAACATTGCTTTGATACTATTTGCATCAAGCTTATCTCTCAGTTCTCCTGGATAAGAACAAAGCACAAGCACCCAAACACACATACATGATGAATTGAAAGTATGTTTTTGTTCAATACCTGATAAGGGGTGACATCATGGAGAACTTTGGTGGATGTTTTGTTGATTAGCTAGCAAGGTGACATTATAGCATCACTCTAAAACCTTTGTGGAACGTTTGTATGGAACATCATGGACCTGGCTACCTCCATGAAGTGTCCATTCTTCCTTTCAGAAACACCATTTTGTTGGGGTATGTATGGGAAGCTTGATTGATGAATGATTTCATGTTTGGCTAGATGTTGTTTTTATGTGATTAGGAAATGTTAGAAAAGATCAATAAGCTCTCACCCCCATTGTTAGAAAAGGTCCAGTAACAAGCTCAGGAACAAGAGTTCTGAGAGAACAATTCAACCAAGGCATTGAGCATCTTCTCAGCTTCATTGAACCAAAATGCAGCATACATCAATCACCAAGAAAGCAAGAAGAGCATGCTAGGGACCCAGACCAAGAAGTTGGAGCAACAAAGGAAAAACCATATCATTTGCATCACGGTCCAAGTATTCCTATGCTTAGAGAATATAAGTGGGATACCATATTTTAAACCTCGCCCATCCAAAAAGAACTAGTTGAAATGGTGCACTTCAAAGGCAAAGGTAAAACCAATTTTATTCACATTTCCTGACCGTTTGTTCACTTATTTTGCAGTTGAGTATTTAGTCTTTCTTTAATTATTTCATACAAAATTTAACCATTGCTCTTTGATTCAATTAGGTCATAGTCGAGTCTTTATTTATTTGCTTCAAGTCCGCGAGAAGGGCATAGCTGTTTGGACTGTTTATAAAGTCCCCTCTCATAGCAGTGTATCATTTATCTTAGATCAATAAACAACCACGTTTTCTTGCAGCAAAGAAAAACCCTTTACAATCCAGAGTTGTGTGAGAAGCATTGCTTTGTGTTCAGCAGAATTATCAAGGATAATTCCATCTTCCTTGTGGCGTTTATCAATCCACCTTCTACAGATCATTCTCTGACTTGTTTCCGAGAGAGATATACATCCAGCAGAACAAGTTCCATCAATCAATGCATCTCATCCAAATCGGCCAGAACAAGAGATTTGTACAACCAGTGTTTTGTCTTCCATCCTTCTTTCCATCTAGCTTCAGATTTGGGGATATATCATTTGGTATCAAAGCCGAAAGGCTCCTAAAAGGTGTTATCTATCCATTAATCTTTGTTTTTTTTGCAGTAGATTCATAGTTTCATTCATCTAGTTCTGTTTCATTGTATCCTAAATTGAAAAGCCATACAAATCGTCATATTTAATCGTTTTGTTTAGTTCATATCTCCCTGTTTCAGTTGCTTGCATACTTAAATTGAAATCCCATAAGAAAGTCTTTGTTTTTGTGTTTATCTCTTTAGTTCACTACTTTGCATTCATATTTTGTTTTCATAACTCAAAAACCAAAAGAAAAAGTACAAGTTTTATTGTTCTGTCGATTTTCACTCATTAGTGTTCTTCTTTTGTTTCATAAACTCAAAAAGAAAAGAAGAAGTTGTTTTGCTTTTGATTCAATTTTCTGTAAAAAAAAACCAAAAGAAAGTGTTTATTTCCTTTTCCTAGTTCTTTACTTTTCAAAAAAAACAAACAAAAGAAAGGCTTCTCTTTAACCTGATTTCCTTTTTTTTCAAGTCATAAACATATGCAACAATCAAAAAAGGAAAGTTAATATTTTCACTGAAACCAGCCGCCTTTTTTATTTTTTTCAAAAAGTTTTAGTGAACCAGCTTCCTAAACCAGTTTTCTAAATCCCTAATAACCTATTTCAAACCCTGTGCAACCTGACTAAAACCAAATAATGAAGATTTGTTGTTTTTACCAAACCGTGATTCAATTTCAAAACCAAAGCTCTTTTGTTTTCGAAAATATCTTAACCGGTTTTCCTAAATTTAGTTTCAATCTTCCTGAGACCTTTAAACCGAGTTTAATCTTCCTAAATTTCTTGTTTAAGGATCCAAACCGCATATCATTGTTTGCAACTATCAAGAGAGGTTAGGATACATTGATATTTGAGCCTTACTTGTGCATGTACTAAATTAACATGGGAGAAGAAGCTTCTCAAACTCAGATTACCACGGCTCAACTGCTAGAGGCCATGAGAGGAATCAATGATAGGATCACTCAGTTTAAGCAGAGAGCTATCCCACAACCAGCACCAAGAGAACCAATTCGCAACCTGAACAAACAAAGGCAACAAGAAGAAGAAACAGCTGATGAAGACATGCCTGAACTAGAAGAAGAGGAGTTACCTCCTGATCCAAATCAAGGAGGCAGAGGGCGTAACAACCATGGCAGGGGCAGAGGCAGAAGAAACAATCATCAGCCTAGACATGGAGTTAGAGACAGAGATAATGATGATGATGATCAGAGGCGTGGATGCAAGGATTTGAATCTCAGAGCACCAAATTTTTTTGGAAAGGTGAATCCAGAAGCTTATCTGGATTGGGAGAGAAGAATGGAGTACATCTTTGAGTATTATCAATATTCAGAGAAGAGAAAGGTCTCCTTAGTTGCAGCTCAACTCACTGACAATGCTTTGGCATGGTGGGACAGTGAAGCATCAGAGAGAAGGAGATTGAGGCATGGACATATTAGCAATTGGGATGATACGAAGATTGCTACGAGGACGAGATACTACCACAAAGACCTACAAAAGAG
The DNA here is from genome assembly GCA_030180135.1 of Orychophragmus violaceus. Classification (NCBI taxonomy): domain Eukaryota; kingdom Viridiplantae; phylum Streptophyta; class Magnoliopsida; order Brassicales; family Brassicaceae; genus Orychophragmus; species Orychophragmus violaceus. The sequence continues at coordinate 55,511,563 of CM058235.1, read as the reverse complement.
ATTCAGAAAACTGTCTCAAGGCAACAAGTCTGTGGAAGAATACTTTTAAGAAGCTTCAATGGAATTTTCTTGGTCGTACCGTCATACGGGGGCAACTCCTTTGCTAGAGGACAGACAGTCCTGCGCCAAACTTCTCCAACTTATCGCGGTGAAGCCTCCTAAGAAATTGATTCCTATTGATGAAATGCTCAGGCCCGATCTTCAGGAAGACTTCAGCCATTGTATTATGAATGTAAGTTTGTTGATTCTTTTTGTTGTTTTATTTGGCTGCGTCTTTGGCTGACCGTTCCTCGTTCCTCCCCTCTCCCTTTTTTTGTGTGTTTCTTTGTTGTAGTCGGCTGCTGCTTTCAACCGGCTCAGGGATTGTTATGAGCATGACAATGAAAATTCCGGGTCGACGGATGGCGCTCTCAGAGAACAAATAGACGGGTTGCGTGATTCAGCTCGTGAGTTGGAAGCTGCTCGCGGACGGCTTAAGGAGGCTGAGGCGTCTGTGGCTACTCTAGCGCTTGCGAAGCGGGATGTAGCAGATCTCGAGAAGAGGATTGCAGATTTCGTGGCTGCGAATGGTGACGAGCGTCGCGAGGTCGACCATTTGAGGTCGGAATCTATCTGTCTGGCTGCTCGTCGTGACGAGCTGCGAGCCTCATTTAATGAGTGCCTTCTGGTTGAGCAGAAGGCTCGCCGCGAGATGCTTGCCGACAATCTTGCGAAATTGAGGTCGGAGAGGGAGCGGGAAGAGCTTTATGTTGAGAAGCTCCTTCTCCTTAATCAAGTGGTTTCTGTTCTTGGTGCATACCGACTGTTGGCTGGAAAGGGGATCCTTGTCCCTTCTGCGTTGATTGCCCAGCTTGAGCTGGATGAGCCCTTGCTTCACTAACAGGATAGTGCGTTGAAGCCTATTGCACTCGGCTCCTGCGACTTGCTCACTTTGCCATTTTCTGCTGATAATGCCATTGTCGATGGCGTGGCGGACATTGGCGGGGGGAGTGCTTCGTCTGCTGAGGTCGTGGCTATCTCTGAAAGGCCGCGCTCTTTGGATTGACTATGCGGTGCAGCCCAGCTTGCGGTCTTCTTCCCCTCTCTCTTCTCTTTTTTTTGTAAAATATTAGCTTTTTGGCGGTCGTTATCCGTGTGCAAACGCTTTTCCTTTTGTTTATGTGATTATTTATTGCGCTTCGGAACTTGTATTTGCATTGAAGGTTGTGTTGGTAATTGCTGTGCTGCTCTGGGAATTGCTTCTTTTTATTATAAATGCTTCTCCTTTCCTTTTGTTTTGTCGATTTGATCTATGTTCTTGCTTGCAAACCACCGTGTTTGGGTGGTTCTCTGCCGCGAAGTTGTCAATCGACGTTGCTGCCGGCTGGTTTTGATGCTTGGGCGCGATCCGGGGGCCTCTTTTGTTTATTATGCTTGTAGGTTCGAGGATGACTTCGATGTGTTGCTGATTTTAGTAATGAGCCGGGGTCGGGCTGGCTCTCCTTTCTTTTTGGTGAGGGAGGCTTGGTTACTGCCAGACTGTCCAGGGGATCCGTGGGATCTATTCTTGGGGGCCGGTCACTATTGTGGGGCCGGTGTTTACCCCAGCTTGGACTGCTTCGGTCGGTTGCCTTCGCTTGGATCCTCTGCCTTTCTGGGAGTGGCTTTGCAGGGAACAAACGTTTGATGCGGCGCTTGTTGCATGATTTTCCGTTTGTTTGCCGTAATTGTTTTGTTCGTGGCTTCCTTTGTCATGGGAGACGTGAACCCCTGTTTGGGCGAGGTTGTCTTTCGAAATATTAAGTTTCTTCTTCTTTTTTTGAGCGTTCGCTTTAGTTTGTTCCTTTGTAATTTGGACGAGAATAGTATTTGAAGAAGAAGGAGATGCGTTATTGTTTTTTTTTTTGGTTTTTGCGAGTTACCTAGGTGCGAGTACGTGCTCGGCTTATCCTGTGGGGTCACTGGACATAGTTGTGCGAAGGAGGTTCGGCTTACGAAACGTTTCCTAGAGACCCGTGCGGGATCTGGGCCCGGCTTACAAAAATGCTATGCAACATGTCGTTGTGCATGAGACACGTGTTTATTTGATCGATCATTTGGCCATAATGTCGATTGTTAGTTATTTGTGGGTTAGATTGTATGACAATGCATGAAGCTTTTTTCTTATTGAAAAATATAGAGGTGGCTGCACCTTACACAGGTTGCCTACGTACTCTCCGAAAAGAAATCAAGCCGGGCGTGGTTCTTTTTGCTCTTTATATTCGCGTGAAAATAAAAACCTATTTTTACCTCGGTCGGTTGTGGTTAGCAATGCCGCTTTCAGAGGGTGCTGGAGTGTTCCGAGCTGACTGATGCGTTTTCTTTGTTCGTCGTTAGATTCTCCCTCGCTTCGTTTGCTGCGGCTTCCCGTTCGATATGTCCGAGCGGCTTGAACGCCTTGGTTGCGTTGCTGCTGTGTTTGGTTGAATACCTTTGCGGTCTCGACGTTTGCGGAGTCCTTTGAAAAATGAGGTTGACGGAGCTGTTTGGTTCTAAAATGATTTTGATGATCCTTTGCCCGCTGGGACCGAACTTGACAATGAGCGAGTCACTGTGCTTTGTCCCGAAATTTGCTTGGTTTTCCGTATTGGTAATAATTTCCTTGTCGTTTCCCGGTTTTGCCGCGAAAGTCATGTCTGCTCGCCCTTGTGCATTTACGTTTTGAGTGTGTCCTTGTGCTGATTGTTCCGAACTGTTTGGGGCTTGTTCACCTGTTGCGCCGATTTCGTCATGGTCCTTGTATTTGAATGGAGATCATTGAAGATCAATGTGCTATTGGTCATGAGAGGTCTTGGAGTAACCAAACTAGAAGAAGTAACTAGAAGAGAAGCATCTGTGAATAGTGTCCACGGATGAACAGTAAAAACAGCTTAGTTACTTTAAGATATTTTGAACTAGCTTCTCTTGTAAGCTTAGATATGTGGACAATTATTAGCCACATGTTTTAGGATGAGTCTAACAGCTAGTTTCTGTATATTGTAAGGTGGATTTCGAAATTCAATGTTAAGGAGACTTATTCTCTTCTCCAATTCTCTCTCTAATCTCTCTCTTGTTCTTAGTCTCTTATACTCTCTCTAATAATCTGATCTTGTGATTCTTTGTCTAAATCTTATATTCTCTGGTTTATACTCTTAAATTCTAACATGATATCAGAGCTATAAGCTCCTGTACCTTCACTACTTCCGCAATTTCTGATTCTAAAATCTCATTTTACTGTTTTTGAAAGCTGTTCTTGAGAGTTCTTGATAAATTCTTCCTGTTCTTAAGAGTTTCAGTTCTTAAGCATTCTTCTCTGGTTCTTTACCTCTGCGTGTGTTCTATTTGGTTTTAGAAACCTTCTGTTACAAATATCTCATCTTGAAACTCCCTCCCTTGCTATAAATCAGACTTAGCAATGGAGAACTCAAGTGAAGTCATTTCTGTGATTCTTAGAGGTCCCAACTACATAGTGTGGGCAAGGATTGTGAAGTCAGCTCTAAGAGGGCGTGGACTATGGAAATATGTACTAGGCAGTGAAGCATCATCTCAGCAAGCTCAAGGAGAAGCTGGTATGAAGATGGATGCAGCTGATGAAGAAGAATGGACACAAGGAGACCAAAGAGTATTGTCCATACTTCAAAGCTCACTTGACCAGGAGCTGTTGGAAGCATATTCTTATTGTATAACCTCCAAGGAGCTGTGGAAAACTCTTGAGAAAGTTTATGGCAACACAACTAATCTGAGCAGGGTCTTTGAAGTTAAACAGGCCATCAACAATCTTCAACAAAAAGATAGAGAGTTCAAAGCTCATTTTGGGCAGTTCATGTCTTTATGGGCAGAGTTGGAGATGTTAAGGCCTTCAAGCATTGATCCTCTGGTGCTAAATGAAAGAAGAGAGCAGGATAGAGTATTTGCACTTCTGCTCACCTTAAACTCATCATACAATGATCTAATCAAACACATTCTAAGGGCAGACACATTACCCTCTTTGGATGGGGTATGTGGTCGGATTCAAAGAGAACAAGGATCATGTGGGTTGTTCAGTAGGAAGGCTGAGCTTGTGACTTCAAACAAAGGGGTTTATGAACCTGAGGAGAGGCAGAGATATGGTAATGACAGAAGAGGAGGCGTGATGTGTGTGTATTGCAAGCAGTGTGGGCACCTAAAGGAGAAGTGCTGGCGCTTATACCCACACCTCAGACCATCCTCTCACAGCCGGTATCAAGATCAAATGGTAAACCTCTCCTTTGGTGCAGCTGGACCCGGTTCATTGCAGCCTCCAATGCAGCCTTGTGATGTAGGAAGAAAAATGGTGGCTCATCATGTTCCTGATCAGTGTGATGTGGTAAGAAAATCAGACCTTGAGGCTCTCATTAAAGCCATCAAGGAAAACTCTGGTATGACTTTTGGAACCTCACTCTTTGCATCAAATAAAATCAAACCATTGATAATTGATTCAGGTGCATCCCATCATATGATCAGTGACTCTAAGTTGATAGAAAACATCCAACCTGCTCTTGGTAACGTTGTGATTGCAAATGGTGATAAGATTCCAATTCAAGGCATAGGAAATCTTAAGTTGTTTAGTAAAGAATCTAAGGCTTTCTATATGCCTAGTTTTACATCAAACCTTTTATCTGTGAAAAGAGTAGCTACTGATCTCAATTGCAATGTTATTTTCAGTCCTAATGATGTTGTGTTTCAGGATATTAAGACAAGCAAGTTGCTTGGAAAAGGTGTGACAAAGGATGAGTTGTATATGATTGAGGATACTAACCTATCTTCCTCGGGTGTATCTACTGCTCTTTCTACTTTCATGAGTGTTGATGATTCCATTTGGCATGCTAGACTAGGACATCCACACTCTAGGGCATTAGGTCTCTTATTACCTTCTGTTTCATTTAAAAATGATGATTGTGAGGCTTGCATTCTTGGGAAACATTGCAAATCTGTTTTTCCAAGTTCTAAAACTGTTTATGAAAATTGTTTTGATCTTGTTCATTCTGATGTGTGGACTGCTCCTTGTGTGTCTAGAGAGAATCATAAGTACTTTGTCACTTTTATTGATGAAAAATCTAAATACACTTGGATAACATTGATGCAAACTAAGGATAGAGTGTTAGAGGCTTTTATGAACTTTCAAAGTCATGTTACTAACCATTTCAATGCTAAGATCAAAATTTTTAGATTAGACAATGGTGGTGAGTACACAAGCAATGCCTTCAAGCAACACTTATCCAAGCATGGGATTCTTCATCAAACAAGCTGTCCCTACACCCCACAACAAAATGGAGTGGCTGAGAGGAAGAACAGACACCTAATGGAAGTAGCAAGGTCCATGATGTTCTACAAGAATGTTCCAAAGAGGTTTTGGGGAGATGCAGTCATGACTGCTTGTTACTTGATCAATAGAACTCCAACAAAAGTTCTCAAGGATCAATCTCCATTTCAGGTATTAAACAAAACCAATCCATTAGTTGATCACTTACGTGTGTTTGGGTGTCTTTGCTTTGTGTTAATATCAGGAGAACAAAGGGATAAATTGGATGCTAAGAGCACCAAAGCCATGTTCATTGGATATTCTACAACACAAAGGGGATACAAGTGTTATGTGCCTGAAACAAGGAAAGTTTTGATTTCAAGAGATGTGAAATTTATGGAGATAAGAAGTTTCTATGATGAAAAGAATTGGGATAGTTTGAAGGACCTTCCAACATCTCAATCAGACCGGGCTGAGAACTTACAGAGGATTATGGAAAGCCTTGGGATTAGTATACCTCAACAACCGGCTGCAACAAGTCCTACTCCTCCAGTACCTGTTTTGTCTTCAGAAGCTCCACAACCTGCCCATCTTGATCATGAGGGGGACACTCAAGAATCAGAACAAGAACCGCAAGAATCTGATTCTTTTACACATGATCAAGCTGGAGTTGAGGAGCATGTGGAACATGAGGAAGAACCTGAGGAATTGGATCATCAAAATGAAGAGGAGCCGGTTATGAATGAGGTTATGGATGAGCAACTAGTTCAGCAGTAAGTTCAGACTTTAAGGAGAAGCACAAGGGAGAAAAAGGATCCATCAGAATGGAAGAAGACTAGGGTTTACTTCAACAGCAATGCAGTAGCTCATCCCATTCAAGCTGTTTGCAGTTTAGCTCATGTACCTTTGGAGCATCAAGTATTCATTGGGAAGTTGGATCAAGAACATGTACCAACAACCTATGAAGAAGCAAAGGGAGATAAGAGGTGGATGCAAGCTGTGGATGAAGAGACCAAAGCTATGGAGAACAATGAAACTTGGTATGAAGCTGATCTTCCTAAGGGCAAGAAGGCAGTGACTTCGAAATGGGTTTTCACTATCAAGTATCAAAGCAATGGAGAGATTGAAAGGTACAAAGCGAGGCTGGTTGCAAGAGGCTTCACACAAACCTATGGAAAGGACTACTTGGATACCTTTGCACCAGTAGCTAAGCTTCACACAGTTAGGATCATCTTGTCTCTAGCAACAAACCTTGATTGGGAACTTTGGCAAATGGATGTCAAGAATGCATTCCTTCAAGGAGAGCTTGAAGATGAGGTATACATGAGACCACCTTCTGGTCTTGAAAACATTGTGAAACCAGGGAAGGTGCTAAGGCTCAAGAAGGCTATCTATGGACTCAAGCAATCACCTAGAGCTTGGTACCATAAGTTGAGCTCAACCCTTATGCAAAGAGGATTCAAGAGGTCTGAAGGAGATCATACCCTATTTACTCTTCAAGATCAGGAAGGTATCATTGTCATCCTTGTATACGTTGATGACATTATCATTTCAGGGAGTAACAAATCAGGTATTCAAGAAACTAAAGCTTACCTTAAATCTGTGTTTGATATCAAGGATCTTGGTACTCTAAAGTACTTCCTTGGGATAGAAGTTTGTCGGTCTGATGAAGGACTCTTCTTATCTCAAAGGAAGTACACACTTGATTTGTTGTCTGAAGCAGGAAAGATTGGATCAAAACCAGCTAAGACACCATTGGAGGAAGGCTACAAAGTCATAAGAGAGGGGGAGCTTGAAGACAGACCATTTGAGGACGTCACCCACTATAGGAGGATAGTTGGTAAGCTAATCTACTTAACCATAACTAGACCTGATTTGTGCTTTGCTGTGAATGAAATAAGCCAACACATGCAAGAACCAAAGATGCATCATTGGGACATGGTTGAAAGGATACTCAGATATCTAAGTGGTACTCCCGGGCAAGGCATTTGGATGGGTTGCAATCAAAGTACAGAGATAGTTGGATATTGTGATGCTGATTGGGCAGGAGATAGAGTGGACAGGAGGTCTACTACTGGATATTGTACCTTCATTGGAGGAAACCTTGTTACTTGGAAGAGCAAGAAGCAGAAGATAGTGTCATGTTCTAGTGCTGAAGCTGAGTACAGAGCAATGAGGAAGCTGGCAACAGAATTGGCGTGGATCAAAGGTCTTCTTGGGGATTTAGGGATTAAGACTTCAAAACCAATCACAATGCATTGCGATAACCAAGCAGACATTCACATTGCCTCAAATTCAGTCTTCCATGAAAGGACCAAGCATATAGAAGTGGATTGTCACAAAGTGAGGCAGATGATTGAGCAAGGAGTTGTGTTGCCTTGTTTTACAAGGAGTGAAGAACAACTAGCTGATGTGTTTACCAAGGCAGCTAGCTTGAAGGTGTGTGAGTCCATTCACACTAAACTTGGACTAATGGAACTTCTGGAATCCTCTAAGGCTGTGGAGTCTACACTATTTTTCCCTTCATGAAGTTTTATCCCAAGTGGTTTTCTTTATGAAGGTTTTTAATGAGGTAGACCTCCATTGCTAATCCAAGCTTGATTCAACTCTTGAATTCAAGCTTGAGGGGGAGTATTGGAATGGAGATCATTGAAGATCAATGTGCTATTGGTCATGAGAGGTCTTGGAGTAACCAAACTAGAAGAAGTAACTAGAAGAGAAGCATCTGTGAATAGTGTCCACGGATGAACAGTAAAAACAGCTTAGTTACTTTAAGATATTTTGAACTAGCTTCTCTTGTAAGCTTAGATATGTGGACAATTATTAGCCACATGTTTTAGGATGAGTCTAACAGCTAGTTTCTGTATATTGTAAGGTGGATTTCGAAATTCAATGTTAAGGAGACTTATTCTCTTCTCCAATTCTCTCTCTAATCTCTCTCTTGTTCTTAGTCTCTTATACTCTCTCTAATAATCTGATCTTGTGATTCTTTGTCTAAATCTTCTATTCTCTGGTTTATACTCTTAAATTCTAACACCTTGCGGCGAGCTCGTTTTTGCCATACTTCGGATGTTGCCTCCTGTTTTTCCCACCGCTGATCAGGTCATTCTGATTGTCCTTCGTTACACATGGGCTGTTCCTTCATCCCTTGTCCTTTGTGAGAGGTCGTTGGCGTGCTTTGATTGGCTGGAGCCGTCGCTTCGCTCTAATATTTGCTGAGTAGGAGGCTTCGTAGGTGTCGACATTCAGTGGTGTTATGTCCGGATCGCTGGTGGAAGGTGCAGAAGAGCCTGTCCTGGTCGTCGGTCCATGTAGGTTTGATCTGTGCCCGGCGTTGTTGGATGAGGCTGTGGTGGGTTCCTGGCCTCTTCCTTTTTTCGCTGAGAGGTTTTTGTGCGGGTTTCTTTACATTTTCAGCCGAGGAGAACTTTTCCATCAGCAAATATCTCTTTTCTTCTAGCGCGGCGAGAGCTGATGCTCGGTGGAGGGCGTCTTCGAGGGTCCGTGCCTTGTTCGTCGTTAGCTCGTATCGGAGAGGCGATTCATGCCAGAGCCCGTGTCGCAGCGGTGAAAGCCCTTCTTTTCTTGTCGTTGGGGTTTTGGAGGCGATGGCTTCAAATCTGGTTATATATGATTTAAGAGATTCCTCCGGGCCTTGGTTTAAGGTCCAGATATCATCGTCGGGAGTTTCTTCTTGGTCGACCGCGGAGTGGTGCTCGAGAAAGGCGGTCATTAGTTGTTGGTAAATATCAATGGAACGTGTTTTCAGAGATAGGAACTAGTCGAGTGCTGCGCCACCTAGCCTTTCGATGAAGAGTCATCAATAGCAGGCGTCGCGTTCCTCTGGAGGGAGTCACGTTCGTACTAGCGCGGTGAAGCCGTCAAGTACCGGCGTGGATTCGAGGTCCCTTCGTAGGCTGGCAACTTGATTCCCTCGAGGTGTCCAATTGGCGTGCTGGTTATCCTTACTGTGAATGGAGTGCTTTGTCCTTCCTCGCGGGGTTGGTCGGGACGGCTGTTGCTGCTCCTGATCATTTCATCGATCGGTTCTTCTTGGGTCTCGGCGAGAGGAGAGGGAGCTCGCCCTCTAGCATTGAAGGCCTCATTTTCTTGTTCGTGATTATGAGGGGTGTAGGCTGTCGCGGCGCCAATGCCACGAGAATCATTGGGTAGGGCAGATGACGGTGCCTCGTCTGACTTATTTAGTGAGTTTGTGTTTTGGATGAGTAGACTCCGAGGAGGGGGGCTCGGAGCTTGCTCGTATTGGTTCGAGGAAGGTTCTGTCATCTCAGCTTCGTCTTAGATCGCAAAGAGGTTTATCGTCCCCACAGTCGGCGCCAATTGTTGTTACAGAAATTCGACCTAGTCAATATTACGGGCTACGATATGATATGTCCAAACAACAAGGTGAAATACAAATATAAAGTGAGGTCGAAATGATTCTTTATTGATCTTAAAGCCGGAGCCAAGCTATGAACAGGATGTACGAGGTGTGAGTCCGTCGAATGACGTGCTCACTAAGCTATGCTTGAGGTCGGAGCTTTATAGAAGTATCTCGGCCTCTCGCAAGTTACAATCTACCCTCAAATGAAGAGTAAAGGGTCCTATTTATAGCGCTGGGATGCTGACTCTTCCTTGGGCTGTTGACTCCTTAACGGGCTTGTCTTCTTGGGCCGGAATGATATTTGTTGATTTAATAAGATTTCCAATGGGCTTGTGGATGGGTGCTAAACCCATATCCAACAGTCTTGTCAAACGTCAGCCATGACATGTGATTATAAATATATTGATTTGGTGTACTATGAATTTTCTAAGGAACAAGGATGGAATAAGATGGATATCTCATGGCCTATCAAATATTTGGTACTGGAAAATGCATGGCCATGCTCAAACGATGTGAATGTCAATTGTTTGTTTAATTAGTATAAATTGGTGTTTGATAATCGTGATCTAGATTAATAAGGATGACACTGTTTCCTGTCTTATGCTAAGATCAAGATATATAGGCAATTATGGGAAAATATAATTTCAGTACAAGTGGGAGATTGTTGAAAATGTCCTGAAATCATTTAAATTTACTCTTATTGGTCGAGGTTCAATAATCGGAAAATGTTAGGTGGTTATAAGGTTTTGTTAGAAACCACTTATGTTGACAAACTTGATCAAAATATGTTTGGATATTAGAAACTTAGTATATATATATGGGATGGGCCCATTAGTTAACCTAATTTGATTAGGTTACACCTGTATATATACGGCTGATATAATGATGTTTAGCCAAACCATAAAATTATTATGAAAACCTAGAATCTAATAAGAAAAATAGTTTGTTTGAATTATGAGATCTGATCTCGACAACACTAGCATCTCGTTTCAATCCAGTTTGTGTCCATGTGGATACCGGTAGTGGCAGTGCACTTGAAGTGCTAATAAAACTCATTTGGTTTCGGTCATTGTGCAGCTTCAAAATATCAAGGTATATTCTAGTCCTTATATCAAGATTTATTTTGGCATGTAAATTCATTGGTTGATTTATATAATTGTTTATTAACCAGTCGCCAGATCCGGAAACCGTCCTCAGTCGATCACCACCACCAGCCTCCTCCTCCTTGTGTCATCTCCTCTATTCTTCTTGCGAGTAAGGTGAAACCATAACTTTCTTCACTTTTCATTTTCTTCTCATCCTTCTCCTGTCACTGTGAGCCACCGTGGTGGCAAATCAGAACTCTAATCTTGTTTCTTCCTCCTTTCACCCTCCTGAGTATAGATCTGAGATCGGGTGCTCTTTCCTTTGTTCTGGTCGTCATCTTGTCATACGATTTCCCATATAACCGTAAAAATCCACGAGACTGATAATATGTCATTGGAAAGATCCTAGTCTCCTCTTTTCGTAAAGACCAGAATTTCCCAAATCCAAAGTATGAGTGAGTCAATAGTTATTACCCTATTTCCAAAACGTGTATGTCCATGACCAATATGTGACCAGTCTAGCTAGTTTTGTATTTTTATTTGGATACAGGGTTTTGTTGTACCCTAATATTTTCAATGACTTCCTAGATATATAGATCTAACTCTTGGTTGAAGGATACCTGTTCAAGAGCTCTAGACCATGGGGAAATGTGATATCGAAGTAGTGGTAGCAGTTCTGTCCAAAGGCGGATGTCTTTGTCGTTCAGGCCAATGTGAGGCGGTTCTTTCTAATTTATTTTCCACGTATTTTATATGTCGTAATGTCGTGGTTAGATTGAACTAGCCTAGTTGCTTGTTACGTGTTGTTAAGTAAGCGTAGTACATTTATAATAGTATATATTATATTAAACACCAACATATATATATGTACATCGAAATCATAAATTAGAATTGAAGCTAGGTTTTTAAAAGAACGGAAACAGTTAATCGATTTATGTCAATGTGTTGCTCGATTGGTGAAGTTTATTGTCAGAAAACCTAGATGCATGTTAAAGATGGATTAAGTTGTGAACTGTATATTGTGTGATGATATTTATTTTTGAGGTGAGGTAATGGTAGAAAGTGGGTGTCAGGGTTGAAAGTCCCATGTGCACATGTTTGTCAGGGTATGTGCCGGTTTGGGAATGTCCTCCGCTGGAGGTTTTGGCGAGCCTAATTGTGATGCCGATTATGTATGAGTGGCGACGAGATGTCTGGGAGGTTTGCCTTGGGGCATCAGTGGTACCCACGGGGTGTCTAGGCGGATCGCTTTGGGACCTAAGTGGGAAGTTGAAATCGTTTGCAGTTGTTTAATTATAGTTTCGGCATTAAGAAGTTTTGTCGAGATTAATTGGTTCAGATTGTTCTCACTAGGCAAACCAAATTACTCATTCCTATAATTTTCTCCTCAGATCCTCTGCAGGACAAGTATAAGAAGTTCAATATAGGTTGAGTTGGTTGATTTTGAACAGAAAGAAGCATGCTTAAGACATGTGACGAATGGGATGACATATCAATTCGCCTTTGGACCTAGACGGATGTCATAACACGCCGTTCTTCCATATGTCTGAGAGACAGGTGTTTCAATTTGTAATAAGATCCTAGGCTAAGGTCCCTCGGTCATGCCATGAGGGATCAACTTTTGCCGTTTTGAAAAATCTTATTTCAGTTTTCTAAAAAATTATTGTGGCAGTTTAGTGGATCCCAATAAAAAAAATGCGAAATTGATTTTCAAACCACTAACGATAGTAGTGTATTAACTTCTAATTTGGTTCTAGTCTAGAAATATTTTTTAGGATGAGATCAGTACCCTAGGCCTTAGAGGTAGTGAATGCCATTGTGGGGTATGTTGAGAATGGTGATTGTCCAGACTGGGTACCTAACCAGGTGTAGTAAGGCAACATGTCTATGATGGTGTACACCGGAGAGTTCCAGGATCATCTGAGTGGAGATCATGTGGTAAATCAAAGAATAATTTTTGTGGTATTCACAAGCCCACATTCATATCTTCCTTTATGTCATTCTTGTTTCGAAGTCGTTCCAGTCTTGTATTTCCTTTTCCTTTACAGCACCCTCATTCTTTCCTTATTATAATGATTCTGCAAGTTGGGATTTCATTCTGGATGCCCTTCTTACTTATACTATTGCAGTCCTACTTTCTTTCATTTATCTTATTTATTCTTTGGTTTCCAAAAGAGTCATCTAGTGGGAAAATGCTATTGAATCTTTCTAAGTGCTTCATGCGATCTTTCTAAGTGTTTTTACTTGTTTCCTTCTTCTTCTATAAGTTGTTCCTAGTATTGAGTCCCTTCCTCTCCAAGCATTGTTTCTAAGTCCTCTGCGAAAGAGAGGTAGATCGAAGAAAACTCCTCCAACCCCTCTGAGCCACCGTGGTGGCAGATCAAAACTTTAGTTCTGTTTCTTCCTCCTTTCACCCTTGAGTGCAGATAGAGCCACGAGACATGTAATATATGGTTGGAAAGATCTTTGTTGCGCATTTTCCTAAAGAACAAAATCTTCCAAATCCAAGGTATGAGTTAAAAGTTGTGACCATGTTTCCAAAACGTATATATGACCAATCTAGCTAGTTTTGTGCTTTGATTGGGAAAGCGGGTCCCGTTTGACTTGACATTTTGCAAGGACTTCCAGGATACATAGATATAACTCTCAGATGAAGGATAACCGATCAAGAGATTTACAGCATGGGGAACCGTTTTATCGAACTAGTGGTAGCAGTTCTGTCCAAACATGAATGTCCTTGTTGTTCAGGGTAAGGTGAGGCGGTTCTTTCTAATTGATTTCAAGTGTATTGTTATATCTCTAAATGCCGTGGTTTGGTTGAGTTAGCTTTGTTGCGTGTTGTTAAGTAAGCTTATAAGTATATACATAATAGTATATATTATATTAAAAAAATATATACATATATATATATATATATGTAAGTATATAAAAATGAGAAATTGTATCTCAAGGTAGGTTGTTAGATGAACGGAAACGGTTAATCGGTTAATGTCAATTTGCTACTTGATTGGTGATGTTTGTTGCGTGAGAACCTAGATGAATGTTAAAGATGAATTAAGTTGTGAACCGGATATAATGTGATGAGATTGATTGTTGAGGTGAGTGAAGGATGTTTTGGTTGTAAATCCAGATTCAATTCTCAGATTCAACAGTTCCTAAACATGCGGATCTAGGTTCTCTTGAATAGAAACATTATGATCTCACCTTATACCTGTTTATGCAGCGGAAAGAGAAGGTATATCAGAGATCAGAGAGCCACCAAGTGATAACTCCTCCAGAGGTTCACACACGCACACCAAGCAGGAAGAGAGGCTGCTAGACCAAGGGAGAGGAGGCGCAGGAAGAGAGAGAGTTCGCGGCTGGGGGGCTAGGGTTATTGGGAGAAAGAGATTTGGGTTTTAGTTTATAAAACCCTTCTCTTTCCCTTTTGGGCTTTTGGGCCCAAATGCCAATCTGATTAAATTCCTTGGATTTAATCAGACCCATTAATCTCTCTCTAAGTACGACAAATGCCTGGCACTTTTACCGTACTTCTGCTAAGCCGTTCCTACACATTTTCCTGTTAGCTTAGGCGTGTGACCCATATGGGATCATATAATAAAGGCAATAAGTCCAAGACTTATAGATCATGAGCGGACTCTAGCAAGCCATCATGACCCCCAGTATTATATGACTTATGTCTGATCATTGACATACTCTTACTTTCTAGAGACAGTACCGAGATTACTGGACACAATTCCAACAATCTCCCACTTGTACTGGAATCTCTGTATTCATAATCCTTTTGTCTCAATATCTCGATTAGTCATAAGGCAAGATTAGTGTCATCCTTATAAAGCCTAATCTTGTTCATCGGACTCTGATTCGATACTGACAATCCAAACGACTCGGGACAGTCCGTTTGAGCATGGCCATGCATTTTCCAGTATTCAAATCTCCGATTGGCCTAGAGATATTCACTCCATTTATATTGGAGGGACAAATTCCGTCTTGTTCCATCACTGTATACTACTCATTTCATAATGTACCCAAACAAGGTCCTTATAACTATCGCAGAACGACAGCGTTAGACAATGATCAAAGTGCATTAGTCCATGTGCAGTCACATGCATGCGAACTCAGGTCTAAGGACTATACTCTATAGTCGTAGTGAGAATCTCTTATGACACAGATATAAATATCCTGAAGAGTTCTCATAATCGGGTCTTGTCCGGTCGTATGTTCCCAACATACACCTATGTATTGACTTTGATGCCGCGCATCTATGACACACTGAGACTTTGTCATAAGTCACATACCAATCCAGTCTCTCACGGTTGTTGGTGTTCCAATTTCAACAACCTTCGACTAGGGACAGGATGATATAATCCATCTATCAAATATAAGGTCTCATGATCAAGCTAAATGACTTTGATGACTCAAGATCAAGTCACTTACTTCGATGATCTATAAAATGGTTTATATCACTTTGGAACGATTATTTCATCACAGTTAAAATAATCTTGAAATAATAATTTCATTAAACATAAGAATGTTTTACAAGAACATATCAAATAACTAAATGAAAGCCCTCAAACTCCCACTCAAATTTAGATTACATTTCAATGTCTCTAATGCCTACAGCTTCAGTCAGAAACTCGAGCTTAGGCCTTGGGAGTGGCTTTGTCAACGGATCAGCGACGTTATCATCTGTCTGAACTCGGCTGATCTTGACTTCCTTTCTATTAATGATGTCACGTATCAAGTGAAATCTTCTTAGAACATGCTTGGATTTCTGGTGTGATCTTGGTTCCTTTGCCTGAGCAATAGCACCATTGTTATCACAAAATAGTGCCAGAGGCTCAGCCGCATCTGGTATCACACCTAGTTCAATAATGAACTTTCGTATCCAAACAGCTTCCTTCGCTGCTTCTGAGGCGGCGATATATTCAGCTTCTGTAGTGGAATCAGCAACGGTGTCTTGCTTGGAGCTTCTCCAACTGATTGCACCGCCATTCAGACAAAAGATATAACCGGACTGTGATCGGAAATCATCTTGGTCTGTCTGGAAACTTGCGTCCGTGAATCCACTGACTTTAAGCACATCACTTCCACCGTACACTAAGAACTTATCCTTAGTATGTCTTAGATACTTCAAGATATTCTTTACGGCAATCCAATGGTTTTCACCTGGATTTGACTGGTATCTACTCGTCATGCTCAATGCATAAGCAACATCAGGACGAGTACAGATCATGGCATACATGACAGATCCTATTGCAGATGCATAAGGAATATTCTTCATGCGCTCAAGCTCAGCAGCCGACGTAGGGCTCTGCTTCTTGCTTAGCGTTGTGCCATGTACCATTGGCGTGAAGCCCTTCTTGGAATCTTTCATGCTGAATCTTTGTAGGACTTTGTCAATGTATGAATCTTGACACAAGCCTATCAGCCTTCTAGATCTATCCCGGTAGATCCTGATTCCAAGAACGTATGCGGCTTCACCCATGTCTTTCATGGAAAAACAACTTCCAAGCCAGTCTTTTACCGACTTCAGCATTGGAATGTCGTTTCCGAGAAGCAGTATGTCATCGACATACAGAATAAGAAATACTATCTTGCTCCCACTAGTTTTCTTATACACGCATTGTTCTTCTTCGTTTCTGATGAAGTCAAATTGCTTGATCGCTTCATCAAAACGAAGATTCCAGCTCCTCGATGCTTGCTTCAATCCATAAATGAATTTATGAAGCTTGCATACTTTCCCAGCATTCTTTGGATCTATGTAACCGTCAGGTTGCGTCATATACACATCCTCTTCCAGAATTCCATTCAGGAAGGCGGTTTTCACGTCCATCTGCCAAATTTCATAATCATGAAAAGCTGCAGTTGCTAGTAGAATCCGAATAGATTTCATCATAGCCACTGGTGAATAGGTTTCATCGTAATCCACACCGTGAACTTGTCTGAAACCTTTTGCCGTGAACTTGTCTGAAACCTTTTGCCACCAACCTGGCTTTATAAATCTGGACATTTCCATCCACGTCAATCTTCTTCTTGAAGATCCATTTGCACTCGATGGCTTTTACACCAGCGGGTAAGTCAACCAATGAAAACACTTGGTTGACCGACATGGAGTCCATTTCAGAATCAGTGGCCTTGCGCCACTTCGAGGAATCTGGGCCCATCATGGCTTGATTGAAGTTCGATGGTTCATCACCATCAATGATCAAAAGATCATGACAGTTAGTCACGAGAAATCCTTGATATCTCTCGGGTTCGTGACGGATCCTCCCGGATCTTCGAACTTCAGGTACTACAGGTTCAGGCTCTACAATTTCTTGTAGGTCCTCCTGCTGCTCTTCCTCATTAGGTTGAGCAGTATCCTGTTCATCTTGAATTTCTTCAAGCAGTACCTTACTCCCACTGTCTTTCTTAGAGAGAAACTCTCTCTCAAGAAAGTTACAATCCCGGGCAACAAAGATCTTGTTCTCGGAACGTAAATAGAAGTAATAAGCCTTGGTTTCCTTCGGATAACCAATGAAGTAGCATTTATCAGACTTTGGTGTAAGCTTGTCTGAGATTAATCTCTTGACATAGGCTTCACAACCCCAAATTCTAAGATAAGACAGCACTGGAGCCACTCCAGTCCATAATTCATATGGTGTCTTTGCTACTGCTTTCGATGGCGCTCTATTTAGAGTGAACACTGCTGTTAGCAGAGCATATCCCCAAAGGGATATTGGAAGGTCTGTGTGACTCATCATAGATCGAACCATATCCAATAAGGTCCGATTTCTCCTCTCAGACACACCATTCCATTGAGGTGTTCCGGGAGGAGTGAGTTGGGATACGATCCCACACTCTCTTAGATGATCACTGAATTCTTGGCTTAAGTATTCTCCTCCTCGGTCGGACCGAAGAGCCTTAATGCTTTTGCCAAGTTGGTTCTGTACTTCATTTTGGAATTCTCTGAACTTCTCAAAAGATTCAGACTTATGTTTCATCAAATAAACATATCCATACCTACTGAAATCATCAGTAAAGGTAATGAAGTACTGATAGTTTCCTCTTGCATTTATGGACATTGGGCCACACACGTCAGTGTGTATCAGGCCCAATAAGTCACTGGCCCTCTCGTTAGGTTTATTAAAGGGGGCCCGTGTCATTTTGCCCATCATGCAGGATTCGCATTTCTCACATGACTCAAAGTCAAATGAGCCAAGAAGTCCATTCGAATGGAGCCTCTTGATGCGTTTCTCGCTGATGTGCCCTAAACGACAATGCCATAGAAACGTTCGGTTCTCCTCATTAGGTTTGAACCGTTTGGTATTAATGTTATAAATTGGCGCGGATTGATCGAGTATGTAAAGCCCATTCGTAAGAGGGACAGAACCATAGAACAAATTGTTGCGATTGAAGGAACATAATTTATTCTTAACTGAAAAATCATAACCTTCCAAATCCAACAAAGAAATTGAAATAATATTTCTGCTTATAGCAGGTACAAAATAACAATTATTGAGTTCTAAAATCAATCCCGAAGGTAAAGACAACAAGTATGTGCCTACAGCTAGTGCTGGAACTTTCGCTCCATTCCCAACTCGTAGCTCCACTTGTCCTTGCTTCAGCCTTCTACTGTTGCTGAGTGCCTGCATATTAGTACAAATATGAGCCCCACAACCAGTATCCATAACCCATGAGGTATTATCAGAAGTAGTTGTATTAACTTCTATAACAAAAATACCTGTCGAAGAAGTCTCGAGAGTCTTCTTCTTCAATTCCTTTAGACCTTCTTGGAATTTCTTACATTCTCTCCTCCAATGCCCTGGTTCTTTACAGAACCTGCATATGTCAGTTGGCCCAGCCTTGGACTTGGGCTTGGGCTTTGGCGTGTCCTTGTCCACGACTTGGACAGCCTTGGCCTTTCCCTTATCCTTAGCAGAGGATTTCTTAAACCCCTTGCCCTTTTGCACCATAAGCACATTGGGGTCCTTGGCGGTTTTCCTCAAGTTGGGCTCTGCAGTCTTGAGCATTCCGTGAAGCTCAGGCAATGTCTTACTCAAGCCATGCATGTTAAAGTTCAGAATGAACTGATCATAGCTTGCAGGTAATGACTGCAGAATGATGTCGCAGGCAAGTTCCTGGCTGATAGGGCAGTCGAGTTTCTGAAGATGATCGAGATAACCCATCATCTTCAAGACATGAGGACTCACTGCCGCATTCGCAGCCAACTTACAGTCTAAGAGGTTCTTAACAGTCTGAAACCTCTCAGTCCTTGCTTGCTCCTGAAAAAGCGATTTCAGGCTTGCCATTATCTCAATTGGTGACAACACACTCTCGAACTGCATTTGCAGCTCAGCAGTCATTGTCGCCAACATAAGGCAATACACATCATTTTCATCTGACGAATGCTTTTCCCAAGCATTATGCAGAGTCCTGGCGGCATTGTTAGCAGGCCTCTCGAAGAGAGGATCACGAAGGACATAATCCTTCTTTTCCTGCTTGAGGACCAGCCTCAAGTTCCTTGACCACGTCAGGAAGTTCGTTCCAGTCAGCTTCTCCTTCTCGAGAACAGACCGGATTGAGAATGTGTTTTGTGTGCTTGTAGTAGTCATAGCTGAAATATATAGATAAAAAGGTTATTAGTTAATATGTTCAATATGATTAATCTCGTATTATAATTTAATATGATTAATCACGCATTATATTCAATAACCTAAGTTACTCTCAATAGAATATAATGATTCCAAGATCCACATATAACTAAGATCAAAGTGGGCCACTGGCCGTCACCCAACCTTAGCTTATATCGGTAAGCCCTATGTCGGCTAATTATATCCGTGATATAACTCTTGGTTGTGAATCTGGGCCCGAGGCCCAATTCACTCTGATGTCTCAAGGCCCGGGACTCCCGATGGCCCAGTCAAGAAAACCAGACTATACAGTCATGTAATCATTAATGTCTGGGACTCCCAATGACATTTATGAATCACAAACCGTCTTATCCACGCAAAAGTAGACACCCTCACACTGTAAGGCCATGAATACAATTGAATGGGCTTCGACAGCTGACATAGCCTGGACAAGACATCCAACGCTTGATATTATTTGAGGTTCGTAGGTTTATTAAAATTTCATCACAAAATAGAAGATTACTATTTTGGGAAACTTTCCATTTTTGGAAACCTACTATTTTTGGAAACTTTCTAAAATTGGAAACTTTCTAAAAACGGAAACTTTCTAACTTTAGAAATTTCTTAAAATCCAAAACCCGCAAATCTAGAAACTTCTATTTTAAGAAACTTTCTAATTTCAAAATTTCGGAAACTTTAATTTAAAATCGACTTTATAATTTTATAAAATAAATTTTAAATTGAATCTGAAGAAAGACTCAAATAATTGGCCCAATTGTTTTAACTTCTTGGCCCGAGGCCCAAGAATTGGTCCATGTCCAAGACATGACCCAATTGTCCAATTAAATGACATAACCGGTCTGGTTCATTAAAATTGGTCTAACCAAATTTTAATTACTACGATGACCACAATTGTCAACCGGTTATTTACTAAACCGGATTTTCTCAATTTATTTGGTCCAACCAAATCAAATTAGAAAATCCTGGTTTAGGCACAAAATCCAATAATTCTTTCGACATTGGATTTCTTATCCCGGTTTAACCAGACTTAATAAATTTATTAAATCTGTTTATTAAACCAGGACAAATTTTTTTTTTTTTTTTAATTGAAATTTTAAACCGAGCCTTAAACCGAAACGAACCATTTACTCGCCAAAACCCTAGCTTCACACGACGATCGGGACAGCCGCAGCTGGTCGATGATCGAGGCGCGAAACCGGACGAGAGATCGGGACGGGACGGTTGGGTCGAGACGCGGCGTGAGCTGGACTTGATCGATCCGTGATGATCCATGACATGCACTCGCCGTGAGCATCAAGCGATCGGCATGATCACGCGATCGATCCGCGATCGACCCGTGCATCAAGCGATCCGCTCGGCTATGATCATGCGATCGATCCATGATCGATCCATGCATCAAAACCATCAGCCGACGCATACCAAAACATGTTTTGGTCCATGCGATTTTCTTAGTTTGTTTAGGTTTCAATTCTTGTTGCTTAAGTGATTTCTCTTATCAGTAGTTGATTCAAAACACTTTTTAAACAAGAAAAACAATCCTAAACATGAATCTAAACAAGAAAAACCAGAACCAATAGCTCTGATACCACTGAAGGATGTTTTGGTTGTAAATCCAGATTCAATTCTCAGATTCAACAGTTCCTAAACATGCGGATCTAGGTTCTCTTGAATAGAAACATTATGATCTCACCTTATACCTGTTTATGCAGCGGAAAGAGAAGGTATATCAGAGATCAGAGAGCCACCAAGTGATAACTCCTCCAGAGGTTCACACACGCACACCAAGCAGGAAGAGATGCTGCTAGACCAAGGGAGAGGAGGCGCAGGAAGAGAGAGAGTTCGCGGCTGGGGGGCTAGGGTTATTGGGAGAAAGAGATTTGGGTTTTAGTTTATAAAACCCTTCTCTTTCCCTTTTGGGCTTTTGGGCCCAAATGCCAATCTGATTAAATCCCTTGGATTTAATCAGACCCATTAATCTCTCTCTAAGTACGACAAATGCCTGGCACTTTTACCGTACTTCTGCTAAGCCGTTCCTACACATTTTCCTGTTAGCTTAGGCGTGTGACCCATATGGGATCATATAATAAAGGCAATAAGTCCAAGACTTATAGATCATGAGCGGACTCTAGCAAGCCATCATGACCCCCAGTATTATATGACTTATGTCTGATCATTGACATACTCTTACTTTCTAGAGACAGTACCGAGATTACTGGACACAATTCCAACAGTGAGGTAGTGGTAGAGAGTGGGTGTCAGGGTTTAGAGTCTCATGTGCACATATTTGTTAGGACATCAATGGGAAGTTAAACTCTCTTATTTGATGGGTGTTTATATATATATATATATAAGTATCTATGTTTATAATTGCTTGCAGCTATTTAATTCTAGTTTTGGTGTTAAGTCATATGATATTCGTGTCTAGATTATAGTAAAATTTCTATAAATTAATGATGTCGGGATCACGAAATTTTATTAATTTATTGTGTTATTAATTTATCTATAAATTAATAATTATTAATTTATAGAGATAATATTTGGATACTTCAAAATCTTTTAAAATTTTATTTTATTTAAAATTTCCTATGGTTTTTTTATTTACATATTATATATTATGTCAATATTTCATCTTTCTTAGTTCTTTAATATTTTATATTTGTATAAGAAGTGATTGTGTTTCCCTAATGTACTATTCCTCTTGATCTTCATTAAAACATTCATCACGTTTTTTTCTTCACCAAACTTAGCAATGATTGTGCATCGAAAAGGTTTGCAAAAATCAACGATTACAGATCAAAAGAGATCAAAATAGATCATACCACTTGCACTAAAAAAAAATTGCAATCGTTTTTTTAAGAAAAGCATCACTTAAAAACTAGTCAAAGTACAAGCTTAAACACACTCAAATGATCAGTTGAGTATCATTTGATCGACTTGGAACAAGAAATGATATCAAGCGTCACAAGCCATCAAAATTTCCAGAGATGAAGAAGGTTCTTTTGAGTAGTTTTTCAAATATCAAGACTGTGTGAACAACATGTCTAGAGAGCTAATTTTGGATAAAACAAAAAATACAATGAAACTTGTATACCCGCTGATGATAGATTTTTTGTAGGTTCTAGTTCAATTCCTCATATCTACTCCTATCATTGTAGTACTTAAGGTATCAATCCAGAGAGGCAAGAAGAATAACACACCAAGAATGCAAGAAACTACTCAAGCTAAGCAAATCAAATAGAAATGGGTTTATCTAACAACCTAGACAATCTAGAAATGAAATAAAGCAAGCAAGAAACAAACAAGACACTAAACTAGAAGATAGATAAGCTAAAACAAGGGTCCTAGGATGAGGCCATGGAGACTAGGTGGTCTAGAGACAATCAATGATGCTTCAATCAATCAAACAATGCTAAACAAGGCTAATGATCATAATTAAGCTAATCACATTCTCATGTTCATAACTCCTATGCCAATCATTCAATCATTCAATTCTCATTTGCAAATTAAAAGACAAGCATGCATTAATATCCATCAAATACCTTTTAACAAAGCTAATCCTTAGGCTAAGAACACTAATCATTAGACTAATCCAATTTCTTGGCACTAATCCATTTGTCTAATTCCTAATCAAGATCAAATTCTCATTTGTGATTAAGAGATAAACAAGCAATGCAAACAAGTTCTCATTACCAATAATCACCTTAGACAACTAATCTCTTAGGCTAAGAGTGAAAATTCTCTAAAAAGTTCATTCAAGCATTTCATCGAACACCTTTCGGGCATGAAAAGCCTAGCATCTAGATTCAACAATTCCTTGCAACCTAGCATAGAGATCAACTAATTAGATAAGGATCATTCATAAATAAGTCCTAAACATCACTAATCATCACATAAACCACCTAAATCAACCTCATCCACAAAACCCAAAAACTTTACTCCCTAATCATAAAAGACATGTGAGAAATCATAAATAGAAAGAGAGATTAAGAGAAACAAGAGAAACACTTAATTAAACTTAAAATCCAAGGTTTACAAGTTCTAAAATCATAAACAAAAGCATAAGACAAAAGAAATCTAAGGCTTAGGTAGCTTAGGGTTCTAAAGACCCATAAAAGAGTTTTTATACAAGAAAGGGTCGAGATGGCAAAATGGTAATTTTGGTGAAGTTTCTTCTCTGGCTTGCTGTTTCATTCTGGCTGCTGGCCAAACCGCTGGGTTTCCAGCTGTTTCATCCTGGCCACTGGACGAACCACTGTACACACGGCAGTACGTCGTGCTTTTCTCCTGAAGCTTGTGGTCTCGTTCTGGCCGCTGGCCAAACTGCTGGGTGGTAAATCGTCCATAACTTCTCGAATACAGCTCCAAACGACTTTAGACCACCTCCATTGGAAAGCTAACTCAATTTGCTACAACTTCTATTTGATGCTCCAGAAGCTAAATATGCACGGAAGGGTCTCATTTCACTCGATCTTTCAAGAACATCATTTTGATCAAGATCACCATTCACTCCTCCAAAGCTCCAAGTGCTCCCAAGTCATCCTAGTAGCCTTCCAACACCAGAAAAGAACCAATGAAAGTGCAATATGCTCCTAAACATGCTAGATCACAACTCTAGATGCAACTATCTACAAATGCAACAAAGAACAAAGAAATGTAAAGAAAAGAAAGCTAAATGAAACCAAAACATGATCTAAACAACTCTCTAAATGTATGAAAACACAAGTATATCAATTACAAGCTGATCATTATTTTGATACAAAAAAAACTTGAAGGAAAAAATCAAGTCAAAGAAAGACTAACTCATGTTATTTGTTGCAGTGAGGATGGATCTGAAAAATCCCTTTATGGATTATTGGAAAATATGCAAAGCCACATTGTTTCAAGAATGTCAACATAGATAACTTGAATTTACATTATCATGCCAACAAAAGAGCTTGGATGACTAATGTTCTTTTTGAAGAATATATTTGATAAGAGAATGCATGGTAGACAAGTTTTGTTTGTGGTAGATAATTGTCCAGCACATCTAAGAAATATTGAAGGATTACATAATGTTGATCTATTTTTCTTGTTACTGAATATGACATCAAAAATTCAACCTTGTGATACTCAAATAATAAGAGCTTTCAAAATGCTATTAATGTTGCCGACTCGAATCCAAAATTCAAATCACGACATGATATCAAAATGCTATTAATGATTTGTGAGGATTTAGATGGCTATGAATCGGGACAACCAGATTCATGTAAGATCAATATTTTGGATGCTATTAATGTTGCCGTCTCGGCTTGGACAATTCATGTTAACGCTGCGGAGATGTCGTATCAAGGAATTTAGAAGATGAACCCAATGATATTCATAAACTTGAAGTTTTGATTATTAATATTGGTTATCTGAATTGAATGAATGTCAATTGCATACTCGACAATCCAGATAAAAATGATACATGTTCAGAAAAGCGTTTAAAATAAATTATGGCTAGTCTTTAGTACTAATGATAAAGTTTAAGACAATGCTATGGAACCAATTTCGAATAAAGAAGCGATTATGGCTTGAGAAAATGCTATGTCAAATTTTTCTATTGAATGTGCAATGTCATATTTACATGTTATTTTGTTTGTTTGCTATGTCATAGTTTTTTGGATTCAAGCATATGAAAATAAATAAAAGAATAGAACTTTTTTGCTATCAAATATTCCTTAACTATATGTTCCATACATATGAACCTGACGTTAGCTCCACATACATAATTGAAGAATATAATTCATTTATTTCCTTAACTATTTATTCTTTCTTGGAGTCGTTATAAACATTACGCATTTAGCCAGTTGCTAACAAGAACACAAAAGCAACATTCTTACTTTTCACGATCGTTCTCCTATGATTCTTTTCTCTTTATGATGAATATCTTTATTTTTTCATATATTTCATTGTATGTTGACAAAAAATCAATTTGTTTGTATATTAACAATAGCACTAAATACAGAAATTCGTGTAGGGTTAAATATGGGACTTTTGGACATATGTAAATTAAAATTACATAATATTTAGTCAATTTTAACCATTTAAGGTATATTTGGTTAAAAACACCATGTAGCTTGATCTATGCTTGACATATGGAGTTGGATATCATATTTTCATCTGTAGGGTTAGGCTGAGGGTTTGTGAATTTTCATCCATGTTGTTACATTTGCATATACTGGTTAGGTTGTGACTATATTAAACGAGTTTGATGTTTTTGCTAAGTTTTCTATATAATATGATGGTATTTAAGTAGTAATTAGTAGATTTAGGGTATATCAGACTTCCATGTTAATCTGATTAACGTACATGATTTCTCAGACTACCGAAGAAGTCTGACTAATCTCGACCAAAAACTAAACCCTACTTGGGAATTTACCCCATATATAAACGGAAGTTACCGACATTAGATCGTAAAAGTCATTATCAAACTTCTCTCTCTAAAACGGAAACACACTCCCTCTCTAGATACTCTCTAAATACCCTCTAATAACTCTCCGCCAACCCTCAGTTGCCACCGCCACCGCTACCGCCGTCGTCATCTTCTTCATTCTTGTAATTATCTCTTCTTTTCGTCTCTCCTGACCAGTCCATACACCGCCGCCATCATATTCTAAGCTCTTCGTTCTCTAAATGTTTGAGATCTATACGAAAGAAGTCATTTTTTCTTTGATATTTGTCTAGATCTAAACAAAAATTTGGTTTTTATATATTTCTCGTATTAGATCCGTACGGTTTTGAGTTCGAGTCATCCCCTTTTTCATATGTACTTTGTACTTCGTCTAGATCTGAATAAAACTAAAAATAGATAGATTTTTATATATTTCTCGTTTTAGATCCATGGGATCCATACGGTTTTCAGACCGAATCATCCCCGGTTTCACATGTCTTTTGTCTAGATCTTAACAAAAAAATTAGCAAAAAAATTGTTTTTTTAAATATATTTCTCGTTTTAGATCCATACGGTTTTGAGTCCCAATCATCCTCTTTTTCACATGTCTTTTGTCTAGATCTGAACATCCCCAACAAAAAATAGATAGGTTCTAGGGCCCCTAGGTTTTATGCTTGAGTTAGACTCTATTAGAAGTCTGAATTTGGAATTGTTTTTGTTCAGACTGTTTTAGAAGTCTGACTTACAATCGTTTTATTGTACACATGATGGGGCGATTCAGTCAGGTTCCAACCTCGAGTAGTAGTAGTTCATTCTCAACTTCCACATTCCGACAAAGATCCGGTTCATGCAATGGATTCCCCAAAAAATGTTTCTGCGGTCTGGACCCTGTCATGCGAACATCCACTACAGCCGATAATCCGGGAAGAAGATTCTTTGGATGTCGTAACTGGGATGTAATTGCCTTTCTCTTCTGTTTTGTTTCTTTTTGACTTATTCGAGCTTATTTTCGGAATTTGAAGATGATATTGCATATTTAAAATGTGGCTGTATAGGATGGTGGCTACCATATAATGAAGTGGTGGGATGAGGCTATGATGGAGGAGTTTCACGAGTTAAAGCTGAGTGTGGACCAACATGGCGAACAAGTTGATTACATCTTCCTTTGTTATGCTGAAATTGACTGTGTAACCAACTTGCACGATGAGATCAAGAAAGCGCAGGCAGAGATAGCTCAACTAAAGGAGCTCTTGACTGAGAAACCATCTAGCCAGACGGTGCGTGGCGCCAAGTATGAGTATCTGATGGTTGCTGGTGCTGTTATCATCGTCCCGATTATCTTGAGGGCTTTTGGTTTCTTGTAATATAAGTCCTATGTATCCAAGTACAATTTTATGTATTATAAGACGAATTTTAGGGTTTTATCCAATTTCTGTTCATTCATCATCGTCCAATTTCATTCATCATCCAAATCTGCGAATTGTCAGACTTCTAAAGAAGTCTGACTAATAAATTATTTTCCTCAAACTTCGTATGGAGTCTGAATCTACAATAATTAGTTTTAAGACTTAAATGATTTTCCTCAGACTTCGTATGGAGTCTGAATCTACAATAATTAGTTTTAAGACTTAAATGATTTTCCTCAGACTTCGTATGGAGTCTGAATCTACAATAACTAATTTTCACCAGACTTCGCGTGCGTAACGACACGTGGCCTCTTGCATGCCCGGGAATTTAAATATTTTGTAAATTAAACGGGCGGGAGTTATGTAAAAAGGAGACGAAAAAAGCGCGACAGTTACGTCTGCAGTAAAACCGTTCACCAGTGGTAAAACCGTCTCGTTTTAACTGCCCCCTATGAGACATATATAAATATGATTTTTTAACCTTTTTTTTTACAGTTTCGCAGGAAAGATAAAAAAAAAAACTATTCTCTCTCAAATCCACTCAATCGACACCGTGCACTTTTTCTGGGTATCGTTTCCAGATCTGGTTTCTCTCTGCTCCGCCGCTTACATTCGACGGTAAGATTAATCTAAAACTTCTTCGGGGGAATTCTAAGTTAAACTATTAGTAATTAGACGGCTGTTGGTGTCTGATTGTAGATCTCAGACCACATATGGAGTCTGATTACATCCTCAGACTCCAGGTGGAGTCTGAAGTCTGAAGTCTGAGCTTTTTTGTCTCATACTTGCGCTGAGCTTTTTTGTCTTTTTTCCTAAATTCCAGATCTTGTTGGGCCTCGATCTTGTTTTACTGTAGCTCCTCCGTCGTCTTCCTTCGACAGTAAGATTCCTCGACTCTTCTCCTCTTCTATATATTTACATAACTATAGTTGGCAGACGGCATAAGATGTCTGACTGTGTAAGGCCCTCGTTGTTTCAGGTTTCCGTTATGGAAGATGTTGAATTCCCACAAAGGATGTTCACTGCCGGTTATGAACCATCTCCGGATAAAAGCATACACTACTTTAGTGGAAGGAGAGATCTGATAACTGATGTTAAACTAGCGCTGTTACCGGCTGAATGGCAGGAACTCCTCGATTCAGAACTTGGCGTTTTTTTGAAATTCCATGAACTGAATTTCAAATGGTGTTCAAGGATGGTGCACTATATGCTCTGTCTGCAGTTAGACTGCAAGAAGAAGTATGAGTTATGGTCTCTTTTCGGTGTTAATCCAGTTAGGTTTTCCCTGAATGAGTTTCATGCTGTAACCGGACTCAAATGCGACTATATTGAGAACCTCGAGTACCCTGAAATTCAGTATACCGATGAGATGAGAGAAATGTGGAAGCTTCTTAGGGTGGATTTCGATTTAGGCCCAAGTTATACGCAACTAATGGATGCTTGTACAAGATGTTCTGAATGGGAACCGGAACAAAGGATATGGCTGGGCTATCTAGCGATCTATGCAACCTTCATTGAGGCTCATCACTGGACAACCTCCACAAGGGGTGACATGTCCAAGCTTCTGCTGTTTCCAGGATCGATACAATCCTATCCATGGGGACGATTCGCCTTCAAGGTTCTGATAGATTCTGTTAAAGAGGCAAACAGAAAACTCGTGGATGGAAAAAATTATCAGATCGGAGGTTTTGCTGAGGTCCTGAACATCTGGATATACTGGGCATGTCCCGCTATGGCGACAACTTATGGAGAGCCCTTTCCGAATGCCCCAGACCTACCATTGCTGGCGTACCAGGGATCACGGAGTCGAAAGAAAGCCGACGAAGCCTTACGCAAACAGGTATTTCTTGTACTTATGAACTCTGACTTTTATGTCAGACTTCATATGAAGTCTGACATTATGTGTCAGACTTCATATGAAGTCTGACACACATAATGTCATACTTCATATGACCCAGTCTCGTATGTTGTCTGACTGGTTGATATTACAAATGCTTATATTTGTTTTCCTATGTGACTTGTAATTTGCAGACCCGCGTCAACAGCTTCGTACTCAAGGAATACGATGACATGTTTCCCGTATGGGACAACCCTGATGAGGAGGACGACAAAGTTGAGAACATTGTGAAGGAAATGTTCGGACAGCTAGGGACTGTGCATTGGAGGTGGGGTTCAAAACACTGGAAGAGCGAAGGTGTGTTCAAGACCAGAGCTGGAGGTCCTGTTAAGCTTGAGATTAAGTCTGAGAAAGATGCTGATCAGACTGGTGAGAAAAAGCGTAAGGTTGTGGGAGTCAAGAGGAAGTTGTTGCAGGTTGTTTCTGATGATGAAGATGAGGAAGAAGAGGCTGAGGTAGTTAGAAAGAAACTTAGAGTAGGGAAGGCTGGTCCTACAAATGGGGATGTTGTTCAAATGATTGAGGGTTTGCAAAAATCACTTGAAACTCGGATTGATGTATTGGTAGATGTTTTCAACGATGGTTTGCGTCTGATGGGTATCAGAATTGATGATCTTGCCAAGATCGTCCAGAGTTTAAAGAAAGAGAGTGTTGGAGTTGAGCAGAAGGAGAAAGACCAGAAGAAAGATTCTTCTGAAGTGAAGGAAAAGGAGAAGAAGAAAGCTGGTACTGGAGGGAAAGGAAGAGTGAAGAACGCAGAAGCAAAAACTGCTGCTGCTGCTGCCGCCGATGAGATGAAGAAGGCTGGAGTTGGTGAGGATGAAGAAGATCCAGCTGAAGATCTTCAGGTTCACGAAGGGGTAAAAGCTGCTGCGGTTGATGAAGAGGGAGGAAGAAAGAAAAATGAAAGGCCTAAGAGGAACCTGAAGAAAGTTGTACTGAAGGTATCCGAACCTGAACATGCAGGGAAAGCGAGGCCTAAAGTAGCAGCAGATAAATCCGCCAATCCCTCTAAGGAAATCATACCGATTGCGACAGATGATGGGGTTAGTCTCCAAAACCCTCAATCTCTGGATACAAATAAGGAAAAGAACGTTGGGCCTAAGAGAAGTAGCAGGCTTATGAAGAAATCACTTGAGGGGAAGTAGCCTTCTATTGCTTTATGAACATTGTAAAGGCTGAAGCATAATAGTATTTGTTTTTTTCCCCATTGGTTCTTGTATTTGCTTTGAACATGGATTCCTGGCATTAGACTTATGTTGCATTGGCTTGCTATGATTTTTCGATGGCATTTAGCACATGTCAGACGTCTATGGATGTCTGACATGTTATGTATTCTAGTTACCAGACGTCTAGTGAAGTCTGGTTCTTGTGTGAATTTTAGTTCCAACATTATGTTTAACATGGGTTGTCAAATTGTCTATGCAGAGTATACCCGATGGCACAGATCCGAGTGTCATGGTCGTTGCACGGTCGGCTACGGGCATAAACTTCGATTCTACGCGGCAGTTTAAACAGGACACTAAGCAGGCGGCAGCTGAAGTTTACATGCAAGCAAAGGCAACCCAGGTTAAACAAAAGGAGAAGGTGAAGACTCCAGCTAAACCTGTTGTCCAAGCACAGGTTCCACCGAGATATGACCCTTGTGCTGCTATCACCAGGATGCAAGTGAAGGCACTTAATGATTACAACAAAAGACAGCCGTATGTGTTGATACTCTGCTTAGATTGTAAGTATGTACACCTAACTCGATGTCTAACAAGTGTATTGTTCTTTTGTAGGGGTTATCCAACTAGGGAACTGAACACATCACTACAATGGTATTACGATCTTCGCACTCCAAAGGAATGG
This sequence comes from Orychophragmus violaceus, assembly GCA_030180135.1. Classification (NCBI taxonomy): domain Eukaryota; kingdom Viridiplantae; phylum Streptophyta; class Magnoliopsida; order Brassicales; family Brassicaceae; genus Orychophragmus; species Orychophragmus violaceus. The sequence continues at coordinate 55,480,635 of CM058235.1, read as the reverse complement.
CTGCATGACACGGTCAGTATTACTCCAATGGTTATGAATTAAGAACTCCATTCCAATATGGATGTATATTCAGACTTCCAAAGAAGTTTGGTTGTTTATTCATACTTCCAAAGAAGTCTGGTTTTATACTCAGACTTCCAAAGAAGTCTGATAGTATATCCAGACTTCCATAGAAGTCTGATTGTATATCCAGACTTCCATAGCTGTCTGGTTGTGTTTTTTTTTTTTATATTAACACATGCTTGGCTTAATGCAGCAAATTGATGCGGGTATTGATCTGTTGAGGCTTCGCCAACACAGCCATCCGGAATGGTTCAGGAGCGAGAGGCTGTGTTTCATTGACACACTCCTTCAAGCCTTGTGGCGTCAACACTATCCAACTTTTATTAGTAGTGGTGCTGGAGGGAATGCACCAGCCGCAACTAGAATGCTTCCTGCTGGTTGTTTTGATTACTTCACTGGTGACCTACCACTATTCTGCAAATCACCGAAGGCTTGGGCGGTGGATATTGATTATATTTACACCGCACTGCACACTGGCGGAAATCATTGGGTAGCAATTATGATTTCTATCCCGGATAGGCACGTAACAATATGGGACATCATCATTAATGATAGGACTGATGAGTTGGTCGGAGCGGCAGCGGCACCAATCTGCGAGATGTTTCCTTATGCGATGCACATCTTGAAAATACCTGATGCTGATGGATGGCCTTACCCAGTCGATCGTTACACCCACTCGATTGTTAGGAGCGACGATCTTCCTCAAAACAAACAAACAGGTGACTGTGGAGTGTTCTGCTTGAAGTTCATCGAGTTCCATTCACTTGGAATGGAGTTTCCAAAGTATCTTTGTGATAAGAACATCAAGTCAATCAGGGACAGGCTAGCTTTTGACATATTGTTTGAACTCAAGCGAACAGGTGAAGAGCAACGTTCCGAGTATGCTTTGCTTGACACCTACGGTGATAAATAGACCGCCTTTATCTTTTGCATTCCTAAACAATACATATCTATGGTGGTTGTAAAAAACACATCAATCTTTTGGCCTACTTTTGTGCTTGTTTTTTAGTTATGTAACAAACTTAAGCACTAATTCAAGTTATGTTTATTACTACGCTTGTTGAAACAGAACCCAAACAATTGAGACAAGTTTAAATATTAGAGTTCTGGAATACATCACTACGTCAGACTTCAGTGAACCCTAAAAAAATATCAGACTTCTGTAAACCCTAAAACTTATCAGACTTCACTGAACACGAACACAAATCAGACTTCAGAAATCCCTAAAACATATAAGATTTCAACCATTTCTAATCAGCCTGAGGTTGTGGACATTTAGGTTGTTTGTGGCCTGGTTGTTTGCAGTTCGAACAACAATATTGCTTGTGTAGTTTCCGCGGTTTAGTGCTCTTCTTCTTGGCGATTTCTAGCATAGATTGCCACCTCGACTTCTTTTGTCTTCCAGGCTTCCGCCTCTCTTCCGGCGGATAGACACGCACGGTGTCATGATTTGCCTTTCCGGTAACATTCTTTGGTAAGATGTTGCGCGAGTATGCAGCGTACAAGTAGTCTGTTCTGTAAGATGGACATACAAGGGTAGAAATGTGTAGCTCAAGTTCCGGTGCAGCGCATATGGCATGTGAGCAAGGTATCTTTTCGTAATCCCAAACACCACATTCACACTTCTGATGTTCCAAATCAACAACACAATCCCTATGTCCTCCCTTAACAACGAACTTATACGTATCTACTCGTTCTGCCGTCATCATATCTGCATAATATTCACGAATAGCCAGCAAATATTCAACTCCTCGGCTAAATGTTGTTGAGAGACTCATTGCATCTAGCCGCCTTTTACAAAACCACGTCCCTAGTTTCTCTTGTATAAACTCTAAAAGGAAAGATATGGGATATCCTTTTGCCTTCTTAACTGCGGAGTTTATAGACTCAGCAATGTTGCTCGTCTTTATGTTGTACCTGTATCCACCAATTTGAAAGAGGTTAACCCAAGTAAGAATTAGAAAGTATCATAAAAACATTATGCTTTCAGACTTCTCCAGTCGTCTGGAAAAATAATCAGACAGCAAGAGAGGTCTCATAATTGTATCAGACATCATTAGAAGTCTGATAACTATTGTCAGACCGCTAAGTACCTGTCTCCGTTGAAATGCACGCGTGACCATAGACTCACATCCGCCTCTTCCAAGTAATCAGCAAGTTCAGGATTTGCCGCTCGTAAGGAAGCCATGTTTCGGTCGAAATCGTAAATTGTATAAGCGTAAGCCGCGTTTTTCACCAAGTACAGAAGATGTTTTCCCCTGAACTTGGTAACAATATTATTTTGTAGATGGTAATAGCATATCCCTCGCTGTGCCCAAGGGAAAACTGCTTCACACGCATTCTTGATCGACTCACATCTATCCGAGACTATGACCAAAGGATATTGGTCTGAAATGCATTCTTTCAGTTTGGTGAAAAACCATTTCCACGAGTCATCGTTCTCAGAGTCTACAATTCCAAAAGCCAACGGAAATATTTGAAAATTTCCGTCTTGTGCGGCCGCCACTAGCATAACACCGCCATACTTTCCATTAAGATGAGTACCATCCACCACAATGACTCTTCTAAGGTACGTAAACCCATGTATGGAAGCTCCAAATGCTATAAATAGATACTTAAATCTATTCTTCTCATCTAGCTCAAGCCCAGTTACTGTTCCCGGGTTGGTTTGCCTGATTCCATGCAAAAAAGAAGGCAGTCTCGCGTACCCATCTTCCGCTGTTCCTCTCACAATCCTTTGAGCATGTAACAATGCTCTGTATGCGGTTGTGTAGCTCATCCTAATCCCAAACTGCTTCTTCATTGATACTTTGACATGCTTTGGTGTTATCCCCTCAATCATACCAAAAGTTTCAGTAAACAACCAACCAATATAAACTGGAGTAAAACGTTTGCGCGTAGACATCCGGTCCGCCATCGAGCATGAATGTGTTTCTGAATAGATCATCACCCAGTACTTGTTTGGTTCGCTCTTCACACATGCTCGAAGCATCCACTTGCATCCTTCCACACGACATTTAGCCACAAAACGTGTCTTGTCAGACTTCTCTGTCCTAAATGCGAATTTCTTCATTATCGCCGTCAAACGTAGCTCTGATATTAGGTCTTTCTTGCTATCAAAACACTTATTGAGAATGATACCCTCAGATAAGTCCCTTTTGCGAACACTCTGATTATTCATACTCTCCAACTCATATTTCTTATAATCTTCATCTTCTTCCACATCTACATCTTCATGTTTAACTTTCCCATATAGGGTATAATCAACATCGTCATGGTAAGCCTCAGCATGTTCCATGAAAACATTCTCAGGCACATCCAAGTTACCAACACCATCATTACCACCACCACCACAAATAGAATCCTCCGAGACTGAGTCCACATATTCCGCATTCCAGTCTTCTTCTTTGTCATCTTCGTCTACATCTTCAGATTCATATTTGTCATCATGATTCACAGCATCTTCATCATCCATACGGGATCGGCTCGAGACACATAGACGAATTAAATGCGTATTAGCTAACTCAACCATGCTCCTTACTTGCCTATCATTTGTGACATAAACCGGAGGGCTATCCGGATCCATTTGTTTCAAGAGTGCTTCCGGCAATGGATATGATAACTCCACCGGGTCGGTTTTCTTGTCCAGCATATAATCATCTTGTACCATCTCAACTAGTTCTTGATGTGTAGAACCATCACGCAGAGTGATAAACCGCCCTCCTTTGAGCTTATCAACCACAAAATGCCAAATCTGGTCTCTCACAACCCATTCACCAAAATTAACAGGTAACTGAACCATTATCTGTATAAACAAACACGTATAAACAACATTATAGATCTTTTGGGAAAAGCCAAACTTCTTTGTGAAGTCTAATGGGGATGTTATTAGCTACATTGCCAATATTATTCAAAAATTTATTTAAAAATAATTACCATATATAAGAATGTAAAACTCACGCAGAAGGAACATATAACACTAACACACATTTAAAAAAATTAATGTCAACGAAATTAATCACAATTATACAATAAAAATGTATTTTAAAAGTTTGACATATTTCAGACGTCTATAGAAGTCTGCTTTCTATATAACCAGACGTCTATGGTAGTCTGAAAAAGAGGGTATTTTTGCAATTGATTTTGAAATGCCAGACAGCGGATGCAGTCTGAAACAATTCAGACAGCGCATGCTGTCTGCTTTGGAAGTTTTTAAATTTTTTGTCAGACAGCTCAAGAAGTCTGAAAAAAGGGTAGTTTTGCAATTGATTTTGAAATGTCAGACTTCTTGCAGAAGTCTGAAAGTAATCAGACTTCTTCCGAAGTCTGAAGAAAAAGTAGAGGGTAGTTTTGCAATTGATTTTGAAATGTCAGACATCTTCGGAAGTCTGATATCTCATCAAACTTCTTATGCTGTCTGACAATTTTTTCAGACAGCGAATGAAGTCTGATGAAAAACATCGCATTCTCGAGCGTTGACCAAAATTCAATTGTTCAGATGTCTTTTGCCGTCTGGCAAAGTTTTGGAAATTCAGATGTCTATAGCCGTCTGGGATTATTTTTCTTATTTTCAGACAGATTTACATGTCTGACAATTTTTTCGCTTATTTTGGTCAACGTTTGAAAATTTGGGTCAATTGCAGTTTCTACCCCCCCATTATTTTCAGACAACGGATTCTGTCTGACAAAAAGTCAAGAATCGGTCAATTTCTTGCCAGACTACATCAGAAGTCTGACAAAAAAAACAAATTTGAATCAATTGCAAAACTACCCTCTTCTTATTTGGACTTTTTAACGATGTATTTTTTTGTTTTCAAAGGAATTTAACAGACTTCTATGGAGGTCTGGCAATTGAAAGTCAATTGCAAAACTACCCTCTTGTTGACCATATTGAAGCTTACGAAAAGATGCAGACTACAAAACCGGATCTGAAAATCGACGATATGAAAATGTTCTTACCAATCTCCGATTTCCGTTTGTTTTTAGCCGCGTCGATTTCCCAGAACGTCTAAAATCACCGAAAGCCCCAAATCCGAGACGTGTTTTGCTGTTTTTATTAGATGATAAACGATTTCGCTATTTTTGAATCGAAAAATATCGAAAAATCCCACAAAATCAAAGGGGAAAAGAGAAATCGGTGAGGAGAACGTCCGAGCTCAGATTCTTGAGCTTTAATTGAGCTTTAATGGTGAAAAAACGAGCTGGATTACACATTAACTCGTCGGCGATGGTGGGTGTCGTGGTTGTTGAGCATTCATGGCGATGGCATTTTCGTGAATATCCAAAAAAAATTTGGGTCCTTTTGTCTTTTGATTTCAAATATCAGACTTCAAATGAAGTCTGACGACGGCATTCCTGTGAATATCCAGATTAATAAGGGGATATATTAGCGATGGAGAGGAAGGAGAAGGCCGAGGGTATAAACAGGGTTGACTTCAATTTCGAGGGCATTTTTGCAAACGTCCCTAAAACTTGTAACCAATATACAAAGGCGAGATTTGATCTATATTCTTAACATAATAAATATGACCGTTTATGCGATTCATGAATCCTATGATACAACTACAAACAATTTTTTTCGCGACATTCAAAGCGAAATACAATAAACGTTAATTCTACGATATTTCTTATATAGACCTAATTTAGAAAGAAAAATAAAGATTTATTGTTTAGGATAAATATGGGTATACAAATGAGAGGTGAAATTAGTATATATAGGAAATTTCAGAATTTTTTTCCGAAAATAATAGCTGCTATGCAAGAGAATTTTAGAGGCTGTCAATGATAAGCAGACTATATAGTCATGTTTGTTTGGTTTCAGGTACCTGCAGATGTGGTTACGGTAATAATTTGTGTTTGTTTGGCTGCCGCAGTCATAACCGTAGATACATGCGGTCGAAATTTTTTAGACGCTGATAAAATTTAGAGTCCGCTGTCGTTGCCGCCTACGACTACAAAACGAACAAGACTTATCTAATTAAGATTTGACCTTCATCTGCCATTAATATATCAAATGCTAGATCTGCCATATTGTGCCATATTTGATCATTGTTGTTAAGCTGTCATATTTAACTAGTGTTGTTACTCTAAGATATGTGAATTAATATGTTCTCTCTGCCACATTTGACCAATGCTCTCTCTCTCTGCAATTTTTAATCATTGTTCTCTTTTTCACATTTGATTAAAGTTGTCTTATGTCATATTTGATTATTGTTGTTTTCATTTCAGAATAAAAAAGACATCATGGAAGGAGAAAACACATTAAAAGGAACGGATGGACAAACACACGGAAAAAAAAATATGGCAAAAAAGAGGCTCAACTAGAACCACAAGAGGATGAATCATAAAAAATGGTTGGCAGTTGGATGGTTTCATTATTAACTATCGAAAATATTAGTAGGCTTAAGCAAATAGTAATTCACGAGTCTACATGCTGCTTTCAGATTTTCTAATTGTAAATAAAACACCGGTTGGAATGTCGATCGCAAAACAAAACCTAGCTTCATTTTTAGTGCACATGTCTGTTAAAATGAAGACGGCTTGATCCTAGTTCGGTTGGATGTTAAAGCAATGGGTTCAGTCTGGTTATGATCTAATGGCAATGGAACAGTTCTCCCACTTGCCTTCCCACTTGTTCTGACGATTACTGTTCACTACAACCTCAACCAGTGTTTAAGAGAAGCTTAACCACAAGATTATTGTTGATAAGTCAAAGATGCTTTTCTGCTCAGATATTTTTTCCTTTACTCTTATCTTGTTACTAGTATATATAAACTTGTAAATACAATATTGTATTATTAAGTGAAAAATTAGACCTGAAGAGCTTAAAGAAAAATATGGTCCATCTCTTTGATTCCACTTTGTTTCTTCTTGATCTTGTGTATTTCTCTTCTTATTCTCTCAAATCTACATGGTATCAGAGCAGCGTTGATTTATTCTTGATAATCTCTGCAAATACAATGTTCCTCTTTTTTTGATCTTTACTCTCTTTTTTCCCTAATCTAAGCTCAGTGAGTGATGACTATGGAGAATCAGAAGCAATTGGTTTTGCCGGTTGTTTTAAGGGGAACAATTATTTGTTGTGGGCTAGGACCACGAAGACAGCCCTTAGAATCCGTGGGTTGTGGGAGCATGTTCTGAAAGCTCATGATGTTTCTGGTGACCAAGATGAAGTTGAAGAAGGTGAAGGGGCTGGAGACTATATATGAACCCAAGATGACCAGTTTGTTATGACGGTTTTACAAAACTCTTTGGAGCCTTCCATTCTTGAAGCTTATTAGTTTGTTGAGATTGCTAAGGAGTTATGGGATACACTCATGAATGTGTATGATAATAACTCAAATCTGAGCAGGATCTTTGAGGTGAAGAAATCATTGAATACTCTTTAGCAAGAGGAGACGCCATTCAAGAGCTTGTTTGGAACTTCAGAAACTTATGGGATGAGCTTGATATGCTCATACCTATTACCACTGATCTGCAGGAAATTATGGAGAGGCATGAGCATGATCAAGTCTTTGGGATTCTTCTCACTTAAAATGAACTATTCCAGGGACTGTTTCATCATATCTTAAGGATTAATAAGCTGCAAAGTTTGAATGAAGTCTGTGCAATGATTCAGAAAGAAGAAGGATCTAAGAATATCTTTAAGGGGACAAGTGAAACAGCTCACATGAGCCGTGGGTCATTTCAACAGGCAGAGAGAAAGCCTTACTAGGATAGGTAGAGTTTGGTGTGTGATAGGTGTCTAGTTTTACCCTATACTAACTGCAAGTGCACAGTAAAGCAATCGTATTACTTAGGGATCGAATCCACGAGGACTCTAGGCACGATAGAACTAAGAACTTAAAGAGATTAAAACTAGGAGAAAACAAGAAGCAAATTGTATCTATTATCTAAAAGCAAGCAGGAAAGTAAATCAGTAGCAGGTTGGTTGTTTGAAATCAATAAACTAAAAGCGCTAAGTCTAGGGCGTTCTCAGGAAATAAGACAAGCAGATAAATCAATCAGTCAGGATCTAATTAAACTTAGTTCTAGAACTCAAAACACAGATATAGAATTAACCAAATTCCTTTGCGAGAATTCTCTAAGTCTAAGTGCAGTAATCCAAATTCCTTTGCAATTACTAACAGATTAAACCAGCTTTAAATTCGAGTTTGATATGTTCACAATCTAATTAAACAAAATTCCTTTGCGAGTAATTAAATTGCTCAACCTAAATAGTTCAGATTCTAAACCACACTTTCGTGTCGTATTTAGCAACCTAAGATCTAGATTCTAATTGATCAGGTTAGAACTAGCATTAGACACAATTTAGTTTGAAGAACATCTATTGATGTGAATCCTTAACTGAATTAATTATATCTAGCCAGTCATGAAATCCCTATTAGAAACCCTAAACCTAAATATGGAACTACTCAGACATGGATGATGTAAACATAATCAATGAATAAATAGCAATCATAAAAGAGATTTAAATAACAAAGGGGTTCGAAAACTTCTCCAGAACGAATGTAGTACAGGATCAGATCAGCCCCAAAAACTCTAAAAACTCTCTGCTCTAAGTTATGATAGCGTATGTAAAACAGAAGTTAAAATACTAATTAAATAGCTAAAACACGACTTGGGGCTTCTGTGTAAATATCTGGAACTTCTGGGCTTTTCTGCAATATTGGCATTCTTCATTAAACCGCCGAGTCTGGCCCATTCGCGCTGTGCATCGACCGATGCAGGTGTGCAATGATCGACGCAGTCTTCAAATCTGGACAATGAGCACAAGTCTCGGGTCAAATCTCCAAAATGCTCCAATAAGCTCCATAATCACCACATTAGCTCCAAACGTGCGTGTACCTAATAAAACCTGTAAAAGACTCTAAAGAAACACAAATAGACTCTAAAACACACTTATATCATGGTCTAAAACTAGTAAAAACCATGATATATCAACTCCCCCACACTTAGCCTTTGCTTTCCCTCAAGCAAAACAGAGAACTAAAACATGGTGAAGAGGTTTGAAAATTTTCAGAAACTCTTTTTGTCCTAGAAGCAACAACACTCAGATTCCCCTTAGTAAACCCACTGAAAGAATCAATCACAAGACTTCAAGACCAACATATACTTCCCCCACACTTAGCAACTGTCCTAAGTAAACTCCACAATCACATTCATGCATTCAAATTCTCCCTACTGACTTCTGCAAGTATTTAAGTGCGGTCTCACCTAAGGAGTATCGATCAAAGGCACATGGACTCTTACCTTATCAGCTCTAGACCACCATACTATCTTTCTCTAGTCCCTTTCTTCTCTTTTCCCTTCCTTAGCATTCTGATTTTTCCCCATTGGGTATCATTTTTTTTTATCAGTGCTCTTCCCGTTAAGGGGTGTACTTTGGACACATTCCATGGATGCACAGGATATGATAGTTGTAGCTACCACTCCCAGAGACCACTTCGGAGTTACTAACTCATCCTCAGTTTATTATCTTTTTTTTTATGGAAGGGGAGAAGGGAACCAAATAGGACAGGTTTACAGGCTGTGTCAGAACTAACAAGGGAATCCGACACAAAGTATACCAAGCCCTTAGGTGAGAAAATTAAGTCAGTATTAAGTTTTGAAGTCAGTAAAAGGATCCTCTGATACCTGAAGTGATGTGGGTGTCCTCAGTAGGCTGATCTGTGATGGGGTTTTCAAATAGTCAGAGATTGATCCTGCAACTTCATCCCAATGGTTACTTAAGTTCCTGCAAGTGCTATTAATCTTCTCAAAAGATCATTGTTTCCTACTTAAACTGGTTTTGACTCAATAAAACAAATTTTGAAAAACATACTGACTCTAAGAAAACAGAAAGATAGATGTCAGTAGCACCTCACCCACACTTAAGACACACTGTCCCCAGTAGTGTCAAGCGAAGGGTTGGCAAAAAGAAAGAAAAAGTTAAATGTTAATGGACATGTTGAGTTCTGTCTGAATTTACCTCTGTCGCTCAGGCGTCGATCGTTGCACTAGGTGCATCGACCGTTGCTAGGCGATTTTCGTGTATGATCGATCGACACAGTGGTGTGTCGATCGACGCACTGCGTATCGTCCGAGACCTGCAGACAAAAAATTCACCAAAACCAGAAACAAAACGTAAAATCCTACAAAAACACCGAAATTAAAATGAAAAAACGAAAACAGTGGGTTGCCTCCCACTCAGCGCTCTTTTAACGTCAATAGCTTGACGCTTCAGCTGATCTAGGTAGAGGGTGCATCATCCAGAGGCAGAATCTGACCTCCTGGAATCTCGGCCTTAGCCCAATAATGTTTCACCCTCTGTCCATTCATAGTGAATTCATTACCTTCCTTGCTGGTTAGAACGACAACTCCATATGGACGCACCTCTTTGATCGTGAAAGGACCGGACCACCTTGATTTCAGCTTACCTGGAAACAAATGCAAACGAGAGTTATATAAAAGTACCTGATCATTAGGCTCAAACTGTCTAGAGACAATCTTCTTGTCATGATAAGCCTTAGTCCTCTCCTTGTACATCTTTGAGTTCTCATAGGCAAAATGTCTAATCTCATCCAACTCATTAAGCTGCACCAATATCTTTTCTGCGGCAGATTTAAGATCAAAGTTCATCTGCTTTACAGCCCATGCTGCTTTGTGCTCAAGTTCCACCGGCAGATGACATGCTATTCCATACAACAGATGAAACGGAGTAGTTCCAAGTGGTGTCTTGAATGCAGTCCGGTAAGCCCATAATGCGTCGTCCAACTTAGCTGCCCAATCCTTTCTCGTTTTCCCCACAGTCTTCTCTAGGATCTCTTTGATTTGCTTGTTAGAGACTTCAACTTGTCCACTAGTCTGAGGGTGATAAGGAGTAGCAACCCGGTGATGAACTCCATGCTTCCTTAGTAGCTTCTCGAAGACCTTATTAATAAAATGAGATCCTCCATCACTAATTACTATCTGAGGTACTCCAAATCTAGGGAATATGATGGTCTTAAACAGCTTAATGACCACCGAAGAATCATTGGTTGGACTAGCTATTGCTTCCACCCATTTAGACACATAGTCCACAGCAACCAAGATGAACTTATTCCCATAAGATGAGGGAAAAGGACCCATGAAATCTATGCCCCAGCAATCGAAAACCTCAACTTCCAGAATGAAGTTCTGAGGCATCTCGTGCTTCTTGCTGATCTTCCCTCTCCTCTGACAGGCATCACATTGAGAGATGAAAGAATGAGTGTCTCTAAACATTGTAGGCCACCAGAAACCTGCTTGCAGAACTTTAGACACAGTCTTGAATGTAGCAAAATGTCCAGCATAATCTGATCCATGACAGTGGAATAAGATGTCTGGAACCTCTGATTCAGCGACGCATCTCCTGTAAAGACCATCTGAATAGTGCTTATAGAGATAAGGCTCATCCCAGTAGTATCGTCTAAGCTCCCTGAAGAACTTCTTCTTTGCATAACCCTTTAAATCATCTGGTTCAGTCTCAGCAGCAAGGTAATTAGCTATATCTGCATACCAGGGTCGATCAGTGGTTGCGACAGCAGCAATTTCGAAGTCATAGTTCCCAATTCGGATCCTTAAAGATTCTGGGTTCGTATCAGGTCTGCATCGACCGTTGCATGTGCATGTGTCGATCGTTGCTTCCCCGATACTTGCATCGACCGTTGCCAATGTGGCATCGATCGACACAGAGCGATTATCCCGACAGTTCTGCAACTCTCTGCCCAAATCTGTCTGAAACACTGTACCGGCCATATTGACGTTTTCCTCAGGCAAATAATCATTGATGGGCACGTTTTCCTCAACCAGCATCCTTGAAAGGTGATCAGCAACTCCATTCTCAACCCCCTTCTTGTCCCTCACTTCAATGTCAAACTCCTGAAGCAGCAGAATCCATCTCAACAATCTTGGCTTAGCATCCTTCTTCTGCATCAGATACTTCAGGGCTGAATGATCAGTATGCACAATCACCTTGGAGCCAACAAGATAGGGGCGGAATTTCTCAAATGCAAAGACAACAGCTAACAGCTCCTTCTCTGTGGTGGCATAGTTTCTCTGCGCATCATCTAGTGTCCTATTATCATAATAGATAGCATGAAGTTTTCTATCCTTCTTCTGCCCCAGAACAACCCCTACAGCATAGTCACTTGCATCACACATAACCTCAAAAGGTAGATCCCAATCCGGTGGCTGAACTATCGGAGCACTCACTAATGCCTGCTTGATTTGTTCAAATGCAGTTTGACAATCTGCATTGAACTCAAATTTGGTATCCTTACATATCAGGGCAATTAGTGGTCTAGCAATCTTACTGAAGTCCTTGATGAACCGTCTATAGCATCCAGCATGTCCAAGAAAACTCCTCACAGATTTCACATAATCAGGTGCATGAAGGCTGGTCATAACCTCAATCTTAGCGCGGTCTACCTCGATCCCTGCTTCAGACACTCTATGTCCAAGTACAATACCATCTCTGACCATGAAATGACACTTTTCCCAGTTAAGGACCAAATGCTTTTCCTCACATCTAGTTAGCACTTTGCATAAATTATCTAAGCACTCCTTATAGGAGGATCCATAAACTGAAAAATCATCCATAAATACCTCCATAAAGTCCTCAATCATGTCAGTGAAGATGGACATCATGTATCTCTGGAAGGTGGCTGGCGCATTACAGAGTCCAAAGGGCATCCTACGGTAAGCAAATGTGCCATATGGACAAGTGAAGGTGGTCTTTCCCTGATCCTCTGGGTGGATAGGAATCTGAAAGAAACCTGAGTATCCATCGAGGAAGCAATAGTAAGGGTGATTTGCTAACCTCTCCTGCATCTGATCGATGAAGGGCAAAGGGAAATGATCCTTCCTTGTTGCAGCATTGAGTTTCCTGTAATCTATGCACATCCTGTGCCCCGTCACAGTCCTAGTAGGGATCAGCTCATTCTTCTCATTCTTCACTACTGTAACTCCGCCTTTCTTAGGCACTACATGGACTGGACTCACCCAATCACTGTCTGAAATAGGAAAGATGATCCCAGCATCCAGGAGTTTCATAATCTCCTTCTTAACCACTTCCTGTAGATTAGGATTAAGCCTTCTCTGATGCTCTACAGATGTCTTAGACTCGTCCTCAAGATGTATCCGATGCATGCACAGCTCCGGAGAGATACCTGAAATGTCATCAAGAGAATAGCCAAGAGATTTGTGATGCTTGCGCAGCTTGCTTAGCAGTAAAGTGAGCTCTGCGTTGTTCAAACTAGCATTAACAATCACTGGATAAGTTGAATTCGGTCCAAGAAATGCGTATCTTAGCCCGGATGGAAGTTGTTTCAGCTCAATCTTCGGAGCTTTTTCCTCTGCCCAGTCCCTGTCGACTTGCAACGACCGATGCCTAGGTGGTGTCGATCGTTGCATCGTCGTGTAACGCCCCCTTCCCGTTTACCGCTGACCGACCAGCTGACCGGCCAACAATCAAACAAGAACATGACCGATCGAACCCGAGCAGCCATACGAGAAGAGTTTTTCACAAAACGAAGCCAAAGGCAGCCCGGTTTGAGACAAAAGCTCAAACCAAACCGTCCTTAACTCCGTTTACCTCGCTTCCGTGATACAAAGCTTTTCAACCTGTACCACTTCCACGAGTTGTGTTCGGTTCGGACGAAACCATATATCAGGGAATTATTCCGTTTTTATTATTTGAAAAATATAAATCTCATTCATAACAATATACGGTCGAATACACATTGTTTAGCGGGAAGTCCCAAACAAAATCCGAAAACCGAAAATAAAGTCCATATGCGTAACAACCAATACCCAATGCCAACCCGAGACTACTCCGAGCATCCTACGCGTCCGCCGAGCTACGCCAAACCTGAAAAACACAAAAGAGTCTAATGAGCAATCTAAGATTACCCAGTGAGACGGCTCCCCACTACGGCTTCTAATAATCTGATAATCCCGCCCAAAACCCAAAATAACAATCAAGTACAATAGCCGATCACGTGCTACCAAGACGTGATGAGCTTCACAATACACAATCATTCAAATAACAACATAAGACATAAACGAAGGAAATCGAGAACATTGTGGCACATGCTCTCAATTAGACTCGATCTATCTATCGCGCAACACCATCATCATCACCAACACACCACTGGGCCCTTACGCTTCTTGGTAACTTCCACGGGTTTCCACCATTATCGACATGGTAACAAACACTCGCGACTCCCAGATGTTAACACAAAGTCTCACGATCCAGGACACTGTTCTCCGTCCATCGATACGCAGTGACTCGGTTACCCCCGGCAGCCCGAGCTTCCATGCAGTGCGGCCCTAGGACGCGACCCCGTGTTCTCCGGACTACACACCTACGGACGTCACTCCATAGGTTCGCACCTGCCAGAACCACTACCAAAGGTACGTGAACTGACCAGGTTCTCAATTCCCGAGGATCCAATCGGGTCGGAAGTACCAGAACGTATCCAATCACCTAGACTTGCGGGATCTAACGCACCTTAGAGTCCTAGTGCAGAAAAGTAAACACGCAGACTCGCTCGGACTCTAGCAATCAATCAGACTCGATCAACAATCAACCACAATCTCATCACCGCACCCCGCAAGTTCACACACACACCAGCTCGCTCGGACCAACGCCGAGACAATCTAATAGGCCTGCACAACAAAGCTTAACAGCCACAACCACGCAATCACACAATACAAACAATCATCACACAACAACATAATAACATCATCACCGCACAAGCAAGCCTATTAGGGTTTCTAATGTCTTTTAACTCATTCACGTCTGCTACACTGGATTAGCGGATTGCTAATCCGTAGACGGCTCATCATCTCATTATCGTCCGCTACCTTGGATTAGCAAATTGCTAACCCGTAGACGGCTCCCAATCTCAACACTTTTCTTTTCTTAACCTTTCCTAGGTATCTTTTATCAACTCCCCGATCCGTCGGTTTAGAGCTAGTAGCTTACTAAACTCCCCGACGTCTCACCGTTTATTTATTTCATTCATTTCTTTACCATTAAACCTCAACGGGGTATCATTGTAGGAATTGTTTAGATGATCCTGATTCAATTCACAGATTCATATCACCCTAAACATACAGATCTAGGTTCTCTTGTAATAGAAACATAGATGATCTCACCTTTTACCTGTTTGTTGCAGCGGAAGAAGTAGAACAGGTCAGAGATCAGAGAGATGCATCAAGGGATGAATCCTCCAAAGGTTCACACACGCACGCTCGGGAATTGGCTGCTAGACCAGACGACAGGGAGGCGCAGAGAGAGGCTGTGGGTGGCGCAAAAGCTAAGGAAAATTAGAGACCTAGGTCTGATTTTATTCATTAAAATCTCTCCTAGTTCTCATGGGCTTTTGGGCCCAATTCTCAGTTCTGATTAAATCCCATGGATTTAATCAGGCCCTTTAGACTCTCTTGATACAGTAAATGCCTAGCACTTTTACCGTACTTCTGCTAAGCCGTTCCTTCGTATTTTCCCGTTAGCTTAGGCGTGTGACCCATATGGGATCATATAATAAAGGCAATAAGTCCAAGACTTATAGATCATGAGCGGACTCTAGCAAGCCATCATGACCCCCAGCATTATATGACTTATGTCTGATCATTGACATACTCTTACTTTCTAGAGACAGTACCGAGATTACTGGACACAATTCCAACAATCTCCCACTTGTACTGGAATCTCTGTATTCATAATCCTTTTGTCTCAATATCTCGATTAGTCATAAGGCAAGATTAGTGTCATCCTTATAAAGCCTAATCTTGTTCATCGGACTCTGATTTGATACTGACAATCCAAACGACTCGGGAAAGTCCGTTTGAGCATGGCCATGCGTTTTCCAGTATTCAAATCTCCGATTGGCCTAGAGATATTCACTCCATTTATATTGGAGGGACAAATCCCATCTTGTTCCATCACTGTAAACTACTCACTTCATGATGTACCCAAACAAGGTCCTTATAGCTATCGCAGAACGATAGCGTTAGACAATGATCAAAGTGCATCAGTCCATATGCAGTCACATGCATGCGAACTCAGGTCTAAGGACTATACTCTATAGTCGTAGTAAGAATCTCTTATGACACAGATATAAATATCCTGAAGAGTTCTTATTAGCGGGTCTTGTCCGGTCGTATGTTCCCAACATACACCTATGTACTGACTTTGATGCCGAGCATCTATGACACACTGAGACTTTGTCATAAGTCACGTACCAATCCAGTCTTACACGGTTGTTGGTGTTCCAATTTCAACAACCTTCGACTAGGGACATGATGATATAAAACATTTATCGAATATAGGATCTCATGACCAAGCTAAATGACTTTGATGACTCAAGATCAAGTCATTTACTTCGATGACCTATAAAATGGTTCATTTCATTTTGGAACGATTATTTCATCACAGTTAAAATAATCTTGAAATAATAATTTCATTATTAAACATCTCAAATGTTTTACAAGAACATATCAATAACTAAATAAAGCCCTTTACTAACTCCCACTGAAATTAAGACTACATCTTAACTTCACTTATCCTACAGCTACAGTCCGTGACTCGTGCTTAGGGCTAAGGAGTGGCTTCGTTAATAGATTAGCAACGTTCTCATTTGTTGAAACTTGCTGATCTACTTAACATCTCTGTCATTTATCTCAAGGTGTTTGGACCTCTGATGTGCAGCTAGTCTCATCTATGCTGGGAATCACATCAAGTTCAGTGACGAACTCTTCTTTCCAAACAACCTCTTTCGCCGCTTTCCAAGCTGCGAAATGTTCAGTTTAAGTCATGGAGTCAGCAACAGTGCCTTGCACCGCCAGACAGACACAGGATATAACCGGACTGTGACCGGAAATCATCTTTGTCTGTTGGAAACTTGCCTTTCAGACTCTGCTGACTTGTAGCACATCACTTTCTCCGTAAATCAAGAACTTATCCTTAGTATTCCTCAAATACTTTAGGACATACTTTAGGAAACTTGATTCTTTGCTGGATTTGACTGGTCTTTACTTGTCTTGCTTAACATTAAAGCAACATCAAACAAGTACGTTTCATGGCATACATGATAGATCCAATTACCGAAGCATATGGAATCCTATCCATGCATTTAAGCTCATCAGTTATCGTAGGATACTGTATCTTGCTTAACTTAATGCCATGTGACATTGGCATAAAACCCTTCTTGGATTGCTCAAAATGTGTAGGACTTTGTCAATTTAAGAATCCTGACTTTGTCCTACCAGCTCTTTTGGATCTCTATCTTTAGATCCAAAATCCAAGAACTACGTGGCTTTACCCATGTCAATCATTAAACCAACTCCCAAGCTAGTCCTTTACCGACTACAGCGTTGGGACGTTATATCCGAGAATCAGTATGTCATCGACATACACTTTGAGAAATGCAATATCGCTCCCACTAATCTATTAGTAAACACACAGTTCCGCTTCGTTCCTGTTCAAGTCAAAACCTTGACTACTTCAACAGAACGAAGATTCCAACTCCGATATGTTTGCTTCCATCCATGAATGGATCGATGAAGCCAACTTACACAAAATGTAATTCTTCGGAGTCTGGGCTCACTTTCGCTTCCTAGGATTTCGCAGATTCGTCGCTTTCAATGATCATCAGATCATGCGAACATTCAATGATCATCAGGCTGAACTAATGACGAGAGTTCACTCTCGGATTAGTGACTGATTCTTTCATATCTGCGAACTTCAGGCTCCACAGGTGTAGATTCTACAGAAATCTGTAAATCCTTCCGCTGCTCTCCCTCAATAGGTTAAGCAGCCTCCTGTATTTCTCGAATTTCTTCGAGTTGTACTTTTACTCCCACTGTTCTTCTTGGAAAGTAACTTCCCTTCTTAGAAAACAGAATGGTCGTAAAATGCTTTTTACTCCCACTGTTCTTCTTGGAAAGTAATTTCTCTTCTTAGAAAACAGAATGGTCATAAAAGTACCGAGCCTTGGTTTCCCTAAGAAAACTTCGAGTTATGCTTTTACTCCCACTGTTCTTCTTGGAAAATAACTTCCCTTCTTAGAAAACAGATTGGACGTAAAAGTAACAAGCCTTAGTTTCTCTAGGACAACCAGCGAAGTAGCACAACTACAAATACTCAGTAAAGACAAATTTGGATTGATTCCAATCCACATTAACGTGGTGTCTTTCAACTGATATTTGTGGAACTAATTCAGCGTAAACTTAGATATTTTAGAGCGTTATTCTTAAATAATATCATGGAAGATTCGTGTGACTCATCTTTAATCATTTCTAATAAGATCTGATTCTCTCTCACAGAAACACCTTCAGGTTTTTCAGGAGAAATGAGCTGTGAAACGATTTCACACTCATTAAGATGATCACACAATCAATGACTTAAGTATTCTCACTCGTGATTTAATCCAGAGTCTTAATACTTTTTGTCATTCAGATCCTATACTTCATTCTGGAACTCTTTTGACCATGTCAAAGAATTCCGATTTGTGTCTCATCAAATGAACACAGTCACACTCACTGAAGTAATCAGTAGAGACAATGAAGTACAGGAAATTTTCTCTGGCATTACTGCTCATTGGACGACATACATCAGTATGTTCTAGGTCCAATAAGCCTTTGGGCCTTTCTCTAGCTCGGCTAAGATAGGCCCTTTTTCCTTTTGGTCCAGTAAACAGAATTCAAGTCTCATAAGATATCTTATCAAATGAGCCCAACAGTCCATAACTATGAGATTTCTGAATCCGACTTACTCTATGTGACCAAGACTTTATGCCAAGAAAAATCAGGTTTAATTCATCAGATTTAAACCAATTCGGTATTTATGTTACATTTAGGCACTCTTTGGTTTAAGATATAAAACCCATTCCATGAATAGGGTGCTACAATTAATATTTCATTAAGATCAAAAGAACAAAACTTGTCTTTTATCAAAATGAAAAACATTCAAATTCTTACAAGAAAATGAAAGACAATTCTGCTTAAAGCAGGTACATTGTAGCAATTACTTAATACAAAACCAAGCCTCGAAGGCATCTACAAGTGAAAAACCCTATGACTGAGGCAGCATCCATAGCTCCTTCCAGACATGCAATTCCACTTGCCCTTCCTTCAACGTTCTACTGTTGCTTAGGCTCTGCATATTTCAACAAATATCAGTGCCACAACCAGTATCCAATACCTGCAAGGTAGAACTTGAAGTAATAACATGAATACCTGAGGAAGTAGTCTTATACATTAACTTTAACTCCTCATCGTCTTCCATGAATTTTATGCAATCTCTCTTCCAATGCCCTATCTCTTTACAGTAGCAGCACTTACCAACGTAAGAGGTATCTGACTTGAGCTCAGAAGACACACGCTTGCCATGATTCAAAATCTGGACAACTTTGTCTTCACCCTTGTCAATACTAGGTTTAATAAACCTGCCCTTCACGTTTGGCTCAACCGTTTTGAGCATATCATGCAGTTCAGTCAACGTCTTCGTTAAGCCTTTCTTGATATAGTTCCTTACGAACTTATCATAGCTTGACGGCAGTGACTGCAGAATGATCTCAGTTGCCAATTCATGGCTAACTGGATAATCCAGTTTCCTCAGGTTATCAATATAACCTATCATTTTACTGACATGAGGACTCACTGGATGATCATTCGGTAGCTTGCAGCTAGTGAGAGACTTAACCAACTGGTATCTCTCCACTCGTATCTGCTCCTGAAATTTCAATTTCAGGCTGCTGATCATCTCTATTGGCGACTCCATGTTCTCATATTGCTCCCGCAAGTCTGAGTCCATGGTGGCCAATATCAGACCACGCACATCTACCGCATCATTATAATGCTTATTCCAAGCATCATATACTGCATGAGAAGCATTGGACCCGATCCTTACGGGGAGAGCTCTCTCAAGGACATAGTCCTTTCTCTCCTGTCTGAGGGTTAGCCTCAGGTTCCGCGACCAAGTCAAGAAATTTGATCCGTTCAGCTTGTCCATCTCAAGGACAGACCGGATCGAGAAAGTGTTTTGATTGTTTGTGCTAGTCATAACTGAAATATAAGATAAAAGGATTTTAGTTAATATGTTCAATATGATTAATCTCGTATTAATTTAATATGATTAATCATGCATTATATTCAATAACATCAGTTACCCTCAATAGAATATAATGATTCCAAGATCCACATATAACTAAGATTAAAGTGGGCCACTGGCCGTCACCCAACCTTAGCTTATATCGGTAAGCCCTATATCGGCTAATTATATCCGTGATATAACTCTTAGTTGTGAATCTGGGCCCGAGGCCCAATCCACCCTGATGTCTCAAGGCCCGGGACTCCCGATGGCCTAGTCAAGAAAACCAGACTATAAAGTCATGTAATCATTAATGTCTGGGACTCCCAATGACATTTATGAATCACAAACCGTCTTACCCACGCAAAAGTAGACACCCTCACACTGTAAGGCCATGAATACAATTGAATGGGCTTCAACAGCTGACATAGAATGGACAAGACATCCAACGCTTGATATTACATGAGGTTTGTAGGTTTATTTTAAAGTTTTATTCCCAAAATAGAAGATTACTATTTCGGGAAACTTTCTATTTTTGGAAACCTACTATTTTAGGAAACTTTCTAAAATTGGAAACTTTCTAAAACCGGAAACTTTCTAACTTTAGAAATTTCTTAAAATCCAAAACCCGCAAATCCAGAAAATTCTATTTTAAGAAACTTTCTAATTTCAAAATTTCGGAAACTTTAATTTAAAATCGACTTTATATTTTATAAAATAAATTTTAAATTGATCTGAAGAAAGACTCAAATAACTGGCCCAATTGTTTTAACTTCTTGGCCCGAGGCCCAAGAATTTGTCCATGTCCAAGACATGACCCAATTGTCCAATTATTTGACATAACCGGTCTGGTTCATTAAAATTGGTCTAACCAAATTTTAATTACTACGATGACCACAATTGTCAACCGGTTATTTACTAAACCGGATTTTCTCAATTTACTTGGTCCAACCAAATCAAATTAGAAATTCCTGGTTTAGGCACTAAATCCAATTTTCGACTTTGGATTTCTTATCCCGGTTTAACCAGACTTAATAAAATTATTAAATCTGTTTATTAAACCGAAACGTTGATTTTAATCAAGTTTTTAGACCGAACCATAAGCCGAACCGAAACGAATTGGTCACGAACCGAAACGAATTTGTCACGGCCGTGACCTAGCTCTTCGACCATGATCGACCAGCCGCTGAACGTGCGATCCAAGATCCACGATCGGGATGGCCGATCATCACGCGATCGTCACGCGAGCTGATCGGGACGGGACGGCATACCGGGTCGAGAGCGAGCGAGACGGGACGATCGACGAGTCGTGCGATCCGCGATCGCTGTCGATCGTTCGACTCAACTCTCGCGGCTGGTCGGGACGTGAACGGATTTGATCCATGCGACCATGCCGATCGGATCCTTGCGATCGATCTCAGCCGGTCCATGCGATCGCCAACCGTTCCAACTTTCCAACGCAATCCAAATCATATAGTTTGGAATCTGCGATTTCATTAGTTTAGGATTTAATTCAGTTTCTTAAGTGTTTTTCTTATCAGTAATGGATTCAAAACACTTCTAAACAGATTAAACAACCTAAACATGAATCTAAAACAAGAAATCCTAAGAACCAATGGCTCTGATACCACTGTAGGAATTGTTTAGATGATCCTGATTCAATTCACAGATTCATATCACCCTAAACATACAGATCTAGGTTCTCTTGTAATAGAAACATAGATGATCTCACCTTTTACCTGTTTGTTGCAGCGGAAGAAGTAGAACAGGTCAGAGATCAGAGAGATGCATCAAGGGATGAATCCTCCAAAGGTTCACACACGCACGCTCGGGAATTGGCTGCTAGACCAGACGACAGGGAGGCGCAGAGAGAGGCTGTGGGTGGCGCAGAAGCTAAGGAAAATTAGAGACCTAGGTCTGATTTTATTCATTAAAATCTCTCCTAGTTCTCATGGGCTTTTGGGCCCAATTCTCAGTTCTGATTAAATCCCATGGATTTAATCAGGCCCTTTAGACTCTCTTGATACAGTAAATGCCTAGCACTTTTACCGTACTTCTGCTAAGCCGTTCCTTCGTATTTTCCCGTTAGCTTAGGCGTGTGACCCATATGGGATCATATAATAAAGGCAATAAGTCCAAGACTTATAGATCATGAGCGGACTCTAGCAAGCCATCATGACCCCCAGCATTATATGACTTATGTCTGATCATTGACATACTCTTACTTTCTAGAGACAGTACCGAGATTACTGGACACAATTCCAACAATCATTTCATATGATATACGTTTGTTAAGTTTACTTCCGTCTTTTATAGCGTCTTAATTCCCGTACTTAGATTCATTCGAGATCATTCTTTTCATACATATATATATATGCATATACGGCCCTATCATGCAACGACTATATGTATGCATCACCCAACGTTACTACCAACCTAACGGCACACAACAAGTTTAATCCGTTTAATCTTACGATCCTAGCATGCGTCTCGAAACCCTAACCGGTTTATCGTTAATCCGTCAATTCAATTCTCAAACGCCATCAATTCATATTCGGGTATGCAATTACTTAATCTACGGTTTCTCGTTTCCCGATCTATATGCAATACTACTCTACGGTGTTTTGAGCCGACTCACATTGCTATTATGACAACGGACGGACGGATTGACGGACTAGCGGAACAACGAGACCCGGCACGAACTCAACGCTAACCCGAACCTTCCCCGAACCTCCGTCTCTTTGACCCGACCTTGACCCGTACTTGACCATACCGTTGACCTTCGTGATTACGACCGAGCCTCCGGACTATTCTCTTATCTCTCTCCTTTGGTTCTCTTTCTCTTTCCTCCGGTTCTCTCTATTCCGGCTCTCTCTCTCTTCTCCACTTTCTCTTTCTTCTTTCTCTTTCTTCTTTCTCTCTCCTCTTTCTCTCTCTCTTCTTCTTCTTCTTCTTCTTCTTCTTCTTCTTCTTCTTCTTCTTCTTCTTCTTCTTCTTCTTCTTCTTCTTCTTCTTCTTCTTCTTCTTCTTCTTCTTCTTCTTCTTCTTCTTCTTCTTCTTCTTCTTCTTCTTCTTCTTCTTCTTCTTCTTCTTCTTCTTTCTCTCCTCTTCCTCTCCTTTATTCTTGTGAGTTTTTGAGTTGTGAAGAAAAGGGAGGGGGAGAGGTCCTTTTTATAGCCAAAGGGAGTTAATCTCCTTCCTCCACTTGTCTCTTCTCTTATCCCAAACAAGGCCACGACTTCCTACAGCTGTTGGCAAAAAAAAAACACTCTTTTTTATCCTCGTTCTTACACCTGGAAGGCCCATGAAGAAGCCTCTTGGGTTTGGGCCACCAACCTTTGGAGATTCATTGAATCTAGCCCACAAAACCCCTTTTATTTTTATCTTGCATAGTTTCTTAGCACAAGCTTGTAAATGGGCTTGCATCAAGTCCATAATAACTTCAGACATCAGCTCAAATCATCCCAAACCAAGCCCAAGCTCCCTTGAATTTATTTTGGAATTTTAGTCATTAATCACCCAGTAATGATCTAAAATTTATAACTTGATCTCGGCATCAAATCTTGCTGCATCCTTTTAACCATGTATTCTTCATCTTATAATGGAGCTGTGGTTAAAAGTTCATAATTTTTTTGGAGTTTAGAAGGTCCTCTCGCTTGCCCGAACATTGTATCGGTTCCTCGTAAAAACTGGTTTTACGTTGAATATTTTTAAAACTCTTTAGCTGCTTCTATAAATCCAACAAGCCTCTTTTTCAGATTCTAGATGCTCTTAGATGATTTTAGAAATTTGAATCACCTCAAACGGACACTCGTAGCTCCTGTTATGAATTTTACAAGTTTTGTCGGTTTTATCGGTTTCCATTCCCGATAACCCGAAAAACTCATCTACGGTCCGTTTCCACCATTCTTGATCTTCTAAATGTTTTCTTTCTTTAAAAAGAATAACATTTGGCCCGTCTTAGCTTTCGGCTCGTATTTTGGTAAAATTACCAAAATGCCCATTAACTTCTCAAAATTACAAAACTGTCCCTTGTTGACTTTTCTGCTGCCCGTTGACCATATCTTGATACAGGGTATTACACGTCGCGTCTGATGTTTCCACCTGCATTACTGCTTCAACAGAATCCATCAGCCTTTCATAGCACATTGCGGGCCAGCTCCAATATAGAGCTCAGTAAAGCTATTTCTAGTGGATCTTCAGCATGTGACTTGTGAAAGTATTCTGCAGCCAAATCACCTAGTGTGTCCACATAGAAGGTCTGTCCGTCGATGGTTGGTCTCTTCACCAGTTTGTCCATATCAAAACTCATCTTCAGATCACCCACATTCAGAATTATTCTACCTCATTGGCAGTCAATCATCGCACCAGCAGTAGCTAAGAAAGGCCTGCCCAAAATCAGTGGATCCTTTGGTTCCTCTCCATACTGCAGAACCACAAAATCAGTAGGTATCACACATTGGCCAATCATTATAGGTACATCCTCCAATAATCCTTCGGGAATTCTGATTGTTCTATCTGCCAAAACCAGTGATATCCTAGTGGGTATAAAATCAGCATTCCGAGCCTCTTAGCAACTGAGAAAGGCATAAGATTCACACTGGAACCAAGATCACATAGGGACCTTTCGAATCTTTCCCTGTAGATAGCACAATCCAACACAAAGCTTCCTGGATCTTTCAACTTCTCAGGAATTCTGCCCTGAATTACTGCGCTACACACCTCGTTGATCATCATTACACTCTCCTCATTAGACCACTTTCCAGCAATTAAATCCTTAAGACATCTCTTCATCACATGAGAAGTCTCCATAGAGTCAATCAAAGGCACTTCGACTTTCACCTTTCTAATGAACTCTTGGCACTTTGCGTATTGCTTATCATTCTTAGCTTTTCTGGGATTCTTGGGATAAGGTACCTTAGGCTTGTAAACACTCTCGGTCGACTGTTTCGGTTTCTCTGGTCTTGAACTCTCTGCAGTCGCCTTGCGTCGATCGTCATTGGTGTTGTATCGATCGTTGCTGGATGACTTTGTTACAACAGGTTCTTCGTTTTCGCTTTGCATCGACCGTTGCTGAGTGGCGTCGATCGATGCATTGCGAATATCACGGATCCCATCTTCCAATTCTTCAATTTCCACGAGTTCTTCGACACTTAACTGCTTTTTCTGGCCTAGCAATAGCTCCTTACCACTTCTTAATGTCACTGCATTGCATTGATACTTGGGATTAGCATTAGTTCGCCCTGGGAGATATCCATCTTCCCTCTGAGCATATCCAGCAGTTCTTGCAACTTTAGCGTCAAGCTCCTTCATATGTGCGCTCAGGTATTCAAACTTCCCGTTCAGATCCTCATAGACAATATCTATCTTCTTATCGAGGTCAGCAACATTCTTAGTCTGACCTTTCAGTAGCTGTTCCATCATTGCCTCCATCTTACTCTCATGAGCAGTAGCTACAGGAGGCGCTTGGTAAGAAGATGATCCATAGGTTCTCTGAGTACCTTGTCCAAAAGGTTTCTGAAAACCACTAGTCTGTCCAAAGCTAGAGGAGTTCTGATTGCCTGTGAAGGCGCTCTTCTGTCCTCCATTGAAGAACTTGTTTCCCTGCTGATTACCAAATCTATTACCTTGGAATCCAGATCCTCCTATGTAATTCACATCTTCTTCCTGAGTGTCCTCCTCAGTCTGAATTACCTCAACATCTTGGGCAAAGTGGACAGCTTTCTTACCAGCTAAGAGATTACAAACTGTGTCCAGCTTAGATCTAATATCAGCAATCTCCAAATTCTCTACATTCCCACCAGATTTCTTCCTCCTCTCATCAGTAGTCTTGCAACTGTTGCTGCTCACTAAGTTATCAATCAACTGCTTAGCTTGAGCAGGAGTCCTAGTGTTAAAGTTAGCATTGCTAGAGTTGTCCAACGCAGTCTGATATGGAAGATCTATACCTCTAAAGAAGATGCCTAAAAGTGTTACCTCAGTGAATCCATGGTGCGGGCAGTCACGTTGGTATTTCTTGAATCTCATCCAGGCAGTCTTAAGAGGCTCGGTAGGACCTTGGGAAAAGGTGAGTATGTCCTGTCTGGACTGATCAGAACGCGCATCATCGTAGAAGTGACGCAGGAACTCACTCTTCAGGGCCTCCCAAGTAGCAAACTGCCCAGGTGGCAGTTGCTTCAGCCATGCAGCAGCGTCTCCAGCGAGACTGTATGGAAAGAGCTTGAGAAACAGATAATCCTGGCACACTCCATCATACTTCATGCCAGTGATTATGTCCTCAAACTGATCAATGTGATCCATAGGCTGCTCCGACGGATGACCATGGAAAGCATTCTGCTTCATCAGCGAGTAGTAGATGGTTTTGATTTCAAAATCATTCCGCTCAAAACCAGGAGGTACAAGAGCTGACCGGTTGGCATGAAACTCATCTGGTCTGTTGTAGTAAGCCAAAGTCCTCTCATGGACTACCATCTGTCTACCTTGGTTCTGACCTTGGCCTTGCGCATGCGGCTGTAGTTCAGGTTCCTCAACTTCGGGGATCACACGTCCCTCAGCATCAATCCTCTGCCCAGCAGCATTGTGAGGATTGTTATCTCGGTCCCTCAGGATACCGTTAGCATCTTGTATCAGGATCAAACGCTCACGTACCATCCTTGCTCTTCTTTCTCTTCTGTTAGTCCTCTCTAGTCGTCCAAGTTCTTCAAGTCCGAGATTAACGAGGTTCAAGTTCTGATTACTTCTAGTTTCACGCGTCTGCATAAACTGTCTGTAATCGTCAAGCAACGAGCGATGATATCAGTGCAACGATCGATTCAATCTCAGAATCGCCTAGTGACGATCGACACAAAGGTGCAACGATCGACGCTATGCGAAATTGGTACCTGCGACAGAAAGAAAACAGAGAAAAAAATCAGTAAACAAAAAAAAAAATCCTAGTAAAAACCCTAAGTTCGAAGCTATCGAAGACTCTAAGAGTCCCCGGCAACGGCGCCAAAAACTTGATATGTGTCTAGTTTTACCCTATACTAACTGCAAGTGCACAGTAAATCAATCTTAGTACTTAGGGATCGAATCCACGAGGACTCTAGGCACGATAGAACTAAGAACTTAAAGAGATTAAAACTAGGAGAAAACAAGAAGCAAATTGTATCTATTATCTAAAAGCAAGCAGGAAAGTAAATCAGTAGCATGTTGGTTGTTTGAAATCAATAAACTAAAAGCGCTAAGTCTAGGGCGTTCTCAGGAAATCAGACAAGCAGATAAATCAATCAGTCAGGATCTAATTAAACTCAGTTCTAGAACTCCCAACACAGATATAAAATTAACCAAATTCCTTTGCGAGAATTCTCTAAGTCTAAGTGCAGTAATCGAAATTCCTTTGCAATTACTAACAGATTAAACCAGCTTTAAATTCGAGTTTGATATGTTCACAATCTAATTAAACCAAATTCCTTTGCGAGTAATTAAATTGCTCAACCTAAATAGTTCAGATTCTAAACCACACTGTCGTGTCGTATTTAGCAACCTAAGATCTAGATTCTAATTGATCAGGTTAGAACTAGCATTAGAAACAATTTAGTTTGAAGAACATCTATTGATGTGAATCCTTAACTGAATTAATTATATCTAGCAAGTCATGAAATCCCTATTAGAAACCCTAAACCTAACTATGGAACTACTCAGACATGGATGATGTAAACATAATCAATGAATAAATATCAATCATAAAAGAGATTTAAATAACAAAGGGGTTCGAAAACTTCTCCAAAACGAATGTAGTACAGGATCAGATCAGCCCCAAAAACTCTAAAAACTCTCTGCTCTAAGTTATGATAGCGTATGTAAAACAGAAGTTAAAATCCTAATTAAATAGCTAAAACACGACTTGGGGCTTCTGTGTAAATATCTGGAACTTATGGGCTTTTCTGCAATATTGGCATTCTTCATTAAACCGCCGAGTCTGGCCCATTCGCGCTGTGCATCGACCGATGCAGGTGTGCAACGATCGACGCAGTCTTCAAATCTGGACAGTGAGCACAAGTCTCGGGTCAAATCTCCAAAATGCTCCAATAAGCTCCATAATCACCACATTAGCTCCAAACATGCGTGTACCTAATAAAACCTGTAAAAGACTCTAAAGAAACATAAATAGACTCTAAAACACACTTATATCATGGTCTAAAACTAGTAAAAACCATGATATATCAGTGTGTAACCATTGCAATAAGCCATGACACATCAAAGGAAATTGTTACCTTATCCATCACATCTAAAGCTTAAGTGGTTCAAAGGAGAAGTTCAGACATCTAAGGGAAATGCTGAGATAGCTACTGCTATTACAAGCATTGGTGGTGATAAGACGGCGAGGAAATCAGAGTTGGAAGCTCTTATCAAGAGCATCTCCAAGTTAACCAAATCTGGTAAGAGCCTTCTGGCCTCTAAGAGTCATAAACCTATTATTATTTACTCTGGTGCTTCACACCACATGATAAGTGATTCAGAACTACTCTCCAATGTTAGAAATCATGTTGGGAAAGTTACTATAGCCAATGGACATGATGTATCTATTAGAGGAATTGGGATATTAGAATTGTTTAAGAGGAACACTGATGCACTCTTTATGCCTGAGTTTGCCTCCAACCTGTTGTCAGTTAAGAAGGCTACCAAGGATCTTGATTGTTTATCTGTTTTTAGTCCTGATGATATGTGGTTTCAGGATACTAATTCAAGGGAGACTATTGGAGAAGGTTGCATTCAAGATGGTCTCTAATTTTTGAATGTTTTAGACGAGCAACCAATTGGTATTGCGGATACATATTCTGCTTTGAGCTCAAGCTGTACGAGCTCTGTTTGGCATGCACGCCTTGGTAACCCTCACTCCAAGGCTCTTAAGCTCATTTTTCCAAATTTGACAGAAGATCTTCATCATGAGTGTGAAGCATGCATTCTAGGGAAGCATTGTAGAACAACTTTCCAAGAATCTTTTATTGTTTATGATGAATGTTTTGATCTTATTCACTCAGATTTCTGGACTGATCCTTTTATTTCGAGATATGAATATAAGTTATTTGTTTCTTTTATTGATGAGAAGTCCCAATATACATGGGTAACTCTTCTCCCATCCAAGAGTCATGTGTTAGAAGCATTTGTCAAGTTTTACAACTATGTCTCTACTTAATTTAGAACAAAGATCAAAATATTGAGAAGTGACAATGGAGGAGAATACATGAGCAGTCAGTTTAAGGAGTTTGTGGGAATGCAAGGAATCATTCATCAAGCTTCCTGCATATACACTCCTCAGCAGAATGGAGTAGCTGAGCGCAAGAATATACACTTAATGGAGGTGGCTAGTGATACGATCAGAGTTTTAATCCCTAGATCTACACTGCAAGTGCACAAACGTGACAGTAGTATATAGGGTATCGAAATCCACAGAGACTCTAGACCTTACGATAGATTGTAGAATTGTCAAGTTAAGCTAGGTGAGATTAATAGAAACTAAATAGCAAGCAGAAAAGTAAATCAGTAGCAGAAGTGGTTTGTAAGCAATCAACTAAAAGCGCTACGTCTAGGGAGTTCTCAGGAAATCAGACAAGCAGATTAACTATCAGTGAGGATCAAATTAAGTCCGGTTCTAGAACTCAAACACAGATATATAATTAACCAACTTTCGTTGCGAGAATTCTCTAAGTCTAATAGCAGAAATCCAAATTTCTTTGCAATTCCTAACAGATTAAACTAGCCTTAAGTGCAGGTTCGATATGTTCACAATTCAATTAAACCAAATTTCTTTGCGGATAATTAAATTGCTCAACCGAAATAGTTCAGATTCTAAACCACACTTTCGTGTCAATTTAATAACCTAAAGTCTAGATTCTAAGTTATCAGGTTAGAAACTAGTATTAAGCACAATTCAGGTTGAAGAACAATTAAGTTATGAATCCTAAACTGATAAATTAATCTAACAAGTCATGAAAACCTTTAGGAGAATCCCTAAACCTAACTATGAATCTACTCAGACATGATCAATGAAGCACAAATCAATGAATGAATAAATTGCATAAATAGAGAGTAAGAAATAAAAGGGGTTCGAAATCTTCTCCAAAAGCAGGAAGCAATACAGGTTCAGATCAGCCCCAAAAGCTCTAAAATCTCTATGCTCAAAAGTATGAAAGCGTATGTAAAACTTTTTCTAAACAAGTGGCTAAAAACCCTAATATAATGGTCTAATCACGGCTGGGGCTTCTTTGTAATTATGAGAAACTTCTGGGCCAAAGTGCAATTTCAAAACTCTTCATTAAACCGCTGAGAATTGTTTGACTCGCATATGTGTCGATCGATGCACAAGATGTGTCGATCGATGCACTCCTCTGTTTTGGACAGTGAACTCTATCTCTCGGGTTAAATCTCCAAAATGCTCCAGAATGCGCCATAATCTCCAAATCCGCTTGATATACCATGTATTTTAGGGATTTTAACCATGGTATATGTCTTATTTATCGAGTCTTTTATTATGTTTTGGAGTCTTTTTAGTATGTTTATAGGTCTAGACACGTTTGGAGCGGAATTGGACATTATGGTGCATTCTGGAGTATTTTGGAGTATTGACCCGAGAGATGGACTTCACTGTCGAATTCTCAGACCTGTGTCGATCGACACAGAAGGTGCATCGATAGACACAAGGTCGACGCAGACAAATTCTCGGCGTTTAATGAGAAGAATATGGAAATTGCACAAAAGCCCAGAAGTTCCTTATAATTACAAAGAAGCCCCAACCGACTTTAGACCATTATATTAGGGTTTTTAAGCCATTGTTTAGGCTACGCTTTACTTACGCTTTATTCTATTTTCAGAGAGAGTTAGGGGCTGATCCTGCTCTCGAAAGAGAGAGGATTTCGAACCCCAGTTCTTTATTTGATTTTATAATATTTGGTTTTCTATTCATGATGTCTTCTGTTTCGATGAACATGTCAGAGTAGTTTACATGTTAGGTTTAGGGATTCTCATTAGGTATTTCATGGAATTATAAGTTGATTAATCTGTAAGGATTCATATTTGTTAGTTCTTTATCTAGGTTGTTCTTAATGCTTGATCTGAATTGGCCACTTAGATTATTGATATTAGGTTGATTGATACAACGACAGTTGGTTATTTAGCTAGAAAGAACCTAGATGAGCAATTTGATCTACTCGCAAAGAAATTTGGTTTAGGGGAATTGTGAACGAACGAACTCGTGATTAATGCTTGTTTAGAACTCTAGAATTCACAACGAAAGTTGGTTTGCTAGGTTGTTAGACACATATAGGATTCACAACGAAAGTTGGTTTCTTATACTTCTGTGATTCCAGTTCTAGAACAGATTTGTGATATTAGATCCCGATTTATTGATTAGCTTGTGTTCATGATTTCCTGAGAACTCCCTAGACTTAACGCTTTGCCTCCTTGCTTACAAACTCGCTATTGATTTACTTTTTCGCATTGCTTTTAGTTTCTATTCACATTGCTTTCTCCTAGTTTAAATCTTGACAGTTCTTGATCTATCGAGACCAGAGTCTCTGTGGATTTCGATACCCTATATACTACGATTGCATATATGTGCACTTGCAGTTAAAATAGGATTAAAACCTGAACCTATCAAGTTTTTGGCGCCGTTGCCGGGGACTCTTTTGAGTCTTCGATAGATTTGAACTTAGGGTTTAGACTAGGTTTTTTGTTTTTATTTTGTGTTACTAATTTTTTTTCTTTTTATGTTCTTGCGTTTCAGGAACGCCTGTAATCGCACTTCATCGATCGACACGGTCCTGTGTGTCGATCGTCACATCTTCGCATTTGCATCGATCGACACTACTTTGCATCGATCGACACAGCGCGTAAGATGATGGGAATGATGGAACGGATGTTGGAAAATCAGCAGAATAACTCATTCTGCAGAGACTATGGTTCCTATGCATTCACCAGAGATTATGCATCTCCATCATATCAGCCTTTTCCTCCTCAAAATAGGCAGTCTGATAAGCTGATGAGTATGATGGAGCAGTTATTGGAGAAGCAGGAAGAAGATTTGAACTACATCAGTGGCTCTGGATTCCAAAGAAACAGGTTTGGTAATCAGCAAGGTAATTCTTATCAGAGAACCTATGGATCATCTTCTGATCAGACACCTCCTGCTGCTAATGCTTATGAGAGCAAGATGGAAGCCATGATGGAGCAGTTGCTAGAAGATCAGACTAAGACAGCTGTAGACTTCGACAGGAAGCTGGATGTTATGCATGAAAATCTGAATGGAAAGTTTGAATCTTTGAGAACACATGTGAAGAAGCTAGATGTCCGAGTTCAACAAACAGCTGGAGCAATACAAAGGCATAATGAAGCTGGGAAAGCTGAACATAAGCTGTACATCAATGATGTGACCATAAGCGATGAGATTGACTTGCTGGGAGAACAAGAGAGCATAATCTCGGATTTTCTGGATGAATATTGTCTGTCTGAGACATGCGTCGATCGACACACTCTCTATGTCGATCGATGCATCCCCGATACGTCTGATGGATTTGAACATAATCACCTTGTGTCGATCGACACATCTGGTGCATCGATCGACACAGATCTCAGACAGGACCAGAAGCCTGCAACAATCCTGGAACGAGTCTATAAGCCTTTTATGCCATATCCTAAGGTTCCTAAACCGTCTAAACAGGAGCTAGAAGTGGCTAACTGCATGAAAGTGATAGATAAGGAGCTGAATGAAACTCCACCAGCTGAAGCTTCGCGAGTTCATCCTTGTGTGTTGAGAGATGCAAAGAAGATGATATCCGCTGATGGTCATTTGAAAGAAGAAGTTCAGATTGGTGGAACTACAATATCTGATAGTAGAGAGAAGAAGATGGCGGTTCTTCTTGAACCTGCTCTAACATCTTCAGAGCCTGCAACTGCTCATAAGCAGAAAGCTCCAAACATCAGATGTCCACCAAAGGTAAGTTATAAACCACCTAAGCTTAAACCTCCTGACCGCATTACTTTGAATGCAGGAAAACGCAGCATCCCACCCAAGCTTCGCTCCCGCCCTGATTCTACTCCTTCGTTCCTTGGGAAATCTCATGATCTGAAAGCATATACACCACATTGGATGAAGAGATATTCACAGAGACATTCAAAGTCTCTGTTGAAACCGCCATGAGTCAAATCTCTGTCCCATAGTCAAGCTAATGACTAAAAACAAGCGCTGAGTGGGAGGCAACCCACTATAGAGTCAGTTTTCGTTTTTGTTTTTCATTTTTCAGTCTTTGTTATTTTAATTTTTTGTTTTAGTATTTTCAGCCGAGAGAACAGACAAAATCGCCTAGCATCGATCGACACATCATCTGTGTCGATCGACACAGTACGATTGCACAAATGAATCGAGCAAATGCGCCTTGCGTCGATCGTTGCGGTCCTGAGCATCGATCGACACAGTGCGACGAGAGGTACGTAACTTTGGATTTTTCAGACTCTTTTCAATTTGATTATCTGTTTTCCCCGAGCTCATGCTTTGATTACACTGGGGACAGTGTAGTTTAAGTGTGGGGGAGGTAGCTACTGACGCACGCTTTTGTTTTCTTAGAGTCAGTCCTATGTTTTTCAAAATTGTTTTATTGAGTCAAAATTTGTATGAAACTATGATTTTTCGAGGAACTAAGTGACCATTGGACAGACTTGCAGGACCTCTATGACTATTAGAAAACCCCAAACAGATCAACCTACCAAGGACACCCATATCTAACCAGGTATTCAGAGGATCCATTACTAGTCTCACTTTAATCTTGACTTTAATTTCTCACCTAGGGGCTTGGTAATATTTGGATCGGATTCCTTTGATGTGTTTGGCACAGCCTGTGATCCTTTTCTTAAGTATTGGTTTTGATTTTCCCCTAATTTGAAAGTAAAAAAAAAAGTAATAAACTGAGGATGAGTTAGTAACTCCGAAGTGGTCACGGGAGTAGTAGCAAACACTATTACCTCCTGTGCGATCCATGGAATGTGTCCAAAGTACACCCCTTAACGGGAAGAGCACTGATAAAAAAAAATGATACCCAATGGAGAAAAATCAGAATGCTAAGGGAGAAAGGGAAAAGAAAGAAACCAGAAACCGACAGTTTGGTGGTCAGATACTGAATAGGTTGAGTCCATGTGTCCTTTGATTCGATACTCCCTCTGTGAGACTGTACCTAATTGTATACAGAGGCTGGTATGGTGAATTTGAATGTCCTAACTTGATTGTGGAGTTTACTTGGGACAGTTGCTAAGTGTGGGGAAGTATATTGTGGTCTTGAGTTCTGTAGGAAAGTTTTCAGTGGTTTACTAAGTAAATGTGAATGCGAAAGTTCCTAGGACGAAATGAGTTTCTGTGTTTTCAAACATCTTTTCTTATGCTTTGGTTCTTTACTTGCTTGAGGGCAAGCAAGAACTAAGTGTGGGGGAGTTGATATACCATGGATTTTAGGGATTTTAACCATGGTATATGTCTTATTTATCGAGTCTTTTATTATGTTTTGGAGTCTTTTTAGTATGTTTACAGGTCTAGACACGTTTGGAGCGGAATTGGACATTATGGTGCATTCTGGAGTATTTTGGAGTATTGACCCGAGAGATGGACTTCTGATATATCATGGTTTTTACTAGTTTTAGACCATGATATAAGTGTGTTTTAATGTCTTTTTATGTTCTTTTAGAGTCTTTTACAGGTATAATCAGGTTTGGAGCATATTTGGTGATTATGGCACTTTTTGGAGATTTTTGGAGTGTTTGGCCGAGAGATAGAGTTCACTGTCCGAAACAGAGAAATGCGTCGATCGTTGCACTCTAGCATCGATCGTTGCACCAGCGAGATGGGCCGAAACTCGGCGGTTTATGAAGAGTCAAGATATTGCACTCTGATCCAGAAGTTCTTGATATTTACAAAGAAGCCCCTGGCAGAGATTAGACCTATATAATTAAGTTTTTGGTGTTTTATTTACTGGCGCTTTCATAATTAAGAGCAGAGGATTTTTAGAGCTTTTGGGACTGATCTGAACCTTTACTTCATCTGTATTTGGAGAAGATTTCGAACCCCTTTTAATTCTTTATCTTCTATGCAATTTATTCATCATATGATTATGTTTTCATTATCTATGTCTGAGTAGATTCCTTGTTAGGTTTAGGGTTTCTCACATAGGATTTCATGACTTGCTAGACTTGTTTAATTCAGTTAAGGATTCATAACTATATCTGTTCTTCAATCTAATTGTGCTTAAAGCTAGTTCTAACCTGATCAATTATAATCTAGATCTTAGATTGCTAAATACGTTACAGAAGTGGGGTTTAGGAATCTGAACTAATTAGGTTGAGCAATTAAACTTCTCGCAAACGAAAGTTTGGTTTAGGATAATTGTGAACATATCAAACTTGGGATTAATGCTAGTTTAATCTGTTAGTTCTCGCAAACGAAAGTTTGGTTTGCTGCACTTAGACTTAGAGAATTATCGCAAAGGAATTTGGTTAATTCTATATATGTGTTTTGAGTTCTAGAACTGTGCTTAATTAGATCCTTGCTGAATGAACTGTCTGCTTGTCTGATTTCCTGAGAACGCCCTAGACTTAGCGCTCTTAATAACTTGTTTTCACAACCAACAATCTCTGCTTTCTGTTTACTTTCTCGCATTGCTTTTAATTCAATCTCATTGCTTTCTTTCTAGTTTAATTTCCTGTTCTTGAGCTATTGAATACCGGAGTCCCTGTGGATTCGATACCTATATACTACGACTACTGAACTGTGCACTTGCAGTTAGATATAGGATTAAAACCTGACACCTATCAAGTTTTTGGCGCCATTTCCGGGGACTCTTTGAGTCTTCGATAGCTTAGAACCTAGGGTTTTACTAGGATTTTTTGTTTTCTTTTCGTTTTTGTTTTTGTTTTTTTTAGCTACTGATTTTGTCTGTTTTTCTCTCTGTCACAGGTACCGATTTCGCACTGCGTCGATCGTTGCACCCTAAGCATCGATCGTCACTAGGCGATTCAGAGATTGAAGCGATCGTTGCACTGATAGCATCGATCGTTGCCGGACGATTACAGACAGTTTATGCAGACGCAGAAAACTAGAAGTAATCCGAACTTGGACTTAGTTAATCTCGATCTTGAAGAACTTGGACGTCTAGAGAGAACCAACAGAAGAGAAAGAAGAGAAAGGATGGTACGAGAGCGTTTGATTCTGGTACGTGATGCTGAAGGTACCCTGAGGGACCGAGATAACAACCCATACAATGCTGCTTGGCAAAGGGTTGATGCTGAAGGGAATGTCATCCCTGATCCTCCTGAGCAACAGCAACAGGAGCAGAACCAGGGTCAAGGACAGGCCCAAGGTAGAGAGATGGTTGTACGTGAGAGGACTTTAGCTGACTACAACAGACCGGATGAGTTTCATAGAAACCGGTCAGCTTTAGTGCTTCCTGCTTTTGAGAGGAATGATTTTGAGATCAAAACCATCTACTACTCGCTGATGAGACAGAATGCATTTCATGGTTACCCAACGGAGCAGCCTATGGATCACATTGATTCGTTTGAGGACGTAGTCACTGGCATGAAGTATGATGGAGTCTGCCCGGACTATCTGTTCCTTAAGCTCTTTCCGCACAGTCTTGCTGGAGACGCTAGTGCATGGCTAAAGCAGCTGGCACCTACTCAGTACACTACTTGGGCAGCTTTAAAGAGTGAGTTCCTGCGTCACTTCTATGATGATGCGTGCTCAGACCAGTCCAGACAGGACATACTCACATTTTCTCAAGGAGCTGTTTAGCCTTTAAAGACTGCCTGGATGAGATTTAAGCAGTATCAGCGTGACTGCCCACACCATGAATTCACTGAGGTTCAGTTGATTGGCATTTTCTTCAGAGGCATAGATCTTCCATATCAGTCTGCACTGGAAAATTCCAGTAATGCTAACTTCAACACCCGGACTCCTACACAGGCTAAGCAGTTGATTGAGAATCTAATAGGCAGCAACAGCTGCAAGACTATGGATGAGAGGAGGAAGAAATCTGGTGGAAGTGTAGAGAATTCTGACATAGCTGATATTAGATCTAGGCTGGACACAGTTTGCAATCTCCTAGCAGGTAAGAAAGCTGTCCACTTTGCCCAAGACGTAGAGGTAATTCAAACTGAGGAGGACACTCAAGAGGAAGGTGTGAGTTACATAGGAGGTTCTGGATTCCAAGGTAATAGATTTGGTAATCAACAAGGAAACAGATTCTTCAATGGAGGACAGAAAAGTGCTTTCAACAGCAACTCATCTAATTCTGGACAGACTAGTGGTTTTCAGAAGACCTTTGGACAAGGTACTCAGAGAACCTATGGATCTTCATCTTATCAGACTCCTTATGCACCCACAGCTCATGAGAGTAAAATGGAAGCTATGATGGAACAACTAATGGAGAGTCAGGCCAAGATTTCTGTGGAATGCAACAAGAAGTTAGATGCTGTCTATGAAGACCTCAATGGGAAGTTTGAATCCCTGAACACTCACATGAAGCAGTTGGATACTCAGGTAAACCAGATTTCCAGCTCAATAAAGGGAAAAGGGCTAGCAGACACTCATATTAAGGCCTGGTCTGTGTACGTTAATGATGGATCTCACCTAGGTGAAAAATTTGAGCTAAGTACAGCTGAATTGGTGAAGGAAGAAGAAATCCCGGATTTTGGTGAAAAACTCTCGGGTGGAAATTGCAGCATTGCAACGATTGACACACACTTAGTGTCGATCGATGCACGTCGTGAACAGACAGATTCGCTGAGTGATGATGGTATTGATGCAGACTTAGAGCTTGATGGCTTATTCTCTGGAGTCTCTGAGATCTCTCAACAGGAGATTTATGCGCAGATTGTTAGACAACACTCCCCAGTGTCTGAAGTGATTAAGCGAGAAATTGAAGAGCTTAAGAAGCTAGAGGAGATTGGTGAAGAATTGGAAGAAATTCCAACTTCTGATGATCCACCTTATCATCCATGTGTGCAGAGGTATTTGAACAAGATGATGCCTCTAGATGAAGAGCTGAGAGACTGGGTGGTTATAGTTCCTCAGCATATTAGTGATGTTCTGTTAACCAAAATCCCGAAGAAGCTGCCTGATCCTGGAGTCTTTGTGCTTGATTGTTCTATCTTTGAGGATAGTTTCAGGCGGTCTCTGTGTGACTTAGGAGCTGCTGGAAGTTTGATGCCATACTCTGTGGCAGAGAAGCTGGGTATGCTAGATTTTACTCCTACTAGGACCTCTCTTGTCCTAGCTGATCAGTCCATACGAGTTCCTGAAGGACTCCTGATGGACATCCCGGTGAGAGTCGGAAACTACTTAGTTCCAACAGACTTCTTAGTGCTGAGATATGACTGTGATCCAGATGAAGCGTTGCTACTTGGAAGACCATTTTTGGCTACAGCAGGAGCGGTGATAGATGTTAGGAACAGCCTGATAGACCTCCATCTGGGAGATGAGCCGCTGCGTTATGAGATGGATAAGCTGCGAAGACCACTGATAGATGGGCAGACATTCACCATAAGGGATGCAGATGATGAGCGGCCTGATGACACTGTGATCATAGATCCTGGAGCACATTTTACTCCATCTTTTCTTGGACATGTGCATTCTGCAACAGCCTACTCGCCACCTTGGATGAGGAGACTTGGACAGAGACAGAAAAAGTCTCTGTCAGGATCTCCTGGTGCCTGAAAAATCTTGTCCGTCCGGTCAAGCTATTGACCTTAAACAAGCGCTGGGTGGGAGACAACCCACCATTAGGTACTGGTGTTTTTCTACTTAATTTTTGGTGTTTTTGTTAGGATTTTACGTTTGTTTTTGGTTTCAGGTGAGTTTATGGTTGCAGGTCTCGGACAGATTCGCAGTGCGTCGATCGACGCACTTCTATGTCGATCGTCACAACACGATCAGAATCGCATTGCAGCGATCGTTGCAGTTCTGAGCAACGATCGACCATACACGAAAATCGCCAAGTAACGGTCGATGCACTTAGTGCAACGATCGATGCTTGAGCGACAGAGGTAAACCCGACAGAACTCAACAGAACTTTAACAATTTTTATTTTTCTTTTTACCGATCCTTCGCTTGACACTACTGGGGACAGTGTGTCTTAAGTGTGGGGGAGGTGCTACTGACGTTTATCTTTCTGTTTTCTTAAGAGTCAGTCCATTTTTAAAAAAAAATTGTTTTATTGAGTCAAAATTGTTTAAGTAAGAAACTATGATTTTCTGAGAAGATTTACAAGACTTGCAGGAACTTAAGTAACCATTGGGATGAAGTTGCAGGATCTATCTCTGACTATTAGAAAACCCAGACACAGATCAACCTACTGGGAACACCCACATCACTTCAGGTATCAGAGGATCCTTTTACTGACTTCAATTTAATACTGACTTAGATTTCTCACCTAAGGGCTTGGTATACTTTGTGTCGGATTCCCTGTTAGTTCTGACACAGCCTGTCAACCTATCCTATTTAGTTCCCTTCTCCCCTTCTATAAAGTAAAAAAAAAAAAAGATAATAAACTGAGGTTGAGTTAGTAACTCCGAAGTGGTCACAGGAGTGGTAGAGACCCCTATTATCTCCTGTGCTATCCATGGAATGTGTCCAAAATACACCCCATAACGGGAAGAACACTGATAAAAAAAATAAAATGATACCCAATGTGGGAAAAATCAGTTGTTAAAGAAGGGAAAAGAGAAGAAAGGGACTAGAGAAAGATAGTATGATGGTATAGAGGTTATGAGGTAAGAATCCATGTGCCCTTTGATCGATACTCCTTAGGTGAGACCGCACTTAAATACTTGCAGAAGTCAGTAGGGAGAATTTGAATGCTTGAATGTGATTGTGGAGTTTACTTAGGACAGTTGCTAAGTGTGGGGGAAGTACATGTTGGTCTTCATATCCTGTGATTGATTCTTTCAGTGGTTTACTAAGGGGAATCTGAGTATTGTAGCTTCTAAGATGAAATGAGTTTCTGAAGAGTTTTCAAACCGCTTCACCAAGCTTTAGTTCTCTGTTTTGCTTGAGGGCAAGCAAAGGCTAAGTGTGGGGGAGTTGATATATCATGGTTTTTACTAGTTTTAGACCATGATATAAGTGTGTTTTAGTGTCTTTTTATGTTCTTTTAGTGTCTTTTACAGGTATAATCAGGTTTGGAGCATATTTGGTGATTATGGCACTTTTTGGAGATTTTTGGAGTGTTTGGCCGAGAGATAGATTTCACTGTCCGAAACAGAGAAATGCGTCGATCGTTGCACTTTAGCATCGATCGTTGCACCAGCGAGATGGGCCGAAACTCGGCGGTTTATGAAGAGTCAAGATATTGCACTCTGATCCAGAAGTTCCTGATATTTACAAAGAAGCCCCTGGCCGAGATTAGACCTATATAATTAAGTTTTTGGTGTTTTATTTACTGACGCTTTCATAATTAAGAGCAGAGAATTTTTAGAGCTTTTGGGGCTGATCTGAACCTTTACTTCATCTGTATTTGGAGAAGATTTCGAACCCCTTTTAATTCTTTATCTTCTATGCAATTTATTCATCATATGATTATGTTTTCATTATCTATGTCTGAGTAGATTCCTTGTTAGGTTTAGGGTTTCTCACATAGGATTTCATGACTTGCTAGACTTGTTTAATTCAGTTAAGGATTCATAACTATATCTGTTCTTCAATCTAATTGTGCTTAAAGCTAGTTCTAACCTGATCAATTAGTATCTAGATCTTAGATTGCTAAATACGTCACGGAAGTGGGGTTTAGGAATCTGAACTAATTAGGTTGAGCAATTAAACTTCTCGCAAACGAAAGTTTGGTTTAGGATAATTGTGAACGTATCAAACTTGGGATTAATGCTAGTTTAATCTGTTAGTTCTTGCAAACGAAAGTTTGGTTTGCTGCACTTAGACTTAGAGAATTATCGCAAAGGAATTTGGTTAATTCTATATCTGTGTTTTGAGTTCTAGAACTGTGCTTAATTAGATCCTTGCTAAATGAACTGTCTGCTTGTCTGATTTCCTGAGAACGCCCTAGACTTAGCGCTCTTAATAACTTGTTTTCACAACCAACAATCTCTGCTTTCTGTTTACTTTCTCGCATTGCTTTTAATTCAATCTCATTGCTTTCTTTCTAGTTTAATTTCCTGTTCTTGAGCTATTGAATACCGGAGTCCCTGTGGAAATTGCACAAAAGCCCAGAAGTTCCTTATAATTACAAAGAAGCCCCACCCGAATTTAGACCATTATATTAGGGTTTTGAAGCCATTGTTTAGGCTACACTTTACTTACGCTTTATTCCATTTTCAGAGAGAGTTAGGGGCTGATCCTGCTCTCGAAAGAGAGAGGATTTCGAACCCCAGTTCTTTATTTGATTTTATAATATTTGGTTTTCTATTCATGATGTCTTCTGTTTCGATGAACATGTCAGAGTAGTTTACATGTTAAGTTTAGGGATTCTCATTAGGGATTTCATGGAATTATAAGTTGATTAATCTGTAAGGATTCATATTTGTTAGTTCTTTATCTAGGTTGTTCTTAATGCTTGATCTGAATTGGCCACTTAGATTATTGATATTAGGTTGATTGATACAACGACAATTGGTTATTTAGCTAGAAAGAACCTAGATGAGCAATTTGATCTACTCGCAAAGAAATTTGGTTTAGGGGAATTGTGAACGAACGAACTCGTGATTAATGCTTGTTTAGAACTCTAGAATTCACAACGAAAGTTGGTTTGCTAGGTTGTTAGACATAGATAGGATTCACAACGAAAGTTGGTTTCTTATACTTCTGTGATTCCAGTTCTAGAACAGATTTGTGATATTAGATCCCGATTTATTGATTAGCTTGTGTTCCTGATTTCCTGAGAACTCCCTAGACTTAACGCTTTGCCTCCTTGCTTACAAACTCGCTATTGATTTACTTTCTCGCATTGCTTTTAGTTTATATTCACATTGCTTTCTCCTAGTTTAAATCTTGACAGTTCTTGATCTATCGAGACCAGAGTCTCTGTGGATTTCGATAACCTATATACTACGATTGCATATATGTGCACTTGCAGTTAAAATAGGATTACAACCTGACCCTATCAAGTTTTTAGCGCCGTTTCCGGGGACTCTTTTGAGTCTTCGATAGATTTGAACTTAGGGTTTAGACTAGGTTTTTCGTTTTTATTTTGTGTTACTAATTTTTTTTCTTTTTATGTTCTTGCGTTTCAGGAACGCCTGTAATCGCACTTCGTCGATCGACACGGTCCTGTGTGTCGATCGTCACATCTTCGCATTTGCATCGATCGACACTACTTTGCATCGATCGACACAGGGCGTAAGATGATGGGAATGATGGAACGGAAGTTGGAAAATCAGCAGAATAACTCATTCTGCAGAGACTATGGTTCCTATGCATTCACCAGAGATTATGCATCTCCATCATATCAGCCTTTTCCTCCTCAAAATAGGCAGTCTGATAAGCTGATGAGTATGATGGAGCAGTTATTGGAGAAGCAGGAAGAAGATTTGAACTACATCAGTGGCTCTGGATTCCAAAGAAACAGGTTTGGTAATCAGCAAGGTAATTCTTATCAGAGAACCTATGGATCATCTTCTGATCAGACACCTCCTGCTGCTAATGCTTATGAGAGCAAGATGGAAGCCATGATGGAGCAGTTGCTAGAGGATCAGACTAAGACAGCTGTAGACTTCAACAGGAAGCTGGATGTTATGCATGAAAATCTGAATGGAAAGTTTGAATCTTTGAGAACACATGTGAAGAAGCTAGATGTCCGAGTTCAACAAACATCTGGAGCAATACAAAGGCATAATGAAGCTTGGAAAGCTGAACATAAGCTGTACATCAATGCTGTGACCATAAGAGATGAGATTGACTTGCTGGGAGAACAAGAGAGCAGAATCTCGGATTTTCTGGATGAATATTGTCTGTCTGAGACATGCGTCGATCGACACACTCTCGATGTCGATCGATGCATCCCCGATACGTCTGATGGATTTGAACATAATCACCTTGTGTCTATCGACACATCTGGTGCATCGATCGACACAGATCGCAGACAGGACCAGAAGCCTGCAACAATCCTGGAACGAGTCTATAAGCCATTTGTGCCATATCCTAAGGTTCCTAAACCGTCTAAACAGGAGCTGAATGAAACTCCACCAACTGAAGCTTCGCGAGTTCATCCTTGTGTGTTGAGAGATGCAAAGAATATGATATCCGCTGATGGTCATTTGAAAGAAGAAGTTCAGATTGGTGGAACTACAATATCTGATAGTAGAGAGAAGAAGATGGCGGTTCTTCTTGAACCTGCTCTAACTTCTTCAGAGCCTGCAACTGCTCATAAGCAGAAAGCTCCAAACATCAGATGTCCACCAAAGGTAAGGTATAACCCACCTAAGCTTAAACCTCCTGACCGCATTACTTTGAATGCAGGAAAACGCAGCATCCCACCCAAGCTTCGCTCCCGCCCTGATTCTACTCCTTCGTTCCTTGGGAAATCTCATGATCT
Organism: Orychophragmus violaceus; assembly: GCA_030180135.1. Taxonomy (NCBI): domain Eukaryota; kingdom Viridiplantae; phylum Streptophyta; class Magnoliopsida; order Brassicales; family Brassicaceae; genus Orychophragmus; species Orychophragmus violaceus. Next base: position 55,436,916 of record CM058235.1, on the reverse strand, counting down.
GAAAGCATATACACCACATTGGTGAAGGATTGTTTAGATGAATCCTGATTCAATTCTCTGATTCAGATTATCCTAAACATGCGGATCTAGGTTCTCTTGAATAGAAACAATGATAGATCTCACCTTATACCTGTTTTGCAGCGGAAAGGGATGGTATGGTCAGAGATCAGAGAGCCACCGAGTGATAACTCCTCCAGAGGTTCACACACGCACGCAAAGGAAGCTGGCTGCTAGACCACGAGGAGGGAGGCGACAGATAGAGAGAGAGGCGGCTGGTTAGGGTTAAAGAAGAAAAACAGACTCGAGTTTTATTTATAAAACTCGTCCAGTTTTCTCTGCACTGTGTCGATCGACACACCTTATGTATCGATCGACACACCGTGGCCAAACCCTTTATTCTCTCTAAGTACAGTAAATGCCTAGCACTTTTACCGTACTTCTGCTAAGCCGTTCCTATATCTTTCCTGTTAGCTTAGGCGTGTGACCCATATGGGATCATATAATAAAGGCAATAAGTCCAAGACTTATAGATCATGAGCGGACTCTAGCAAGCCATCATGACCCCCAGTATTATATGACTTATGTCTGATCATTGACATACTCTTACTTTCTAGAGACAGTACCGAGATTACTGGACACAATTCCAACAATCTCCCACTTGTACTGGAATCTCTGTATTCATAATCCTTTTGTCACAATATCTCAATTAGTCATAAGGCAAGATTGGTGTCATCCTTATAAAGCCTAATCTTGTTCATCGGACTCTGATTCGATACTGACAATCCAAACGACTCGGGACAGTCCGTTTGAGCATGGCCATGCATTTTCCAGTATTCAAATCTCCGATTGGCCTAGAGATATTCACTCCATTTATATTGGAGGGACAAATCCCGTCTTGTTCCATCACTGTAAACTACTCATTTCACAATGTACCCAAACAAGGTCCTTATAACTATCGCAGAACGATAGCGTTAGACAATGATCAAAGTACATCAGTCCATGTGCAGTCACATGCATGCGAACTCAGGTCTAAGGACTATACTCTATAGTCGTAGTAAGAATCTCTTATGACACAGATATAAATATCCTGAAGAGTTCTTATAAGCGGGTCTTGTCCGGTCGTATGTTCCCCAACATACACCTATGTACTGACTTTGATGCCGCGCATCTATGACACACTGAGACTTTGTCATAAGTCACGTACCAATCCAGTCTCACACGGTTGTTGGTGTTCCAATTTCAACAACCTTCGACTAGGGACAGGGTGATATAAAACATCTATCAAATATAGGGTCTCATGATCAAGCTAAATGACTTCGATGACTCAAGATCAAGTCATTTACTTCGATGACCTATAAAATGATTCATATCATTTTGGAACGATTATTTCATCACAGTTAAAATAATCTTGAAATAATAATTTCATTAAACATCTTAAATGTTGTTTCAAGAACATATCCAATAACTAAATAAAGCCTTTTAATAACTCCTACTGAAATTAAGACTACATCTTAATTTCACTTATCCTACAGCAACAGTCCGCGACTCGTGCTTAGGCCTAAGGAGTGGCTTCGTTAATAGATTAGCAACGTTCTCATTCGTTGAAACTTGCTGATCTACTTAACATCTCTGTCATTTATCTTACGGAATAGGTTATACCTATCCTCAAGGTGTTTGGACCTCTGATGTGCAGCTAGTCTCATCTATGCTGGGAATCACATCAAGTTCAGTGACGAACTCTTCTTTCCAAACAACCTCTTTCGCCACTTCCCAAGCTGCGAAATGTTCAGCTTAAGTCATTGAGTCAGCAACAGTGCCTTGCACCGCCAGATAGACACAAGATATAACCGGACTGTGATCGGAAATCATCTTTGTCTATTGGAACCTTGCCTTTCAGACTCTACCGACTCGTAGCACCTCACTTTCTCCGTAACTCTAGAATTTATCCTTAGTATTCCTCAAATACTTTAGGATATTCTTTACGGCAATCCAGTGATTCTTTGCTGGATTTGACTGGTCTTTACTTGTCTTGCTTAACATTAAAGCAACATCAAACAAGTACGTTTCATGGCATACATGATAGATCCAATTGCCGACGCATATGGAATCTCATCCATGCATTTAAGCTCAGCAGTTATCGTAGGATACTGTATCTTGCTTAACTTAATGCCATGTGACATTGGCATAAAACCCTTCTTGGATTGCTCAAAACGTGTAGGACTTTGTCAATTTTAAGAATCCTGACTTTGTCCTACCAGCTCTTTTGGATCTCTATCTTTAGATTCAAAATCCAAGAACTACGTGGCTTTACCCATGTCAATCATTAAACCAACTCCCAAGCTAGTCCTTTTCCGACTACAGCGTTGGGACGTTATATCCGAGAATCAGTATGTCATCGACATACACTATGAGAAATGCAATATCGCTCCCACTTATCTATTAGTAAACACACAGTTCCGCTTCGTTCTTGTTCAAGTCAAAACCTTGACTACTTCAACAGAACGAAGATTCCAACTCCGATATGTTTGCTTCCATCCATGAATGGATCGATGAAGCTAACTTACATAAAATGTAATTTTTTGGAGTCCGGGCTCACTTTCGCTTCTTTGAATTTCACAGATTCATCGCTTTCAATGATCATCAGATCATGCGAACTTTCAATGATTATCAGGTTCAACTAATGACGAGAAATCACTCTCGGATTAGTAACTGATTCATTCATATCTGCGAACTTCAGGCTCCACAGGTGTAGATTCTACAGAAATCTGTAAATCCTTCCGCTGCTCTCCCTCAATAGGTTAAGCAGCCTCCTGTATTTCTCGAATTTCTTCGAGTTGTACTTTTACTCCCACTGTTCTTCTTGGAAAGTAACTTTCCTTCTTAGAAAACAGAATGGTCGAAAAAATACTTTTTACTCCCACTGTTCTTCTTGGAAAGTAATTTCCCTTCTTAGAAAACAGAATGGTCGTAAAAGTACCGAGCCTTGGTTTCCCTAAGAAAACTTCGAGTTATACTTTTACTCCCACTGTTCTTCTTGGAAAATAACTTCCCTTCTTAGAAAACAGATTGGACGTAAAAGTAACAAGCCTTAGTTTCTCTAGGACAATCAGCGAAGTAGCACAACTACAAATACTCAGTAAAGACAAATTTGGATCGATTCCAATCCACATTATCGTGGTGTCTTTCAACTGATATTTGTGGAACTATTTCAGCGTAAACTTAGATATTTTAGAGCGTTATTCTTAAATAATATCATGGAAGATTCGTGTGACTCATCTTTAATCATTTCTAATAAGATCTGATTCTTTCTCACAGAAAACACCTTCAGGTTTTTCAAGAGAAATGAGCTGTGAAACGATTTCACACTCATTAAGATGATCACACAATCAATGACTTAAGAATTCTCACTCGTGATTTAATCCAGAGTCTTAATACTTTTGTCATTCAGATCCTATACTTCATTTTGGAACTCTTTCGACCATGTCGAAGAATTCCGACTTGTGTCTCATCAAATGAACACAGTCACACTCACTGAAGTAATCAGTAGAGACAATGAAGTACATGAGATTTTTCTCTGGCATTACTGCTCATTGGGCCACATACATGAGTATGTTCCAGGTCCAATAAGCCTTTGGGCCTTTCTCTAGCTCGGCTAAGATAGGCCCTTTACCTTTTGGTCTAGTAAACAGAATTCAAGTCTCATAAGACATTTTATCAAATGAGCCCAACAGTCCATGACTATGGGATTTCTGAATCTGACTTACTCTATGTGACCAAGACTTTTATGCCAAGGAAAATCAGGTTTAATTCATCAGATTTAAACCAATTCGGTATTTATGTTACATTTAGGCACTCTTTGGTTTAAGATATAAAACCCATTCCATGAATAGGGTGCTACAATTAATATTTCATTAAGATCAAAAGAACAAAACTTGTCTTTTATCAAAATGAAAAACATTCAAATTCTTACAAGAAAATGAAAGACAATTCTGCTTAAAGCAGGTACATTGTAGCAATTACTTAATACAAAACCAAGCCTAAAAGGGATCTATAAGTGAAAACCCTACGGCTGAGGCAGCATCCCAAGCTCCTTCCAGACATGTAGTTTTACTTGCCCTTCCTTCAACGTTCTACTGTTGCTTAGGCTCTGCATATTATCACAAATATCAGTGCCACAACCAGTATCTAATACCTTTAAGGACGTTCTACTGTTGCTTAGGCTCTGCATATTATCACAAATATCAGTGCCACAACCAGTATTCAATACCTTTAAGGTAGAACTTGAAGTAATAACATGAATACCTGAGGAAGTAGTCTCATACATCAACTTCAATTCCTCATCATCTTCCATGAATTTAATGCAATTTCTCTTCCAATGCCCTGTCTCCTTACAGTAGCAGCACTTACCAACGCAAGAGGTATCTGACTCGGGCTCAGAAGACACACGCTTGCCATGATTCAAAATCTGGACAACTTTGTCTTCACCCTTGTCAGCATTAGGTTTAGTAAACCTACCCTTCTCATTTATGAGATTGTACAGGGTACTCTTCACGTTTGGCTCAACTGTCTTGAGCATATCATGCAGTTCAGTCAGCGTCTTCGTTAAGCCTTTCTTGATATAGTTCCTTCTGAACTTATCATAGCTTGACGGCAGTGACTGCAGAATGATCTCAGTTGCCAACTCTTGGCTAACTGGATAATCCAGTTTCCTCAGGTTATCAATGTAACCCATCATTTTACTGACATGAGGACTCACTGGATGATCATTTGGTAGCTTGCAGCTAGTGAGAGACTTAACCAACTGGTATCTCTCCACCTATATCTGCTCCTGAAATTTCAATTTCAGGTTGCTGATCATCTCTATTGGCGACTCCATGTTCTCATATTGCTTCCGCAAGTCTGAGTCCATGCTAGCCAATATCAGACCACGCACATCTACCGCATCATTATAATGCTTATTCCAAGCATCATATACTGCATGAGAAGCATTGGAACCGATCCTCACGGGGAGAGCTCTCTCAAGGACATAGTCCTTTCTCTCCTGTCTGAGGACTAGCCTCAGGTTCCGCGACCAAGTCAAGAAATTCGATCCGTTCAGCTTGTCCATCTTAAGGACAGACCGGATCGAGAAAGTGTTTTGATTGTTTGTGCTAGTCATAACTGAAAATTAAGATAAAAGGATTTTAGTTAATATGTTCAATATGATTAATCTCGTATTAAATTTAATATGATTAATTATGCATTATATTCAATAACATCAGTTACCCTCAATAGAATATAATGATTCCAAGATCCACATATAACTAAGATCAAAGTGGGCCACTGGCCGTCACCCAACCTTAGCTTATATCGGTAAGCCCTATGTCGGCTAATTATATCCGTGATATAACTCTTGGTTGTGAATCTGGGCCCGAGGCCCAATCCACTCTGATGTCTCAAGGCCCGGGACTCCCGATGGCCCAGTCAAGAAAACCAGACTATACAGTCATGTAATCATTAATGTCTGGGACTCCCAATGACATTTATGAATCACAAACCGTCTTATCCACGCAAAAGCAGACACCCTCACACTGTAAGGCCATGAATACAATTGAATGGGCTTCGACAGCTGACATAGAATGGACAAGACATCCAACGCTTGATATTATTTGAGGTTCGTAGGTTTATTTAAAAAATTCATTCCCAAAATAGAAGATTACTATTTCAGGAAACTTTCCATTTTTGGAAACCTACTATTTTTGGAAACTTTCTAAAATTGGAAACTTTCTAAAAACGGAAACTTTCTAACTTTAGAAATTTCTTAAAATCCGAATCATGCAAATCTAGAAACTTCTATAAATTAAGAAACTTTCTAATTTCAAAATATCGGAAACTTTAATTTAAAATCGATTTATATTCTTTATAAAATAAATTTTAAATTAAATCTGAAGAAAGACTCAAATAATTGGCTCAATTGTTTTAACTTCTTGGCCCGAGGCCCAAGAATTGGTCCATGTCCAAGACATGACCCAATTGTCCAATTAAATGACATAACCGGTCTGGTTCATTAAAATTGGTCTAACCAAATTTTAATTACTACGATGACCACAATTGTCAACCGGTTATTTACTAAACCGGATTTTCTCAATTTATTTGGTCCAACCAAATCAAATTAGAAAATCCTGGTTTAGGCACTAAATCCAATAATTCTTTCGACATTGGATTTCTTATCCCGGTTTAACCAGACTTAATAAAATTATTAAATCTGTTTATTAAACCAGGACGAATTAATTTTATTCAAAAAATTAAACCGAGCCTTAAACCAACCATGTCGATCGATGAACCAACCGTGTCGATCGATCCATCAACCACATCGGTCGATGCTCTCAGCATCGATCCTGCATCGATCGTGCATCGATCCTGTATCGATCGATGCTCTTACGCATGCACGGATCCGAGCCAAAACCCTAACCGTGTCGATCGATGTGCACCAACCGCATCGGTCGATGCACCAATATCGAACCTGCATCGATCCTGTATCGATCGATGCTTTCACGCGTTAACAGGGTTAGCCGATAGACTGTATCGACCGATCCATGCGATCGTATCGATCGATCCATGCGATCTTCGAATTGTATCGACCGATCCATGCGATCGTATCGATCGATACATGCAATCCCAGCCGATTCTCATTCTCTCGGATCAGATCGCATACCAAATCATATAGCTTGATCATGCGATTTTTCATATGTTTAGGGTTCAATTCTTGTTACTTAAGTGATTTCTCTTATCAGTAGTTGATTCAAAACACTTTTAAACAAGAAAAACAATCCTAAACTAGAATCTAAACAAGAAAAACCAGAACCTAAAGCTCTGATACCACTGAAGGATTGTTTAGATGAATCCTGATTCAATTCTCTGATTCAGATTATCCTAAACATGCGGATCTAGGTTCTCTTGAATAGAAACAATGATAGATCTCACCTTATACCTGTTTTGCAGCGGAAAGGGATGGTATGGTCAGAGATCAGAGAGCCACCGAGTGATAACTCCTCCAGAGGTTCACACACGCACGCAAAGGAAGCTGGCTGCTAGACCACGAGGAGGGAGGCGACAGATAGAGAGAGAGGCGGCTGGTTAGGGTTAAAGAAGAAAAACAGACTCGAGTTTTATTTATAAAACTCGTCCAGTTTTCTCTGCACTGTGTCGATCGACACACCTTATGTATCGATCGACACACCGTGGCCAAACCCTTTATTCTCTCTAAGTACAGTAAATGCCTAGCACTTTTACCGTACTTCTGCTAAGCCGTTCCTATATCTTTCCTGTTAGCTTAGGCGTGTGACCCATATGGGATCATATAATAAAGGCAATAAGTCCAAGACTTATAGATCATGAGCGGACTCTAGCAAGCCATCATGACCCCCAGTATTATATGACTTATGTCTGATCATTGACATACTCTTACTTTCTAGAGACAGTACCGAGATTACTGGACACAATTCCAACAATTGGATGAAGAGATATTCACAGAGACATTCAAAGTCTCTGTTGAAACCGCCATGAGTCAAATCTCTGTCCCATAGTCAAGCTAATGACTAAAAACAAGCGCTGAGTGGGAGGCAACCCACTATAGAGTCAGTTTTTATTTTTCATTTTTCAGTCTTTGTTATTTTAATTTTTCGTTTTTGTTTTTCATTTTCCAGTCTTTGTTATTTTAATTTTTCGTTTTAGTATTTTCAGCCGAGAGAACAGACAAAATCGCCTAGCATCGATCGACACATCATCTGTGTCGATCGACACAGTACGATTGCACAAATGAATCGAGCAAATGCGCCTTGCGTCGATCGTTGCGGTCCTGAGCATCGATCGACACAGTGCGACGAGAGGTACGTAACTTTGGATTTTTCAGACTCTTTTCAATTTGATTATCTGTTTTCCCCGAGCTCAGGCTTTGATTACACTGGGGACAGTGTAGTTTAAGTGTGGGGGAGGTAGCTACTGACGCACGCTTTTGTTTTCTTAGAGTCAGTCCTATGTTTTTCAAAATTGTTTTATTGAGTCAAAATTTGTATAAAACTATGATTTTTCGAGGAACTAAGTGACCATTGGACAGACTTGCAGGACCTCTATGACTATTAGAAAACCCCAAACAGATCAACCTACCAAGGAAACCCATATCTAACCAGGTATTCAGAGGATCCATTACTAGTCTCACTTTAATCTTGACTTTAATTTCTCACCTAGGGGCTTGGTAATCTTTGGATCGGATTCCTTTGATGTGTTTGCCACAGCCTGTGATCCTGTTCTTAAGTATGGTTTTTGATTTTCCCCTCCTTTGAAAGTAAAAAAAAAAGTAATAAACTGAGGATGAGTTAGTAACTCCGAAGTGGTCACGGGAGTAGTAGCAAACACTATTACCTCCTGTGCGATCCATGGAATGTGTCCAAAGTACACCCCTTAACGGGAAGAGCACTGATAAAAAAAAATGATACCCAATGGAGAAAAATCAGAATGCTAAGGGAGAAAGGGAAAAGAAAGAAACCAGAAACCGACAGTTTGGTGGTCAGATACTGAATAGGTTGAGTCCATGTGTCCTTTGATTCGATACTCCCTCTGTGAGACTGCACCTAATTGTATACATAGGCTGGTGTGGTAAATTTGAATGTCCTAACTTGATTGTGGAGTTTACTTGGGACAGTTGCTAAGTGTGGGGAAGTATATTGTGGTCTTGAGTTCTGTAGGAAAGTTTTCAGTGGTTTACTAAGTAAATGTGAATGCGAAAGTTCCTAGGACGAAATGAGTTTCTGTGTTTTCAAACATCTTTTCTTATGCTTTGGTTCTTTACTTGCTTGAGGGCAAGCAAGAGCTAAGTGTGGGGGAGTTGATATACCATGGATTTTAGGGATTTTAACCATGGTATATGTCTTATTTATCGAGTCTTTTATTATGTTTTGGAGTCTTTTTAGTATGTTTACAGGTATAGACACGTTTGGAGCGGAATTGGACATTATGGTGCATTCTGGAGTATTGACCCGAGAGATGGACTTCATTGTCGAATTCTCAGACCTGTGTCGATCGACACAGAAGGTGCATCGATCGACACAAGGTCGACGCAAAAAAATTCTCGGCGTTTAATGAGAAGAATATGGAAATTGCACAAAAGCCCAGAAGTTCCTTATAATTACAAAAAAGCCCCAACCGACTTTAGACCATTATATTAGGGTTTTTAAGCCATTGTTTAGGCTATGCTTTACTTACACTTTATTCTATTTTCAGAGAGAATTAGGGGCTGATCCTGCTCTCGAAAGAGAGAGGATTTCGAACCCCAGTTCTTTATTTGATTTTATAATATTTGGTTTTCTATTCATGATGTCTTCTGTTTCGATGAACATGTCTGAGTAGTTTACCTGTTAAGTTTAGGGATTCTCATTAGGGATTTCATGGAATTATAATTTGATTAATCTGTAGGGATTCATATTTATTAGTTCTTTATCTAGGTTGTTCTTAATGCTTGATCTGAATTGGCCACTTAGATTATTGATATTAGGTTGATTGATACAACGACAGTTGGTTATTTAGCTAGAAAGAACCTAGATGAGCAATTTGATCTACTCGCAAAGAAATTTGGTTTAGGGGAATTGTGAACGAACGAACTCGTGATTAATGCTTGTTTAGAACTCTAGAATTCACAACGAAAGTTGGTTTGCTAGGTTGTTATACATAGATAGGATTCACAACGAAAGTTGGTTTCTTATACTTCCGTGATTCCAGTTCTAGAACAGATTTATGATATTAGATTCCGATTTATTGATTAGCTTGTGTTCCTGATTTCCTGAGAACTCCCTAGACTTAACGCTTTGCCTCCTTGCTTACAAACTCGCTATTGATTTACTTTCTCGCATTGCTTTTAGTTTCTATTCACATTGCTTTCTCCTAGTTTAAATCTTGACAGTTCTTAATCCACTTGTAAAAATATAACGTAAAGCCACGTTTTAGTCACGACAAATCGTGTCTATTTTATAATTAGTCTCGAATTAGTCACGATTTGTTACGTGACAAAAAAACGTGGCTAAATCGTGTCCAAAATGTGGCAGTTAGTCACATTTTAGTCACGATATATAGCGTGACTTAGTATAGCCACGTTTTGTCACGAATTAATCGTGGCAAACCTATACACGTAAAATATCGTGGCTAAATCGTGTCTAATTAGTCACGATTTAGACACGTTTATTTCGTGGCCAATGTGTGTCCAATCAAAATCTTACAAACCTTATCCCTAAACCCTAAACCCTAAACCCTAAACCATTATAATATTATAAACCATACTCTTAATCATAAACTATTAAATCAAAATATAAACATTAATTATAAAATGAATTATTACTTCCAAATCTAAAATTTTAAACCTTACCCTCCAAACCCTAAACCCTAAACATAACCCATTAAACCATATACACTAAACCATAATCATACTCTAAACCTAATTATTTCATAAACTATAAAATCAAAATATAATTAATTATATATACAAAACTAATATTTAAAATCTATAGTATAAACAAAACTATACCTAACTAACACATAAAACCCTAAACCCTAAACAAACCTTTAACCCTAAACCATTATCATACTATAAACCATATATACTCTTAATCATAAACTATTAAATAAAAATATAAATATTAATTATAAAAAATTATTATTTCTAAATATAAAATTTCTAAACCTTACCCTTCAAACCCTTAACCCTAAACCATTATCATACTATAAACCATACTATTAATCATAAACTATTAAATCAAAATATAAACATTAATTATAAAATGAATTATTATTTTCAAATCTAAAATTTTAAGTCTTAATTTAAAACCTTACCATCCAAATCATATGCCTTAAACCATAATCATACTATAAACCTTATTCTTAAACATAAACTATTAAATCAAAGTATTAACATTAATTGTAAAAAAGAATTATTATTTCCAAATCTAAAATTTACAAACTTTACCCTCCAAACCCTAAACCTTAAGGCTTGATACTAAACCGTACTCTAAACCTATCTCTTAATCATAAATTATACTCTAAGAAAATGATGTAACCAGCTTAAATTTAACACTTTTATACTCTAAAAATCTAAACCATAATTTAATTATAGTATATATTAAATTTAAAAAAAAATCATGTAAATGAAAACTAAATTCAAATTTAATCTTTTGTAACAAATCGACAGATCCTAAAATCATATTGTTTTTTATTTATTATTATAATTTATTTAAATAACAAAATAATATTATTGGCTGAAACAACCTCACAAGGATCACAATTATATCCCTTAGATTAAAAACAAATCAATGGTCTCAGATATCCTTCCTCCAACAAACACATCCGAGGACACACATGTCATCTCTATCTCATCTTCATCTTACCCTCGCCATCTTCATCTTCCTCTATTCTTCTCACCACTAATCTTATCGATCTTCTTTTTTTCTATGGTAAAAATTCATTAATCTTCATCTTAACATCATCTCTCCTTCAACCATCTTCTTAATATTCACTTAATCTTCACTAATATATCCTCTCAACCTACATCGTCCCATTTAGCCAGAGCTGTGGTAAGAGAAGACGTGCGTCGAAGGAACGGCTCGCTCTAGGGAAATGAGGTAAGCAATGGGAACAGCGGAGATTACGAGGAAGATAGCGACGGAGGTGGCCAAAACGTGATGAATCGCGATGTGGAGGAGCCGCCGGAATCGTGATGAGGAGGCATTTTGGGGCCACCGGAACCAGCGGCGGTGGTCTAAGGATGTTTCTTCTTCTTTGTTTCAACAGATCCGTGCTTGAAGACGACGATTCCATACGGCAGAGGTGGTGCGTCGGTGAGTTGGCAACGGGCAGGGACGGTGGTGCGGAGCCGGTGCAGAGACGGTGGTGCAGAGGTTGTGCAGAGACTGTGGTGCAGAGCCCATGCCGCGGTGGTGGTGCATAGGCAGTGCGTCGGAAGCATCGGAAGACGGGGATTTCTTATATGTATATATATACATATATATTGTATCATTTTGTATTGTATTCTGTATTTTGTATTTTTTTGTATTTTGTTTATAAATAAAAACAAATTAATGAATTTTATTTTTATATCTGTATTTATTTATTTTTTGTTTTTAAATAAGCCACGAAATAAACGTGACACAACGTGGCTAATATTGTCATGAATAATTCGTGACAAAACGTGGTTTTTTGTCACGATTTGGACACGAAAAAAAATAGTCACGATCGTATAGCCACATTTTTTTTTCGTGGCTAAAACGTAATATAGCCACGAAATATTAGCCTTAGACATGAAATAAAACATGGCTATACGATATATTTTTACTAGTGATCTATCGAGACCAGAGTCTCTGTGGATTTCGATACCCTATATACTACGATTGCATATATGTGCACTTGCAGTTAAAATAGGATTAAAACATGACCATATCACCGCTCCAAACGTACCTAGACCTGTAAACACACCTAAAAGACTCCAAAACATAGCAAATGACTCGATCAATAAGACATATACCATGGTTAAAAACCCTAAAATCCATGGTATATCAACTCCCCTACACTTAGACTTTGCTTGCCCTCAAGCAAAACAGAGAACTAGAATATGGTGAAGAGGTTTGAAAACTTTCAGAAACTCTTTTCATCCTAGAAGCAACAACACTCAGATTCCTTTTAGTAAGCCACTGAAAGATTCACCTGCAAGACATCAAGACCAACATATACTTCCCCCACACTTAGCAACTGTCCTGAGTAAACTCCACAATCACATTCAGAGCATTCAAATTCACCCTACTGACTTCTATAAGCTATTAAGTGTTGGGATTGTGTCCTGAAATCACACTTGTACTCACTCCTGATAGTAGTTGTGTAACGAGATCAATCGTTTGTATAATACTGGTGATTGTAATGCTTTGCTAGAAGGCTCTTGTAATATGTAAGTTGTAGACTTACTGCCAGTATTATATGATCCTATAGGGTCACACACCTAAGCAATCTGGAAGCTAACATATGGGAATGATCATTTGATAATGATCACGTTGATGTGTATTGGATACACATTGACATAGAGTTTCATGATGTATGTGTCGATCGATACATGAGTGTGTCGATCGATGCAGTCTTTTCGAGAAGGTGTGTTGATCGACACAGTAAGTGTGTCGATCGATGCATATCGGGTTTTGACATAAACGAGTCGGGCTTCTCCGACGGTTTAAGGATGTCATTTCCAGGTCGATATATAAAGGTTTATATGGTCGACCTGAACCCTAGCCGTCACGGGAATTCTTAGAGAGAAAAGCAGAGACATCGAAAACTCATTCCCTGAATCCGGCACTAGCATCCCGGCGTTCCAGGTTGTGTGAGTGTGTGCTTGGTAGAGGCGAAGCACTTGATTCGCTACTGATCTCGTTCACCAACTATTCCGCTGCCAAATCTGAGGTAAGAACGAGGTTGGTAATTTCAATATAACAAACCCTAGATCCAAGGGGATCCAACAGTGGTATTAGAGCATGGTAGGGTTTAGTCTATTGAATCTGAGGCATTTAAATCGAATACTGATGAATTTGATTAGTGAATTGCCTGTTGAATCGTGTTTTATAGAAATTAATCTCGGATTGAAGTTTCTGTTGAAAACGACGAACTGCTGTTGTCGCACTGTGTCGATCGACACTAAGCTTGTGTCGGTCGACACACCGCGAAACAGCGAATAAGATTTTAGTGTCTGTCGCATAGTGTCGATCGACACAAAGCGTGTGTCGGTCGACACAGAGCGAAAACGCGTAAATAACTTTGGGGTTTGTCGCATGGTGTCGATCGACACTAAGCTTGTGTCGGTCGATACATCGCGAAAACTCGTAAAAGATGTTAGGGTTTTCGCACAGCATCGGTCGACGCACTGGGTGTGTCGGTCGATGCATCGTGAAAATGCGAAAGATTGGAAATCGCACTCTGTCGATCGACACACTGGGTGCATCGGTCGACACAGACTATGCGAATGGATAGATCGGTTCAATTGGATTGAACTGGTTATCTCGCATTGTGATGTCGGTTTAATTCAAAATCCCTAATACTCTGCTGTGTCGATCGACACAAGTTTAATGTCGATCGACACAAACCTTGCGATTGGTTGAATCGGTTCAATTGGATTGAACTGGTCATCATGCTTGGTAAAGGTGGTTAAGATCAGATTGATTGGATAAGTCGGTTCAATTGGATTGGACCGATTCTCGCGATTAGTTAAAACTGATTGAATCGGTTCGATTAGATGAACTAGTTAAATTGGATTTGACCGGTTATCTCGGATGATCTGAAAGGTAGCATATCAAGAGTCGACCAAGTGTGTCTGTCGACGCATATGGTGACGATGCGAACCGTAATCGTTTGGTTTTGAACCAAATAATTAAGAAACCGAACCGAATGACCTAACCCACTGAAATTAGAACGATTAAAACTTAATTAATATTAAAGGTTAAAAATGTTCTAAACCTGTTTAATACACATTGGATGTGTGTTAAATCGAAGCTTAGTTATTCAATACGGTCAACTGTCAAGACTCGTTTCGTTGTTGGATAGTCTTGCCAAGAGCTTGGTGTCCACAATTACATGAGTAAGGCAGGTAGCAGTGTTGATGGTCTTGCAGTGCTTGACATCAACTATTGCATGGCTTAAGAGATTGAATTACTAATCTTTTAAAGTTCCATTTCCTCAACTAAATATCAAGTGATCTTAATGTCTTGCCCAATCTTGTCTACTGTCAAGACTCGTGTCGTTTGTTGGATACTCTTGGAGTCCTTGGTATCCACTGCAACATGAGTAAGGCAGATGGTCATTGACAGACTTGCAGTGCAACTGTCAGTGATCACAAGACAGAAGAGATTGGTTTTTACTTGACTGGGCTATCAGAAGTTATGGGCCCAGAGACGTCAGAGTGGATGAAACATGGATTGTCTTATCTACGACCAAGAGTTGTACTGGGTACAATTAGCAATGATTTGCTTACCTAGATTGCTAAACTCTGGGTGAAGACGAGTCGTCCACCCGGATTTTAGTGATGTATGGATCTTGGATTATTATATTCATTGAGGAAACATTGTTTGAATATAATGCTAGTTTTCTTATTGGATAAGATTCCTCATTTCCTGAAATCATAACTAAAATTTTCTTTGATTAAAATTTTCAGCCTATGTCTAAAACTACCTTCTCGTTACGACCCGTCCTTGAGAAGGACAAGTTAAATGGGTCAAATTTCCTGGATTGGTATCGCAATTTGAGATTAATCCTCAAGCAGGAGAGTAAGGACTATGTCCTTGAGAAAGCTCTTCCAGAAAGGCTTGGGGCCAATCGCTCGAATGCAGTATATAATGCTTGGAATAAGCATTATATTGATGTGGTGGATGTGCGTGGTCTGATGTTGGCTACCATGAACTCGGACTTGAAGAGTCAATACGAGAACATGGAGTCGCCAATAGAGATGATCACCAGCCTGAAACTGAAGTTTCAGGATCTGGCACGAGTTGAGAGATTCCAGTTGGTGAAGTCTCTCACTGGGTGCAGACTACCAGAGGATGTTCCAGTGAGTCCTCATGTCATTAAAATGATGGGTTACGTTGATAACATGGGGAAACTGGATTGTCCTGTCAGCTTAGAGTTGGCAACTGACATCATTCTGCAGTCACTGCAGTCAAGCTATGATAAGTTCATTAAGAACTATATCAAGAAAGGCTTGACGAAGACGTTGACTGAGCTGCATGGCATGCTCAAAACAGTAGAGCAAGACATCATAAAGGGTAAAATATTTGAGAAATCTTGTGTTGGCATGGGTAGAGGCAGGGCCGTCCAGATTTGGAATCAGGATAAGCCTGTGTCATCTTATAAGCCCAAGTCCGGCCCATCTGGTGTTAGAAAGTGCTTCTACTGTAATGAGTATGGGCATTGGAAGAGAGATTGCATTAAATTCTTGGAAGATTCACAAGAGATGAAGAAGATGTATGGTACTTCTTCTTCAGGTATTATGTTATTAATTCAAGTTCTACATATGTATTGGATACTAGTTGTGGTACTGATATTTTGGAAATATGCAGGGCCTAAACAACAGTAGAACGTTGAAGAAAGGACAAGTGGAACTGCGTGCCGGGTATGGAGCAATGGTTGCTGCATAAGCCGTAGAGATTCTCCACTTGTAGGAGCCTTTCAAGCTTGGTTTTTGAATTAAGTAATTGCTACTATGTACCTGCTTTATGCAGAGATGTCTTTCATTTTCTTGTAAGAATTTGAATGTTTTTCATTCTGATAAAAGACAAGTTTTGTGTAGGAACTGTTTAGTTGATCCTGATGTAATTCACAGATTCATATCAACCTAAACATACAGATCTAGGTTCTCTTGAATAGAAACATTAGATGATCTCACCTTTTACCTGTTTGTTGCAGCGGAAGGAATAGAACAGGTCAGAGATCAGAGAGATACACCGAGGGATGAATCCTCCAAAGGTTCACACACGCGATCACAGAAAACGGCTGCTAGACCGAGCTGATGGGAGGCGCAGGGAGAGGAGATTTTCGGCGCAGGGTATTAGGGTTCTGAGAAAGAGATTTGGCTTTTAGTTTATTAAAGCCTTCTCTTTCCCTTTTGGGCTTATGGGCCCAAATCACCAATCTGATTAAATCTCATTTAATCAGACCCATTAATCTTTCTCTCTTAGTACGACAAATGCCTGGCACTTTTGTCGTACTTCCGCTAAGCCGTTCCAACACATATTCCTGTTAGCTTAAGCGTGTGACCCATATGGGATCATATAATAAAGGCAATAAGTCCAAGACTTATAGATCATGAGCGGACTCTAGCAAGCCATCATGATCCCCAGTATTATATGACTTATGTCTGATCTTTGACATACTCTTACTTTCTAGAGACAGTACCGAGATTACTGGACACAATTCCAACAATCTCCCACTTGTACTGGAATCTCTGTATTCATAATCCTTTTGTCTCAATATCTCGATTAGTCATAAGGCAAGATTGGTGTCATCCTTATAAAGCCTAATCTTGTTCATCGGACTCTGATTTGATACTGACAATCCAAACGACTCGGGAAAGTCCGTTTGAGCATGGCCATGCGTTTTTCCAGTATTCAAATCTCCGATTGGCCTAGAGATATTCACTCCATTTATATTGGAGGGACAAATCCCATCTTGTTCCATCACTGTAAACTACTCATTTCATGATATACCCAAACAAGGTCCTTATAGCTATCACAGAACGATAGCGTTAGACAATGATCAAAGTACATCAGTCCATGTGCAGTCACATGCATGTGAACTCAGGTCTAAGGACTATACTCTATAGTCGTAGTAAGAATCTCTTATGACACAGATATAAATATCCTGAAGAGTTCTTATAAGCGGGTCTTGTCCGGTCGTATGTTCCCAACATACACCTATGTACTGACTTTGATGCCGCGCATCTATGACACATTGAGACTTTGTCATAAGTCACGTACCAATCTATTCTCACACGGTTGTTGGTGTTCCAATTTCAACAACCTTCGACTAGGGACAGGATGATATAAAACATCTATCAAATATAGGGTCTCATGATCAAGCTAAATGACTTTGATGACTCAAGATCAAGTCATTTACTTCGATGACCTATAAAATGGTTTATATCACTTTGGAACGATTATTTCATCACAGTTAAAATAATCTTGAAATAATAATTTCATTAAACATCTTAAATGTTATTTCAAGAACATATCCAATAACTAAATAAAGCCCTTTAATAACTCCCACTGAAATTAAGACTACATCTTAATTTCACTTATCCTACAGCAACAGTCCGCGACTCGTGCTTAGGCCTAAGGAGTGGCTTCGTTAATAGATTAGCAACGTTCTCATTCGTTGAAACTTGCTGATCTACTTAACATCTCTGTCATTTATCTTACGGAATAGGTTATACCTATCCTCAAGGTGTTTGGACCTCTGATGTGCAGCTAGTCTCATCTATGCTGGGAATCACATCAAGTTCAGTGACGAACTCTTCTTTCCAAACAACCTCTTTCGCCACTTCCCAAGCTGCGAAATGTTCAGCTTAAGTCATTGAGTCAGCAACAGTGCCTTGCACCGCCAGATAGACACAAGATATAACCGGACTGTGATCGGAAATCATCTTTGTCTATTGGAAACTTGCCTTTCAAACTCTACCGACTCGTAGCACCTCACTTTCTCCGTAACTCTAGAATTTATCCTTAGTATTCCTAAAATACTTTAGGATATTCTTTACGGCAATCCAGTGATTCTTTGCTGGATTTGACTGGTCTTTACTTGTCTTGCTTAACATTAAAGCAACATCAAACAAGTACGTTTCATGGCATACATGATAGATCCAATTGCCGACGCATATGGAATCTCATCCATGCATTTAAGCTCAGCAGTTATCGTAGGATACTGTATCTTGCTTAACTTAATGCCATGTGACATTTGCATAAAACCCTTCTTGGATTGCTCAAAACGTGTAGGACTTTGTCAATTTAAGAATCCTGACTTTATCCTACCAGCTCTTTTGGATCTCTATCTCTGGATCCAAAATCCAAGAACTACGTGGCTTTACCCATGTCATTCATTAAACCAACTCCCAAGCTAGTCCTTTACCGACTACAGCGTTGGGACGTTATATCCGAGAATCAGTATGTCATCGACATACACTATGAGAAATGCAATATCGCTCCCACTAATCTATTAGTAAACACACAGTTCCGCTTCGTTCCTGTTCAAGTCAAAACCTTGACTACTTCAACAGAACGAAGATTCCAACTCCGATATGTTTGCTTCCATCCATGAATGGATCGATGAAGCCAATCTTACACAAAATGTAATTCTTCGGAGTCTGGGCTCACTTTCGCTTCCTAGGATTTCGCAGATTTGTCGCTTTCAATGATCATCAGATCATGCGAACATTCAATGATCATCAGGCTGAACTAATGACGAGAATTCACTCTCGGATTAGTGACTGATTCTTTCATATCTGCGAACTTCAGGCTCCACAGGTGTAGATTCTACAGAAGTCTGTAAATCCTTCCGCTGCTCTCCCTCAATGGGTTAAGCAGCCTCCTGTATTTCTCGAATTTCTTCGAGTTGTACTTTTACTCCCACTGTTCTTCTTGGAAAGTAATTTCCTTCTTAGAAAACAGAATGGTCGTAAAAATACCGAGCCTTAGTTTCCCTGAGAAAACTTCGAGTTATACTTTTACTCCCATTGTTCTTCTTGGAAAATAACTTCCCTTCTTAGAAAACAGATTGGACGTAAAAGTAACAAGCCTTAGTTTCTCTAGGACAACCAGCGAAGTAGCACAACTACAAATACTCAGTAAAGACAAATTTGGATCGATTCCAATCCACATTAACGTGGTGTCTTTCAACTGATATTTGTGGAACTATTTCAGCGTAAACTTAGATATTTTAGAGCGTTATTCTTAAATAATATCATGGAAGATTCGTGTGATTCAGGTTTTCAGGAGAAATGAGTTGTGAAACGATTTCACACTCATTAAGATGATCACACAATCAATGACTTAAGTATTCTCACTCGTGATTTAATCCAGAGTCTTAATACTTTTGTCATTCAGATCCTATACTTCATTCTGGAACTCTTTCGACCATGTCAAAGAATTCCGACTTGTGTCTCATCAAATGAACACAGTCATACTCACTGAAGTAATCAGTAGAGACAATGAAGTACAGGAAATTTTCTCTGGCATTACTGCTCATTGGGCCACATACATCAGTATGTTCTAGGTCCAATAAGCCTTTGGGCCTTTCTCTAGCTCGGCTAAGATAGGCCCTTTTTCCTTTTGGTCCACTAAACAGAATTCAAGTCTCATAAGATATTTTATCAAATGAGCCCAACAGTCCATGACTATGGGATTTCTGAATCCGACTTACTCTATGTGACCAAGACTTTATGCCAAGAAAAATCAGGTTTAATTCATCAGATTTAAACCAATTCGGTATTTATGTTACATTTAGGCACTCTTTGGTTTAAGATATAAAACCCATTCCATGAATAGGGTGCTACAATTAATATTTCATTAAGATCAAAAGAACAAAACTTGTCTTTTATCAAAATGAAAAACATTCAAATTCTTACAAGAAAATGAAAGACAATTCTGCTTAAAGCAGGTACATTGTAGCAATTACTTAATACAAAACCAAGCCTAAAAGGGATCTACAAGTGAAAACCCTACGGCTGAGGCAGCATCCCAAGCTCCTTCCAGACATGTAGTTTCACTTGCCCTTCCTTCAACGTTCTACTGTTGCTTAGGCTCTGCATATTATCACAAATATCAGTGCCACAACCAGTATCCAATACCTTTTAAGGACGTTCTACTGTTGCTTAGGCTCTGCATATTATCACAAATATCAGTGCCACAACCAGTATCCAATACCTTTAAGGTAGAACTTGAAGTAATAACATGAATACCTGAGGAAGTAGTCTTATACATCGACTTTAACTCCTCATCATCTTCCATGAATTTAATGCAATTTCTCTTCCAATGCCCTGTCTCCTTACAGTAGCAGCACTTACCAACGCAAGAGTTATCTGACTCGGGCTCAGAAGACACACGCTTGCCATGATTCAAAATCTGGACAACTTTGTCTTCACCCTTGTCAGCAGTAAACCTACCCTTCTCATTCATGAGATTGTACAGGGTACTCTTCACGTTTGGCTCAACTGTCTTGAGCATATCATGCAGTTCAGTCAGCGTCTTCGTTAAGCCTTTCTTGATATAGTTCCTTCTGAACTTATCATAGCTTGACGGCAGTGACTGCAGAATGATCTCAGTTGCCAACTCTTGGCTAACTGGATAATCCAGTTTCCTCAGGTTATCAATGTAACCCATCATTTTACTGACATGAGGACTCACTGGATTATCATTTGGTAGCTTGCAGCCAGTGAGAGACTTAACCAACCGGTATCTCTCCACTCTTATCTGCTCCTGAAATTTCAATTTCAGGCTGCTGATCATCTCTATTGGCGACTCCATGTTCTCATATTGCTTCCGCAAGTCTGAGTCCATGGTAGCCAATATCAGACCATGCACATCTACCGCATCATTATAATGCTTATTCCAAGCATCATATACTGCATGTGAAGCATTGGACCCGATCCTCACGGGGAGAGCTCTCTCAAGGACATAGTCCTTTCTCTCCTGTCTGAGGACTAGCCTCAGGTTCCGCGACCAAGTCAAGAAATTTGATCCGTTCAGCTTGTCCATCTTAAGGACAGACCGGATCGAGAAAGTGTTTTGATTGTTTGTGCTAGTCATAACTGAAATATAAGATAAAAGGATTTTAGTTAATATGTTCAATATGATTAATCTCGTATTAAATTTAATATGATTAATCACGCATTATATTCAATAACATAAGTTACCCTCAATAGAATACAATGATTCCAAGATCCACATATAACTAAGATCAAAGTGGGCCACTGGCCATCACCCAACCTTAGCTTATATCGGTAAGCCCTATATCGGCTAATTATATCCGTGATATAACTCTTGGTTGTGAATATGGGCCCGAGGCCCAATCCACTCTGATGTCTCAAGGCCCGGGACTCCCGATGGCCTAGTCAAGAAAACCGGACTATACAGTCATGTAATCATTAATGTCTGGGACTCCCAATGACATTTATGAATCACAAACCGTCTTACCCACGCAAAAGCAGACACCCTCACACTGTAAGGCCATGAATACAATTGAATGGGCTTCGACAGCTGACATAGCCTGGACAAGACATCCAACGCTTGATATTATTTGAGGTTCGTAGGTTTATTAAAATTTCATTCCCAAAATAGAAGATTACTATTTCGGGAAACTTTCTAATTTTGGAAACCTACTATTTTTGGAAACTTTCTAAAATTGGAAACTTTCTAAAACCGGAAACTTTCTAACTTTAGAAATTTCTTAGAATCCAAAACCCGCAAATCCAGAAAATTCTATTTTAAGAAACTTTCTAATTTCAAAATTTCGGAAACTTTGGTTTAAAATCGACTTTATAATTTTATAAAATAGATTTTAAATTAATCTGAAGAAAGACTCAAATAACTGGCCCAATTGTTTTAACTTCTTGGCCCGAGGCCCAAGAATTGGTCCATGTCCAAGACATGACCCAATTGTCCAATTAATTGACATAACCGGTCTGGTTCATTAAAATTGGTCTAACCAAATTTTAATTACTACGATGACCACAATTGTCAACCGGTTATTTACTAAACCGGAATTTCTCAATTTATTTGGTCCAACCAAATCAAATTAGAAATTCCTGGTTTAGGCACTAAATCCAATATTTCTTTCGACATTGGATTTCTTATCCCGGTTTAACCAGATTTAATAAAATTATTAAAATCTGTTTATTAAACCAGAACGTATCAATTTTAATTAAAATTTTAAACCGAACCGAACCGAATTGGTCACGAACCGAACCGAATTGGTCTCGGTCGTGACCTAGCTACTCCATCACTCTCGACCAGCCGCACGTGATGATCCGAGATCAAGACGGCGCGAAGGACGGGACGAGACGGTGCACGGGACGCAGACGGGTTGCTCGGACGGACGCTTCCACGATCGCCGAGCGATCGGGACGCGACGCACGCGACCGGGACGCGATCGGGACGACGCACAGCCGAGACGCGATCGATCGGGCCGATCGATCCGGACGCGATCGCCGTGCGATCCTCTCTCTCGGACGTGCGATCCAACCGGCCAAGCCGATCGGATTTCTACCCGGCCGATCGCAAGAACACGAGTCATATAGCTCGGTTTTGCGATTCATATGTTTGTTCAGGATTTAATTCAGTTTCTTAAGTGTTTTTCTTATCAGTAGTTGATTCAGAACACTTCTAAACAGATTAAACAACCTAAACATGAATCTAAAACAAGAAATCCTAAGAACCAATGGCTCTGATACCACTGTAGGAACTGTTTAGTTGATCCTGATGTAATTCACAGATTCATATCAACCTAAACATACAGATCTAGGTTCTCTTGAATAGAAACATTAGATGATCTCACCTTTTACCTGTTTGTTGCAGCGGAAGGAATAGAACAGGTCAGAGATCAGAGAGATACACCGAGGGATGAATCCTCCAAAGGTTCACACACGCGATCACAGAAAACGGCTGCTAGACCGAGCTGATGGGAGGCGCAGGGAGAGGAGATTTTCGGCGCAGGGTATTAGGGTTCTGAGAAAGAGATTTGGCTTTTAGTTTATTAAAGCCTTCTCTTTCCCTTTTGGGCTTATGGGCCCAAATCACCAATCTGATTAAATCTCATTTAATCAGACCCATTAATCTTTCTCTCTTAGTACGACAAATGCCTGGCACTTTTGTCGTACTTCCGCTAAGCCGTTCCAACACATATTCCTGTTAGCTTAAGCGTGTGACCCATATGGGATCATATAATAAAGGCAATAAGTCCAAGACTTATAGATCATGAGCGGACTCTAGCAAGCCATCATGATCCCCAGTATTATATGACTTATGTCTGATCTTTGACATACTCTTACTTTCTAGAGACAGTACCGAGATTACTGGACACAATTCCAACATTTTGCTCTTTTGATCTTAATGAAATATCATATGGTAGCACCCCTTTTTAAAGGGTTTTATATCTTAAACCAACATACGCTTAAATATAACATAAATATCAAACGATTTAAGTCTGATGACTTGAACTCGATTTTTCCTCGGCATAGTCATATTGACCAAATAGAGTGAAACGGCTTCAGAAGTTCCATAGTTATGGGCTTCAGGTTCATTTGATTGTAAATCAATTGAGACATGAATTCTGCTTGCTGGGCCAAATGACTAACGCTTCTTTAGCAGAGCTAAAGAAACGGGCCAGAGACTTGTTGGGCTTTACACATACTGATGTATGCGGCCCGATGAACATTAATGCCAAAGGAAATCTTCTGTACTTCATTGACTTATTGATGGCATCAGTAAGTATGGCTGTGATCTTTTGATGAGACACAAGTTGGAATCCTTTGAGGAGTTCCAAAATGAAGTATAGAAACAATGTGACAGAAGTATTAGAATCTCTCGATTGAATCGAGGAAGAGAATACTTGAGTCAACAATTGGGTGATCATCTAAGTGAGTGTGAAGCCATATCACATCTCTTTTCTCCTAGAAAACCTGAATGGTGTTTCTGAGAGAATGAATCAGACCTTATTGGATATGCTCCGATTAATGATGAGTCACATGAATCTTCCATTATTCTTTTAAAATACGCTCTAAAATGAACATGTTTACGCTAAATAAGTTTTCTATCAGAATCAGTGAAAAAACACCACATTGGATGTGGACTGGGTGATTTCCAAATATGTTTTTCTGATTAATTGGGATTGCAAGGTTTGTGTAAGGCAGTTGTCAACAAAAAAACTTGAACCCAAATCTGATAAGTGCTGCTTCGCTGGTTGTCCTAAGGAAACCGAGGCTTAGTACTTTTGCAACCAATCCGAGAACAAAGTTTTGTTGTTCGGAACTCTGGTTTTCCAAGAATAACAGTGGGAGTAAAAGTACAGCTCGAAGAAATTCGAGAAACACAGGAGGCTGTTCAACCTGTTGAGGGAGAGCAGCGGTTAGATATACAGAGTGCTGTAGGATCTACACCTGTGGAGCCTGAAATTCGCAGATCCGAAAGGATCCATCACTAAATCGAGGGTGATTCCTCGTAACCGATTGTCGTGATCCGTTGATCATTGAAAAGTGATGAGCATGCGAAATTCAAAGAAGCGATGGTGAGCCCCAACTCCGAAAAATTTGCTAGTTATGCATGTTAGCTTCACCGGTTGAAGCAAGCATCTTGGAGTTGGAATCTATGTTCTGTTAAAACGGTCAAAGGCTTTGACTCGATCAGGAACGAATAGAAACAGTGCGTTTACAAGTAAACTAGTGGGAGCGTAATTGCAATTCTCAAACTGTATGTTAAGAACGTACTTAATCTCATAAACGACGTTCCGACGCTAAAGTCTTGCCAAGATTTGGGTCGGAAGTCAAATTTAACGATAGACATGGGAGAAGTCGCGTGAGTTCTTGGAATGTGGATCCATTGATATGGATCAGAAGAGCTAATTGGATCGTGTCAGAACCATTATGGTTATAAGGTACTGGACAGTTCCAATGTGCATGATTCCAAGAATGGCTTCACACCAAAGGTCTTATGGCAATGATCTTAGCAAGATGAAGTGTCTTGGACACTGGCTGAGCTATTGTCTAATGAGTGTGATTCCTTTTGCTTATGCAATAGAATCCATCATGAATGCCATATTATGCGCTCGTCTAAATGCAGCTGACGCATAAAAGCATGACGAGAAGATACCAATTTGTTCCAGTAAGAGTCAATGGACAGTTGTAAAGGAATATCCCCAAGTGTTTGAGAAACACTAAGGATAGGTTCTTGTACAACTGAGAAATAGACGAATCAATTATGAGTAGTTAGGCGGACAAAGATGATTCCCGGTTCTCACCTGGTTATGTCATTTTGCCTGTGTAACGGTACTGTCTATTGGAAAGGTTTCCAAGCAGAGGACCGTAGAATAGTGCTCATTAAAGAATAGCAGTGCGGTTTGTTGGAATGGTTCCAAGCAAGAACACCGCAGCATCTCTCACAACCTAAGCACGAGTTGAACACTGTTGCTGTAGGTACTAGAAATCTGAAGACTTGGTCTTGATTCTAGTGGGAGTTAGTTTAGTTATGATGTTCAGATAAATATGATATGGTCATGTTTATGAAAAACTGACATCAACATTATTTTACTATTGGATAATTAAATAATGGTCCCAAAATAAGTTTATGTCATATTATAGGCCATCAAGTTGAGGACTTGATCATGAAACCCTATAAGTAACAAATGACATAAATTATGATGTGTCCCTAGTCAAGGTTGTTAAAGTGGGACAATAACAACCGCGAGAGACTAGCTTGTGAGGTGACTGTTGACTAAGTTTCATGGAGTCAATGATATGAGTATCACAGTCAGTCACATAGATATATGTTGGTGAACATATGATCGGACGTGACCCGCTAATGAGAAGTCTCCAGGATAGTTATATCTGTGTGATGAGAGGTTCTCATTACGACTATTGAGTATAGTCCTTAGACCTGAGTTCATCATGCTTTCTTGCATACGAATTGGTGCACCTTGACCTTGTTAAACGTCGATCCGTAACTGGCGGCTATAAAGGCACTGCTCAGGTGCATCATGAAGTGTGTAAAGGAACATGGATGGAACAAGATGGGATTTGTCCCTCCTGAATAACGGGAGATAAATATCTCAGGGCCTATCGAAGATTTTATGCTGAGAAAATGTGTGGCCGCACTCAAACGAACTGTAATTCAGTTGTTTGTTTTGTTCAGTATAGATCAGGAGTTCGATAAACATGATATTGGCTTAATAAGAATGACACTAATCTTGTCTTATGCCAAATCAAGATATAGAGACAAAAGGATTGTAGGAATTGATGATTCCAGTACAAGTGGGAGATTGTTGGGATTGTGTCCTGAAATCACACTTGTACTCATTCCTGATAGTAGTTGTGTAACGAGATCAATCGTTTGTATAATACTGGTGATTATAATGCTTTGCTAGAAGCCTCTTGTAATCTGTAAGTTGTAGACTTACTGCCAGTATTATATGATCCTATAGGGTCACACACCTAAGCAATCTGGAAGCTAACATATGGGAATGATCATTTGATAATGATCACGTTGATGTGTATTGGATACACATTGACATAGAGTTTTATGATGTATGTGTCGATCGATACATGAGTGTGTCGATCGATGCAGGCTTTTCGAGAAGGTGTGTCGATCGACACAGTAAGTGTGTCGATCGATGCATATCGGGTTTTGACATAAACGAGTCGGGCTTCTACGACGGTTTAAAGATGTCATTTCCAGGTCGATATATAAAGGTTTATATGATCGACCTGAACCCTAGTCGTCACGGGAATTCTCAGAGAGAAAAGCAGAGACATCGAAAACTCATTCCCTGAATCCGGCACTAGCATCCCGGCGTTCCAGGTTGTGTGAGTGTGTGCTTGGTAGAGGCGAAGCACTTGATTCGCTACTGATCTCGTTCACCAACTATTCCGCTGCCAAATCTGAGGTAAGAACGAGGTTGGTAATTTCAATATAACAAACCCTAGATCCTAGGGGATCCTACATTAAGTGCGGTCTCACCTAAGGATTATCGATCAAAGGGCACATGGATTCTTACTCTGTTAGCTCTAGACCACCATACTATCTTTTTCTGGTTCCTTCTTCTCTTTTCTCTTCCTTAGCAACTGATTTCTCCCCATTGGGTATCATTTTTTTTTTTTATCAGTGCTCTTCCCGTTAAGGGGAGTACTTTGGACACATTCCATGGATGCACATGAGGTAATAGGGGTCTCTACCACTCCCGCGACAACTTCGGAGCTACTAGCTCATCCTCAGTTTATTATTCTCTTTTTTTTTTTGCTTTAAGGAAGGGGAGAAGGGAACCTTACTTGGACATGTTTACAAGCTGTGTCAGAACTAACAGAGGAATCCGACTCAAGGTATACCAAGCCCTCACTTCAGAAAATTAAGTCAAATTAGTGGTGAAGTCAGTAAAAGGATCCTCTGAATACCTGAAGTGATGTGGGTGTCCTCAGTAGGTTGATCCGCATTGGGGTTTTCTAATAGTCATAGATTGATCCTGCAAGCTCATCCCAATGGTTACTTAAGTTCCTGCAAGTGTTGTTAGCTTCTCAAAAATTCACTGTTTCCTACTTAAACTGTTTTGACTCGATAAAACAAAAATTTTGGACTGACTCTAAGAAAACAAAAGCGTGCGTCAGTAGCTACCTCCCCCCCCCCACACTTGAAACACACTGTCCCCAGTAGTGTCAAGCCTAGGATTGGTGAGAAAAATAAATCGGAATGAAACAGACCGAGAAAGGTCAGAACACTTACCTGTCGTCGGCCTGCGTTGATCGATGCCACTAGGGTGTCGATCGATGCAAGGCGATTATGCTCACTGGCAAACCGTAAATCGCAACTGTGTCGACCGATGCACTATGTGTGTCGATCGATGCAGTGCAATTCTGCCCGTTTTTCTCACGCCTTTGAACACACACAAAACAGAGAATCAAAAGCACCAAATCAAAACGAAAAATGAAAACAAAAACGAACCTAACAGTGGGTTGCCTCCCACTCAGCGCTTGTTTAAGGTCATTAGCTTGACCGGACTAACAGGATCAGGCTCCTGGAGGTTTCACCAGAGACTGTGAGTGCCTCTGCGAAAGTCTCCTCATCCAAGGTGGAGAGTAAGCTGCGTCGGTGTGAGCTCGTCCAAGAAAAGATGGGATTCGATGTTCGCCAAGATCAGAAACTAAAGTTTCACTCTCCTGCTCTCCATGTCCATCCTCAATGCTAAAAGTTTGACCATAAATCTTTGGCCTGCGCAGCATATCCATCTCAAAGTGTAGAGGCTCATCTCCCAGATGGAGATCAATCAAACCATGTCTAACATCAATCTTCGCACCAGATGTGGCTAAGAAAGGTCTTCCCAGTATTAAAGCATCATCCGGCTCACTATCGTACTTAAGCACCAAGAAATCTGTCGGAACTAAGTAGTTTCCAACTCTCACTGGGACGTCCTCAAGAACTCCTTCCGGAATCCTTATTGACTGATCAGCTAGGACAAGAGAGGTTCTAGTGGGTGAAAAATCCGTCATTCCCAGCTTTTCTGCCACAGAGTATGGCATGAGACTTCCAGCAGCTCCTAAGTCACACAAAGAACGCCTGAAACTATCCTCAAAGATAGAGCAACTCAGCACAAAAATACCAGGATCATGTAGCTTCTTAGGAATCTGAGTTAGCAGCACATCACTGATCTGTTTAGGGATCACTATCACCCAATCTTTCAACATTTCATCCATTGGCAGCATCTTCTCCAAGTATCTCTGCACACAAGGGTGATATGGTGGATCATCAGGTTGTGGTTCTTCTTCCAACTTCTCATCCATTACTCTCAGCTGTCTAGCTTCATCAAGTACTTGTTGAGATATCTCAAGCACCTCAGGGGAAGGTGTAGTAGGCTCATGAGCCGTCTCTACATCACTGCCGCGAGAAACAAGTGAAACTGTCTGTCCACGACTTGCAACGATCGACGCAGAAGGTGCATCGATCGATGCAGCCAATTCCTCACAGATTCCAGCCGAGAGTTTTGCTTCAGTTTCAGATTTCTCAGCTTCTTCCACCAGTTCAGTTGTATTTAACTCAAATTTCTCCCCTTGGTTTGATCCATCATCAATATAAACTGACCAACCTTTGATGTGGGTGTCCATGACATTTTTCCCTTAAACTGAGCTTGAAATTTGGTTCACTTGGGTGTCCAACTGCTTCACATGTGTACTCAAGGATTCAAACTTCCCATTAAGATCCTCATACACAGCATCCAGCTTCTTGTTGAAGTCCACATCAGTCTTAGTCTGTCCTTCCAGCAACTTTTCCATCATGGCTTCCATCTTGCTCTCATAAGCATTAGCAGCAGGAGGTGTCTGATAAGAAGATGATCCATAGGTTCTCTGATAAGAATTACCTTGCTGAAAAGGCTTCTGAAAACCAGCAGTCTGTCCATATCCAGAAGAGTTCTAGTTGTTTGTGAAAGCACTCTTCTGTCCACCATTGAAGAATTTATTACCTTGCTGATTTCCAAACCTATTCCCTTGAAATCCAGAGCCACCAATATAGTTCACATCCTCTTCCTGGTGATCTTCTTCAGCTCCAAACTGTTGGAATTGTGTCCAGTAATCTCGGTACTGTCTCTAGAAAGTAAGAGTATGTCAATGATCAGACATAAGTCATATAATGCTGGGGGTCATGATGGCTTGCTAGAGTCCGCTCATGATCTATAAGTCTTGGACTTATTGCTTTTATTATATGATCCCATATGGGTCACACGCCTAAGCTAACGGGAAAATACGAAGGAACGGCTTAGCAGAAGTACGGTAAAAGTGCTAGGCATTTACTGTATCAAGAGAGTCTAAAGGGCCTGATTAAATCCATGGGATTTAATCAGAACTGAGAATTGGGCCCAAAAGCCCATGAGAACTAGGAGAGATTTTAATGAATAAAATCAGACCTAGGTCTCTAATTTTTCCTCAGCCTTTTTGCGCCTCCCAGCCTCTCTTCTGCGCCTGCTCTCCTTGCTGGTCTAGCAGCCAAATTCCCGGTGTGCGTGTGTGAGCCTTTGGAGGATCCATCCCTTGGTGGTTCTGCTGATCTCTGACCTGTTCTATCTCCTTCCGCTGCATAAACAGGTAAAAGGTGAGATCTATATTGTTTCTATTCAAGAGAACCTAGATCTGGCATGTTTAGGATCAATTAATCTGATGAGTTGAATCAGGATTAAAACCAAAAGATCCTACAGTGGTATCAGAGCCATTGGTTCTTAGGATTTCTTGTTTTAGATTCATGTTTAGGTTGATTAATTTTGTTTAGAAGTGTTTTTGAATCAATTACAGATAAGATAATTCACTTAAGAAACAAAATTGAATCCTAAACACACTAAAGAAATCGCAAACCGAGCTATATGACTCGTGTTAAGCGATCGGCCGAGATGATGAACCAATGGCCAAGCCGTTCGTTTGGAGCGTGCGTTGGCCGGTTGCATCACTCGACCGTGAGGGGCAGGCGCAGACCGATCGCATGGCTCGGCCGAAATCGATCAGTTTGATCCAATCGGACCGACCGCATGGATCGTAGCCACACGCGTTCTGCCGAGAGCCGAGCATCATCTCGATCGCGTCTCGGCTTGAATCGTCCCGCCTGACCCGAGCAAGCATCGTCCCGTCCCGAGCTCGACCGATCATCGACCGTCCAGCTTGCATCCCGATCGCGTGAGGCTCGGCCGTCCGTGGATCGTGGATGGAATGCGGCTGGTCGGACATGATCCAAAAGCTAGGTCACGACCAACTCGGTTCGGTTCGTGACAAATTCGGTTCGGTTCAAGGCTCGGTTTAGAATTTTAATTAAAATCTTCGTTCTGGTTTAATAAACAGATTAATAAGTTTATTGAATCTGGTTAAACCGGAATAAGAAATCCAATGTCGAAAGAAATATTGGATTTAGTGCCTAAACCAGGAATTTCTAATTTGATTTGGTTGGACCAAATAAATTGAGAAATTCCGGTTTAGTAAATAACCGGTTGACAATTGTGGTCATCGTAGTAATTGAAACTTGGTTAGACCAGTTTTAATGAACCAGACCGGTTATGTCAATTAATTGGACAATTGGGTCATGTCTTGGACATGGACCAATTCTTGGGCCTCGGGCCAAGAAGTTAAAACAATTGGGCCAGTTAATTGAGTCTTTCTTCAGATAAATTT
Organism: Orychophragmus violaceus; assembly: GCA_030180135.1. Taxonomy (NCBI): domain Eukaryota; kingdom Viridiplantae; phylum Streptophyta; class Magnoliopsida; order Brassicales; family Brassicaceae; genus Orychophragmus; species Orychophragmus violaceus. Next base: position 55,405,481 of record CM058235.1, on the reverse strand, counting down.
AAAATTTATTTTATAATATTATAAAGTCGATTTTAAATTAAAGTTTCCGAAATTTCATAATTAGAAAGTTTCTTTAAATAGAATTTTCTGAATTTGCGGGTTTTGGATTTTAAAGAAATTTCTAAAGTTAGAAAGTTTCCGGTTTTAGAAAGTTTCCAATTTTAGAAAGTTTCCAAAAATAGTAGGTTTCCATAAATAGAAAGTTTCCCGAAATAGTAATCTTCTATTTTGGGAATGATTTTAATAAACCTACAAACCTCAAATAATATCAAGCGTTAGATGTCTTGTCCGGGCTATGTCAGCTGTCAAAGCCCATTCAATTGCATTCATGGCCTTACAGTGTGAGGATGTCTGCTTTTGCGTGGGTAAGACGGTTTGTGATTCATAAATGTCATTGGGAGTCCCAGACATTAATGATTACATGACTGTATAGTCCGGTTTTCTTGACTAGGCCATCGGGAGTCCCGGGCCTTGAGACATCAGAGTGGATTGGGCCTCGGGCCCAGATTCACAACCAAGAGTTATATCACGGATATAATTAGCCGATATAGGGCTTACCGATATAAGCTAAGGTTGGGTGACGGCCAGTGGCCCACTTTAATCTTAGTTATATGTGGATCTTGGAATCATTATATTCTATTGAGGGTAACTTATGTTATTGAATATAATGCGTGATTAATCATATTAAACTTAATACGAGATTAATCATATTGAACATATTAACTAAAATCCTTTTATCTTAAATTTCAGTTATGACTAGCACAAACAATCAAAACACTTTCTCGATCCGGTCTGTCCTTGAGATGGACAAGCTGAACGGATCAAATTTCTTGACTTGGTCGCGGAACCTGAGGCTAGTACTCAGACAGGAGAGAAAGGACTATGTCCTTGAGAGAGCTCTCCCCGTAAGGATCGGGTCCAATGCTTCTCATGCAGTATATGATGCTTGGAATAAGCATTATAATGATGCGGTAGATGTGCGTGGTCTGATATTGGCCACCATGGACTCAGACTTGCGGGAGCAATATGAGAACATGGAGTCGCCAATAGAGATGATCAGCAGCCTGAAATTGAAATTTCAGGAGCAGATACGAGTGGAGAGATACCAGTTGGTTAAGTCTCTCACTAGCTGCAAGCTACCGAATGATCATCCAGTGAGTCCTCATGTCAGTAAAATGATAGGTTATATTGATAACCTGAGGAAACTGGATTATCCAGTTAGCCATGAATTGGCAACTGAGATCATTCTGCAGTCACTGCCGTCAAGCTATGATAAGTTCGTAAGGAACTATATCAAGAAAGGCTTAACGAAGACGTTGACTGAACTGCATGATATGCTCAAAACGGTTGAGCCAAACGTGAAGGGCAGGTTTATTAAACCTAGTATTGACAAGGGTGAAGACAAAGTTGTCCAGATTTTGAATCATGGCAAGCGTGTGTCTTCTGAGCTCAAGTCAGATACCTCTTACGTTGGTAAGTGCTGCTACTGTAAAGAGATAGGGCATTGGAAGAGAGATTGCATAAAATTCATGGAAGACGATGAGGAGTTAAAGTTAATGTATAAGACTACTTCCTCAGGTATTCATGTTATTACTTCAAGTTCTACCTTGCAGGTATTGGATACTGGTTGTGGCACTGATATTTGTTGAAATATGCAGAGCCTAAGCAACAGTAGAACGTTGAAGGAAGGGCAAGTGAAACTACATATCTGGAAGGAGCTTGGGATGCTGCCTCAGCCGTAGGATTTTCACTTATAGATCCCTTTTAGGCTTGGTTTTGTATTAAGTAATTGCTACAATGAACCTGCTTTAAGCAGAGTTGTCTTTCATTTTCTTGTAAGAATTTGAATGTTTTTCATTTTGATAAAAGACAAGTATTGTTCTTTTGATCTTAATGAAATATTAATTGTAGCACCCTATTCATGGAATGGGTTTTATATCTTAAACCAAAGAGTGCCTAAATGTAACATAAATACCGAATTGGTTTAAATCTGATGAATTAAACCTGATTTTTCTTGGCATAAAGTCTTGGTCACATAGAGTAAGTCGGATTCAGAAATCCCATAGTCATGGACTGTTGGGCTCATTTGATAAAATATCTTATGAGACTTGAATTCTGTTTACTAGACCAAAAGATAAAGGGCCTATCTTAGCCGAGCTAGAGAAAAGCCCAAAGGCTTATTGGACCTGGAATATACTCATGTATGTGGCCCAATGAGCAGTAATGCCAGAGAAAATCTCCTGCACTTCATTGTCTCTACTGATTACTTCAGTGAGTGTGACTGTGTTCATTTGATGAGACACAAGTCGGAATTCTTTGACATGGTCAAAAGAGTTCCAGAATGAAGTATAGGATCTGAATGACAAAAGTATTAAGACTCTGGATTAAATCACGAGTAAGAATACTTAAGTCATTGATTGTGTGATCATCTTAATGAGTGTGAAGTCGTTTCACAGCTCATTTCTCCTGAAAACCTGAAGGTGTTTCTGTGAGAAAGAATCAGATCTTATTAGAAATGATTAAAGATGAGTCACACGAATCTTCCATGATATTATTTAACAATAACGCTCTAAAATATCTAAGTTTACGCTGAAATAGTTCCACAAATATCGGTTGAAAGACACCACGTTAATGTGGATTGGAATCGATCCAAATTTGTCTTTACTGAGTATTTGTAGTTGTGCTACTTCGCTGGTTGTCCTAGAGAAACTAAGGCTTGTTACTTTTACGTCCAATCTGTTTTAAGAAGGGAAGTTATTTTCAAGAAGAACAGTGGGAGTAAAAGCATAACTCAAAGTTTTCTTAAGGAAACCAAGGCTCGGTACTTTTACGACCATTCTGTTTTCTAAGAAGGAAATTACTTTCCGAGAAGAACAGTGGGAGTAAAAAGTATTTTACGACCATTCTGTTTTCTAAGAAGGGAAGTTACTTTCCAAAGAAGAACAGTGGGAGTAAAAGTACAACTCGAAGAAATTCGAGAAATACAGGAGGCTGCTTAACCTATTGAGGGAGAGCAGCGGAAGGATTTACAGATTTCTGTAGAATCTACACCTGTGGAGCCTGAAGTTCGCAGATATGAATCAATCACTAATCCGAGAGTGATTTCTCGGAATTAGTTGAACCTGATAATCATTGAAAGTTCACATGATCTGATGATCATTGAAAGCGATGAATCTGCGAAATTCAAAGAAGCGAAAGTGAGCCCTGACTCCGAAAAATTACATTTTATGTAAGTTAGCTTCATCGATCCATTCATGGATGGAAGCAAACACATCGGAGTTGGAATCTTCGTTCTGTTGAAGTAGTCAAGGTTTTGACTTAAACAGGAACGAAGCGGAACTGTGTGTTTACTAATAGATCAGTGGGAGCGATATTGCATTTCTCATAGTGTATGTCGATGACATACTGATTCTCGGATATAACGTCCCAACGCTGTAGTCGGTAAAGGACTAGCTTGGGAGTTGGTTTAATAAATGACATGGGTAAAGCAACGTAGTTCTTGGATTTTGGATCCAGAGATAAAGATCCAAAAGAGCTGGTAGGATAAAGTCAGGATTCTTAAATTGACAAAGTTCTACACGTTTTGAGCAATCCAAGAAGGGTTTTATGCCAATGTCACATGGCATTAAGTTAAGCAAGATACAGTATCCTACGATAACTGCTGAGCTTAAATGCATGGATGAGATTCCATATGCGTCGGCAATTGGATCTATCATGTATGCCATGAAACGTACTTGTTTGATGTTGCTTTAATGTTAAGCAAGACAAGTAAAGACCAGTCAAATCCAGCAAAGAATCACTGGATTGCCGTAAAGAATATCCTAAAGTATTTTAGGAATACTAAGGATAAATTCTAGAGTTACGGAGAAAGTAAGGTGCTACGAGTCGGTAGAGTTTGAAAGGCAAGTTTCCAATAGACAAAGATTATTTCCGATCACAGTCCGGTTATATCTTGTGTCTATCTGGCGGTGCAAGGCACTGTTGCTGACTCAATGACTTAAGCTGAATATTTCGCAACTTGGGAAGTGGCGAAAGAGGTTGTTTGGAAAGAAGAGTTCGTCACTGAACTTGATGTGATTTCCAGCATAGATGAGACTAGCTGCACATCAGAGGTCCAAACACCTTGAGGATAGGTATAACCTATTCCGTAAGATAAATGACAGAGAAGTTAAGTAGATCAGCAAGTTTCAACGAATGAGAACGTTGCTAATCTATTAACGAAGCCACTCCTTAGGCCTAAGCACGAGTCGCGGACTGTTGCTGTAGGATAAGTGAAATTAAGATGTAGTCTTAATTTCAGTGGGAGTTATTAAAGGGCTTTATTTAGTTATTGGATATGTTTTTGAAATAACATTTAAGATGTTTAATGAAATTATTATTTCAAGATTATTTTAACTGTGATGAAATAATCGTTCCAAAATGATATGAACCATTTTATAGGTCATCGAAGTAAATGACTTGATCTTGAGTCATCGAAGTCATTTAGCTTGATCATGAGACCCTATATTTGATAGATGGCTTATATCATCCTGTCCCTAGTCGAAGGTTGTTGAAATTGGAACACCAACAACCGTGTGAGACTGGATTGGTACGTGACTTATGACAAAGTCTCGGTGTGTCATAGATGCTCGGCATCAAAGTCAGTACATAGGTGTATGTTGGGGAACATACGACCGGACAAGACCCGATTATAAGAACTCTTCAGGATATTTATATCTGTGTCATAAGAGATTCTTACTACGACTATAGAGTATAGTCCTTAGACCTGAGTTCGCATGCATGTGACTGCACATGGACTGATGCACTTTGATCATTGTCTAACGCTATCGTTCTGCGATAGTTATAAGGACCTTGTTTGGGTACATTATGAAATGAGTAGTTTACAGTGATGGAACAAGACGGAATTTGTCCCTTCAATATAAATGGAGTGAATATCTCTAGGCCAATCGGAGATTTGAATACTGGAAAATGCATGGCCATGCTCAAACGGACTGTCCCGAGTCGTTTGGATTGTCAGTATCAAATCAGAGTCCGATGAACAAGATTAGGCTTTATAAGGATGACACTAATCTTGCCTTATGACTAATCGAGATATTGAGACAAAAGGATTATGAATACAGAGATTCCAGTACAAGTGGGAGATTGTTGGAATTGTGTCCAGTAATCTCGGTACTGTCTCTAGAAAGTAAGAGTATGTCAATGATCAGACATAAGTCATATAATGCTGGGGGTCATGATGGCTTGCTAGAGTCCGCTCATGATCTATAAGTCTTGGACTTATTGCTTTTATTATATGATCCCATATGGGTCACACGCCTAAGCTAACGGGAAAATACGAAGGAACGGCTTAGCAGAAGTACGGTAAAAGTGCTAGGCATTTACTGTATCAAGAGAGTCTAAAGGGCCTGATTAAATCCATGGGATTTAATCAGAACTGAGAATTGGGCCCAAAAGCCCATGAGAACTAGGAGAGATTTTAATGAATAAAATCAGACCTAGGTCTCTAATTTTTCCTCAGCCTTTTTGCGCCTCCCAGCCTCTCTTCTGCGCCTGCTCTCCTTGCTGGTCTAGCAGCCAAATTCCCGGTGTGCGTGTGTGAGCCTTTGGAGGATCCATCCCTTGGTGGTTCTGCTGATCTCTGACCTGTTCTATCTCCTTCCGCTGCATAAACAGGTAAAAGGTGAGATCTATATTGTTTCTATTCAAGAGAACCTAGATCTGGCATGTTTAGGATCAATTAATCTGATGAGTTGAATCAGGATTAAAACCAAAAGATCCTACACAAACACCTCAACATCCTGAGCAAAGTGGACAGCTTTCTTTCTTGTCAGCAAACTATGAACAGTGTCCTACTTGTTCCTAATGTCAGCAATCTCCAAATTGTCTATCTTCCCACCAGACTCTTTCCTTCTCCTATCAGCAGTCTTGGTGCTATTACTACTCACCAAGTTATCAATCAATGTCTTAGCCTGCTCAGGAGTCCTTGTATTGAAATTTCCATTGCTAGCATTGTCCAATGCAGACTGATAGTGGAGATCAATACCTCTGAAGAATAAGCCCAGCAGCGTCACTTCAGAGAATCCATGGTGTGGACAGTCACGCTGGTACTTCTTAAACCTCATCCAAGCAGACTTAAGAGGCTCTATAGGACCTTGGGTGAAGGTGAGAATATCCTGTCTCGACTGATCAGAGCGAGCATCATCATAAAAGTGCCTCAAGAACTCTCTCTTCACAGCATCCCAAGTAGTAAACTTCCCAGCTGGAAGTTGTTTTAGCCAAGCTGCAGCATCTCCAGCGAGAGAATAAGGGAAAAGCTTGAGAAACAAGTAGTCGTAATTTACCCCATTATACTTCATTCCAGTGATGAAGTTCTCAAAATCATCGATATGGTCCATGGGTTGCTCATGTGGGAGACCATGGAACGGACTCTGCCTCAGAAGAGCGTGTAGACAGTCTTGATCTCGAAGTCATTCCTCTCAAATCCAGGAGGTACAATGGCTGACTGGTTAGCATGGAACTCATCCGGACGGTTGTAGTCAGCTAGAGTCCTCTCATTAGCAAGAGGATTTATCATCTGCCTCTGATCTTCAGGTTCAGGTTCAGGTTCAGGATCAGGTTCTGGGATCACACGTCCCTCAGCATCAATCCTTTGCCCAGCGGCGTTGTACGGGTTGTTCTGTTGGTCTCTTATAACACACTGAGCATCAGGTATCAGAATCAAACGATTTTGCACCATCCTTGCTCGTTGACTTTTTCAGTTCGTTCTCTCTAGTCTAGCTAGTTCCTTAAGCCTGAGATTAACGAGATTCGAGTTTGGATTACTTCTGGTCTCACGCGTCTGCATAAACCGTCGGTAATCACAGTGCAACGATCGATGCTAGGATGCAATGATCGATTCAAATCAAATTCACCTTCTGTTGATCGATTCAAAAGAATGTGTTGATCGATGCAAAGCGAAAATCAGACCTGCGACAGAGAAAAACAGAGAAGTTAGTAACAGAAACAAAAAACGAAAAACCTAGTCTAAACTATAAATTCAAATCTATCAAAGACTTAAAAGAGTCCCCGGCAACGGCGCCAAAAACTTGATACGATCAGAGTTTTAATCCCTAGATCTACACTGCAAGTGCACAGACGTGACAGTAGTATATAGGGTATCAAAATCCACAGAGACTCTAGACCTTACGATAAATTGTAGAATTGTCAAGTTAAGCTAGGTGAGATTAATAGAAACTAAATAGCAAGCAGAAAAGTAAATCAGTAGCAGGAGTGGTTTGTAAGCAATCAACTAAAAGCGCTAAGTCTAGGGAGTTCTCAGGAAATCAGACAAGCAGATTAACTATCAGTCAGGATCAAATTAAGTTCGGTTCTAGAACTCAAACACAGATATAGAATTAACCAACTTTCGTTGCGAGAATTCTCTAAGTCTAATAGCAGAAATCCAAATTTCTTTGCAATTCCTAACAGATTAAACTAGCCTTAAGTGCAGGTTCGATATGTTCACAATTCAATTAAACCAAATTTCTTTGCGGATAATTCAATTGCTCTACCTAAATAGTTCAGATTCTAAACCACACTTTCGTGTCAATTTAATAACCTAAATTCTAGATTCTAAGTGATCAGGTTAGAAACTAGTATTAAGCACAATTCAGGTTGAAGAACAATTAAGTTATGAATCCTAAACTGATAAATTAATCTAACAAGTCATGAAAACCTTTAGGAGAATCCCTAAACCTAACTATGAATCTACTCAGACATGATCAATGAAGCACAAATCAATGAATGAATAAATTGCATAAATAGAGAGTAAGAAAGGGGTTCAAAATCTTCTCCAAAAGCAGGAAGCAATACAGGTTCAGATCGGCCCCAAAAGCTCTAAAATCTCTATGCTCAAAAGTATGAAAGCGTATGTAAACAAGTGGCTAAAAACCCTAATATAATGGTCTAATCACGACTGGGGCTTCTTTGTAATCATGAGAAACTTCTGGGCCAAAGTGCAATTTCTAAACTCTTCATTAAACCGCCGAGAATTGTCTAACTCGCATATGTGTCGATCGATGCACAAGATGTGTCGATCAATGCACTCCTCTGTTTTGGACAGTGAACTCTATCTCTCGGGTTAAATCTCCAAAATGCTCCAGAATGCGCCATAATCTCCAAATCCGCTCCAAATGTACCTAGACCTGTAAACACACCTAAAAGACTCCAAAACATAGAAAATGACTCGATAAATAAGACATATACCATGGTTAAAAACCCTAAAATCCATGGTATATCAGCTAGAACAATGATGTTTGATTGGTGTGTTCCAAAGAAGTACTGGGTGATGCTATTATGACTTCTTGCTATGTCATCAATAGATTGCCTACCAATCATCTTGGATATATGTCTCCATTTGAGGTACTGAATAAAGCTAAACCAAGCATTGACCATCTCATGGTATTTGGATGTGTTTGCTAAGTGTTTGTTCCAGAAGCCCACATAAAAAAATTGGAGGCTAAGAGCATCAAATGTTTTTTTGTTGAATATTCAGCCACATAAAAGGGATACAAGTGTTACAGCCCAGATACTCAGTGTAACGCCCCCGTTCCTTAGTCGGGACCAGGGCCGTCACAGAATTTATTTATTTTAAAACGATATATAAAACATGTTTGTTATATAAAGAAAATGCGGAATCACAATAGGTCCATGGACATTATTTATTTAAAACTTGTTACAATTATTACTTGAAATTATCCTTGCGAAAAAGACGCCGAGTCTAAACCGGCTGACCTAACGTCCCGTGCTCCGCTACTCCTAAGGGTTACCTGAAAAGATGAAAAGAGAGGGGTGAGCGATCTATTATCGACCCAGTGAGTTGAGATTCCCCAACTATTAATATAACTTTCCGTCTACCCAACCCAACCCCAAACACAAGCAATGACGGAAAGCTACGCAAACAATCTTAGATAGCCGAAGCACTAAAACAATAATTAAATTATATGCATGTTACGGGCCCTGGCAATATCGTCATTCCCTCGGAATACTCGCCCCGTCACCAGATAGGCCACGGTAGTAATTCCTCGACTCTTACTCATATACACGGAGTGCAACGAGTAAGACACCGTTCTCCGTCCATCGATACGCGGTGACTCTGACTACCCCTAGATAGCCCGAGATTCCATGCAGTCCGGCCCTAGGACATGACCCCGTATTCTCCGGACCACACACCTACCGGCGTCACCCAGTAGGTTAACTCCTGCCAGTAACACGACCCGAGAGTACGTGAACCGACCGGTACGCTCCCGAGGATCCATCGGGTAGGGAAGCCGATATGCCTACTATTTCTCCATGTCACTAACACATCAAACAAACTATCAACATACCACATCACAATAATCACAACAATCAAAACATCTCACCAAGCAATCAATCAAGAATAATTCATCACATTACTTATTACGCTACTTAATAATTTTCCCGTATTTTAATCATTCGTTCTTTATTAGATTATCAATCAATTGCATACTATTTAGTAATATCAGCCGCGTTATTATTATAAGTTAATAACAATCATACTTCACAATCAACCAAGCATAGTCATTATATCAATACTAACATGTATTACTATATACTAATCAAACCGACACTAATTATAACCTTCACGCCGGATTATAACTTAATGTCGGGAACCTGCGGGAAACTATATTAATCACACAATTAACCCCAACTCACCGATACTTTTTCGTGGTTGACCCCGAACCTCCGGACCTTCTTTTTAAACCGCCTAGAACGGAAGAGAAGGTCGGTACTTGGGATGAACGGGGAAAATCTCCGTCTAGGAAATATTTCTCCGCTCCTCCGATACTAACCGAACTCTCCACTACTATTACTCTTTCTAACCTCCTTCTCTCTCTTCTCTCTCTCTCTCTCCCTCTCTCTCTCTCTCTCCGGCTCCTCCTTCTTCTTCCCTCCGGCTTCTCCTCCTCTCGGCTCCTCCTCCTCTCCTCGGCTTCTCCTCCTCCTCCTTCTTCTTCTGGCCGCCTTCTTCTTCTTCTCCTTCCCCTCTCCCTCTCTTCTTTCTCTCTTCTTTCTTACCACTCTTGTTGAGTTGGTGTTTTGGTGTGAGGAAAAGTGAGGGGTGGGGGTCTCTTTTTATAGCAAAAGTGAAGAGATCTTCACCTTACACTTGTCTCCTCTTCCTCTCCATCTTAGGCCACGACTTCTACACCAAAAACCATCCAAGAACAATGAATTTGATCTCCCACCATCCATTTGTAAGCCTCCTCATGCAACCCTTGGATTTGTGACAACACATTTTGGTGATTCATGCACCTAAGAAGCTTCTATTTCTTGGGCTCCATTTTCGTGGCCCATGCTTCATTCTGAGCTTTTATTAGGTCCAATATTAGCTTAAGAATTAGCCTAAAATATCCTAGTTCAAGCCCAAGCCTTAGAGAATTTATTTTGAATTTTTAGTCACTAATTAGCCCTTAATGATCTAAAAATCAGAACTTAATCTAGCAATCAAATCTTGCTAAATCCTTTTAACCATAGCTTCAGAATATAATAAGGGAGTTGTGGTTAAAATTTCATGATTTTTAGTGGCGTCTAACTATTTTTCCAACTCGCCCGAACATTTTATCGGTTTCTCGGAAAAACCGGATATTTCGGAAAATTCCCAAGAATTTCCAAAAGTAGCTCCAATGAATATCTTAGCAAGATAATTCAATTTATTAATGATAAAAATACTATTACATTTGATAATAATATTTTATCAAGTTTTTCCGAGATCGGGGTATCACATTCTCCCCCCTTATTAGAATTCGTCCCCGAATTCTTTATTGTTTTAGAACTTCTTCTTACTATACACTTAGAAAAACTCTGGGTACGATTCTCTAAACCTTGCTTCATCCTCCCAGGTGACGACTACACGGTTCTGCTTTCCCCAAAAGACTTGAACTTGCGGAATCTCTCTATTCTTGAGTTTCCGGATACGTCTCTCTCCGATGCGAATGGGTCCTTCGGTGTAGGTAAGGTTTGGCCGAAGGTCCTCTATTTCCTCCGTTTCAACATCTCTTGGGTCGCGGATGAATCTTCGTAGCATGGAAACATGGAACACCGGGTGAATCCGCATGTCTGACGGGAGATCTAGTCTGTACGCCACTTCTCCAACCTTACCAATTACTTGATATGGCCCGATGTAGCGAACTGCAAGTTTCCCGACCTTACCGAACCGTTCTCCCCTTCTTTGCGATGAGACCCTTAAATACACCCAATCTCCGACTTCGAAGTTAACTTCACGTCTTGCTTGGTCTGCAAATTTCTTTTGCCGGTCTTGAGCTTTCTTCATATTAGCTTGAATCACTTGCAGCTTGCTGGTCGTCTCATCAACGATCTTGGGTCCAAAGATTTCTCGCTCTCCGATCTCGGTCCAACATAGTGGAGTTCTACACGGTCGTCCATATAAAGCTTCATATGGAGACATTCCGATGCTGGAATGGTAGCTGTTGTTATACGAGAATTCCACTAATGGTAGATGCTTCTCCCAATTCCCGGCCCAATCAAGTGCACACATTCGCAACATGTCCTCAATAGTCCGGATTGTCCTTTCAGTCTGGCCGTCCGTTTCCGGATGATAAGCGGTACTGATTCGCAACTCCGTTCCCAACGCTTCTTGAAGTGCCCTCCAGAAGACGGATGTAAAACGTGGATCCCGATCCGACACGATATCTGCTGGAATTCCATGAAGGCGAATGATTTGGTCGATATAGAGCTCGGCCAAAGCTTCCACCTTATTTGTATCCTTTATCGGAATCAGATGTGCCACCTTTGTCAGACGGTCAACGATTACCCAGATGGCGTTGTTGGCCCTTCCTTTTGCCGTTGGCATTCCGGTGATGAAATCCATTGATATGGAGTCCCATTTCCATTGTGGAATAGGGAGATTCTGGAGTAAACCGCCGGGTACTTGATGCTCTACTTTGATCTGCTGACAAGTTGAACATTGCGCTACCCATCGAGCTACCGACTTCTTCATTCCCGGCCAATGGTAGTACCTCCTCACGTCCTTGTACATTTTTGAACTCCCAGGGTGGATGCTAAGCAAAGAATGGTGCGCTGCCTTCAGAATTTCTTCTCGCAACCCTTGACCCTCTGGAACTGTGATCCTTCCCCTAAGCAGTAATGTACCGTCATTGGCCAGATGATAACCGCTTTGGTTTGGTCCGTCTTGATTTATGACTTATCCAATGATCTTCAAAATCTTCTCGTCCTTCTGCTGCTCTTCTCGGATTCGAAGAACCAAATCTGCCTGCCTTACAGCCTGTAGACCTAACGGCTCATTCACCTCACCTTCCATTGCAGCCAAATTTACCGTCTTAAGTTCTTCAGTTAGGGTTTCGAGTTCTCTTTCGATGCTAGCCTTAGTTTTTCGCCGGCTAAGTGCGTCCGCAACCACATTAGCTTTTCCCGGGTGGTACTTAATCTTGAGATCGTAATCTGCGATGAACTCCATCCACCTTCGCTGTCGTAGATTGAGATCAGGTTGCGTGAATAAGTATTTAAGACTTTGATGGTCTGTAAATATTTCTATGCTTTCGCCGTAGAGATAGGATCTCCAAATACGCAACGCGAATACTACTGCCGCCATTTCCAAATCGTGCGTCCGATAATTCTCTTCATGCTTCCTTAACTGACGAGATGCATAAGCGATGACTTTACCTTCCTGCATTAAGACACACCCCAACCCAACTCGCGACGCATCGGTATACACTGTATAGGGTTTCCCGGGTTCTGGCAACGCCAAAATTGGTGCTGAGGTTAACGAGGCCTTCAACTTAGCAAAAGCGTCTTCTGCGTCTTTACTCCATATAAAGGGAACGCCTTTCCCTGTTAGCTTCGTCAATGGCTTTGCGATTGAGGAAAATCCGCGGACGAACTTCCGATAGTATCCTGCCAAACCAAGGAAACTCCGAACTTCCGTCACAGAAGTAGGTCGAGGCCACTCCTGGATTGCTTTAACCTTCTCGGGATCGGCTGCTACTCCTTGCTCCGAGATGCGATGACCCAGAAATCCAATTTCTCTTTGCCAGAACGAACATTTACTGAATTTAGCAAATAGCTTCAGCTCCCGCAATCGCTTGAGAACTAACGCCAAATGCATCCGATGCTCTTCCTTGGTTCTTGAGTAAACCAAAATATCGTCAATAAAAATGATAACAAACTTATCAAGATAATCACGGAAAACTTCATTCATTAACCGCATAAAGGCTGCTGGTGCGTTGGTAAGCCCAAAAGGCATTACCACAAACTCAAACTGCCCATACCGAGTTCGAAACGCCGTCTTCATGATGTCCTTCTCATCGATAGGGATTTGATGATATCCAGATGCTAAGTCTATTTTTGAAAACCAGCTTGCTCCTTTAAGCTGATCCAAAAGTTCATCTATTCGTGGTAACGGGTATTTATCCTTGATGGTGATGTTGTTGATGCCGCGATAGTCGATGCACAATCTCATGCTCCCATCTTTCTTCTTTACGAATAGCACTGGAGCTCCCCATGGTGACGAGCTTGGTCGAATGAAGCCTTTCCCGATCAAATCTTCCAGCTGCTTCTTGAGTTCCGCCAACTCTGCTGGTGCCATTCGATAAGGAGCCTTTGCGATAGGTTTCGCCTCTGGTTCCAGGTTGATGGTGAAAGGATTACTCCGCTGCGGTGGTAATTCCTTTAGTGGCGCGAATACATCCTCGAACTCCTGAACTATCGTGATGTCCTCGATCTTAACTTCTTTGCTGACGGTTTCATCGCCGGCCGTGATGGTCACCAAAAATGCTTCTTCATTCTTTATCAAGTCTTGAGCTCGAAGAGTCGCTATTATGCACACCGACTTACTAGGGTTAATTCCGTAGTAGACTACTTCCTCCATTTCACTTCCACGGAATGTAACCCTTCCTCGACCGCAGTCTAACTGGGCCTGGTATCCCGACAGCCAATCCATTCCAAGGATGACTTCGTACCGTGTTAAAGGGGTGATTAACAAATTTACGAGGAATCTCTTTGCCTTGATGACTAGCGGGACATTCCGAACACACTTATCGATTTGGAGGGTTTGCTTTCCGGGGGTCAACACAGCGACACTAACTCTGTCTATTTTGTAACTCCCTCCGATTTCAGAGACTACTTGTGGGGTCACAAAACTATGAGTGGCTCCCGAATCGAACAATACATGCGTGGGACGACCCGCGACAGGTATGGTTCCTGCCACATTGATTTTTGGGTTTAAACAATAGAATACTTATTTAAATAGATAAGAACCTTTATTTATTGATAGTTTTACACATCTTAGATAAACACACTAGGATCAGGGTTCCGGCACATACGTACCTGTGATCGGACCCTGAACAGGTTCTGGGGCCTTATTATTATCTACTTCTAACGCATACATTCTACCATCTAAGGCTTGACGCTTGCGAGCGGGCTCAATCGCAGGGCGAGCTGGCGGCCGAATGGCGAGTGGGGCGGCTGGGATCGGGTTTGAACATTCACGAGCATAGTGGCCCTTCTGACCACATCGGAAGCAGGTAAGACCGGGCGATGCGTGCTGTGCTGCATTCCTCGGGCAGTACTTGGAGATATGACCAGGCTGACCGCAGTTGAAGCACACAGATACTCCCTTGGACGAGTCTGATGATCCTTGGGGTCGCTTACCTTTGTCCTTGAAACGATGGTTCTGTCCAAAGTGTCGGCCCTGCTGATTTGATGATCTTCTGCCTTGGTTCGAGTGAAAGTTCCCCCGTGGTGCCCGTTCTGCTGATAACCCGATTTCTACACTTACTGCTTTCTCCACCAAGTCCGTGAGGCTTGAGAAGTTCCCCACTGCAAGTCTGCTTTCTAGCTCGGGTCGAAGTCCGAACAGAAAGTTGGTTATCATTGCTTCTTCATCTCCATTATTATTCCCCACGTATCGCTTAAGTCGCATGAACTCGGATTCGTACTCTCGAACTGACTTACTTCCTTGCTCGAGATTAGCAAAGTCCCGTTGTAGTCGACGCTTTGACTCCGGGGTAAAGTACATGCGCTCAAATTCCTCCTTGAAAGCTAACCAGGTTTTTACCACGTGTCCCACTTGGGCTTCTCGGCCTTCCCACCAGTCGGCTGCATCTCGGTCCAGGTAGTAGGCTCCCACGCTCAGCTTGTAGTCCTCCGGGCATCTTGTAGCCTTGAAGTTCTTTTCCATCATTCGGATCCATCGATCTGCGATCAAAGGGTCAGTCCCACCAGAGAAATGCGTAGTTCCCATCTTCTTCATGGAGGAGATCAAGGATAGGAACGGTGGACGAGTCGTTGCATCGGGTGTTGTCTGTGGTGATTGCATGGCTCGCGTCATTACTTCGTGAAGCATCTTCAGGGTATGCTCCGGGTTTACGTCTTGGCCTCCCACTGCATTTTGATCATCTTTTGGTATTTCTTCCCGACGATCTTTGCTAGATCCAGTGTCTTCCGTGTCCTTTTCCGCAGATGCTTGCGTCTGGTCTGCATGTCCTTCCTGGTTACCTAGGTTCTCTGGCGACTTAGATCTTTCGACTGATTCCTCATGTCCGGCTCCTCCGCGATCCGAACCCCTTTCTGACCCCACACCATGCCCGCCACTGTTGTTTGCCCCGTCCTCCATCTGCATCATAAACGGGTAAGTGACTAAGTCCTAACAGGACGTGGCCGGTTTCCTACTGTCTCTTTCGCGACTCAACTTGACTCGATAAATCTGAAAACACAGGTCCTTTGAGCATGATTGGAACCATGCTCTGATACCACCAAATTGTAACGCCCCCGTTCCTTAGTCGGGACCAGGGCCGTCACAGAATTTATTTATTTTAAAACGATATATAAAACATGTTTGTTATATAAAGAAAATGCGGAATCACAATAGGTCCATGGACATTATTTATTTAAAACTTGTTACAATTATTACTTGAAATTATCCTTGCGAAAAAGACGCCGAGTCTAAACCGGCTGACCTAACGTCCCGTGCTCCGCTACTCCTAAGGGTTACCTGAAAAGATGAAAAGAGAGGGGTGAGCGATCTATTATCGACCCAGTGAGTTGAGATTCCCCAACTATTAATATAACTTTCCGTCTACCCAACCCAACCCCAAACACAAGCAATGACGGAAAGCTACGCAAACAATCTTAGATAGCCGAAGCACTAAAACAATAATTAAATTATATGCATGTTACGGGCCCTGGCAATATCGTCATTCCCTCGGAATACTCGCCCCATCACCAGATAGGCCACGGTAGTAATTCCTCGACTCTTACTCATATACACGGAGTGCAACGAGTAAGACACCGTTCTCCGTCCATCGATACGCGGTGACTCTGACTACCCCTAGATAGCCCGAGATTCCATGCAGTCCGGCCCTAGGACATGACCCCGTATTCTCCGGACCACACACCTACCGGCGTCACCCAGTAGGTTAACTCCTGCCAGTAACACGACCCGAGAGTACGTGAACCGACCGGTACGCTCCCGAGGATCCATCGGGTAGGGAAGCCGATATGCCTACTATTTCTCCATGTCACTAACACATCAAACAAACTATCAACATACCACATCACAATAATCACAACAATCAAAACATCTCACCAAGCAATCAATCAAGAATAATTCATCACATTACTTATTACGCTACTTAATAATTTTCCCGTATTTTAATCATTCGTTCTTTATTAGATTATCAATCAATTGCATACTATTTAGTAATATCAGCCGCGTTATTATTATAAGTTAATAACAATCATACTTCACAATCAACCAAGCATAGTCATTATATCAATACTAACATGTATTACTATATACTAATCAAACCGACACTAATTATAACCTTCACGCCGGATTATAACTTAATGTCGGGAACCTGCGGGAAACTATATTAATCACACAATTAACCCCAACTCACCGATACTTTTTCGTGGTTGACCCCGAACCTCCGGACCTTCTTTTTAAACCGCCTAGAACGGAAGAGAAGGTCGGTACTTGGGATGAACGGGGAAAATCTCCGTCTAGGAAATATTTCTCCGCTCCTCCGATACTAACCGAACTCTCCACTACTATTACTCTTTCTAACCTCCTTCTCTCTCTTCTCTCTCTCTCTCTCCCTCTCTCTCTCTCTCTCCGGCTCCTCCTTCTTCTTCCCTCCGGCTTCTCCTCCTCTCGGCTCCTCCTCCTCTCCTCGGCTTCTCCTCCTCCTCCTTCTTCTTCTGGCCGCCTTCTTCTTCTTCTCCTTCCCCTCTCCCTCTCTTCTTTCTCTCTTCTTTCTTACCACTCTTGTTGAGTTGGTGTTTTGGTGTGAGGAAAAGTGAGGGGTGGGGGTCTCTTTTTATAGCAAAAGTGAAGAGATCTTCACCTTACACTTGTCTCCTCTTCCTCTCCATCTTAGGCCACGAATTCTACACCAAAAACCATCCAAGAACAATGAATTTGATCTCCCACCATCCATTTGTAAGCCTCCTCATGCAACCCTTGGATTTGTGACAACACATTTTGGTGATTCATGCACCTAAGAAGCTTCTATTTCTTGGGCTCCATTTTCGTGGCCCATGCTTCATTCTGAGCTTTTATTAGGTCCAATATTAGCTTAAGAATTAGCCTAAAATATCCTAGTTCAAGCCCAAGCCTTAGAGAATTTATTTTGAATTTTTAGTCACTAATTAGCCCTTAATGATCTAAAAATCAGAACTTAATCTAGCAATCAAATCTTGCTAAATCCTTTTAACCATAGCTTCAGAATATAATAAGGGAGTTGTGGTTAAAATTTCATGATTTTTAGTGGCGTCTAACTATTTTTCCAACTCGCCCGAACATTTTATCGGTTTCTCGGAAAAACCGGATATTTCGGAAAATTCCCAAGAATTTCCAAAAGTAGCTCCAATGAATATCTTAGCAAGATAATTCAATTTATTAATGATAAAAATACTATTACATTTGATAATAATATTTTATCAAGTTTTTCCGAGATCGGGGTATCACACTCAGCGTGTGTATGTATCCAAAGAAGTCAAATTTGATGAGAGTATAGGATTCTTTGGAGATAGAAATTGGGAAAGTGTGAAAGACTTACCATTCTCCAACGAAGCCTCTACTCTTAGGCTCCTTCTTAATGGATTGACTACTCTTGCTGGGTGAGATCATCAACCTCAAGCTAGTAGTGAAGCAGATCAGGATAATTCTGTGAATGATTATGACACCAATGAGGCACAGGGAAGTGAAGGAAATGGCAATGAAACGGTTAAAAATGTGGCTGCTATCACTGAATTGAGAATGAATCTGAAGAAGAGGAATCATCTACAAATGAGTCATTAGAGAATGCCATAGTTGAGGATTCAGATGAGACTGAGTGTAATACCCAGTTCCACAAATTGGGTCAATGGGCAGCAGAAAAGTCAAACGGGGAAATTCTGTAATTTTCAAGAAGGTGAGGGGTATTTTGGTAGTATTACCAAAATGCACGCTGGAAGTCGAGACGGGCCACGTGCACATTCTTTAGCGCGGGGTTCACGTACTTCTGACCGTCCCCCAGTTCCACTTCACGCACTAGTTGGCGCCTCTGCAGCAGCCCGTCACCGCCTTTGCCAGCCTCACTTTGGGATGATGCAGACTTAGCCAATCCTTACGTCAGTTTTCTTGACATGTTCGGGCTAGCAGGCGTCGAGCTACCACTGTTGCCGCCTCTCGCACCCGAGCATCCCGTACAGCCTGAGCAACCGGTGCATATTCTGGAGGTACCTGACTTTCCTGAGCCCTACAGTCCGTGCGACCTTTTGCTCAGCTCATTGCCGACGGACTTCGACCTTTTGATGGAGCGTATTGATCCGCTTCAGCATCAGGAGTGGGAGGCACGTGTCGCCGAGTAGACTGTTATGCTCGTCGATGCCCTTGTGCAGCGTGTCGGCGCTCATCACCCGCCACCTCCCCATCCCTAGTCGTCTCTTCAGGCTGATTCATCTGAGTCTCCGCCACCGGAAATGCCCCAGTACGCGCAGTGCAACACTTGCGGGGTGCGAGAGTTCCACTTCCACTAGTGCCTTATACCGTCTGATCCTCGCTACCGCGAGCCATACCAGCTTGTGCTGCCACCAGAAGTCTGTCAGATTTGCGGCCATAAGGCCACTTAGCGCCTCTTTGTCCAATGGAAGAGCTGTGATCTAGCACGACACCACCCACACGTGATGCACACCCGCTTCATCCCCCTAACACACCTGCCAGTGGTTACTCCTGCGAGCCATATTGCCATCTCTGTTAGGCATTTCGGTCTTGATGGAGGCGTTAGGTTAAGGTTTAGAGTATGCTAAGGTAAGTAGGGCTCTAACTCATTTTGGACTGTACATAGATCGGCGTATTATTATCACTGACGACTTACGGTTATGTAGCGGCGCACGATTTTGTTTTGGGTATGATGGGGCGTTCGCGTTGTAGTAGACTTCGGCCTAAACTATGTACTACAAACTCGATGTATGGTTATGGATGTTTTTATGTATATGGTGGATGTCGAGTATTCACTTTATCGTTTTGAGTAACATAGTAATTTTATTGCATGCATGTGATGGTTTGTGATTGCAATTTAATTACAATGTGAAAATAAACGATGGTCGGAACAAGCGATCACTCACCATGACCCATGAGACAACCGCATTAACATACCGAGACCCGACCTATTGATTGCGTGATTGTTTGTCGCGTGATGTTTTTTTGGGTTTCTATTTTTTCCCACATGTTTGATTTTTGCATTGCATCGTTCGCTAGGTTGCTAGTTTATCATCTTGAATCGCCGCATTCATCTGATCGCTAGGATATTAGCTTGTTTGATGCATTCCATTTTGTGATAGTTAGAACTGTTGGCAATGCATTCACTTTGATGGATAGGATGGTAGCCTTGCATTTTCATGGCCGTTAGGTTTCTAGAAATGCATCTCTTGATTGTAAGTTGCAGTATTGCATTTGGTCGATCGCTAGGTTGTCAGATCGCCATTAAGCATCATTAGGTTGATAGACTTGATGTGCTCCATCAGTGCATTCATAATGTGTTAGGATTGTTAATGGGAATTGTGGGCCTTGTGGCATTGGTAGATTTGCTAGGTTGCTGGTAGTTCTAAGTAATGTTTAGCGAATCGTAGAGATCTAATTCGTTTTTTCAGCCACTGGTTCCAGCTTTCCTCGCCATGCTCGCCAAAAGCCCACAGTCTCTTGAGCCCACAGATCCGCCTGACCGACCACATCCGCCAAAGAGCTCTATGCCAACTTTGCTCGCTAAACCGCTTTCATCGCTTGGATCCCCTTGGATATCACCGTTTCCAGCTTCTGTATTGGCTGCTCCACCGCCAACTCGTCGCTCGTCTCCAGCCTCCAAGTATCACACGCGCTCTCTACCGTCATTTCAACTCGTCTCCCAACCTCCGCCGTCGTACTTGGTTCGTAATCTAGAGACCCTCTCTCATACTTAAATCACGTTTCCCTCCTCTAGGATATATGGGTTCAGATTTAGCTCTAGGGTTGGAGCCACTTCAGTGGAGTCTAGAGAATATCTCTCCTTGGCATTTGGTTTATAATTTTCCGCAGATGCTCTTGCCCGTCGTAAAATCTCCACTTCGTTGTCTCTTGTGTCAGATCCGTCTATGCAGTTTGCAGTTCTCACTCCTCCACTCATGTCGACACTTTGTCTTCTGTGACCTCTACCATTGGCTTTGTGTATGGAGATTGAGAAACTGATTTGTGTGTCCTTCAATGTTGTGGGCGTAAATTCACCACTAATTTCGTCAGCTAGGTTAGATCCGCCGCAATTGTTTGGGGCTCTCTCTTTTCAGTCGCTTCAAGGCTTTTTTTCTGTTGCGGTTTCTGGTTTCAGCCGTGCTCTTCGCTCTGGCCTTATCGTCTTCTCCATCACGGCCGCTGCTCATGGGTCTTTAAATAAATGAATCCTTAGCTTCAGGTTATACCACCGTTTTCATCGTTATCGCTTGTATGTGATTGATTACTGCTTTATGCAGAAATTTGTTCCGCCACCGTGCATCGCAGATCCTGAGTGATCGACCTCCATTGCTGTCCATCGAATCAGTGACCCTATCGAGCCTATTCTCCATCGAAGTGTTGGCAGATTCTCACTCCTATTCGGAACGGCTGGCGGGTGACTTTACCTGGGGTGGGTGGTGTCTTTTGGTGGTCTTCCCTCCGATGCCGCCAGTACCTTCTGACCCGCCGGATTTTTCACCTCTTCTCATTGTTTTTTTGTTTCCTAGATCTCTGGTTCTACAGTCTTGACCCTCTCCTATTTAAGAGGCATATCTATGATGACTGCTCGCGCTTCTTCCGCCTCCATTCTCCCCTTCAAACAAGGTTTGATCTTGTTGGTTCATTGGATTGATTGGCTTTTGACTAGCTTAGTTTCTATTGCAAGAATCATTCTTCTTAGGCTTAAGCTATTGTCATCCCATTTATCTCTTTATGAGGATGCTAGACTTGTTCTTAACTCACCTTTTCCACTGTATGAGGATGTTATATTGCCACTTTATGAGGATCTTGACATATTACCTCTTTATGAGAATCTTGTCACATTGCCTCTTTATGAAGATCCTGCCACACTGCCTCTTTATGGGATCATGTGACCTTGCCTATGTATGAGGATCTTAATACCTTGCCTCTTTATGAGGATTTTGTTACCCTACCTCTTTTTGAAGATCTTGGCTCCTTTATGGAGTTCTTTACTCTCTTGTGCTCACCATTTGTTTCAAATGATTGTGTTGCAAGGGGTGTCATCACAGGCTCATATGTTAGGTGTTTAATCGCCTATATAGCCATTATGGAGATAGGAAATTGTGCACTTTTTACTGTTTCAATCTCGGGTGTTCGATCAAGTACCCAAGACTTCATCTTACTTAACAACTTCATTGTCGATGAGATCCGAGGACTTCTCCAAGACTTGTATTTGTTTAAGTGCTATTCCTTCATTATCTCTTTCAGTTTCCTTTTATGTGATTGTAGTTTATGCTCATTATGCATTATGGTGATGTTTTCTGTAAACACTTGCTTCTTTTATGGAGATTATCTTTTTAATATAAAAAGTTATTTGACCAAAAAAAAAAAAATATATATATATATATATATATGTGTGTGTGTCTTGCACAAATTTTTTTGAGCCACATACTTCTGAGAGCTCACTCGCATATCCTTCAAATAAATTAAATGATGAATATACTTCAATGCCTTCAAATCCCAAAATGACCACTTCTCACTCCATCTTGAAGTTCAGACAAAAATAATGAAATAAATTTTGAATTGTGTTGAATTACTAACCACTTCTTATACCACAACAATATGAAAGCCACCAAACTAAATAATTTCTGAACAGGTGCATTAGTCAATATCCGTTGCTTAATGTTTTGTATGTATTCATCCTGCTCAATTTCAATAGAAATATCTTTCAGTTAAACATCATGCGGGATCACAAAAGCCAACTAAGTGGAACTATCCATGTGTACTGACTGTTGTATATGCCTCGATAACCCAGCTGTTGTCTTGTTGTCAATACATGGCTTATAGATGATGCAAAACTGAATCATGAGCCTTGTAAACAACTTCTGATACTCCAATGACACTTTACTTTTTTTCTTAAGGAATTTAAGACTTGTATGTTCAGTATGTACAACAAATCTCCTACCAGTCAAATATTGCTTCCTTTTCCAAACCGTGATTACTATCGCCATATGTTCCCTTTCGTAGATAGGTTTCAATTTTTTCCAAAGAGTCAAGCTAGAACTGAAGTGTGCAATGGATAGCCTACTTATTATGCATTAAGATTGCCCCAAACTGAATCCAGATGCATTAGTTTCAACCATAAAAATCTTTTGAAAGTTTGGTAAAGTCAGCACATGGACATACATCATAGCCATTTTGATATGTTCAAATGCAGTCTGAGCAGTGGAACTACACTATAAATGGTCTTTATACATTCACTACGTAAGTGGCTTAGTAATGTAGCCATATCCCTTGAAAAACCTCATGTAAAATCCGTTAAACCCACGAAGCTCCTTCAAAGACTTTGGAGTCGGCCACTTCTGCATAGCCTTTGTCTTAGACAGATCAATAACGACGCCAGCTTAAGAAAGGATGTAACCAAGGTAATGCTCCCGCTCCTTACTAAAGAAACACCTCTTTTGGTTTGAAATGAACTTCAGATATGCAAAAATAAAACTTAAAACAATGTTTAATTTCTTTATATGTTCTCCCAAGGATGAGTTGTAAATGCTGATATCATTAAAAAAATACCAAGACAAACTTCCATAAATAATGCCAATATCATTCATTGGTGCCTGAAATGTAGCAGGAACACTAGTTAATCCAAATGACATTACCGTGAACTCAAATTGACCCTCGGGAGTCCTAAATGATGTTTTTCAAAGATCATCCTCGTTCATGTGTCTTTAATGGTACCCATATCATAAATCAAACTTTGTAAACATTTATTTAGAAATCTAAAATATTTATCGTAAATGAGTTTCTTACTGTTTGTAATTGATCTATTTGATAATGTTTTTCGATTAGTATCAAATGTAACGTAACGTATGGCGACGAAGAGGGTGATTATTCTCTAAGGTTTCTGGGTATCCAAGAATCAGATGCGCGAGGATGAGGAGAGGGATTTGGTTTTGGAAGACTCTTCGGTATCGTATGGGGTCGACGGATATGCAAAATCTGCGATTTTGTTCAGCCGATTCGAGATGGGGAATTTGGTCACTTCTGCGGTATTTACAAAGTCCCAAAATCAGGCATGTACTTTTTACCCTAGATGAAATAAACGCAACCTTTTGTCCAGAGAGCATTCTGAACCTGTTTGAATTCTAGTCTGAGTTCTTGAGAGATTTTGAGAAGCATCTCTTGTTTGTCTTATCAAAGCTCATGTCCATAGGGCTTTGTGGCGACCATCGATCCATTGTACTTCCATTCCATTCATTAGATCAAGCAGAGTCACAACCAGATGCTTCATCTCCATCATCAATCCATTTCGAATCCATCTTCTGTTCAAGGATGAGAGAGTTACACAACCAGCAGCTTTGGATCCATCCATATATGTGCCTGCATCATCTGGTATCAGAGCCGAAAGATTCCTAGATCAGGTGTATCTACTCTTTTTCCTTTCGGTTTCCATTGCATCTAGATTTATAGTTTCTGTTCTTCATTGCATCTTAAGTAAAAAACCATAAAATTGTATGTTTTATCATTCTTGCTTAGTTATAGTCTCTAATTTGTTTGCATTCTTAAAAAAACCATAAAAAAATTTTTGTTTGCCTTGCACTCATTCATTATGTTGCATTTAGAAATTTCTGTTTTCAAGTTCTTTAAAGTTAGTTGGCTTGTTCTTATTCTTGTTTTCCAATACATTCAAAAGAAAAAGAAGTTCTATTGATTTGATCCAATTTTTCTTAAATCAAAAACCCAAAAGAAGTTGTTACCATATTTTGTTAAAGCCAGTTTACCATATTTTTGATTCGAAACGTGTGCAGCAAACCAGAAAAGGAAAGTTTGAATTTCCAAAGAAAGAACCAGCCGCCCAATCTCTTTTCGAAAAGCCTAAACCCTAAATCGATTTGTTACCTTTCCTAAACCATTTTCAAATTGATTTAAAACCAAGAAAAGGAGTTTAATGTTTTAAGAAAACCGTGGTCCAATTTAAAAACCAAAATCCTTTTGTTTTTGAAAGCATAAAACCGGTTTTTCTAAAATCTTTCCCAATCTTCCTAAATCGATTCCAAAACTTCTTAAAACTTGTTCAAAACAAGTTTGATTCATATTTGCTTTGTCTAGCTAGAGACTTAAAACATGTGTAACATTGTTTTAATTCTCAAAACAGAAGCTTAGGACCTATTGATACCTTGAATTGTTGTGTTAACTTTCAGGTACATGATCATGGGAGAGGAAGCTGCCCAAGATCAGATCACCATGGCTCAGCTGTTGGAAGCCATGAGAGGAATCAGTGACCGGATAACTCAACTTGAGCAGAGACCAATACCTAGAGATCCAACCAGGAATCTCCATAGAGAGCAGAGGCAACAAGTTGAGGAGGAGACTGATGAAGACATGTCTGACCTGGAGGATGATTTACATCCAGAACCAGACCCTCAGCCTAGAAGACAACATCAAAGAGGCAGGGACATGGAGCAGAACAGAGGACATGTCAAATACAGGAGTAGAGAAAGAGACCAAGAAGAGGATATGAATTGTGGCAAATACCTTAAGCTTAAGCCTCCTACCTTTGCTGGAAAGGTCAATCAGAAGCCTACCTTGATTGGGAAAGAAGGATGGACTACATATTTGATTACTACCAAGACTCATAAGCAAGGAAAGTGACTGTAGCTGCTGCTCAATTAACATACAATGCACTGGCTTGGTGGGACAGAGAAGTGTCTGAGAGAATAAAGCTTAGGCGTGGGATGATCAATGATTGGGATGATTCCATCTCAAGAAGAGATATGTTCTAGCTTATTACTACAAGGACTTGCAAAGCGTTTCAGGAAGCTATCACAAGGAAACAAGTTTGTAGAAAAGTATTTTGAAAGAGTTTGAAACACTCAAGAGCCGTCTGGAGGTTCAAGACTCAGAGGAAACACTTATGGCTCAGTTCCTAGATGGTTTGCAATATAGGATTGCAAGGAAAGTGGAGAGGCAGAACTATGAGAGAATGGAAGAGTTGTTGCACCATGCCATACAAGGAGAACAACATATCAAGAGAAAGACTACTGCCACCAACAAAAGCAAGTCTAGTTGGAATCCTCAGCCATCAAAGAGTGTTGACAAAGGCAAGTCTATGGAGATAGACAATAGGTTCAAGAAGACTGCTCCAATCTCATCCAAGACACCTCAAACTGAGCAGAATAAGACCCAAAGGAGCCGTGACATAACATGCATCAAATGTCAAGGCAAGGGGCACTATGCAAGATATTGTCTAAACCAGAGGGTAATGGTTATAAGGGACAATGGGGAGTATGAGTCACACGATGAGGAAGAGGAAGGGCATACTGAATCTGAAGAAGAAGTCACTGATTATCCAGAGACGGGGGAGATCTTAGTGACCAGGAGATCACTTAGTGCTATGTTTGAACCAGAGACCATTCAAAGGGAAAACATCTCTCATACAAAATGTAGCATTGAATCAAAGGTATGCAGCTTGATAATTGATGGTGGTTCTTGTCCTAATGTGGCTAGCAAGTATCTTGTTGATAAGCTAGGCTTCAAGAAGACCAAGCATCCAAGGCCATACCGACTCAAATGGCTGAATTATGAGACTGAGTTGAAGATTAATGAACAATTCTTGGTGCCATTTAAGCAAATACACGTATGAAGTTAAGTGTGATGTTGTGCCAATGCAAACATGCCATATCCTCTTAGGAAGACCATGGCAATTTGACAAAGAGAACATACACAATGGGCGTACCAACATCTACAGATTTAATCATCAGAACAAGAAGCACAACCATGCTCCTCTCACACCACATGAGTTTCATACCATGCAACTAGCCATGAATAAAGGAGCTAAGTCAAGTAAGACAAGCTTGTATATTTCTCCAATAAGTGTTATGAAGTCTTTAGATCATAAAGAGCAGGTGCTACTCATGATCTTTAGAGAAAGCTTGTTTTCAGGGAATGAGGATCAGGAGCTACAAAAGGAAGTACACACGCTCTTGGATCAGTACAAGGATGTTTTTCTAGAAGACATACCTTCAGGCCTTCCACCTCTAAGGGGCATAGAGCATCAGATTGATTTGGTACCAGGAGTACCTCTACCAAACAGACCAGCCTATATAGTAACCTTGAAGAAGCTAAGGAGCTGGAGAAACAAGTTCAGGAGCTCATGTCAAAGGGGTACATCAGGGAGAGTCTTAGCTCATGTGTCGTGCCTGTTTTGTTGGTGCCTAAGAAGGATGATACTTGGAGAATGTGTGTTGATTGCAGGGCTATAAACAACATCACAATCAAGTATAGGCATCCCATACCAAGGCTGGATGACATGCTAGATGAGCTAAGTGGAGCCACTATCTTTTCAAAGATAGATCTTAAGAGTTGTTATCACCAAGTGAGAATGAAGGAAGGAGATGAATGGAAGACAACATTTAAAACAAAGCAGGGGCTTTATGAACGGCTTGTCATGCCATTTGGACTAACAAATGCTCCAAGTACCTTCATGAGACTCATGAATCACGTCCTAAGGCAGTACATCTGTAAGTTTGTTGTTGTCTACTTTGATGACATATTGATATATAGCCATTGCTTGTCTGATCATATAAAACATCTAGAACAGGTTCTAGACACGCTTAGGTTAGATGGCTTATATGCAAACTTAAAGAAATCTACCTTCTGCACTGATCATTTGGTGTTTTTAGGATTTGTTGTGAGTTCACAGGGACTAAAGGTAGATGAGGAGAAGATCAAAGCCATCCAAGAGTGGCCAACACCATCTACAATCGGTAATATGAGGAGTTTCCATGGGCTGGCTAGTTTCTACAGGAGATTTGTGAAGGATTTCAGCACCATAGCAGCACCATTAACCTCAGTGATCAAGAAGAACACAACTTTTGTGTGGGGACAAGCTGAAGAAGAAGCTTTCAACAAGCTCAAGCAATGCTTAACCAATGCACCTGTTTAGGTACTTCCTAACTTTGATATTCCATTTGAGATTGAATGTGATACTTCTGGAACAGGAATAGGAGCAGTTCTAACTCAAGGAGGAAGACAAGTAGCTTTCTTTAGTGAAAAGCTCAGTGGTGCTACACTCAATTACCCTACCTATGACAAAGAGCTTTATGCTTTAGTAAGGTCACTTGAAACTTGGCAACACTACTTACTATCTAAAGAGTTTGTGATTCATACAGACCATGAGACTCTTAAGCACCTAAGAGGACAAATCAGTCTCAAGAAGAGACACGCAAGGCAAAGAAAACATTGTAGCTGATGCATTATCCAAAAGGCGTACTCTTATATATACAATGGAGGCTACGATCATGGGATATGAACACATCAAAGGTGTGTATGAAGCTGATCCAGACTTTCGAGAAGTTTACAAAGAAACCACCAAGGCAGCCTTTGGAGCATTCTATCAACAAGATGGGTTCCTCTTCAAGAACAAGAGGCTATGCATTCCTCAAGAATCCATGAGAGAGATACTAACCAAAGAAGCTCATGTAGGTGGTGCATTGGTCATTTTGACAGGGACAAGACGTTGAGTGTTCTTAAGGAGCACTTCTTATGGTCACACATGAGAAGAGATGTGGAAAGGCATTGTGCCAAATGAATCACTTGCCTAAAGGCTAAATCCAGTTACATCCAAACGGTTTAAATTACCATTGCCTATTTCTAATGCACCTTAGGTGGATATATCTATGGATTTTGTTTTAGGGCTACCAAAGATCAACCACAAGGATTCTATCTTTGTAGTTGTGGACAGGTTCTCAAAGATGGCTCACTTCATTCCATGTAACAAGACGAATGATGATGTGCAAATAGCTGATTTGTTCTTCAAAGAAGTGGTGAGGCTACATGGAATACCAAGAACCATTGTGTCTGACCGTGATACCAAATTCCTTAGCCACTTTTGGAAGACACTTTGGAGGAGTTGGGAACAAAACTGTTGTTTTCAACTACTTGCCATCCTCAAACTGATGGCCAAACAGAGGTAGTGAACCGCATACTCTCAACTATACTGAGAGCCAGGGTTGGTAAGAACTTAAAGACTTGGTTATCTTGCTTTCCATACATTGAGTTTGCTTATAACCATGCTACACACTCTGCTACTAACCATTCTCCTTTTGAAGTTGTCTATGGGTTTAAACCCACTACTCCTCTAGATCTTATTACAATGCCACATGCTATCTACTCAAGTCCAGAAGCAACAACCAAGGATGAGTTTGTTAAAAAGCTTCATGAGAAGGTTAAACAGAACTTGGAGAAGAAGGCTGAACGAGTCAAGAAACAAGCTGATAAGAACATGAAGGAAGTGATATTCCAACCAGGAGATTGGGTGTGGCTGCACATGAGGCTTGAACGGTTTCTAAACCAGAGGAAGTCCAAGCTTGCACCAAGAACAAATGGACCATTCAAAGTGTTATAAAGGACCAATGACAATGCCTACAAGTGATGAGGACATCCAACCCAGCACCCATCCACAAGCCATACCTGAGGTCAAAGAAGCTCCAATGACTCGATCTAGGACAAGGAGGCTCAGGGAAGGATTCAACACTGCAGTAGAGAGCCTCATGAACTCAATGGAACTTGGAGACAACTTCAAGAACGAGCCCAAGAAGCGAGAGGCGATAGAAGACTTGGGCTGTGTAAGCAATATGGATAACACAGGAGATTTGGACCGTGTAAGCGACGTGGATAGCACAGGGGACGTGGACTGTGTAAGCAACAAAGGAGTTGGACCTTCTCATCCAAAGACGCGGGCCGGACACTGCCAAGTCTTTACCATCCGGCTCGGCCCATGCTAAGTCCGAGAGTTGGTGGACTCTCTTGCACTCTTTTTCCCTTGGGTGGTTTTATCCCAAAGTGGTTTTACTCCCAAGGTTTTTAACGAGGCAAGTCGGCCCACCCACACCCATAACTCAAGGATTGGCTGCCAAGGAAAGATTACACACTTTCCTTTTCTGTGTAACTCGGCGATTCTCATTCAAGGCCGAGATATTTGTTTTTCCTTTTTGTTATTCTTTGTTTCTGTACTTAAACAACTTTGTATCATTGTGTTAGTCAGCTTTTGACATCAATAAACCCTTTTGCGATTTTCGCCCTTCTTGAGCAGCAGCCGCCTGTTCTTGTTTTGCTTGTTGTTCCTTGTGTGTGATTCACAAAGAGGACAAGTGTTTGTGCAGTATCAGAGACCCGTTCATCATCTCTGTGGTGCCTTCGATCCACCAGCCTTACCATCAACTGATTCAACAGGAGAGAGCGTCAAAGCCAGCCTGTTCAATCCCATCCCTTACACACGACCATCCCTTGAGTAACAGGAGAGAGCGACATAGCCAACCTGTTTCTTCCATCAACCACCGAGTGAGGCTCCATCGTCTGAGTCTTACATCATCTGGTATCAGAGCCAAAGGTTCCTACCTTTGGTTTTCTATCCCTTATCTTTTTGTTTTGTTTTGTTATTGCTTTGATTGAATCTAAAATCCAAAAAAAATTAGGTTTGTTTTGTTCTTGTTTCTGTTTTTGTTTAAATCATAAGAAAAACCCATAAAAATCCTGTTCTTAGCTCCCTGGTCGAATTTCTTTTTGAGAATTAGTAGATTTCCTGTTTTTGATTCTATCTTGCTAGTTGTTATTCCATAAAACCCAGAAAAGCCAAAAAAATTTGTCAATTTTCCAATTCTGTCGATTGCACTGATTTCCGTCTTGTGTTACACGACCCTGTCTCTGTTCTTGTTTTACACAATTATCTATTCTGTGGTACCTTGATAGCTTGTTGTTTTTGTTGAGTGCAATAAGAACCGGTTTACAACAAGGATAGACACCATGGGAGATGAAGAACGACAGCCCGCTGATCCTATCATACAAATGATGACTGCTATTAGAGAAGAGATGAGTAACATAAACCAGAAAGTTGGCACAATGCGCCAAGAGTTTGGTGAGCGTATAGGACGCATAGAAGCTCCACCGAGGAGAGGACCAATCCGAGGAGCACCTATACCGCCAAGATATCAAGCTGGAGATGAAGATGATGATATGCCCGACTTAGAGGAGGATAGGCAACCGCCTGACCCCCTTAGACGTCCACAGCCAAGGCGTCAAGATCCTTTATGGAGGAACCCAGCCCGGGAAGGTGAGGCTAGAGAAACAAACCGTGATATCAAAGTAACCCCTCCACTTTTTGCAGGAAAGTCAGACCCAGAGGCGTACATGGACTGGGAAAGAAGGCTGGAGCATATCTTTGAGTGTTATGGCTATGGAGAACGCAAGAAGATTGTTGTTGCTGCTGCACAACTCACTGAGAACGCGTTAGCTTGGTGGGACAGAACTATAGCTGAAAGGAGAAGGCAACGCTTTGGAGCAGTAGCCACTTGGAGTGACATGAAATACCTTCTACGACTTAGGTATTTCCCTGAACATTATCATAGAAACTTACAAAAGCGGTTCCGTAAGTTGTCACAGGGTACAAGAAGTGTGGATGAGTATTTTGAGGAGTTTGAGAAGCTCATGAACTCGCTGGAGTTAGAAGAATCCGAGGAAGCTCTCATGGCACAGTTCATTGATGGTCTACAAGAACGCATTGCTAGGAAGGTGGAGAGAGCTCAGTATGGTGGGCTACATGAGTTGTTGCATCTTGCTGTCCAAGTGGAACAACAGATCAAGCGTAAGACAGCCATGACAAGTCGCAGCAAACCAACACAACCGTGGGCTGCAAGTAGCTCCAGACCATTTGAGAAAGGGAAGACCGTGGAGATTGACTCACGGTTCAAAGGCAAAACAGCCGAGGCTCCCAAGCCCAACCGGCCAGAACAAGGTAAGTTCCCTAGCACTAATCAGAGAACTCGTGACATCACTTGTTTTAAGTATCAAGGCAGGGGACACATGGCTAGAGAGTGCCCAAACCAGAGAGTAATGATTATCCACAACGATGGAGAGTATGAATCACAAGATGAGCTTGAGGATGATCCAAACGAACCAGAAGAAGAGCTTGCATATCCTGACGTTGGAGAGTTGCTCGTAACCAGGAGGATGTTAAGTGTCATGATCAACCCTGAGGAAGCCCAAAGGGAAAACATCTTCCACACTAGATGCACTGTCAAAGACAAGGTATGTAATCTGATCATTGATGGAGGTTCATGCACTAACGTGGCTAGCAAGCATATGGTAGACAGGTTAGGTCTTATTAAGACCAAACACCCAAGACCATACAGGCTGAGATGGCTCAATGATGAGACAGAGCTGAAGATTTCGGAGCAAGTCATTGTTCCATTCAGTGTGGGGAAGTACCAAGACCAAGTTACTTGTGATGTAGTACCCATGCAAGCTGGACATCTCTTGCTTGGCCGACCCTGGCAGTATGACCGGGCTACAAGTCATAATGGGCGTACTAACCAGTACACCTTCTTACACAAGGATCGTAAGTTCACTCTTGCACCTCTTACACCAACTGAGGTACATGATTTACAAGTACATATGAGCAAGGAAGTTGAGTCTAGCAAATCCAGTCTCTATATATCTCGTGGGGCTATTTGTAAAACTCTTAGTGCCAAGCGCACTGTGCTACTAATGTTGTTTAAGGAGTGTTTAAGTTCAGGTTCAGGTGAGCTTGTGTTACCCACAGGAGTACAGTCTATGTTAGACAGGTTTCAGGACATCTTCCCTGAAGAGCTTCCGCCTGGCTTACCTCCAATCCGTGGGATTGAACACCAAATCGATCTTGTCCCTGGCGCAGCCTTACCTAACAAGCCAGCATACAGGATGAACCCGGAGGAGACTAAGGAGCTCGAGAGGCAAGTGAGAGACCTCATGGACAGAGGGTACATTAGGGAGAGCCTCAGCCCTTGTGCTGTGCCAGTACTCTTAGCACCCAAGAAGGATGGATCATGGAGGATGTGTGTGGACTGCCGTGCAATCAACAACATCACGATCAAATACAGGCACCCTATACCCCGCTTAGACGACATGCTGGATGAGCTAAGTGGTTCTACCATCTTCTCAAAGGTGGACTTGAAGAGTGGATACCATCAAGTTAGGATGCGAGAAGGAGATGAGTGGAAAACCGCATTCAAGACAAAGCAAGGATTGTATGAGTGGCTGGTTATGCCTTTTGGTTTAACTAATGCCCCAAGTACATTCATGCGACTCATGAACCAGGTTCTTCGTGCTTACATAAGTAAATTTGTAGTTGTCTATTTCGATGACATACTTATATATAGTAAGAACCTAGATGATCATATCTCACATCTTGAACTAGTGCTCAAATCACTTCGGAAGGAAGGCCTTTATGCTAACCTAAAGAAGTGCACCTTCTGTACTAACAAGCTTGTTTTCTTAGGCTTTGTAGTAAGTGAACAGGGACTACAAGTGGACGAGGAGAAGGTCAAATCCATCCGTGAGTGGCCTACACCAACAACCGTCGGTCATGTAAGGAGTTTTCATGGCTTAGCTAGCTTCTATAGGAGGTTTGTGAGGGACTTCAGTACGGTGGCCTCACCTCTTACCGCCGTGATAAAGAAGAATGTGCCATTCTCATGGGGTCCAGCGCAAGAATCAGCCTTCAAACTGCTCAAAGAAAGGCTTACACAGGCGCCGGTTCTGGCCTTACCCGACTTTGAGGAGGTCTTTGAGGTAGAGTGTGATGCGTCTGGCATAGGGATCGGAGCTGTGTTACACCAGAGGAAGAAACCAGTGGCCTTCTTCAGTGAAAATCTCAGTGGTGCTTCTCTAAACTACCCAACCTACGACAAAGAATTGTATGCCTTGGTGCGAGCCCTAGAGTCATGGCAGAATTACTTGTTATCCAAGGAGTTCATCATCCATACTGATCACGAGACACTTAAGCACCTAAGAGGTCAGACATCACTCAAGAGGAGACATGCTAAGTGGTTGGAGTTTGTAGAGACATTTCCCTATGTGATCAAGTACAAGAAGGGAAAGGAGAATGTGGTAGCTGATGCCTTGTCAAGGAGGCATGCCCTGATAGCTACCATGGAAGCCAAGGTTCTAGGATTCGAACACATCAAAGAGCTATACAAAGATGATCCAGAACTAGGAGAGGCTTACCAAGCCTGTGGAAGAGGAGCGTTCGGATCATACTATCTTCAAGAGGGGTTCCTATTCCGAGACAAGAGACTGTGCATTCCTCAATGCTCAATGCGTGAGCTACTGTTTAACGAGGCACACGGAGGAGGTCTTATGGGCCATTTTGGAGTGGACAAGACACTAGCTGTGGTGGCTGATCACTTCTTCTGGCCGCACCTCAAGCGGGACGTTGAAAGGCATTGTGCAAGATGTGTAACTTGTCACAAAGCAAAATCCAGGTTACATCCTCATGGACTTTACCTACCTTTACCTATTCCTAACGCCCCATGGGTGGATATTTCTATGGACTTTGTGCTAGGGTTGCCTAAGATCAAACAAAAAGACTCTGTCTTTGTTGTTGTGGATCGATTTTCCAAGATGGCTCACTTCATTACATGTGACAAAACCAATGATGCCACACAAGTTGCTGATCTATTCTTCAAGGAGGTGGTACGCTTACATGGTATACCAAGGACCATAGTATCTGACCGAGACACAAAATTCTTGAGCCATTTTTGGAAGACATTGTGGAGGAAGCTCGGGACAAAACTTCTATTCTCCACAACCTGTCATCCTCAAACGGATGGTCAAACCGAAGTGGTAAACCGTACCTTATCTACTTTACTTAGGGTAACTCTTGGTAGGAACTTAAACACATGGTTAGATTGTTTGCCATTCATTGAGTTTGCATATACCCATGCTACACATTCTGCTACTAAAATGTCTCCATTTGTAATTGTGTATGGTTTTAACCCACTAACACCTCTTGATTTGTCGCCAATTCCCCAAGTTGAGCAAGTTAATCTAGATGGTCTCAGGAAAGGAGAGTTTGTTAAGAAGCTACACCAGAAAGCAAGAGACAACATTCTTAAGAAGACTGAAGAGTACAAGAGGCGAGCAGACAAGGGCCGCAAGGAGTTAGTCTTTGAGCCAGGAGAGTGGGTTTGGCTCCACATGAGACCTGAGAGGTTTCCACAGAAGAGAAGCTCGAAGCTGGCGCCTAGGGGAGATGGTCCCTTCAAAGTTCTAGAACGAATCAACAACAATGCCTACAAACTAGAACTCCCGGGTGAGCTCAATATTTCACATAGCTTCAATGTGACTGATTTGTCTCCATATGATGCAGATGATCCAGTTTTGAGGACAAAACCTTCTGAAGAGGGTGGGAATGATGAGGACATCCAACCCAGCACCCATCCACAAGCCATACCTGAGGTCAAAGAAGCTCCAATGACTCGATCTAGGACAAGGAGGCTCAGGGAAGGATTCAACACTGCAGTAGAGAGCCTCATGAACTCAATGGAACTTGGAGACTACTTCAAGAACGAGCCCAAGAAGCGAGAGGCGATAGAAGACTTGGGCTGTTTAAGCAATATGGATAACACAGGAGATTTGGACCGTGTAAGCGACGTGGATAGCACAGGGGACGTGGACTGTGTAAGCAACAAAGGAGTTGGACCTTCTCATCCAAAGACGCGGGCC
This sequence comes from Orychophragmus violaceus, assembly GCA_030180135.1. Taxonomy (NCBI): domain Eukaryota; kingdom Viridiplantae; phylum Streptophyta; class Magnoliopsida; order Brassicales; family Brassicaceae; genus Orychophragmus; species Orychophragmus violaceus. The sequence continues at coordinate 55,370,218 of CM058235.1, read as the reverse complement.
GGACACTGCCAAGTCTTTACCATCCGGCTCGGCCCATGCTAAGTCCGAGAGTTGGTGGACTCTATTGCACTCTTTTTCCCTTGGGTGGTTTTATCCCAAAGTGGTTTTACTCCCAAGGTTTTTAACGAGGCAAGTCGGCCCACCCACACCCATAACTCAAGGATTGGCTGCCAAGGAAAGATTACACACTTTCCTTTTCTGTGTAACTCGGCGATTCTCATTCAAGGCCGAGATATTTGTTTTTCCTTTTTGTTATTCTTTGTTTTTGTACTTAAACAACTTTGTATCATTGTGTTAGTCAGCTTTTGACATCAATAAACCCTTTTGCGATTTTCGCCCTTCTTGAGCAGCAGCCGCCTGTTCTTGTTTTGCTTGTTGTTCCTTGTGTGTGATTCACAAAGAGGACAAGTGTTTGTGCAGTATCAGAGACCCGTTCATCATCTATGTGGTGCCTTCGATCCACCAGCCTTACCATCAACTGATTCAACAGGAGAGAGCGTCAAAGCCAGCCTGTTCAATCCCATCCCTTACACACGACCATCCCTTGAGTAACAGGAGAGAGCGACATAGCCAACCTGTTTCTTCCATCAACCACCGAGTGAGGCTCCATCGTCTGAGTCTTACATCAACAAGCTAGAGCTTCCATGTGAGTTTCAGATATCTTCTACTTTCAATGTTACTGATTTATCTCATTACAATGCATGTGAAGAAGAAGAAGTTCTGAGGACAGAACCTTCCCAAGGGGGAGGGAATGATGAGGTCATAGAACCTGAGCAACCACAAGTACCACTTGTTAGAGCTGGACCAAGGACAAGATCAGGAACAAGAGTGTTAAGAGAGAAGTTCAACAAGGCAGTGGAACATCTACTCAACTTGCACTAGCCTATCTTAGAAGTTTCTGATCAAGAACAAGCAGATTGCAACAAGGCAAGCTATTCAACATTCAAGATGGACCAAGCATCAATCTAAGCCTGCTCACTGCCCATTCAGCAAACAAAGAGAGTGCAAAGGAGCTTACCATGTTTACCATTCTCCCAAAGGTCTAAAACATCAACTAAACCGTCCAAAGAGCAAGCTAAGGTAAGTCTTTGAATACATTTATTTTGCTTATATCTCTAACGGTTCTTTTTTTTTGTTTGCGTGTGTTCTAGCTTTCCATAAGAGTCTATTTTCATTTCTAATTGTCTTAGAGTCCTAGAGTTTGTTTTCATTACATTGTATTTTGCTTCAAAGACCCCTAGAAGGGCAAACCTGCTCGGACTATTTACAAAGTCCCAAAATCAGGCGTGTACTTTTTACCCTAGATGAAATAAACGCAACCTTTTGTTTGGAGAGCATTCTGAACCTGTTTGAATTCCAGTCTGAGTTCTTGAGAGATTGTGAGAAGCATGTCTTGTTTGTCTTATCAAAGCTCTTGTCCATAGGGCTTTGTGGCGACCATCGATCCATTGTACTTCAATTCCATTCATTAGATCAAGTAGAGAATGTTACACAAACATCTGCTTCATCTCCATTATCAATCAATTTCGAATCCATATTCTGTTCAAGGCTGAAAGAGTTACACAACCATCATATTTGGATCCATCCCTATATGTGCCTGCATCAAGTTCTTCTCGATTCCGAGTTCGATTTTCATGAAAAATGGTGGAGACATAACATTCCAGAGATACAAAAGACGATATTTTATATAAAAAGAGTACTTCTGAGATGTTCTTCAAGAAAAGAGTACTACATAGCCGAGAAATTAAAAACAAAAAACAGAGTACGAGAATAGAAATTAGACAGTCGAATTCATGTAGAAGAACTTCAAACACCGTTTGTACATAAAGCACTCGGGGCAGTCGATTTCCCTATCGAGAATATGGAAAGATCTATGGGGCTTTCTGCTCTCCATCGATTGCATATAAACTTGCTTCTTCTGGACAATGATTCCATGCAGTGTCTTCCTCAAGTTCGTTCAAACTCGGGACACCAAATCCTCCTCGTCATCCCGCCAGTTCTTCAAAGAAAGTTCCTCAAAGCGACTTACAGGATTGTCGTGGAGGAAGCGCAAAACACCATACAAGTAAGCAGCTTCCAAAATAAAATCGTCGCCCTCCCCAATCGCGGCAAGCTCTAAATACGCCATTCCATTGTTGGTATCATCCTCTTCGAAGTAAGAGAGAATACCTCAAACGAAGATTGCGGCCTAGTTCTCATGATCTACGCATTTTTTCAGAATTGCTGTGGGCTGACGCGCACGGAGAGACCTCTTCACCAGCAGTGAGAGACATAGAGAATGGAGGACTACAAGACTGTTGGAGGCTTCTTTCATTATTTTGTAGGTTTCTCTGAGGTTGCAGTAATCGGTGGGGGAAGCTTTGCCAACTTTTTGGACGATCTTGGTGAGGACTTCGATCAGGAGTTGTTGCAAAGAGACAATCGATCTCTTGTTTGCCATGCTTTCTGTTTTTGATGGTTATGGGTTCTTCTCTCTGTTTTTGTCGGTTTTTTGGAACTTCTCTATGTGCTTGATGGTTATGGGGTCATCGAGTATTTAAAGAATGGATTTTTAGGGTTGTATATTAGGGACGTGTCGATTCGCCGAGAGGTGACAATTCGCCGGTATCATAGGTGTAATGATGATGGCGTGGGGGTTATTTTTCTTGGTTTTGAAGATCGACAACTAGTTTGTCCCCTGCATTAAACGTTTGTTATTTGACAATAGTTCGAGAAACAAACGTCAAATCGATTTATATGAGAGAAATACAGAGAATCGGAAGAAAGAGAAGATGGGCTTTTGGGGCAAAAAATAGCACATAGTATTACCTAAGATATTAGTTTACGGAATTTGCACATAGTTCTTCTTTACCTACTTCTCAGTTTATTTAGTATTACGTAATCTAAATTGTGTTTTTATAGTTTTACAATTGATATAAATCGATTAACATGTAATTATGATTGTTGTATATAATAATTTGTTTAAAATCTTGATTTTTTAAAAAAAAAAAATTATACTTATTTGGTTATTAGTTACAAAGTGATATTTAAAGTATAATAACGTTATTGTGTAATTTCTTCCATTATATGCCCACTAAGTCGATTAACATATAATTCGATTAACTTATAATTCTGGTAGTTTTATGCATTAATATGTTGATTAATTTATATTTTGTTAAAATGATACTTATTATAATATTACAAATTTCACATTTCTCTTAGTAACACTAGTATTACCATTATTTTCCAGTATCAAACAAATATGACAAAAAGTTATACAACCTATACACAAATAAATAGTACATATATATATATATATATCTTACAAATTAGAGACAAGGTCATACAAAAACAAAAGGTGAAGATACAATAAAACTATATAACAACTTTCAAATAACAACCACAAAGTCTTTATCTTGGTTGTCTTTTGTTTCACGTCCTTCGACGAGTTGTTGTTGATTCTATAATGCAGAAACAACAACAAAAACCTCATTCAATAACACTTTTGTCCACCATATTTTAACAAATAACTCATGATTTTCAGTAATATCAGTTTTACTAGTATTACAACATTTAACAGTAATACTAGTTTTACATCGTTCTACTATCGCATGGACAACCAAATGGTAAACCAAGTCCTAATCAACCAAAAACAATGGTAAACCAAGTCTTAATCGACCCAAAACAATGGTAAACCACGAATTTAGAGTCATAATCGACTCAAAACAATGGTAAACCAAGTCCTAATCGACCCAAAACAATGATAAACCAAGTCTTAATAGACCCTGGTAAACCAAGTCTTAATCGACCCAAAACAATGGTAAACCAAGTCTTAATCGACACAAAACAATGGTAAAACACGAATTAGAGTCATAATCGACCAAAAAAATGGTAAACCAAGTCCTAATCAACCCAAAACAATGGTAAACAAAGTCTTAATCGACCCAAAACAATGGTAAAACACGAATCAAATCCAATGAGACCTCAATTAACAAACTCAACGCAGCTCCAAGGATCTAGATTCTGATAATGGCGATGGATAATGACGTGGTCAACAGCAGCGGCGGCGGAGCTCCTTGAATCACGCGGGTGCGAAACCGGTTGAGGAGCTGCTCGAGGATCGGTCGGGTGATTCGGTGGGTCAGATTTGTTTTTTATTTGTTTTATTATTTTTGTTTTCTAAAATCAAGAAATCAGGAGGGGCAAGTTCGTCTTTCAACATTTCATTAAATCAAAAGGGGTACTTCTGATTAAAAGGGGTAACCAGGATTTTCCTTTTGGCGATAAGGGTATAAGAGACGATTTCTCGTACTTTTCGGTGTTCAATTTTCAGTCTCTTTATCTAGACGGTTGTGACGGGATATTATGGTTCATTGATCTTATTTCCGGTTTAATATTTTGGTTATCTAGTTTTGGTTTAGTAAACACTTATATGTAAACAATTCTCATTTTACGAGAATAAATCAATCAAATACAATTTATCTTCTTCTTCAAGCTTCTTCTTCTTCTTCTCTCTATGACTCTATCTATATATCTCTCGATCTTTCTATTTTCTTCATCTCTTCTTCTTCATCTTCCTCTGCTCTCATCCTTCTTCTTCCTCTATAATCTCTCATAATCTATCTCTTCCAAATCACCTGTTACATTGGTATCAGAGCTTACTATCCTCAGGACTGAATCGACATTTATATTGAAATCCATGGCGCATCTCACTGAAAACAATATGAAGCTCTACATGAGATCCTCAAAATATGCCGAGACGCTAAGGAAGAATCGAAAATGTGGCGTGAACAAAATCAGACCAAAACCTTGGTGAATCAGGATATGTCTATCAAACCAGCGACGAGCCCAGATCTGTCATCCCCAATCATTCCAATGACACCACCAGTTTCAATGGTGGCGAACCCAGACCCATTCATCGCAAATGTGGCGAAGCAAGGTGTGTTGCCAACGATTTACGCGGTTACTTCTCCGCCGAAACCTCCGGATCCTCCAGATTTCAATAAATCAAAGCTGATTTCTGGGATTGAAGAGGTACCTAAGGTAAATAAAGCTCCATTTGATGAAAAAGAAGTGTGCTAGCCATCTGAAGTACTCTTGTGAAGAGATATACGAGAGAATGGAAAAAGGATTATGTGTGTTTTGTGAAGATTTTGGTATTCTCCCATGCTTTTGTTGGTATTTTTGAGGATTGTCCGGAAGTCCACGATGAAGAAACTCCTCTTTCTGGTCAAATGCAGACTGTGGGTTTGGAATCTAAAACCCATGAAAAGTTGTTGTGGATGTTCATAACAGAAAGTTGAAAGCAGAAATTTCATTGACAGAATCGATTTGTGTTAAACAACTGGTTGAAACAAGAACCATTTTGCAGACTGATGAAACTCTAAAACATGAATCGCTTGAGCTTAAAAATTCAGTGATGGAGACTAAATGTGTTCAGCTTCAGGAATTGCTTTCAGAGCTCCAGGAAACAAACTATTCATTCTTCAGAGGTGAACGTGTATGGAAGCCAGGAGGGTTACCGGCAGCTCAGTGGTACTGGTCACATTAACAGTACAACAAGGATAACATTTTGGAGCTTACCCTGAAGCTTCACATGGCAGAATTATTGATTACGTGTGCATCATGGATGTCTTGCTTCTAACTCCTTATGCAGAGAGTAATCGTGTGCAGAGATTCAGTGAGACAGCTAAACTAGTTGAGGTTGAAACAAAAGAAGAGGCTGCTTGGATCGAATCTTCTTTATTATACACTCCTATCAGAAAAGCAGTGCTCCTTTTACTCCAATACACAAACCAAACTTCATTAGTACAAATTGTAAGGAAAAGCATGTTGAGTTCAATCAAGTTAGCTCTATTGACGACGATGAGTTTCTTGGTTTTATTGAGTCTAGTGAATTGCGACTATCAAAGGAGTTCTTGTTCAGTTCTGGTAAATTCAAGAATCCAAGACTGCTGTACGAGAAGTTAAATTCAGTCTTTGTTGGTTTTAAGGGCGCTCGAGACTCGATGGGTTTTTGTGAGCAAGATGAAATGGAGTATTACATTAAGCATAAGTGGAAGTCTAAGCACTCACAAACAGATTCGGTCTTCAGGACAAATCATTCGTCTAACTTTGCAGAATTGGTAGTGACAACATTGGTGACAAATATTGATAGGAATGGGTTCTGCAACGGTATATATGAAGAACAGTTCATTCCTATCAAACTTCTTGTTTAGGTTATAGATTTACAAAGAAATACAAAGGAAGAGATCCAAGAGTTGGCTTATTCACAAAAGTTTAGAAGGAAAAGAAAAATCAAAGAACACCGTCAAACGACAATGGTACAAGAATATTATGTCTTCAATTCAGGGAAATCTCAGCAGCCATACTTAGTTTCCATTCTCAAGGCTTTCCAACGTGCCATTTTTACAGAAAGTTGCAGGATTCAAACATCACGGAAGATGGCGGAACATGAGAGTTTACAATCTGCTTCTCGCGTCTATCACCGTTGGAAGGACAAGGCTGGGAAATGTCTGGTAGTTTCTGTTCTTATAAAATTGGATTTGGCCAGCTCTCAATCCAACAAAGAATATGGATTTTGGGATTGGTTTTGTTGGGATTGGGTCTAAGTGAAGACGCACACAAGCTCCCTTATCTGATCAAAGGCTATAGAGATAAAGATATCATGAAGCCAAGAGTTGTTTGTCTCCATAGCAGGCACAACAAAGAAGTGTTTTAAAGAAGATTTCAGGACAATAAAGAAGTGTTTTAAAGGGCTGAGCAGGCACAAGGACCACATGCTACTGTTCTCCATGAACCACAAAGTGCTTCTGCGTGAAGCTAGATTTTGGTTACAGCACAACAATTTGAAGCAGTTCAGCATTGAACTTCAAAGTTCTCCAGGTCTTGACTACTTCATTGACCTGATTTTTATATTGAACCATGCCTTATATTGTGACTGTGAAACGGATCATATCAGTTTTAGAACCTCCTCTGTTGGTGGTTCAGGAACTTAACACTTGTTCCAAACTGCGAACTGGGAATGAAAGACAAGTTAAGAGGCTGTTGGTTTTGACTGAGGTATCATTGCTTGTCAATGCCAACAAAGCTAACCTTATGATCTAGGAAAATTGATTATATAGTAAACCAACTATTGAAGAAGTGTTCCAATTGCCAAGACCTCCCGAGCTACTACAACTTTATGGATATCCAGATTTTTTCATCAAGTATTTAAAGTTATTATCCTTGAGGACAAGGATGTTCTCGACAAGGGAGTATTGTGAAAGGATATTATGGTTCATTGATCTTATTTCTGGTTTAATATTTTGGTTATGTAATTTCGGTTTAGTAAACACTTATATGTAAACAATTCTCATTTTACAAGAATAAATCAATCAAATACAATATATCTTCTTCCTCAAGCTTCTTCTTCTTCTTATTCTTCTTCTTCTCTCTATCTCTATATCTCGATCTTTCTATCTTCTTCATCTCTTTTTCATCATCTTCCTCTACTTTCATCCTTCTTCTTCCTCTATAATCTCTCATAATCTATCTCTTCCAAATCACCTGTTACAACGGTTCATATATTGGTTTGTTTTTGGGTTTCACCGTTTCCCTGGTATCACGATATTTTAATTATTGTGGTAGCTTGGTTATTGTGGTAGCTTGGTTAGATGTTCATGTATAATTGGAATTGTTAGGGGCTATACGAAAAGGTTTAAGGACAGTAAAATGGACCATGTTTCATGCGTTTTATCATTGTGGTGCCTTACTGGTCGTTTTATGTATTCACAATCTCATTGTGGTTCCTTATTGGTCGTTTTATGTATTCACAATCTGTTATTGGTATACAAGTATGATGGTCTTTGTAACACCCGTCTCCGGGTTAAACCGGAGACGCGGCATTAGGACGCCCGTTGAACCGAAAATGGTCCAACCGGGACGCCAACTCAACTGGTCCCAGGAACCCGGCGCTTCCTTCATATTCAAATCCACCAATCACGTCACTCGATCAGTCAATCCTGCATCCGGACCTGCGAGGGGAAAAGAAGGGAAAAGGAAAAGGAGGTCTGAGTAATTGTTTCAAACACAATTACCCAGTGAGGGCGGACTAAGGAATCCGCGATCCCGGCTTACGCCACACAACTACGAAACAAGTTATAAGCTAATATCACCTTGCACCCAATGCCCAAAGGCACATTACAATCATCCTACGAAATAACTACCTGTCTATGGATGTGGACTAGGGCTGCCTTCCCCTAATCCCACCCACGGACCGGCCATTACGCCCTTTCCACAGCAAACAAACGGCTCGCGAACCTTCGAACCACATCACACCACCACGGGAGGGCTCGTCAGGACCCTCCTCCGACGATCAAGGACAATCACGGAACGAACCTCGTACCTTGCCCTGTCAATCAATTTCTACCGCAACCTAATCCACACAAGCCATCACACACAAGCAACATTTTCGGTTTAAGTGATAACCTAGTTTCTAAGTGCTTTCAATCAATCACATAGCGCGTATTACCAAACCTATGCTACCTAGGAAAGACAACATTAACGAAGGACTCGTGTCCGGAATCGAAATGGAATAAGCAATGGTCAAACCGATCCTCACCTTGGCCAAAAGGGCAAAACGGTCATTTAAGAAGCTCATCCGCCCGAAAGGATATCAGATCTGGAAAGAGGATAGAAAAAGAAGTGGTTTAGGCTTTCGTTTCGTCTGAATCGGGTTAAGGATGGTCAAGTTATGGTCAATTGAAGTTAACCAGCCAAACCGGATTAAACCGAACCAAATCGGTTAACCAAACCAGATCGGTTAACCCGACCCGACCCAGACTAAACCGGATCTTTAGAAACTGAAATGGGTCAAACCAGAAACAGGTTCGTCAAGAACAGACCCGTTTTACAAAACAGATCATAACTTTCAAACCGTAAGTCAGATTTGGGCGATCCTTACCTTTCTGAAAAGCTGAGATCGAGGGCTTTCCAACGACATATTGTGCGTTCCGTGGTTCCTTACAGTTCAACGGGAAAACGCGAATCAATCTGACGGTCCAGAATTGCTTCGATCTCAGATCTGCGTTTGGAAAAGTATTAGATCTAAGAAACGAGATCAGATCTCAGATCTAACACCACAGAGAATCAGATCTTGAGAAGAGAAAGAGGAAAAGAGAAGAATATGAAAAGAAAGAGGATCACTTAGCCCGAGAGAAGATCGAAGAGAGATCTGAGGAAGAGAAGGGAAGATCGGACGAGTGTAGCTCACCGGAGAAAGCTGCGACGGCTGGTGACTCGACGGGGAAGCAGAGCTTCGCCGGAGATCTCCAAATGTCTCTTCTCCTTTGGTGGCTACCTCCTTTTATAGGAAAAGAGAGGAAACCCTAGGGTTTTTTGGAATGGGCTAACGGGCTTTTTGGGCTTTCCTTCTTCTTTCTACAAAATTTTAATATGGGCTGGGCCAGGGCCCTTACAATTCTCCCCCCCTTAAAAAGAATTCGTCCCGAATTCTGTGGCGGAAGATCTCCACTGCAACTCTTTAACAATGGCTGCTTTGCAACTTCGCTGAACCGAAACTGAACTTGATCGCTTGCCTGCTTTAAAAGATCCTGTCCTTGAATCCGGAAGACTGCTTCTCCCCCCCTTATTTTCAACCATGCTCTGAAATGTCCTTCTCCTTGGTACCAATCCATTAGCATCTACCAGAATGCAACGCAGAACACCACAAGCTACCGCCCATGTCCATTAGGGTCGGTCTCCAACGTTTAGAAACAACACTCATCCCTCGAGTGGTTCTAAGTCTTGAATTCGATGCTCCGCTTCCAATCCCATTCTCCCCAACGGTTTCCATTACCGTGCCACAGTGCATCATCCACTTCCAAATGGATTCACCTTGACGGTTTCCATTCCCGTGCACTATGGCGTCGACTTTCGCCCAAGCAGACATCCTTGCTAACCTCTGTGACCGATGCAGCCAACCATGTCCATTATGGCTATCTGGATAGTGGGGAACGACCCACTTAACTTCTGATATGCTCCAATGCCACGCTTCCGCTGCGCACTCTGATATCCAACTGATTTCAATCTGACTTCCAGCTCAAGATTTCCTACCTTGTGTTCCAGATGTAGTGCTTTCCAAACACCATCCTTTGGGTTTCCTTCCCCATTAAACTTGCGCTCCTTTGCTATTCCTTGCAGCGGCTTGCCAATCCTCCATAGTGTTTTCCTAACACTCTCTCATTGGATTTCCATTTCCAATGACCCGCTTTGTCCACATGAGCTTGCAATTGCAGAAGTCTAGTTTGCCAGGCAATTCCAAATGCCACAACGCCACTTCCCAAAACGCTTATGCGATCTTCTTTTCATCTTGAGGAACTCCATTAGCTGCTCCAGTAATCCATATGAACTCCAGGGCAGACCGTTTCCTTTCCGGTCCCACCGTCGAATCTCGAGCCTGTCGTACCACGAAGATCTTCTCCAGCTTCCAGCTTAGTCAATCTTCAACGAGCCGTCCATAACTCATTGAAGTTGATGTCGCAAACCGATTCCAAGATTCCATACTTAGAACAGGTTTGGACAGTTTCCTGCTGCTCCTTGTGATCCAAGCAACTCAAGCAACTCTTGACGCTTAATCCAGTCGGAACACCGCCACTTCCAAATGGCCTCCTTGCAATCCGGTCTTTTCATCGAACTCTTGCAACTCCTGTAGCACTCCTTGCAATCCGGTCCTTCCATTGACCTCTTGCAACTCCTGTAGCACTCCTTGCAGCTCTTACAATGCTCCTAGCAGTATTCCCGCATTAGCCTCTCGTCTGATCGTCTTCACATCCTTGACACTTTAGCACACTTGGTTGAAAAATACTCTGAACCACGTTGACCCCAACACCACCTCACTAGTACCAACTGCCCTGTAGGCGCACACCACAACACACATCCCAACATACACCTCACGCATCACGACATAAATCTCGGAACACATCTAGCGGGCAGTAGCACAACCGAGGTTTGAAGACACTGACCCATCCTGCACAGAAAAATTCTAACTAGACTAGGACCGACGTGGAGAACAATCTATGATATAGTTGGTGCTTGAAAAAGCCTTTCGCAAAGTAACCATTTTATAAACTTTCGCAAACGCTTTTGAAAAAGATTTGAAAACACGGTTTTTAGGAAAACAACGAAAGCTGATCTCCCAGGGCAGGACTGGGAGATCTTGACCTAGGCTCTGATACCAAATTGTAACACCCGTCTCCGGGTTAAACCGGAGACGCGGCATTAGGACGCCCGTTGAACCGAAAATGGTCCAACCGGGACGCCAACTCAACTGGTCCCAGGAACCCGGCGCTTCCTTCATATTCAAATCCACCAATCACGTCACTCGATCAGTCAATCCTGCATCCGGACCTGCGAGGGGAAAAGAAGGGAAAAGGAAAAGGAGGTCTGAGTAATTGTTTCAAACACAATTACCCAGTGAGGGCGGACTAAGGAATCCGCGATCCCGGCTTACGCCACACAACTACGAAACAAGTTCTAAGCTAATATCACCTTGCACCCAATGCCCAAAGGCACATTACAATCATCCTACGAAATAACTACCTGTCTATGGATGTGGACTAGGGCTGTCTTCCCCTAATCCCACCCACGGACCGGCCATTACGCCCTTTCCACAGCAAACAAACGGCTCGCGAACCTTCGAACCACATCACACCACCACGGGAGGGCTCGTCAGGACCCTCCTCCGATGATCAAGGACAATCACGGAACGAACCTCGTACCTTGCCCTGTCAATCAATTTCTACCGCAACCTAATCCACACAAGCCATCACACACAAGCAACATTTTCGGTTTAAGTGATAACCTAGTTTCTAAGTGCTTTCAATCAATCACATAGCGCGTATTACCAAACCTATGCTACCTAGGAAAGACAACATTAACGAAGGACTCGTGTCCGGAATCGAAATGGAATAAGCAATGGTCAAACCGATCCTCACCTTGGCCAAAAGGGCAAAACGGTCATTTAAGAAGCTCATCCGCCCGAAAGGATATCAGATCTGGAAAGAGGATAGAAAAAGAAGTGGTTTAGGCTTTCGTTTCGTCTGAATCGGGTTAAGGATGGTCAAGTTATGGTCAATTGAAGTTAACCAGCCAAACCGGATTAAACCGAACCAAATCGGTTAACCAAACCAGATCGGTTAACCCGACCCGACCCAGACTAAACCGGATCTTTAGAAACTGAAATGGGTCAAACCAGAAACAGGTTCGTCAAGAACAGACCCGTTTTACAAAACAGATCATAACTTTCAAACCGTAAGTCAGATTTGGGCGATCCTTACCTTTCTGAAAAGCTGAGATCGAGGGCTTTCCAACGACATATTGTGCGTTCCGTGGTTCCTTACAGTTCAACGGGAAAACGCGAATCAATCTGACGGTCCAGAATTGCTTCGATCTCAGATCTGCGTTTGGAAAAGTATTAGATCTAAGAAACGAGATCAGATCTCAGATCTAACACCACAGAGAATCAGATCTTGAGAAGAGAAAGAGGAAAAGAGAAGAATATGAAAAGAAAGAGGATCACTTAGCCCGAGAGAAGATCGAAGAGAGATCTGAGGAAGAGAAGGGAAGATCGGACGAGTGTAGCTCACCGGAGAAAGCTGCGACGGCTGGTGACTCGACGGGGAAGCAGAGCTTCGCCGGAGATCTCCAAATGTCTCTTCTCCTTTGGTGGCTACCTCCTTTTATAGGAAAAGAGAGGAAACCCTAGGGTTTTTTGGAATGGGCTAACGGGCTTTTTGGGCTTTCCTTCTTCTTTCTACAAAATTTTAATATGGGCTGGGCCAGGGCCCTTACAGTCTTGGTTATTGCAGGTTGCAATATATTCGGTTTCAAGCTGGTCGGGGACACAACTCGGGTCTTAAAAAACAAATGAGGTCACTACTTCATCTTAACTAATGGTGAATTTAGTCATCAAAAGAAGGAACATGTAGAGCTGAAATAGACTGATGGTGATTTTGGGTCTGAGAAGTTCAGGGCTCTACTCTCACGTTGGGCTTGGTTATGTATGGAAGCCTATCGGTCTGGCCTCATCTTCATCGTCCAATCATATTTATGTGATCCAAATGGTATGGAATGGTTTAGAACTAGAAGAGAAATCATCTCAAATACTCTTATTTGAGAAATGAAAATCATGTGTACCCTCTTTTAATCTATCATACCCTTTTCCTTTTAATGAAATGTTAATAGACCAAAATGTCCTTAATGAATATGAATTATTTAACTAATTTATAAAAGAAGAAAAAACAAAAATAAGACCCACTGAAAATATATCTTTATTTTTTGTCATATTTAATTAATTTGAAAAAAAAAAATACAGAAAACAGGATCCACAAAAAAACAACATTTTTATTTTTTTGGCAGAAATGGTCCCTGCGATAAGAGAACTAGGTAAAACTAGTAAAACTGTATTATTGAAAATCATGAATAATTAGTATTTTTGGCAGAATAGAATGAGCAACAACGTAATCATACATATTGAATGCCAAGATCACATCACTACAAAAAAAAAATGCGTATTGTTAGCACCACGAAAATGCTATCATATGTCTATGATAGTGTTTCCATGAACGCTATGTTTGCTGCTACTATCTTAGATCCACCAGATACGATAGCATTAATTTGATTTGCTATCATAAATTTGTCTACGATAACGCTAATTTTGATGCAATTTTATAATATACATTAACGACCGTTATATGTCATTGTATAATGTAGCAAATTATTTGTGCAGTAATAAATTTTGTAGTTGTAATATTTTGAAGCTGTATTATACTTTATACTAGCGTTTTTGTTATTGCTATAATATTTTTTATAATGACGAATCTTTATGGTTGTTGTATATCTTATTAACACTTTTATGTATGTTATATCCTATATTTTTTGTCATCCAAATATTAGTTTTAGGGTTTAGTTTTTGATATTTATGCATATTATTCTAATTACTAAAATCATAAATACAATTCTTGATTTATATCTTTTTTTTGGTCAACAACTTTTTATATAAAAACTAAGCTCCATAACCGGATAAATGTTTCACAATAACATGACGAAATAAACGGGAATTACAACTAAATAAACTAGAAAGCATAGAAAGATAATGACTACAAAGCACTTAAACAATCTGAAGTCGGGGACAAGTCCATTCTTGATTTATATCTATAGTTCCCAATTCTTGATTTATAACTTGGCTTCCATTGAAAACGGATCAGAGGAAACCTCAACGGACAATACTACTGAAGCAGCAAATCTCCGAGTCTCAGCTGATGTTAGAGGACCATGGGGCTCAGCAGAAGCATCTCCATTCAGAGCTGAGGAAATCACCAGCACCAGTATCTGTCAACACAAGAATCCACACAAGTGCTTTCAAGTCTTTACTCCATACTCGAGATCATTAGGACACGAGATCTAATTTGATGTTAAAACTGGATTTAGTATACATAACACAAACATGTGCGATGATGCATGTCAAGAGAGAGTATGCAGCGGTACTGAAAAGAATCCCGAGACTTGCTTTGGCTGAACTCTCGTATATTTGACATGAAAGTTCACCATTCACCACATAAACTGATCAAAACAACCAAATAATTGTCGGTTTACTTTCACAGTATTCTCTATGTAAGCACAAAACAGATGAAAGACGTGCTACCCTGTGAGAACGTCTGACAAGCAGATACCGACAAATTGAAATCTACAGGATCACAAGCCCAAAGCATGATCCTTTGATTATGAGGATTGTTCTTTATTTTGTTTATAACATCAGAGAGCTGGCTGATTTTTTGCCTGGAAAACGTAACACAAATCAATCAAAGAAGCAAAGCTTATGAACAATCATCCAAAGATGAGATACCACCAACCTAGCATCAGAGTGTCTCAAGTGGAGTCCACCTAAGAGTGAGTGTGTGATTTCCTCTTCAGCGCCTAGCCTGAATACTTTTTGACAGATAAAAACCGACAATATAAGTCTCTATAAACATTTAAAGGTGGATTCATTGATACACGCTGTGACTAAAATAATATGATGAGAGGCTGGAACAATAGCTAAGGACACGGGATAAAAAAAGACATACATTAGTTGTAAGAAGCGGGAAAGTTTTGTGCAGATTGAATCGCATCTATAAGTGAACCAAAACAAGATGTAATAATATGTATCCATGTACGCACAGCTCACCTGACAGCCTAATATGAAGCTCGAAGACAAGCATTGCTACCGAATTTCCATAGATGAACAATTTAAACAAAATCTCCAAGATCGAACGAAGATTTACATACAAAAATCAAAAAAATGTCATAACACAAAATCGTATACAAAACAGTGAAATGGTACTGAGAAAGTTGGAGCTTTGCACTTGGTTTGATTGTCTGGTTCTTGCGAATACTTCACCTGCGAAAATAGCAAGACAGAATAAGAAAAATCAGAAGACCAATTCTAAGTTACATCTGCGACACAATAGAGAGATGATGTGAGAAGCTTAAGCAAATTACCATGGCGGCTAACAAAACAATCGGTAGCAGAAGCGATTGGAGAAACCAAGTGAAGAGGTTTTGTATATAGTGAAATAGCATAAACCCTTAAAATCAGAAGGAATCGTCAGCGAGAGAACTAGAGAGACCAAAAAGGAATCGTCAACAAGGGTAAAACTCAGAGAAAGGAAGGAATGAGCACTATCCCTAGAAGAACAAATAAAGATCCTACGGTTGATATTGTACCACACACATGATCTGAGTAATTTCTTCCTATTGGTTCTGGTTTTATGGAGGTTTATTTGATTTGAAATCATTTTTAGTAAGCTTTTTATTTTTATTATTAATAGAAAATGTTATATACTAAAGTGTTATGATAAATTATTTGGTTTTTTAAACAAAATATATAATTTAGAGTTTAAAAATAAATAAATGATACATATATATAGCAAAATTGTATGATACTAAACTATAAATAAATTAAATATTTAGGGTTGTGTTTAGGGTATATAGTTAAGGTTAAATTTTTTATATTTGAAATTTTTTTATAAGAGTTAAATCTTGTTATATTATTTGATGTTTAAATTTTTAGTGTTTATTATTAAGGGTTTAAAAAATTAGGTTTTAGGGTTCTGTTTAGGGTATAGAGTTAAGGTTTAAATTTTAGGATGAAGAAAATAATTATACTTAAACTTTTTTATTTAGTGTTAGATTTGTTTTTGCATATTATCTTATGTTAGATGACAAATAGGAAAATTATGTTTAAGTGTGAAACTTAAACTCTATATTCCAATACCCTAAATCCTAAACTTATACCATAATGTCATAAATTCTAAATAAAATGTTTGAAAACTTCTATTTTTAAATATATATTTTATTGATTATGTTGTTTATTAATAAGATCTTTCTTGTGTTAGATGACAAATAGCAAAATTATGCTTAAGTGTGAATCTTAAACCATATATTCGAATATCCTTAACCCTAAACATATACCACAATCCCCTAAACTCTATAAATAAAATGTTTGAAAACTTCTATTTTTTTTTAAATAAGATCTTTATTATCTTAAATGACAATAAGAATATTCTATTTAAATGTGAATCTTAAACCCTATATTCCAATATCCTAACCCTAAACCTATACCACAATGCCCTAAACTTTAATAAAATGTTTGAAAACTTCTATGTTTTAAATATATATTTTATTGATTATGTTATCTATTATTAATTTATTATTTATTTATTTTGGATCTTATTTTTCAATTTATTAATTAATTATAATTTTAAATTTTATTCAAATATATTTCATAAATTATCAAAATTTACATAATTGTAATATTACATTACAAATACCAACATTCATAATATTGTTTCATTCTTTCTTCAACACTTCCCACCTGATATTCATCCTCAACATTATGATCCTATTGCACGGTGCAATTTGCACCTAATCTCTTGCACCCAAATCCCCAACGACAGCTTCAAGTTTATTCGCTGCTTTGACATCTCGGTGAATAATCTTGGGATCACATTGCTCGTGTAGATAAAACAAACCTCTTGCAGCACCTATCGCTATCTTCTTCCTTGTGTTCCAGTTCAATGCTGGTTTAGCTGGAACAGTAACAAAAATCAGTTAAAGTAATTACCATTTTAAGCCGGTTCTGCATCGGCTAAGCGTATATGAATACCTTTAAGCCTAGAAGCGACACTGCCATTGGACATGAAAGGGTAGACAAGTAGTCTTTCGCTAGAACTTGCAGACCCAAGCGCGATTCCCAGAGTTATAACCTTAAATAACTTAATTCAAGAGTAAGATCACTTATTTCCATGCCGGAGAGAATTATGGCTGCCAAGGTACTAGGGGAGTTCTTGGCGGGCCGTGTCAGCTAAATTAGAAAAAGAAGATGCAGCTCTACCCATGGCCTGAGTGGGATAAAATCATAAAAGTGAAATAATCATATAGCTGAACATAAGCTAGGACACATAAAGAAGACTTAATTAAAGGTTTTAGCTCACTATATTATCTGTTACAGTACTCTTGTGTTTGCTTTTCAGTTGGTGCTAACAGCAAGTGTTGATGCTACATATTACAAATACTCTCGATCCACTTACATGCTCAGTCTCTTAAGCTATGGCTACTTGAAACAATTTTTATATAAAATGTGTAATGGAGAGAAGCAAAAGGATTCAGACAAACAAGCTTCTAAGTTTAAGAGAAGATGGAGAGAGTTACCAGAAGTGTGGGAACTGCTGTAATCACAAACTTGTAAAAGCAACTGAAGTCTGCAACAAAGTGAACATCAAGATATCAACAAACCATTTATCAACGAATCAACAAAAAATGTCACAACGAAAAGAAGAGAGACTGGTCGAAGAATATAACAGCCATTGTCTTTACCGTGCAAGCGATGAAGGCCAAGAGAGGAAATGTCTGATCGCTTGTACTCATCATCTTGGTCATTGGATTGATTGAATGCGGATGAGAAATAGAGCTGCCAAGTTGACAACACAACAAAAACATCTGATGATCCATCTTCGCTTCTTTTGACTAGATTCTCAACTCTTGGAAGAAGTACAACATTAGCATATGTTCCTCTTCCTCCGGCCTCTGTTTTGAATCTTAATATCATTGGTAGTGTTTGACACAATAACGCCAGATACATCAAGATGCAGTTCATATATCCTTGTCTCTGTTCTTACAAACAATTAATTAGACATGATCATATCCGATTAAAACATATTCACATTGAAAAGAATGTTAAGAAGTAGGTAAAAAAGATTGGAAAATAGACTATATGGACTTACTTGGCCGAAGATTGGTGTTTGCGGAGATTGGAGAGACCACCAATCTGAATAGACCCAATCCCTCCACAAGAATTCAAGACTCGTGGGAAAGTGAAACTGAAACGGTCTGGTTTAACGCCATATTCAGCCATCTGAAAATAGGGATCCATGGCGTCTTCGTACTGACCCGATTCCGCATAGCCCGAGATAAGAGAGTTCCGAGCAAAAGCCGATGATTTGTTTCTCAGACATTCTATCGAACACCTCGTGTGCAACCTCCACGTAGCCACAATACGTATAGAGCCTAACAAATTTTGATGAAATACCCAGGTTATTGCGTAAAAGGTACACAAGTATAAGGTGATGAAATCTACCGCCATAGTCAATGGCTCTTAAGTTTTAACATGTATCTAAAAGGGAAGCGAAGATCTCTAGTTTGCTGCTTGTGATGCCTTTTCGAGCGGAGGTTTCGAGTTCTGTAATGACGAAATCTATGGCTTGGTGCTGGGTCTGTTGAATCGACTATTTTCCGATGAAGACAGGAGTTGGAGATAGGTTGGTGAAGGAGATGGAAGTGAATCCATTGTTGTTGCCTTGATTTTTTTTTTCTCCAACTGTTCGTAATGTCTGGGTTTCTTTTTCATCGAAGAAGACGATACAAATAGAAACTGGATTAAGAAAATGAGAGACTAGAGAGAAATCTAGAAGAGAGAAGAGACGTTTGGTATCGATGAGAATGAGAGTGACAATAACATTTTAGTCAAATCCTTTAAAACAAATTGGGGACAAAATTTTATTTCAACAAAAAATTTGGCTAAGTATTGGCGCCTTGAGTAAAAATAAGGCTCTAATACTCACTTTTACTCCAGCTTAATGAAAAATGGTTTAACACTATTTTATTGATGTAATAGAGTGTCCAAACCAATATGATCATCTATAATAGCAATTTCCAAATTCGTGCTATCGTGTTCTGCTATCAATACTTGGTTTTCTTGTACTGCATGTATAATATAATGTTGAAGACATCAGTGGAAGAGATAATATTGTCGATGGTAGAAACTAGGATATACAAAAAGCTTTATTTAGATGAAAGTTATGTTAAATTGCATATGAGTTACATTTCTTTGCTGGTTGGATGTGAGGAACAGTTGACTATTTGTGATGATGAGAAGCATATTACATCACAGAGAAACAAATCATACCTAATGAGCATACACTACAAGAAAAACTGTAAATAGCCACGAACTAGCCACGAAATTTTTGTGGCTATGAAAAATCAGTCACGAATAGCCACGAAATAGCCACGAAACTAAAAAATCGAATTTCGTGGCTATTTCGTGGCTATCCGTAAAAAAATAACCACGAAATACACTTCGTAGCTATTCGTGACTATATTTTTCACGAATAGCCACGAAAAGTTTCGTGGAAGGGTTCGCCACAGATAGCCACAAAACTTTTCGTGGAAAATTAGCCACAAATAATTTTGTGGCTATCCGTGGAAAATATAGCCACAAATTATGAAATAGCCACGAATAGCCACGACTTTATTCGTGGCTTTTCAAAACCCTAAACCCCAAACAAATCCTAAACCTTAAATATAAACAATAACCTAATTATTATAACATAACTAAAATTAAGATGAAACACTTGTAAAAAAAATTCTTATTTTCCAAATTTATCATTTTCAAACAATAACTTAAAACTTTATAAACATATCTCCTCAAACCTCATACTTCAAACCATAAATTCTAAACTTTAAATATTTAATCATAAACTATAAAATCAAAATATAACTACTAATTATATACATGCAACTGATATTTAAAACATTTTATCTCTTACACTTATAAATTTAAAACCCTAAACCCAAATAAACCCTAAACTTTTATACTACAAACAAAAATCTAATAACCAAAACTCTAATTACTATAATATATCTAAAATCAAGATTTATCACTTATAAAAGATTTCTATTTTTGTAAAAATATATTATTTTCAAACATGCACTAATTTTAAACCTTTAATATATAACCCTTTAATTAAACTCTAAATAAATACTAAACCTAAACTCCAAACATATACCCCAAACAACAAACCCTATACTTTAAACTTTAAAACTAAATATAATATATAAATCTTTTGATAATTAATATGTTTTCAATAAAATTCAAATCAAATTATATTTTAAATCTTAAGTTCTCACTCCTAAATCAAAAACTTAATTACCAAACCCTAAATTATGAACTCTAACCCTTAATTGTTATTCTCAAACATAAAAATTAAACATAGAACCAAAAAAAACTAAAATACAAGCATACAATTCTTTTTACTAATATATATAAACATTTTATATATAATTTTAATGCTAATAATAAATTTTAGATATTATATATCCTCATTTTATTATTTTAAATCATTTATAAAATTTTTTTTTTTTTTTATTTTTATCTCTTACAGTTTTAAATTTAACATTTAAATTTAACATTTAAATTTTCTTTTTTTGAAACCATTTATATCATTTTAAATCATTTTTTGATTTTTATATATTATTTAAACTCAAAACATTCTTATTTGTTAATACTACTGTTACTCAGATCACATCATGGGCCGTTATTTCCTTCTAACTTTCAATCTCAATCGTTGATTGTTTTATAACCTAATTAAAAAAAATCGTGTTACCCTCACCTTCTTCCCTCAACCCTCGCTCATCCGAAGAGCCGTCAACCTATTTTTTCGATTTCGATTTGATTCTCCATCATATATTTAATTATTCTAATAATTTTTAAAATTTAACAATTAAAAAAATATTATCTCTTATGTTGTCAAATTTAACATCTTTAAATTTTTATTTTAACAATAAACTCTTAAACTTTATATTTTAACCACAAACCTTAAAATTAAATTGAAAAAGAATAAAACAAAGCTAATTGTTATTAGTTGATTGAAAAGGATGAGGATCACCCTATTTTTATTCCTAACCATTGATCACATTTGATCTAACAGTTAGAATTTCTCATCTTTGTGTTTCTCTTCCATCTACTTTACCTTTTTCATTTTCTATTTTTTTGTTCTTCTTGTCTTCTCCCGTTTTCCACCAAACTCAGATTCATCTCCTCTCCTCATCTTGGTCTTCTCCCCTTAGCGATTTTTCTAATATGTTTCTTCATTTCCTTTAGACGAATAGAGATGATATCGAAGGTTAGTGCTTTATTAACAAATTGGGTCTATGAGCTTATTCCCCGAGATAAAAGCTGGTATCACTGGCCAGATATGAGTTAAATCAACCATATTCAGCCCAGATTCATTCTGAAGCCACTGATATTGATAACTTCTTCATCGCTAACATATCTATGAGGGAGGGATTCATTTTCCGCTGCACCAGGTCTTCGTAGAGAGTTCCAACTGATTCATTTTCCATTTTCCGATTCATTTTCCGTTTTTGATTTTTCTCAGATTCACTTCCTTTTAGTTCCATTCGTAGAGAATACCAGCTGAGATCGGTAAATTTTGTTTGTCTTCGTCTTGTTTTTAGTTTGCCTTCGTTTTGTGTTTTAGATGCCGATTCAGAATGAAGCGATCGATCTCATCGCCGGATGAAGTTGTAGAGGAATTGCGAGATGAAGAGGAAGACGAAGCAGTGGTCGAGAGAGCAAACGGCGGTGTCGACGGAGCAAACGGCGGTTTCGATGGAGTAGACGGAGCAGACGGCGGTATCGACGGACAGAGCAGCCGGCAGTGGTCGACAGTAAACATTTATGTATTTGTTTGTATAATTGTTTGTATATGTATTTGTATATTTATTTCTTAAATAACAAATATTTTTAATTCATTTTTTAAAATCATAAACATTTATGTCTTTGATTTTAATAATTTTAAATAAAATTTAGTAAATAATAAATTAGTATTAGTTTAATTTTGTTATTTGTTTAATATTTTTTATTATTTTTAATACAATAATTATGAATATCCACGAATTATTTTGTGGCTATTTCATAGCTATTGCCACAGATTTATTCCCTAATTCGTGGAAGCGTTGCCACGAATAGCCACGAATATGAGATATCCACGAGCTCATCGCCACGAAAAAATTCGTGGCTTTGGGACAGTTTTCTTGTAGTGGCACGCTCTCTCTCATCAAGATAAATCTCCCCTTTTTCCCTTAACTGGTCTTTCTCTCTCACGTTTAACTGTTAGTCGATTTTCTTAAGAGATTATGAAGCTATTTCTAAGGCTTTTAGGAGAAATACGAGAGAAGAGACCTTGCTTTATGTTTTTGATATCGCAATCTTTTCTTCTCAAAGAAAAGCGAAAGATTGCCCAACGATGCTCAAGAACACGGCAACAACGCCGAAGCTCTCATCCCGGAGGTCGGACCGCAGTTCAGCCTCTATGAACACCATGATGAGCGACAACCTGCAGCAGCTACGAGCTGAGCATGGACTCGACGTGCCCGCAGATGTGTCCAAATCTGCCACGGCAGGTGATCGCCCTAAGAGTTAGGGATTTAATGTCCACTCGCGATCTCACAATTAGGGAGCTTTGTTACATGATCCTGATTAAATGCAATGATCACCACGCTGGGACATTCTATGATGTACCCCATCCAAGGTGGAAGGTTTTTACGGATTTGCTAGGGCGGTACTCTGACTGGAACATGAGATACTTCATTTTCCGTATCTGTCCTGTCACAATTGAGGATTTTGCCTTCGAGAAGATTCCTACCGTTTGGAAAACTTCATCATGTTCCCCCTCCCTTTATTTGTGTAGGGTTCTTTATTTAGGAATTCAGTTTAACTTGTTTTGACCCTCTTCCCTTTTTTTGTTCTGCAGTTGCAATCCTAAAGCGCCCATTGTTTGAGAATCTGTTATCTCTGCTGCCAGCTTTCTGAGAAGGAGAGGTTAGTTGGAACTCATTCACACTATCCCGATTCCGTCAGGCTTTTGGGATTTTGATCTCGGAAGTTCATCTCTTTGGCCTTCCTGCCCGTCCATCTCCGACCCACACAGAGACTCCCGGCTGCAGTTTGTGCAAGGCAGTCTAGTCACGGAAAAGGTATGTTTTGTCGATGCAGAATCGGCTTGTGTTTTTTTTTGTCATATCAGTGGACTGGTTTTGATTTGTAATGTTTAGTAGCTCGCGTTTTGAATCTACCTGACTAAAGGGATCCGCCAACTCTCTAGCCTCGAAGATGCTCAGGTTGTCGTTGCGAAAGAAGAGAAGGTCCGGTGAGATTTCTCGCACCAATGATTGGTGCTTATGACTACTCAATCGCCCGTCGCTTTGCGCATCTCGCAGCCGAACCCCATTACTCTGCCACCTATTGGTATATGTAATGGCCCAACTGCTCCCCTTGTTACGGGGGTCGATGATCAGGCTCCTCCGACTGACAAGGGTGTGATTCCACTCTTCACGCGCCTTCCCAAAGAGCTCGTGTCTTTTCCCCTCAGCGATGGAAGCTGACTGGAGAGAGCCGCGTAAATATTTTCGTGGAAGCGTTGCCACGAATATCCACGAATCTGAGATATCCACGAGCTCATAGCCACAAAATATTTTCGTGGCTATCCGTGGCTATGGTCATTATAGCCACGAATTTTGGCTCATAGCCACGAAAAAATTCGTGGCTTTGGGACAGTTTTCTTGTAGTGATAATACATCAAAAAGGGTCGAAAGAGAGTACTAAGGTTTTATTGGTTTTTAAGCTTTTGTTATGTAAAACAAATAAGTCAAGCTAGTTTTTGTTATGTAATACTATATATTTCTTTCGTGACTACTGGGTAATAATTGTATAACTGCGCATTACTAACGTACAACTAGTTAAACTGGTATTACCGGTATTAGTTGACTTTGAAAAGAAAGTATGTATAACTTTTACAAAACAAAACCTAATCACCAAATAACACATATTGTGATGTTACAATTACATAACTAGGATATAACCAATTTTTTGCAAATTTGTGTTATTATGAAATAATTTAGACAATACATTCCTTATACTTTTAAGAACATTTTCTAATTGATAAACAAATTTAAGAAGGAAAAGTTACAAAAATCTATATTTCAAATTTATTATTGCATAGGAAAATTAGAATTACATGTTGAAACAATAAAATCAACTGTAAAACTAGAAAAATAAAGTTTTAGTTTAGATAATACTAATTAAATTGGAAAACATTGAAAGTAGAACTATTTGGAAATTTGGTACAACTACTATCTTAGGTAAAACTAAGTGGAATTTTTTTTGCGGGAAACTAAAAAAATAAAAGTTTTAGGAGCTCAAAATAAAAAAATCAGTAATTTTCAGCTTTTAAGATCCTTTCAGCTTTTAAGATCAAATAAATCTCTCTCTTTTAATTTCCATCCAATATCTCTCCCTCTCTCTCTCTCTCTCTCTCTCTCTCTCTCTCTCTCTCTCTCTCTCTCTCTCTCTCTCTCTCTCTCTCTCTCTCCTCTCTCCTCTCTCTCTCTCTCTCTCATCTCTCTCTCTCTCTCTCTCTCTCTCTCTCTCTCTCTCTCTCTCTCTCTCTCTCTCTCTCTCTCTCTCTCTCTCTCTCTCTCTCTCTCTCTCTCTCTCTCTCTCTCTCTCTCTCTCTATCTCTCCATTCTTATCCAATCTTTTTCTCTACCTCTCTCTTCCTTATCTCATTTTCGTCAATAATTTTTTCTCATTTTTGTCATCTACACCTTGATTATGGATCCATATTATTAGTATAACTGATTTATATTTGTACTTGGACATCATAATTTTTCCTGGTAATACAAATACTTGAAATCAAATTCCAAGACAACATAACTGTAAACACACAACAAACCAACATTGTCTTACCTAGTATTGAGATACTAGGACCAATTCAGAAAATCCAAACAAAATTAATACGAGTTCAACATGGTTTCAACAATTCAAACAACAACATAACAACAACATAGATTTACTCTTCTCTTTGACTCTTCACATATGCTTCTAGTGGCAACAATCTTTGCTCCAGCCCATCTACCTTAATGAGCTTCAAACTCTCCAAAACCTCGTCAATGTAACACTTCGTGGATATCTAAATACAAAAACAACAATATAGTTGGGGAATTGCTAAAAATGCCCTAAAAAATGGTTTTAAATAAAAGTGTACCCCCAAAATTGAATCAAATGCAAAACTTGTTTTTCGGACTAAGGAAATTACCGCGGAGCCCTTATGACAAAAAAAAATCGCAATTACCATTATAACCTTCGCCTGCGTCAGACTTCTATAGAAGTCTGATTAGTTAGACTCTAATAGAAGTCTAAATGACTTTATCAGACTTTTCCTAGAAGTCTGATACAGAATAAATTAGTAAATTTAAATTTTAAAATTATAAAAAATATTCTGTCAAAAGATTTTATATACAAAAATTAAATATAAACAACTCAATAGTATATAAATTAAAATTTGGTGAAATTGAGATCAAACTAAACAATATGTAAGGTAGAGTAAGTTCTAAACCTCAAAACATTCTTTGTAATGGAACATTTACATATAACTTACTTATAACTTTAGGGTTAGATTCATGGTTTACCAAATTTACATTTGAAATATTAAATTTGTATATATGTGTTATAATGTGCATATATTTAGCGAATTTGATATATTTGGTTCAAAACACCATGTAGTTTGATATATGTTTCACATATGAAGTTGAATATCATGTTTTATCTGTAGGGTTAGATTGAGAGTTTGTGAATTTTTATTCATATTGTTACATTTACATATAGTAGTTAGTTTGTGACTATTTTAAACGAGTTTGATCTTTATTATAAGTTTTCTATATAATATGATGGTATTTAAGTAGTAATTATTATATTTAGGGTTTCTTAGACTTCCAAGTAAATCTGGTTCAAGTATTTAAACTTGTCATGAAGTCTTATTTCAGACTGCATATGAAGTCTGAAAAGTCTTATTTCAGACTGCATATGAAGTCTGAAATTTAAATGTTTTTGAAAATTTTCATACGAAATTTTTCAAAAAGGCGGGAAATTTCTGCCTGAAAATTTCAGAATTCCCGCTCAATTCAGAAGTTCCTTCTCAGACTGAAGTATGATACCGAATATTTTACAATTTTTAAATGTTAAAAATCTGGCGGTAAAGTTTCCCTCCAATTTCTCTCCTCTTATCTAAACATAATCTTTTACACATATATAACAACCAGAAAAAAATATTCACATTCTTCCTTCTTTTACAACCTCTCTTTCTCTCTCTTTTGTAGAACCTCTTTCAAATTTCTCCAAAAAGGTTCTCAAGCTTATTCTCTCATTTGAGTTCTTTATATATGTGCTTCATAGCTGATTCTCTTTGAGATGCGAAATAGGTGAGTGAATCTGTTCTGAGTTAGTATTTTCAAAAGTTTTTTAACTGAACTAATTGAGAATTTTAACGTAGACTTTTGATTATACAATTTGATTTGCTCAAACAATCCTTTATTATCCATTTCTTGGAGACTGTTTCGCTAACTAATGCAAGAGCTCTGTGTTTTTGCTTTTTTAGGTGTTTGGTTTAAGGTTGAGCCAGCTGAGTCTACAAAGAGGCTGGAGTTGGGAGTTCTTATGCTGCTAATGGCTCATAAAATTTCACTGTAGTACGAGGAACACGTAGTCTGAGAGTCTAATATCAGACTACAACCGAAGTCTGAGAGTTTCTCATACTTCCAAGTAAATCTGGTTCAAGTATTTAGACTTCTTGAAGTCTAATTTCAGACTGCGTATGAAGTCTGAAATTTAAAAGTTTTTGAAATTTTTCACAAGAATTTTTTTTAAAAAGGCGAGAAATTTTCCCGCTCGATTCAGAAGTTACATCCCAGACTGCATATGAAGTCTGATACCATGCACAACAAAAAAAAATCTCTCTTTTTGTGAACAAAACCCTTACGTAGGTTAATTTGGTTTCTTACAAGTTTCTCTTAATTAACAGAACTTTTGATTGATAAATCTTTATGAAAACTAATACATAGGTTGATTTAGTGTAGATGTTGAAGGTGCTTTGGACAAAACAAGAAAACATAAGAAGAGCAATCTTGAAGATACTTTTAAAATGGTGGAGAAGAAGAGAAAGGTAATTTCCTAGGAGGTTCACCATATATCAAGGAATATATATGGTGGGACTGACATTGTAGACATGGTAGACAAAACTAAGGAACATGATGTGTATGGCGATACAAGGAACACAAAGCACTCAAATTCTAATAACAGACTACAATCGAAGTCTGAGAGTGAAAATTCAACATGAAATCTTATATTAGACTATTTTGAAGTCTGAAATTTGATACTAAATTAGGTATTTTCTCATTTTTGTAGGTTTTTACTGGTTATTAGTCTTCTTATTGAACGAATTGTATTGTATTAGACTATTGGATGATCAAATCAAAGAAAGGAAGTTCCCCTTGTCTACTATGTTTGTAGAAAAATACAAAGTTTTATAAATTTATTTTTGTCTACTAAAAAGAACAAGGAATTTTGTTCATTGAAAGTATACAATATCAGAAAATGGGTCACCTTAACCTTGGAAGAAAACATTACTCCTTACATTACATACACCAACATATGACAAACTAAAATAACGGGAAGTGGTCAGACCTCTACTGCTGTCTGATTCTAATGAGCTAAAAGTTTATAAAATTAACAAGTCCAAATGTCAAGTTCGTTCTCTCATCATCACATTAGCGATATTATTGGAAAAATCAGCTTGTAAACGCTCTGCATGTGGTTGTGTAGCTCATCATAATCTCAATCTGCTTCTTCGTTGATACTTTTGATATGCTTTGGTGTAATCAGTTCAATTATATCAAAGCATTCAATAAACAACCAAAATATATAATGTGGAGCATATAATCATCTTGTACCATCTCAACAAGTTCTTGATGTGTAGAACCATCACGCAAAGTGATAAATCGCTCTCCTTTGAGCTTATCAACCACAATATGCCAAATCTGGTCACTCACAACCCATTCACCAAAATTAACAGGTAACTGAACCATTATATGTATAAACAAACACGTATAAACCAGATTAGAGATCTTTTGGGAAAAGCCAGACTTCTTTGCGAAGTCTGATGCTATTAACTACATTGCCAATATTATTCAAAAATTCATTTAAAAATAATTACCATATATAAGAATGTAAAACTCACGCAGAAGGAACATAGAAAACTAACACACATTTATAAATATTAAAATCAATGAAATTAATCACAAATATACAATAAAATGCATTTTAAATTTTTTAACATTTCAGACGTCTATAGAAGTCTGATTGCAGTAAAACCAGACTTTTATGGCAGTCTGAAAAGAGGGTATTTTTCCAATTGAAATCAAAGTGTCAGATATCAGATGCAGTTTGAAATCCATCAGACTGCGTACGCAGTCTGCTTTGGAATTTTTTTGAACTTTTTGCCAGACAGCTTATGAAGTCTGAGAAAAAAAGGGTAGTTTTGCAATTGAATTTGAATTTTCAGACTTCTCCAAGAAGTCTGATAATGTTCAGACTTCTCCATGAAGTCTGACAAAAGTAGAGGGTAGTTTTGCAATTGATTTTGAAATGTCAGACTTCTCCAAGAAGTTTGAACATTTTCAGACTTCTTGTGCTGTCTGACAAGAATAATTTTCAGACTTCTTGTGCTGTCTGACAAGAATCTCAGACAGTGAGGGAAGTCTGATAAAAAACTTCGCATTTTCGGTTTTTATCCAGTGTTGACCAAAATTTGATTTTTCAGATGTCTATAGCCGTCTGGCAAAATTTTGGAATTTCATATGTCTATAGCTGTATGATATTTTTTTTCCTTATTTTCAGACAGATTTAGAAGTCTGACGATTTTTTCGCTTATTCTGGTCAACATCTGAAAACTTGGGTCAATTGCAGTTTCTACCCCCCATTATTTTCAGATATCGGATTCCGTCTGACAAAAAATCAAGAATCGGTCAATTTCTTGCCACACTACATCAGAAGTTTGACTAAAAAAATCAAATTTGAATCAATTGCAAAACTACCCTCTTCTTATTTAGACTTCTTGGTGAAGTCTGATATATATGTTTTTCGAAGGAATTTCACAGACTTCTATGGAGGTCTGACAATTGAAAGTCAATTGCAAAACTACCCTTTTGTTGACCATGATTTTTCATCAGACTTCATGGGAAGTCTTAAATCGGGAAACACATCTGAAAATCGGGGGATCTTGTGAAAAATCACATAAATCTGGTTTTGAGCTCATTTTTACCTTCTCCAAACGCTCAAAACTTGTAGTTACACCAATACCCAACAAACCCAACCATTTTTATGCAATAATTACTAAAATCGCAAGAGATTCAAATTTTTAAATTTTTAAAACGTGAATTAAAGAGTTTTTTAGATGAAATTGGAGAGAAAATAGGAGAATAGAAGGTTGTGAACTATAATATGGAGTTTTGATGGCTCGAAATTGGTTGTGTGAGGCATTAAGAGCTTGGTTGTTAATGGTGGTTGGGTGAATTGGAGAAGATGACAATTTCGTTATTAAGTTAGATCTGAAAGGCTTTTTATCTTTTGGTTAAAATATCAGACTTCATATGAAGTCTGACGATGACATTATCGTGAATACACAGATTATTAGGGGGATATATTAGCGAAGGAGAGGAAAGAGTAGGGAGAGGGCAGTTTCAGGGTTGACTTCAATTTCGAGATCATTTTTGCAATTGTCCCTAGTTCTACCAGTATTACCCAAAAACTCTAACACGAACCCTAATTCGAATTTACAAAGTATACATTAATAATTCTTTATTTTCACGAAGAGAGATGAATAAAATGAAGAGTTAAAGCTTTATCAAAAACAATTTTGATTTTGAGTAATTATTTTTTTTTTAAATTTAATAAATAAACTAGAGAAATTAATTCAGTATTTAGAAGAAAAAAATCAGTGTGAAAAAATGGGTGGATGGGTGGATAAAACCCAGCTATAAGATGTATTTATCAGGAAGTGACTTGGGCTTAGAGTCATTTACCTTTTTTCAGATTTAAAAAATATTAAAAGAATTTCAAGTTAGAAGAGGGTCATTTCAGATTTTTCTTTTGGAAATAGTGATATATGAGACGATGACCCGAACTAGGAAGGGTAACAACTCGTCATGCTTAAAGCACATGCAACATCTGGACGAGTACAGAGCATGGCATACATGATATATCCTATAGCAGAATCATATGGGATTCTACTCATCCGCTCTCGCTTATCATGTGTCGAAGGACACTGAGTCTTTCTGAGAGTTATGCGATGAGACATTGGTAGAAAACCTTTCTTGGAATCATGCATGTGAAATATGTGCAAGTCCTTATCTATATAAGTATCTTGACAGAATCCAATAAGCTTATTTAATCTATCTCTATAGATTCTTATTCCAAGAATATACGCGGCTTCTCCCATGTCTTTCATTGAGAAACAACTTCCTAGCCAAGTCTATACAGAATTAAGCATATGAATATCATTTCCAATAATAAGTATGTCATCCACATAGAACACTAAGAAAACAACTGCACTCCCACTAGTCTTCTTTTAAACGCATGGTTCTTATTTATTGCTAATGAAATCAAACTCTTTGATTGCTTCATTAAAACGAAGATTCCAAATTCGAGATGCTTGCATCAAACCATAAATGGAACGTTGAAGATTGCATACTTTCCTAGCACTTACATGGACTGTGAAACCCTCATGTTGTGTCATGTACACATCCTCTTCGAGATTTCCATTAAAGAAAGTTGTTTTCACATCCATCTTCCACATCTCGTAATCATAATAAGCGGCAATTTCTAGGAGAATCCGAATGAACTTAAGCATTGCTGCTGGGGAATAGGTTTCATCATAGTCTATACCATAATTTGCTAATAATCTTTATCCACCAATATAGCTATGTATATTTGTATATTACCATCCATGTATGTTTTCTTCTTGAAAACCCATTTACACTCAATGGTTTTGACACCATCAGGTAAACCAACCAAAGTCCATACTTTGTTTACTGACATGGATTCCATTTCATATTTTGCGGCTTCTAGACACTTTTCGGAGTCAGGGACCATCATTGCTTCCTCAAAGGATGTAGGTTCATCACTCTATATTATCAATAGTTCATGATGATCGGTCACCAAAAACCCATATCTAACATGTTCGTGACATATCTTTTTTTAGACCTACGTACCTCAGGTTCCACATGTGTAGATTCTATGAGTCTTCGTAAATTTAATTGATTCTCTTCATGAGAAACCGGAACAATCTCATGTTTTTCTCGAACTTCTTCGAGTTGTACTTTACTCCCACTATTTTTCTTGGAAATAAATTATCCTTCTAGAAAAGCACCATTACGAGCAACAAATAATTTGTTCTCGGTAGGGTTGTAAAAGTAATAACCTTTGGTTTCTTTAGGATAACCAACGTAGTAGCATTTATCAGAATTAGGTCTGAGCTTATCGGTAAATATACATTTGACATAAGCATCACAATCCCAAATTTTAAGAAAAGAAAAATTTGATGGACATATGTTTATTGTAAACGCAGACGCTTCTAGGGCGTATCCCTAAAATAAAAATGGAAGATCTGCATGACTCATCATTGATCAAATCATACATAATAAAGTTTGATTTCTCCTTTCAGAAACACGATTCAACTGTAGCGTTCCAGGAGGAGTGAGTTGTGAAACAATTCCTCTCTCATATGATCATCGACTCAGATATTCACCATTTCGATCTGATCAAAGAGCTTTGATTGTCTTGCCAAGCTGATTTTTTACTTCATTATGAAATTATTTGAACTTTTCAAAGGATTCAGACTTATGTGTCATTAGATAAATGTAACCATATCTACTGAACTCGTCAATAAATGTGATGAAGTACTGGTAGTTTCCTCTAGAATTTATGCTCATTGGTCCACATACATCAATATGCATAAGTTTCAATATGTCTTTAGCTCTTTCATTGTGTCCACTAAAGGAGTCTTAGTCATTTTTACCAATAAAAAATTTACATTTCTCATATGTTTCATAATCAAATGAGCTCAAAGTCCATCACTATAAAGCTTTTGAATGCACTTCTCATTATGTGTCCTAAACGACAATGCCAAAGAAAATTTTGATTTGTGTCGTTTGACTTGAATCTCTTGGTATTAATGTTATAGATAGGAAAAATTTGGTTTAGAACATAAAGTCCATTCTATAATGGACCGCTACCATAAAAGATATCATCATATATAAGTAAACAACACCTATTTTTGATTCAAAACTAATATCCTTCGAAATCGAAACAAGGAAAAGAAGTAATATTTCTGCTTATAGCAGGTACATAGTAGCAATTCTTAAGTTCTAAAACCATGCCAGAAGGCAAAGACAAATGAAATGTTCCTACAGCTAATGCAGCAACTCTTGCTCCATCAGGTCCACTTGTCCTTTCGTCAAAGTTCTACTGTTACTTAGGCCCTGCATATTTGTACAAATATGAGCACCACAGCCGGTATCCAATACTCCAAAAGTAGAACCATAAGTAGTAACATTTACTTCTATAACATAAATACCTGAAGATGAAATTTCGAAAGTCCTCATCTTCTTCTTTTTCAGATCTTCCAAGAATTTATTGCAGTTTCTTTATCTCCAAAACCATTACAATAATGACACTTATCATATATAGAAGGACCAGGTTTAAACTTAGGGGCATGTTTAGACTCGTTTGGATTCACAATCAAGCTCCTCTTGTCATCACCTTTGTTCTTACTATGTTTCTTAAAAAATTTACCCTTTTGTACCATAACGACATTTGGAAAATCCTTCTTAATGTTGGGTTCAGCAGTTTTAAGTATCTCATGCAACTCAGTTAAACTCTTTATCAAGTTATTCATGTTGTAGTTCATAAAAAATTGATCAAAGCTTGACGGTAATGAGTAATGACTGCAAGATGAGATCAATAGCCAACTCTTAGCTGATAGGAAAATCCAGTTTTGCCATGTTATCAATATAACACATCATCTTAATGACATGTGGGCTAACTGGATCATCTTTTAGCAGTTTGCACTCAATGAGAGTCTTAACCGTCTGGTATCTCCCAGTTCGTAATTTCTCATGAAATATTCCTATTAGGCTAGTGATCATGACAATTGGTGAATCCACGTTCTCATATTTCTTCTGCAAGTCTGAGTTCATGATAGCCAACATAAGATAACACATATCAACCCTATTATTGACATGCTTGTCATAAGCATTTCTCTTTGCATGCTGAGCATTGGTTTTAGGTCTCAAGAAGAACCTTTTCTAGGACATAGTCTTTTTGTCCTGTTTGAGAACAATTCTCAAGTTTAGATACCATTCAAGTAAATTCGATCCATTGAGTTTATCCTTCTCAAGGACGGATCTCAATGAGAACGAGCTATGAGGAGTTAACATTACTAGAGATAAAGAAAATCAAATGTTATTATTTAGGTAAACAACACCTTGTTAGTTATATCTTATATAATTATTGGTTGTTATATGACATCTTATGTCTTATCCAACTTATACCTCTAAGCCCAAAACTGTTTTAATAGCATAGTCAAGTAAACCAATATTGTTTTACATGGCAACAATTACCATCTATCTCACTTACGTAATTGCGGACATCTTACTTTGACAATCTCATCACACAACGAAACAAGCCTTAATAGTTGATAACATTAGGGAGATATATCAAAATACATGATATTAATTGAGAAATTAATTTTAATCTAATCTAATTTAATTTATATTTAAATTTTATTTTTATATAAATAATTAAATATAAATAATACATATCTTATATGTATTTAATTAGATTATAAATAATTAAATTTAATCTAATTAAATCATTAATTATTTATTAGATAAATCAATTTATTAGAATATAATTGAATTAGATTTCTCAACAAAAACTTTGATGTAAATCGTAATCAAAAACCGAGTGATAATATGGTTTACTTAAGTCACATACGAATATTATTAATATGGAGATCAGCGATCAAATATTACCTTAATATATTCAAATCAAACTAACAACTATGTGAACACACATGGACACACGTAGCTTCAACAATATGCACAGGTTTTGAATGGTAACTGCGGGTTGGGTGGTGCAGATTAAACGGTTTGGACGGTGAAGGTATAATTCAATAGTAACTTTATATAAAAATGCATACTGCAGAATACGACCGGTTGAAATAAAAAAAGCGCTGCGTAACAAAGTTTAAATGGTGATAAAAATAATATTAGATGAGTTATTATTATTTAATTTGTTTTTTAAGATTACAATCATTTTTTTCTTTACATAAACTTATTTCAATTACTAATATTAATTTACACAATTTTTTAAATAATATTTTCTATAAAAATAAAAATAAAAATAAAAATGAGGAACCGCACCTTGTAACACACCTT
The DNA here is from genome assembly GCA_030180135.1 of Orychophragmus violaceus. Classification (NCBI taxonomy): domain Eukaryota; kingdom Viridiplantae; phylum Streptophyta; class Magnoliopsida; order Brassicales; family Brassicaceae; genus Orychophragmus; species Orychophragmus violaceus. Next base: position 55,335,550 of record CM058235.1, on the reverse strand, counting down.
TTTAGGTATGTAATTGTTATATGACGTATCTCATTCAATTATTCTGAAACGCTAGGATCCCACATTATTTTTATATATTCTCAATCATCAATTTATGTGTTAAATTTAGTGTTAAATGGTGACAATCCAAAGTGCGTATTTCTCCCACAGGTGAAACGCCTTTAACATTTACACCCACAGATTATTGAACAATAAAAATATTGTTACTTTGATTGAACCAAACCAATTATACTTAACCAATTTATCGAGTAATTCAATCAACCAAACAATTTTTGTATGCATATTATATTAATTCTAAAATCAGGCAATGATGAATTACAATAGTACAAACTAATTTTAGATTAAAATTATTTGGGCCTTCTAGAGCAATTTAGACGAAGCAAAAAGCAATGTTTGGCTATATTAAAAAGTGTGTGCTGAAAAAAACTAATGGGTGGCAAAATAGGTTTCTCTCAACTGCAAGAAAAGAGGAAAAGAGGTCCTCATTAAAAGCGTAGCATTAGCAATGTATGTGTACTCCATGATTTGCTTTCAGATTCCAATTGATGTCTGCTCAGAACTTGATAGCCTGGTTTCTAAATTTTCGTGGGGAACAACATATGATAAATGTAAGATGCCATGGGTCTCATGGAAGAAATTAACAACGGCAAAACAAAACGGTGGCATGGGCTTTAGGGAGCTACATAAGTTTAATCAATCGCTATTAGCCAACAACCTATGGAAGCTACACTTGCGCCCAAATAGTATTCTTTACCGTGTTCTGAAAGCTCGCTATTTCCGCAACAATTTGGGAAGCTTTTAAAGGTACTCAACCTTCGTATCTGATGAGATCATAGAACCAGACCAACCAAAAGTACCACTTGTTAGAGCTGGACCAAGGACAAGATCAGGAACAAGAGTGCTAAGAGAAGAGTTCAACAAGGCAGTGGAACATCTACTCAACTTACAACAGCCTGTCTTAGAAGCTTCTGATCAAGAACAAGCAGTTTACAACAAGAGCAAGCTATTCAACATTCAAGATGGACCAAACATCAATCTAAACCTGCTCACTTCCCATTCAACAAACAAAGAGAGTGCAAAGGAGATTACCATGTTTACCATCCTCCCAACGGTCTAAAACATCAACTAAACCGTCCAAAGAACAATCTAAGGTAAGTCTTTGAATACATTGATTATGCTTATCTCCTAGGTGGAGATCAATCAGACCATGCCTCACATCAATCACTGCTCCAGCAGTAGCTAAGAATGATATTCCGAGCAGAATAGGATCATCTGGTTCAGCATTATACTTCAGCACAACAAAGTCCGTTGGAATTAAGTAGTTTCCAACTCTGATAGGTATGTCCTCAAGAACTCCTTCTGGATACCTCTTTGATCGATCAGCTAGGATAAGAGAGATCCTAGTAGGCTTGAAATCCAATAGTCCTAATCTCTTAGCCACAGAGTATGACATGAGATTTACTCCAGAACCTAAATCACAAAGAGAATGCTCGAATCAGTCCTTAAAGATGGAACAGTCTAGCACAAAAACTCATGGGTCTAAAAGCTTCTCTGAAGTCTGAATCAACTTCTTATCCATCTCTCTCATGCATTTGACCACATTCTGCTCATGTTTAGACCTCATAGGAACTCTGGGGAATGGTATAGGAGGTTTGTAAACCTTCTCCTTAGGAAAAACATCAGATTTGGATGAAATTGGGTCTGCTCGACTGTAGCGTCGACCAACGCAGAAGTGGTGTCGGTCGACACTAAATGATGTCGACCCTTCAGTGTCGATCATGGTCGATTTCCGTTCGTCATGGGAACTCGAAATTGCCGTCAGAACCGCGTGTCGACCGTCACTAAGAGGGGTGTCGACCGACACTAAATCTGCAGTTTCAAAAACGTGTTTCTCATCTCTGCAGCTCACGAATCCATCCTCCAAATTTTCTCCAATCAGCTATGGAACAACCTCTTCTTCATGCTGGACATGGATAGCACTGACATGTAGCCTTGGGTTCTACTCAGTTCTCCTTGGAAGGAATCCATCCTCTCTTTTCACAGCTGCAGCAGTCTGAGCAACTTGAACATCTAGCTGCTTCACATGAGTGTTCAGATACTCAAATTTACCATTCAATTCAGTGTACATGGCATCAAGCCTTGAGTTGAAGGACACAGTGGTCTGTTGTTGTCCCTCAAGAAACTGCTCCATCATAGCTTCCAATCTACTCTCATGAGCATTAGTAACAGGAGGTGTCTGATAGGAAGATGATCCATAAGTCCTCTGATAAGAATTACCTTGCTGAAAAGGTTTCTGATAACCAGCATTCTGACCATATCCAGAAGAGTTCTGGTTGCTTGTGAAAGCACTCTTCTGTCCACCATTAAAGAACTTGTTACCTTGCTGATTTCCAAACCTGTTTCCTTGAAATCCAGACCCACTCATGTAGTTCACATCCTCTTCTTGGCAGTATTCTTTAGCTTCAAACACTTCAACTTCTTGAGCAAAGTTAACAGCTTTGTTACCGGTTAACAAGCTATGAACAGTGTTCAGCTTGTTCTTGATATCAGTAATCTCCAGATTATCAATCTTTCCACCAGACTCTTTCCTTCTTCTATCAGTAGTCTTCGTGTTGTTACTACTCACTAAGTTATCAATTAGCAATCTCGCCTGCTCAGGAGTCTTGGTGTTGAAATTGCCATTGTTGGCAGCATCCAATGCAGACTGGTAATTGAGATCAATTCCTCTGAAGAATATGTCCAGCAGCGTTACTTCAGAGAATCCATGATGAGGACAATCACGTTGGTACATCTTAAACCTCATCCAAGCAGACTTAAGAGGCTCTGTAGGGCCTTGAACAAATGTCATAATATCCTATCTGAGCTGATCTGAGCGAGCATCATCATAAAAGTGTCGCATGAACTCTCTCTTCATAGCAACCCAAGTAGTTAACTTCCCAGGTGGAAGTTGCTTCAGCCAAGCAGCAGCCTCTCCAGCAAGAGAGTATGGGAAAAGCTTCAGATACAAGAAGTCATAATCCACCCCATTGTACTTCAATCCAGTGATGAAGGCTTCAAAATCCTCAATGTGGTCCATGGGTTGCTCATGTGGGAGACCATGGAAGGGGTGCTGTCTCAGCATAGAGTAGTAGACAGTCTTGATCTCAAAGTCATTCTTCTCAAAAGAAGGAGGAACAATTGCTGACCGGTTAGCATAAAACTCATCCGGACGGTTGTAGTCAGCAAGAGTCCTCTCAGCAACAACCATCTGCCTCTGACCTTGAGGCGGTTCAGGCGCTGGTTCAGGGATCACTCGTCCCTAAGCATCAATCCTCTGCTCGTCATCATTGTAGGCGTTGTTATGTTGGTCTCTAAGAACACCCCCACCATCAGGTCTCTAAATCAAACGATTGTTCATCATTCTTTTTCTTTGATCCTTTCTGTTCGTTCTCTCTAGTCTAGCAAGCTCCTCAAGTCTGAGGTTCAAAAGTTCTTCGTTCTGGTTTCTTCGAGTATGTCGACTTGGCATACACTGATCTCAGAACACTGTTCCGAGGTCGATGTCGAGCGACACTGGAGAAGGAATCGATCGACACTGAATGCGTCTGTCGAATCCTGTAGCAACAAAAACAAGCCAAACAAGAGAAAATCAGTAACAAACTAAATAAAAACGAACTAGACTCAACTCTAAAACAAAATCTATCGGCGAACTCAGTTGAGTCCCCGGCAACGGCGCCAAAAACTTGATAGGCTCAGAGTTTTAATCCTATTCTACTGCAAGTGCACAGTTATGCAATGTAGTACTTAGGGTATCGAATCCACAAGGACTCACGGTCACACGATAGATTATATGCCATCAAGTTAAGCTAAATCAAATCCAGAGAAAGCAGTAAATGAAAGCAAGTAAACAGGAAGGTTATTTAATAGAGAAAAGTGTCAGACTTAGGAAGTTCTCATGAATTATGCTATGCTAAACACTTAACTAACCGGATTCAGATTAAAGCAGGTTCAAGAACTAGAAACACAATGCTAAATAATCCAACTCTCACTGAGATTATTTCTATATCTAGCAACCTAGCGATTAAAATCTCTCTGTGATCCTAGAGTTCTAAATAAGCATTAAGAACAGGTTCTATCGGTTCACAATTTTCCTAAACCAAATCTCTTTGTATCTAGTCAAATTGCTCACTCTAAGTTTGTTCAGATTATAACTCACACTCTCGTGCTATTGTTAATTGTCTAAGATCTAAACCCTAGGCGATCAGTCTAGAATTCAGTATTAAGCACACTTAGGTGATGAACAATGGATGGTGAATCCTAATCAATCAGTTATCAAACAAGCATAAAACCTTTGTGAGAATCCCTAAATCTAACTAGGTAACTGATAGGTCTAGTTTTATCCCTATTCTAACTGCAAGTGCACAGTGATGTGAATGTAGTACTTAGGGTATCGAATCCACAGAGACTCTAGACTCTTGCGATAGATTATAGAATGTCAGGTTAAGCTAGGTAGCAATAGAGAAAACAATAAATCAAACAGCAGAAAGGTAAACGGTTTGTAAATCAGAAGGCGTTAGGTCAAGGGAGTTCTCAGGAAATCAGGAACATAGGTTATCAATCAAGCGGGATCTAATTAAGAAATGTTCTAGAACTGAAATCACATAAGTATAAGAAACCAACTTTCGTTGCGAATCCTATCTATGTCTAACAACCTAGCAAACCAACTTTCGTTGTGAATTCCAGAGTTCTAAACAAGCATTAATCTCAAGTTCTTTCGTTCACAATTCTCCTAAACCAAATTTCTTTGCGAGTAGATCAAATTGCTCATCTAGGTTCTTTCTAGCTAATTAACCAACTGTCGTTGTGGAAATTAACCTAACATCATAAATCTGGGTAGCTAATTCAGATTAAGCATTAAGAACAATCCTAGATGAAGAACTAACAAATATGAATCCCTACAGATTGATTAACCTATAATTCCATGAAATCCCTAATGAGAATCCCTAAACCTAATAGGTAAACTACTCAGACATGATCATCGAAACAGAAGACATCATGAATAGAAAACCAAATAGCAGATATTAGAATAAAGAACTGGGGTTCGAAATCTTCTCTCTTTCAAGAACAAGATCAGCCCCTAACTCTCTCTGAAAATAAAATAAAGCGTAGCCTAAACAAGTGGCTAAAAACCCTAATATATAGTCTAAAACACGTCTGGGGGCCTTTTTGCAAGTCTGGAAAGTTTCTGGGTAAAAGCTGTAATTTCTCCAAAATGCAGATTTTTGGGCGCAGAACTGCATCGACCATTGCGTCGACCACTGCAAAACTGCGTCAATCGTTGCAAGGCGAAAACGCAGCCAGTGAACTCTGTGAAATCTTTAAATAGTGCAGAATTGCTCCAAATGCTCCCAAAACGTCCAATTAGGCTCCAGATGTCCTTAAACCTGTAAAACACCTGAAAAGACTCCAAAACACATAGAAAGACTCGATAACAAAGACATATACCATGGTTAAAATCCCTAAAATCCATGGTATATCAACTCCCCCACACTTAGCTTTTGCTTGTCCTCAAGCAAACAGAAGACCAAGATCAGGAGAAGAAGTTTGAAAACTTCAGAAACTCGTTTCATCGTAGAAGCACCACACTCAGATTCCCCTTAGTAAGCCACATGAAAATGAATCTGCTGACATCAAGACAACCATATACTTCCCCCACACTTAGCAATTGTCCTGAGTAAACTCCACAATCACATTCAGAGCATCCAAATTCACCATACTGACTTCTAAAAGCAATTAAGTGCGGTCTCACCTATGGGGTATCGATCAAAGAACACATGGACTCTTACTCTGTTAGCATCTGACCACTCAACTGTTGCTTTTGGTCCCTTTCTTCTCTTTTCCCTTCCTTAGCACTGATTTTTCCCCACTGGGTATCATTTTATTTTTTTATATCAGTGCTCTTCCCGTTATGGGGTGTACTTTGGACATGTTTCCATGAATGCACAGGAGGTAATAGTGGTTGCTACCACTCCTGTGACCACTTCGAAGCTACTAGCTTATCCTCAGTTTATTATTCTTTCTTTTTTTTTACTTTAGGGAAGGGGAGAAGGGAACCATAATCAGACATGTTTACAAGCTGTGCAGAACCAACAGAGGAATCCGATCCAAAGTATACCAAGCCCATAGGAGAGAAAATTAAGTCAAGTTAAGTTCAAAGTCAAGTAATGGATTCTCTGAATACCTGAAGTGATATGAGTGTCCTCAGTAGGCTGGTCAGAGTTGGGTTTTCTAATAGTCATAGATCATCTGCAAATCATCCAATGGTCACTTAAGTTCCTGCAAATGTTGTAATCTCCTCAAAAAGTCCTTGTTTCCTACTCAATTTGACTCAATAAAACAATTTTTTGGACTGACTCTAAGAAAACAAAAGCGTGCGTCAGTAGCTACCTCCCCCACACTTGAAACACACTGTCCCCAGTGGTGTCAAGCTTAGGATTGGCGAGAAATAAAAATCAAATTGAAACATCCGAAAGTTGCAGAATACTTACCTGTCGTCGCCCTGCGTCGATCGATGCCACAAGGGTGTCGATCGATGCAAGGCGAATATGCGCACGGTTATTGAATAACTGATGTCTGAACCGCAATCAAATCGGCTAACCATACATCGCAACTGCATCGACCGATACACTATGTGTGTCGATCGATGTAGTGCGATTCTGCCTATTTCTCTCGGCTCTGAACACAATTAAGCAGAAAAATCAAAAACACAAAATCAAAACGAAAAACAAAAACAAAAATGAACCTAACAGTGGGTTGCCTCCCACTCAGCGCTTGTTTTTAGTCATTAGCTTGACTATGGGATAGAGATTAGACTCATGGCGGTTTCAATAGAGACTTTGAGTGTCTCTATGAATGTCTCCTCATCTAAGGTGGTGTATATGCTTTCAGATCATGAGGTTGTCCAAGGAACGAAGGGGTAGAACCAGGGCGGGAGAAAAGCTTGGGTGGGATACTGCGTTTTCCTGCATTCAAAGATTATGGATTAGGAGGTTTAAGCTTAGATGATTTATGCTTTACCTTTGGTGGAAATGAGGTGTCTGGAGCTTTCTGCTTATGAGCAGTTGCAGACACTGAAGATGTTAGAGCAAGTTCAGAATGAACTGCCATTTTCTCCTCTTCAATTGGAACCTCTGGTTCCACCTCAACACTGAAGCTCTGTCCATCAATGGTGGCTCTCTGCTTCCTGTCCATCTTGAACTGCAATGAATTATCTCCCAGTTGGAGATCAATCAGACCATGTCTCACATCTATCACAGCTCCAGCAGTAGCTAAGAATGATCTACCAAGTAGTAAAGGATCATCAATCTCAATCTCATATTTCAGCACCACAAAGTCCGTTGGAATCAAGTAGTTCCCAACTCTGACATTAACATCCTCAAGAACTCCTTCTGGATACCTCTTTGATCGATCAACTAGGATAAGAGAGATCCTAGTAGGCTGGAAATCCATCAGTCCTAATCTCACAGCCACAGAGTATGGCATGAGATTCACACCAGCTCCTAAATCACACAGAGAACGCTCGAAACTTCCCATTCAGATTTTCATGCATAGCATCCAGCTTCCTGTCGAAGTCTACAACAGTCTTAGTCTGATCCTCTAGCAACTGCTCCATCATGGCTTCCATTTTTATCTCATAAGCATTAGCAGCAGGAGGTGTCTGATAAGAAGATGACCCATAGGTTCTCTGATAAGAATTACCTTGCTGAAAAGGCTTCTGATATCCAGCATTCTGTCCATATCCAGAAGAGTTTTGATTGCTTGTGAAAGCACTCTTCTGTCCACCATTAAAGAACTTGTTACCTTGGAATCCAGAGCCATTGATGTAGTTCAGATCCTTTTCCTGTCTTTCTAGTAACTACTCCATCATACTTATCAGCTTATCAGACTGCGTATTTTGAGGGGGAACATGCTGATATGATGAAGATTCATAATCTCTGGTGAATGAATAAGAACCATAGTCTCTGCCGAATGAGTTATTCTGCTGATTTTCCAACATCCGTTCCATCATTCCCATCATCTTACGCGCTGTGTCGATCGATGCAAAGTAGTGTCGATCGATGCAAGTGCGAAGATGTAACGATCGACACACATGACCGTGTCGATCGATGCAAGACGATTCTGTCGAATCTGACCTGCAAAACAGAGAGAAACAAAAAGAAAAAAATAAATCAGTAAAATAAAAAAACGAAAAACCTAGTCTAAACTCTAAGTTCAAATCTATCGAAGACTCAAAAGAGTCCCCGGCAACGGCGCCAAAAACTTGATAGGTCTAGTTTTATCCCTATTCTAACTGCAAGTGCACAGTGATGCGAATGTAGTACTTAGGGTATCGAATCCACAGAGACTCTAGACTCTTGCAATAGATTATAGAATGTCAGGTTAAGCTAGGTAGCAATAGAGAAAACAGTAAATAAAACAGCAGAAAAGTAAACGGTTTGTAAATCAGAAGGCGAAGGCGTTAGGTCAAGGGAGTTCTCAGGAAATCAGGAACATAGGCTATCAATCAAGCGGGATCTAATTAAGAACTGTTCTAGAATTGGAATCACAGAAGTATAAGAAACCAACTTTCGTTGCGAATCCTATCTATGTCTAACAACCTAGCAAACCAACTTTCGTTGTGAATTCCAGAGTTCTAAACAACCATTAATCTCAAGTTCTTTCGTTCACAATTCTCCTAAACCAAATTTCTTTGCGAGTAGATCAAATTGCTCATCTAGGTTCTTTCTAGCTAATTAACCAACTGTCGTTGTGGAAATTAACCTAACATCATAAATCTGGGTAGCTAATTCAGATTAAGCATTAAGAACAATCCTAGATGAAGAACTAACAAATATGAATCCCTACAGATTGATTAACCTATAATTCCATGAAATCCCTAATGAGAATCCCTAAACCTAACAGGTAAACTACTCAGACATGATCATCGAAACAGAAGACATCATGAATAGAAAACCAAATAGCAGATATTAGAATAAAGAACTGGGGTTCGAAATCTTCTCTCTTTCAAGAACAAGATCAGCCCCTAACTCTCTCTGAAAATAAAATAAAGCGTAGCCTAAACAAGTGGCTAAAAACCCTAATATATAGTCTAAAACACGTCTGGGGGCCTTTTTGCAAGTCTGGAAAGTTTCTGGGTAAAAGCTGTAATTTCTCCAAAATGCAGATTTTTGGGCGCAGAACTGCATCGACCATTGCGTCGACCACTGCAAAACTGCGTCAATCGTTGCAAGGCGAAAACGCAGCCAGTGAACTCTGTGAAATCTTTAAATAGTGCAGAATTGCTCCAAATGCTCCCAAAACGTCTAATTAGGCTCCATATGTCCTTAAACCTGTAAAACACCTGAAAAGACTCCAAAACACATAGAAAGACTCGATAACAAAGACATATACCATGGTTAAAATCCCTAAAATCCATGGTATATCAGTAATTACTCAGACATATTAGTAATCAAACAACACATCATGAATAGAAAATCAAAAGACTTGATAGATAAAGAAAAAGGGTTCGAAATTCTTCTCTCAATGTTACAAGTAGCAAGAATCAGCCCTCCCAAATCTCTCAAGCAAGAACAAAGTTAAGAACACGATAAAAGGTAGAATGAGTCTGAAAACCTAATTAAACTCTCTAAACACGTTTTGGTGTCAGTTTAGAATTAAGAAAAACTTTTGGGCAATTCTGCAAATCTTCAAAACTTATCTTCAACTCTCGGATGTTGTTCTGTCGCACTCAGTGTCGACCGACATCCAAGTCAGTGTCGGCGACACTCAATCGCGGTCGAGACACCAACTTCAGCTCGTTGCACAAATCACCAGAAACGTCCTATAATCCTATCCTTTGCTCCAAACGCAAGTCTACCTGTAGAAGACTCAATAGACTCTAAAAACCAGGTTAAAGACTCAATATATACAACTATATCATGGTTGAAAACCTAGAAAAACCATGATATATCATTTACTGTAAGTTCTCAGTGTTTTCCATACGAAAGTAAAATAGCACTCTTTTTGCTTCTTCTTGTTTTGTTTTATGTATATATAGTGATTGGCGGAAATGGAACCCATGACTGCTCAGGATGTTGATGCAAGGCAGCGCAAAGTTGACAGTGCAATACATGTAAGAAGATGTTTCGTTTTGTGAATGTGAACTTTGTTTTTGGAGTAATTCTTATACTGTTTTGGTGATTTGTCAGAGAGGATTTACATACCACCATGCCAAGTGATTACGTGATACTCACATCTTGGATCTCACAATCACCTAGCACTATTCCGGCTAATGCTTCTCGTCGTATTGGAGATGTACCTACGAAAGATGATGAAGAGAAAAGAAAAGCCAATAATGAATTGCTAGTATTCATGCTCAACATACGCAATGGACTTCGTGGATGATGAAGAAGAATTAAGCGGATGTTGTGGTGGAGGTGCAAGAGAATAGCCCAGATGCTCATTGGATTATGATTTTTTCCTTTGGTTTGGGTCATTGGTTTAATAATTGTAATCAAAAACCGATGTTTGGTTTTAATTCATTAATAAATGCATTTTAATTATTTTAATATCAATTTCATTTTAGTTAATTGTAAAATAAATTTTAATATCAATTTCATTGGATTAGGATTTTTCTCCATGATTTTATAATAAATTTTTGGGTAATTATAAAATAAACTAATAACATAAATAATTTGCTATCGTTGTAAAACAAAATGCTACTATTAATGATTTTAATAACAATTATAACACGCTATTATAAAGATAAACAATTTCAAAGAGATGAACGCTATCGTCGTTTAATTAACTATAGCATACATCAAGTCCGCTATCTAAAGTACCCGACCTACAATGACGGGCGCTGTCAGAACGTTTTAGGAAATACTATGGAAGGAGATACATAGCGTTTATCGGCCGCTATTAATACCCACATTTCTTGTAGTGTTGCATCTCGATATTTTACAGATCTACATTCTCTTTGCCGTTTCGATTTAGGGTTTGAGTTGCCTGAATTTATATCTTTCAATTTGTTTTGGGTTTCACAGGAAAAGAGTTCGGCCGGTGTTCGTTTGAAGAGAAGGTATGGAATATTTTAGGGTTTTTATTTTTAGTCTGTGCTTTCGATTAATGTTATTTGTTTCCCAAAATTGATGAGCTTTCCATTTTTTGGGTTTTACAAAGGAAGATTTAGGTCTTCGTTTCATGAAAAGTATATCAAATGGATTTAGTTTCAGTTTGCTATTAAGATATTTTCCGATTTGTTGTTCGATTTAAAATCTCTGCGTTTTTCATCAAATTTGTTTTTGGTTCTTGCAGATTCTACTCGATCCTCCATATTATTGCTACTTACGCTATTTAGAGGTAAAATACTCTATTCTTATAATCTTCTGTAACTTTGAAACGAGCTAGTTAATAGTGTCTAATCCTATAAATTTTAATCACAAATTGTATGTACTATTTGGTCGTGGAGCTGTGTTGTTGTTGAATTATGGACAAATCTTGGTTTTTGCTTCAAAGGTATGGACTAGTATACAAGTTTTACCTGTTTTCTTTCATATTTGAATTTTTTTTCTCTGTCTTTTGATAGACCTTCAAATGTACTACTAAACTGCAGAAATAGTCGTGAATAAGAGCAAGGAGCAACCGAGTTTGTGAATGCATCAACCGAGTTTGGTAAAACAGATACTACTGCTGCTGTACATCATTTACAAACTCAAAAGTCCCCCGAGGAAGAAACAGAACATTCAGATGCTCATAACTCGATTGAAACTGATAAGCCATGGACATTTGTTACAAAAGGAGGAAGATTATCTCCAACGAAGCATGGAGAAGCTCCCTCAGAGGTCATAAACAAAGAACAATCACCATCAAGATTTAAAATCTTAGCAGAGATTGTAGAAGAGGAAGAGGACAAAGAGGAAGGCGAAATTGATATTGAATCTGGCCAAGATGAGAAAAACAATATCTCATCCTCTTCAGAAGACGAGAGGCCACAGACTACAAAGGTACTTACTGGTCAACAGAAAAAGAAGAATGGACAGAAGAAACAATCACAAAACAAACCTGCTCAGAGCTTGGCACAAGTCAACACCACAAAAAGATCCTCCTCGCGGAGGAACTAATGATCATGACGTCCTTTTTTGCGTGGAACACCCGCGGATTCAACAAAATCCGCAAACAAAATACGGTCCGATCATGGTTACTAAATTCAAATCCTACATTTGGTTGCCTCATTGAGACCCGAGTAAAGGAGGAGAAGAGTTTGAATATATTGTCGCGGGTCTTCCCGGGATGGAAATACGAAACCAACTATGACTACCACAGGCTGGGACGCATCTGGTTTGTATGGTCAGAAGAGGTTGAAACTACTATTCTGTTTAAAAGTCCGCAGATGATCACAGTGGGTATTGAAACTGTTCGAGGAGAAATGTTTATCTGTTCATGCATTTATGCTTCTAATTTCCGTAGAGATAGAGCTGTTCTTTGGGATGAGATTCGACAAGTTAAGGACATGTTTGGTAAGCTGAATTTACCATGGATTTTACTAGGGGATTTCAATGTAACTTTATCTTCGGATGAGCATTCAAAAGTTCTGCAGGGCTTAGGAGATCAATCAGGAATGCAAGATTTTCAAACTCTTGTAAACGAGTGTGATCTGGTTGATTTGGGATTCACTGGGCCAAAATTCACATGGTGGAACCATAGGGATGAAGATCCAATTGGGAAAAAACTGGACAGAGTTTTGGTTAATGGGGTTTGGAATGCGACTTATGCGGAATCGTTTGCGTTATTCGAAACGAACGGTATTTCAGACCATGTGAGGAGTGTGGTGAAACTCACCACTTTATGCAACCGTAAGAAGAGGCATTTCCAGTTCTTCAACTACTTGGCAGAACACCCTCTCTTTCTAGACATTGTGGCGAGTTTCTGGGCTGGGATAGTGTTGGGAATGTCCTGAAATCTACTGTACTATCTCTAGAAAGTATGATAAATGTCGAGATCAGACATAAGTCATAAATACTGGGTGATCATGATGACTTGCTAGAGCCCGCTCATGATCTATAAGTTTAGGACTTATTACCAGTATTGTATGATCCCAAAGGGTCACACACCATAGCTAACGGGAAAGTTAAATGGAATTAATACGGTAAGATGCAATGGCATTTACTGTATTGAATCAGAGAATTGGGCCAGACAAAATGCAGGCTTTTGCCTGATTTGTGTCTTGGGCCCAAATGATTAATGAGCCATTAGTCATTTGACTTGGGCCCATTAATGAGAGGTTAATGATTTCGAAAACCCTAAGGGATAACACATCCCATGCGATTTCTTTTGGTGGCCGTGATCCATCTCTCTCTCTAACTCCCTCTCTCTGATCTTCCATCCGGTCTAGCAGCCTGACGTTGCTTGTAAGAGTGTGGATACCAAAGGAGGAGCCGGTTTCTGATCTGCTCTAACTGATCTTGTCATTACCATCAATCCGCTGCAAAAGGTAATGTTACAGGTTTGATTTATGATTCGTTTTGCAAGAACCTAGATCTGTTAAGATTATGTGTTAGGTTGAAATATGGGAATTAAACCTTGAACAAACTCATAATCCTTCAGTGGTATCAGAGCCAGGTTTTAGGTTTCTTGTAAAATTGGATCATATGAATGTTTAAAGGTTTTTGAATCAATTGAATGAATTAAAATTGATTAAAGTTATTAAAAACCTGATCGTATGATTTGGTCTCGGCATGTTTAATGAGCCGATTATTTAAACCCTAAATTGCCTCGCATGCATGTGGTCTCGGTAAGTATATTGCCGAGTGATGCCGATCGAGTGATCGAGGATCGCTTTCGATCATGTGTGTGCGTGTGCCGTGTGATGCCGAGAGCCATGAACGATCATCCTCACGATCATGAGATCATGGATTGATCGATGATCGATCGTGATGGCAGGATGGATCGGCCGATAGCCGCGTGATCGTGAGTGGCCGAGATCGATCAATCGATCGTGAGGCCGTGGACGGATCATGCGTGTTGGGCCGAGTTGGATCTTGGATCCGATCGTTTGGCCCGTTAAATTTTACGTCCCGCGAATAGTCAATCGGTTAAACCGAGCTTCGCGGTTCGTTGCCCAAACCACACCGATTTAACCGGTCCATTTATTTAGCGGTTAATCGTGTGTGTTTAAAGCCTTAAACCGCAAGTTAAATCAAATTGGCTAAAACACTAGGTGTTTCTTCCCGGTTTTGGATTTAACTGAACCGATCCAATTTAATTGGTGGTTCAAGCGGTTAACCCAAATCGCGGTTTGCTGGAAATTATTTAATACATGGTATTATTTAATTTCTGGTTAAACTGGATTGAAATTCAAAAATTGAATTTTAACCTAAACCGAAGGCTGGTCTAAGTTTGATTTGGTTGGACCAAATAATTTAGAGCTGGTCTGGTTTAGTAAATAACCGATGGTTTTGATAGTTAATTTGGTCTTGGACCAGAATTAATAAACCGAATCGGTTATGTCAAATTATTGGGCCAACTGGAATTCTATGGTCTTGGGCCAAGAATTGGGCCTATAATTTGTAACCCAACCCAAAATATTTATAAAATATTAAATTAGAAATTTCTATTATTAGTATGTTACTAAATTTAGAAAGTTTCTAAAATAAGTAAGTTTCCCAAAATAGTAATCTTCTATTTTTGGAAATAAAACTTAAAATCCTCAAAAACAATATCAAGCTTGGATGTCTTTCTAATCTTGTCAGCTACTTAACGCTTATTCGATTACAGATATGGCTTACAGTGTGAGGTATCTGTTTTCGCATAAGTAAAGTAGTATATAGTCACTAATTTCATTGTGAGTCCCAGACTTTAGTGATTATTTGGCTGTAAGAGATTGGTTTCCTTGACTGGGCCATCGGGAGTCCCGGGCCTTGAGACATCTGGTGAATTTGGGCCTCGGGTCCAATTCACAACCGAGAGTTATATGAAATATAACTAGCTGTGTGTATGCTTACCAAGTAAAGCTAATTCCGGGTGACGGCCAGTGGCCCACTTTGGATTTAGCTGAACATGGGTCTCGGAATCATTGTATTCTTATGAGGTTAAACAAAGAAATTTTGAATACAATGCGAGTTTTCTTATAAGTTGTTAAGATTGCTCTTTTATGAACTTAATAACTAAATCTCTATTGTCTCATATTTTCAGCTATGTCAAGCACAACAACACAAAACACTTTCTCGATCCGGTCTGCCCTTGAGAAGGACAAACTGAACGGATCAAACTTCCTGAACTGGTCCAGGAACCTGAGACTTGTGCTCAGGCAGGAGAAGAAGGCTTATGTCCTTGAAAGAGCTCTCTCTCCTAGACCTGCGAATAATGCCGCACAAGCTGTGAAGAATGCTTGGGATACGCATTCTTCAGATGCTAATGACGTGATTTGCCTAATGTTGGCGACAATGGCTCCCGAACTGCAGATGCAGTGGGAAGGCCTGACTTGTCCCATGGAGCTGATGGCAAATCTGAAAGCGTTGTTTCAGGAGCAGGCTCGTACAGAGAGATTCCAAACTGTTAAGAATCTCTTGGACTGTAAAATGGCTAAGGATGCAGCAGTGAGTCCACATGTTCTGAAAATGATGGGTTATCTCGATCATTTGACTAGGCTCGACTGTCCTATAAGCCAAGAGCTTGCTTGTGATATCGTTCTGCAGTCTCTTACTCCTGCATATGACCAGTTCATTTTGAACTATAATATGCATGGGTTGATAAAGACTTTGCCTGAGCTACATGGTATGCTCAAGACTGCAGAACCGAATCTGAAGAAGACCAAGGAGTCGTCTGTACTCATGGTGCAGAAGGGCAAGGGTTTCAAGAAATCCGCTGCAGACAAGGGAAAGGGCAAGGTAGTCAGTAATGAAAACGCCAAGCCCAAGCCCGTGTCCAAAGCTGGGCCTTCTGACATCTGTCACTTTTGTAAAGAGGCAGGGCATTACCGCAGGGACTGTAAGAAATACCAGGAAAGTCTGAAGAAGAAGAAGTCCTTGGAGACTAAATCTTCAGGTATTTTTGTTATTGAAGTAAATACTACTACTTCTGATAATACCACTTGGGTATTAGATACTGGATGTGGGGCTCATATTTGTACTAATATGCAGGCGCTCAGCAACAGTAGAAGGTTGAAGCAAGGACAAGTAGAGTTGCGGGTTGGCAATGGAGCGAAGGTTCCAGCACTGGCCGTTGGCACTTACTTGTTGTCTTTACCTTCTGGATTGATTTTAGAACTTGAGAATTGTTATTTTGTACCTGCTATAAGCAGAAATATCATTTCAGTTTCATTGTTGGATTTGCAAGGATTTGATTTTTCTATTAAGAATAAATTGTGTTCCTTTAATCTCAATGATATGTTCTATGGCTGTGCCCCTCTTATAAATGGGCTGTACATGCTGGATCAATCTGCTCCAGTATATAACATAAATACAAAACGGTTCAAATCTAACGAAGAAAATGAAACGTTTCTCTGGCATTGTCGTTTGGGGCACATTAGTGAGAAACGCGTCAAGAGGCTCCATTCAAATGGACTCTTGGGCTCATTTGACTTTGAGTCTTGTGAGCAATGCGAATCTTGCCTAATGGGCAAAATGACACAGGCCCCTTTCAATAAACCCACAGAAAGGGCCAGTGAACTATTGGGCCTGATACATACTGACGTGTGTGGCCCAATGTCCACAAGTGCTAGAGGAAACTTTCAGTACTTCATTACATTCACTGATGATTTCAGTAGATATGGATATGTCTACTTGATGAAACATAAGTCGGAAACCTTTGAAAAGTTCAAAGAATTCCAGAATGAAGTACAGAACCAGCTTGGTAAAAGTATTAAGGCTCTTCGGTCGGACCGAGGAGGAGAATACTTGAGCCAGGAATTTCGTGATCATCTGAGTGAGTGTGGGATTATCTCCCAACTCACACCTCCTGGAACACCTCAGTGGAATGGTGTGTCTGAGAGAAGGAATCGGACATTGTTAGATATGGTCCGATCCATGATGAGTCACACAGACCTTCCTATATCCCTTTGGGGATATGCTTTACTCACCGCAACGTTCACACTGAACAGAGTGCCATCAAAGGCAGTAGCAAAGACACCATATGAGATATGGACTGGAAAAGCTCCAGCAATGTCTTTTCTCAGAATTTGGGGTTGTGAAGCCTATGTCAAAAGATTAATCTCAGACAAGCTTACACCAAAATCTGACAAATGCTACTTCATTGGTTATCCTAGGGATACCAAGGCTTATTACTTCTATTTGCGATCCGAGAACAAAATCTTTGTTGCTCGGGATTGTACTTTTCTTGAAAGGGAGTTTCTCTCTAGAAAAGATAGTGGGATTAAGGTACAACTTGATGAAATTCAAGAAGGACAGGAACCTGTTCAACCTAATGAGGAAGAACAGCAGGATGAATTACATGAAGTTGTAATAGAACCTGAACCTGCAGTACCTGAAGTTCGAAGATCCGGAAGGATCCGTCACGAACCTGATAGATATCAGGGATTCCTCGTGACTAATTGCCATGATCTTTTGATCATTGACGGTGATGAACCCTCGAACTTTGCAGAAGCCATGATGGGCCCTGACTCCTTAAAGTGGCGTGAAGCCACTGAATCCGAGATGGACTCCATGTCTGCTAACCGAGTGTTTTCACTGGTTGATTTACCTGCTGGTGCAAAAGCCATCCAGTGTAAATGGATCTTCAAGAAGAAGATTGACATGGATGGAAATGTCCAGATTTACAAGGCCAGGTTGGTGGCAAAAGGTTTCAAGCAAATTCATGGTATAGACTATGATGAAACCTATTCACCAGTGGCAATGATGAAATCAATTCGGATTCTCCTAGCGACTGCCGCTTATTATGACTATGAGATTTGGCAGATGGATGTGAAAACCGCCTTCCTGAATGGAATCTTGGAGGAGGATGTGTATATGACACAACCTGACGGTTACATTGATCCCAAGAATGCTGGGAAAGTATGCAAGCTTCACAAATCCATTTATGGATTGAAGCAAGCATCGAGGAGTTGGAATCTTCGTTTTGATGAAGCAATAAAGAACTTTGACTTCATCAGAAACCAAGAGGAACAATGTGTGTATAAGAAAACTAGTGGGAGCAAAGTGGCGTTTCTTATCCTATATGTCGATGACATATTGCTTCTTGGAAATGATATTCCAATGCTGAAGTCTGTTAAAGACTGGCTGGGAAGTTGTTTTTCCATGAAGGACATGGGTGAAGCCGCGTATGTTCTTGGAATCCGAATCTTTAGAGACAGATCTAAAAAGCTGATTGGACTTTGTCAAGATTCTTATATAGATAAAATCCTGCATCGATTCGGAATGGATAAATCCAAGAAGGGGTTCACGCCAATGATACATGGTGCTACATTAAGCAAGGATCATTGTCCTAAAACACCTGATGAGCTTAAGCGCATGAGTAGGATTCCTTATGCTTCGGCTATAGGATCTATCATGTATGCCATGATTTGTACTCGTCCTGATGTTGCTTATGCACTAAGCATGACGAGTAGGTACCAGTCTAATCCAGGTGAGACTCACTGGATTGCCGTAAAGAATATCCTGAAGTATTTGAGGAATACTAAGGATAAGTTCTTGGTTTACGGAGGAAGTGAACTTCTTGAAATGAGTGGATTCACGGATGCAAGTTTTCAGACAGATAAAGATGATTTCCGGTCACAGTCTGGCTACATCTTCTGTCTGAATGGCGGTGCAGTAAGTTGGAAGAGCTCCAAGCAGAGCACCGTGGCAGATTCCACAACTGAAGCTGAATACATCGCTGCTTCGGAAGCTTCGAAGGAAGGAGTTTGGATAAGGAACTTCTTGATTGAACTCGGTGTATTCCCAAATGCCACTGAGCCTCTAGCACTGTATTGTGACAACAATGGTGCAATTGCTCAAGCCAAGGAACCGAGACATCATCAGAAATCCAAACACATTATGAGAAGGTATCACCTGATTCGTGATATAGTGAATAGAGGTGAAGTGATGGTCAGCAGAGTTCCCACTGATGAGAACGTGGCTGACCCGTTGACAAAGCCACTCCCGAGACCTAAGCACGAGTTGCATACTGCTGCTGTAGGAATTAGAGATATTCAAATGTAATCTCTTTTGAGTGGGAGTTGTGAGGGCTTTATTTTAGTTATTTTGATTGGTTCATGCAAACATTTTTAAATGTTAATGAAATTTTTATTTCTGGATTATTTTTAACTGTGATATAAAATAATCGTTCCAAAATGATTCATGTCATTATATATGGGCCATCGAAGTACATGAGTTGACTTGATCCTGAAACCCCATATTTAACGAAGTGACATAAATCATAGTGTCCATAGTCGAAGGTTGTTGAATTGGAACACCAACAACCACTTGAGACTAGATTGTGTTGAGACTTATGACCAAGTTTCGAGGGGTCATAGATGCGCGGCATCAAAGTCGACACATAGGTATATGTAGGGGAGCATATGACCGGACATGGCCCGCTGATGAGAACTCTACAAGATATTAATATCTGTGTCATGAGAGGTTCTCATATACGACTATAGAGTATAGTCCTTAGACCTGAGTTCGCATGCATGTGGCTGCACATGGAGTGATGCGCTTTGATCATTGTCTAACGCTGTTTCGTAACTGGGAGCTATACGGACCTTGGTTGGGTGTATTATGAATTGTGTAGTTCATAGTGATGGAACAAGATGGGATTTGTCCCTGCCGTTTAACGGAGGTAATATCTCTAGGCCAATCGGAGATTTGATAGCTGGTAAGAGAATGGCCATTCCCAAACGGACTTGCCCAAGTCGTTTGCATTGTCAGTATCAAATCTGGTCCGATGAACATGGTCTGGCTATATAAGGATGACACGCATCTTGCCTTATGCCAGATCGAGATATTGAGACAAAAGGACTAGGGAATGTAGGATTCCAGTACAAGTGGGAGATTGTTGGGAATGTCCTGAAATCTACTGTACTATCTCTAGAAAGTATGATAAATGTCGAGATCAGACATAAGTCATAAATACTGGGTGATCATGATGACTTGCTAGAGCCCGCTCATGATCTATAAGTTTAGGACTTATTACCAGTATTGTATGATCCCAAAGGGTCACACACCATAGCTAACGGGGAAGTTAAATGGAATTAATACGGTAAGATGCAATGGCATTTACTGTATTGAATCAGAGAATTGGGCCAGACAAAATGCAGGCTTTTGCCTAATTTGTGTCTTGGGCCCAAATGATTAATGAGCCATTAGTCATTTGACTTAGGCCCATTAATGAGAGGTTAATGATTTCGAAAACCCTAAGGGATAACACATCCCATGCGATTTATTTTGGTGGCCGTGATCCATCTCTCTCTCTAACTCTCTCTCTCTGATCTTCCATCCGGTCTAGCAGCCTGAAGTTGCTTGTAAGAGTGTGGATACCAAAGGAGGAGCCGGTTTCTGATCTGCTCTAACTGATCTTGTCATTACCATCAATCCGCTGCAAAAGGTAATGTTACAGGTTTGATTTATGATTCGTTTTGCAAGAACCTAGATCTGTTAAGATTATGTGTTAGGTTGAAATATGGGAATTAAACCTTGAACAAACTCATAATCCTTCAGATAGAGGAGATCTTTCACTCTAGATCAGCGTTACATCGTTTCCACAAAAAGCTGAAGAAACTCAAACCTTTCCTAAGAGCATTGAACAAGGAGAGGTATGGAGATATCACTAAAAGAACTAAGGTGGCTCTCGAGGTCCTATGCATACGACAAAGGCAAGCTCTCGAAAACCCTTGTGAAGAAACATTTGAAGCTGAAGCCGCTGCTGCTAGAGATTGGCATATTATGCAGGTGTTGAGGAAAGTTTCTTCAAACAGAAGTCTAGAATAACTTGGCTGAAATTGGGTGACCGAAATACGTCCTTCTTCCACAGAGCCTTACAAACTCGGCGAGCTCGAAACTGTATACGAAAGCTCAGAACTGAATCTGGAGCAGAAGTTACAAATACCCAAGACATAAAAGATCAGGCAGTGGAGTATTTTAAAACCTTTCTCCAGAGGTCACAGGGAACGACAGAGAGTACCAGCAGTGAGCTCGAAGCATTGATTGATTTCCGTTGCACTGAGAATATGAAAGAGATTTTAACAGCCACGGTTCTTGAGGAAGACATAAAGCGTGCTTTATGGTCTATGCCGTCTGGGAAGGCGCCTGGTCCAGATGGGTATACAAAAGAATTTTTTACGGCTGCTTGGCCAGTAATCGGTAAAGACTTTGTTACGCCAGTTCAATCATTCTTTCATAACGGGTTCATGCCAAAGGGAGTAAACTCCACTGTTCTTACATTGGTACCAAAGAAAACAGATGCTGAAACAATGAAAGATTTTCACCCAATCGCTTGCTGCAATACGATATACAAAGTCATTTCTAAGATCATTGCATACAGACTAAAGACGATCCTCCCGGAAGCGATGAAAACGAATCAAAGTGCTTTCATCAAAGATCGGCTGCTATTGGAAAATGTCTTGCTTGCAACTGAATTGGTAAAGGATTACCATAAAGACTCCATATCTGCAAGATGCACTCTAAAGATAGATATTACCAAAGCTTTCGACACAGTCAAGTGGGATTTCATTCTTAACGTCCTAAAGGCTATGGGCTTGCCGGATCTATTTATTCTGTGGATAAAAGGGTGTATCTCCACAGCTTCTTTCTCAGTAAGTGTCAATGGAGAGCTTGAGGGGTTTTTCACCAGCTCTAGAGGCCTTAGACAAGGTTGCTCTATTTCACCTCTTCTCTTTGTGATTGCTATCAATGTCCTTACTCATCGTCTTAACCAAGCAGCAAAGGACCACAGGTTTGGTTATCATCCTAAATGCAAAGACATAGATCTAACCCACCTTAGCTTTGCAGACGACATGATAATATTCACAGATGGTACAGCTGCTTCTCTAAAAGGCATTGCAGATCTCTTGAAAGAGTTTGAATACGAATCTGGCCTAGCAATTAATTTGAGCAAATCTGCCTTGTTCATCGCTGGTAAAACGCACCAAGAACTCCAGGAAACAGCTTTGGTATTGGGCATCCCCATTGATCAGCTTCCTATTAGATACTTGGGTCTTCCTCTCACCACTAAAAGCATGACAAAAGCAGACTACGAGCCCCTCATAGACAGAATTCGTAAGCGCTATCTCTCCTGGTCCAGCAAATCTTTGTCCTATGCTGGAAGACTTCAGCTCATCCAATCGGTTATAGTGATTATCTCAAATTTCTGGTGCTCGGCTTTCCGTCTCCCTCGCAGATGTCTTGATACAATAGAAAAAATGTCAGCGGCCTTCCTTTGGTCAGGCTCTCCGACAACTACTACAAAGGCTAAGGTTGCGTGGGATGATCTTTGTTATCCTAAGATTGAAGGGGGGCCTTGGAATCAGGAAGCTGCAAGACAGCTCCACAGCTTTCTCCTTGAAGCTCATATGGCGGTTATTATCTCATAAGACCTCTCTTTGGGTTGATTGGGTCAGAAAATATTTGCTAAGAGGCTCTTCATTCTGGGAGATCTCGGACAAAACAACGCTAGGGTCTTGGATGTGGAAGAAGCTCCTGAAACTCAGACCTGTCGCTGCCTCACTTCTGAAATCAGAGGTAAACAATGGAGATAGCACTTTTTTCTGGTATGACAACTGGCTCGCTTCTTGTCCTCTAATCGATTATGTGGGGGAAGTGGGCTCTCGAATCATGGGGATCCCGAAACTAGCGAAAGTAGCTGATATGGTGGTCGGAGACCACTGGTTCTTTAGACGATGTAGAATACCGAGACTACAGGAAATCATCAGTCAAAATACTGAGTTGCCGGTCCCAAAGAGTACAGATGGTGAGGATAGAATTCTATGGAAGCAGAGCAATGGCCAATATGAGCATAAATTTTCAACGAAGCAAGCTTGGGATTCTATCCGTACGCCTATGCAGAAGGTAAGATGGCATAAACTGGTTTGGTTTCCTGAATCAGTTCCCCGGCAAGCTTTCATCGTATGGCTAGCGTTTCGAAACAGGCTTTCAACCGGAGACAGAGCTTAGGCTTGGTCCAAACAGTGTGGATGTATCCTCTGTGGAGAGCCAGCTGAGACAAGAGATCACCTGTTTCTAGCATGTCCTTACTCCTACACAGTCTGGAGTACTTTGATGGCCGGAATCCTTGGCAATCGAATGAATCCGGATTGGAACATCACTGTTCAAAGACTGCTAAACAACAGACTATCTAAAACAGATTCCTGCCTTGCGAGAATGGCGTTCCAAGCAACAATCTATGGAGTATGGAGGGAAAGAAATGAAAGACGACACCATCAACGACCCAAAGACCCGATGGATCTAGCCCGAACTATTCAGAAAGAAATCCACCCAAGACTGTTAGCTATACGCAACGTGGAAAACCCTCAAGCAGCCCGTTGGATAGCAACCATAAATCTCGCGTATTAGAGTTTGGATAGCCACTGAACTAGATTTTTCTGATATTTCAGTTGTTCATTGCTTCTCGTTGAGGCTTTTATATTGTTTCAATCTCTTTTGGTTTCAGCTTTGACTCCAAAAGTTTGTAACATTCTTTTTTTTTGTTGATAAATAAATTTAACATTTCAACAAAAAAAAAAAAATAACAAAATACTGTGTTCTCAAGGCCAAGCCGTCCAAGCCAATAAACAAATGATCAAATATATTATCAGTGTAGGCTGTTTTGAGGCAATAACAGGGAGGGCTTTACTCTCCATAATATAGGTAACATTAGCTGAAGACAATTTAACTTGGAAAACAACACGAACAATATATAAGTCTATTCTAAAACAATATGAAACTTCAAGATACTCATGTAAAACACGAAAACTATTTCAATAACAAAATATATAAGGTTGCAAATTAAAAATATATAAGGTTTCAATTTTAACGATTGAAACAATATGGATCAAATTGTTAAAAAAAAAAAAACTTTCATGATTGGTCTCATCGGAACTTTCATTGTCGAATTGGTGAGTTTCACAGAAGCTTTTTTTCTTTTGCAATAATGATTTAGACATACCATGAAACAAAACAAAAAACTCAAAACACAATCAATCATTTTTGTTGACAGATTATATAAACAAGGGAATACTTGAGGTGATCGGTGTAGAGATTGGGAAAGGGCTTGATCTTCCTCTGTAATGTGTTCTTCCCCATTTCAAGGCACACACAAAAACTCTTAGTGAAATGTAAAACTCTTGAGCTTAATTATACATGAAAATGTAAGATTTGTTTTGGGACTCTTCACAACCAATTTTAGGGCTTTAAAGGACATGAGTGGTGCGAGTATCTATGATGGCTACTTTACCTAATGGCTCAGAGAGAGTCAGTGCCTCTGAAAGAGAGATACGTTTGTTACTCCATGCAGATTCAGACCATGATTTCATTTTCTCCCCTTCGCTTTTTCTGTTCTCTTGAATCAGTAGTAGCTCTGCATACCCTCCTGCACAATCACAAATCCATGTTTTTATAGCTAACTTCGCTCCTGAAAAAAAAAACGAAAACAGAGCAAAAGCTTGTATCTTTCCCACCTTTGGCTAGAGCCATTACTTCATGAGTTTCCATGTTTATTATCCCTAGATAAATCAGAAAACAAAATTGGTGAAAAACGTAAAATTTGAGGTTCAAGAATCTAACTCGTGTGAATGTACCTTCTGGATCCAGTGGAGATGCTTTCATGAGTTCCAATGCTCTTCTAAAGAGTCCCTGAGATGAAAAGAAAAATGTGTAAGATGAGGAAGTTCTTACGTTTTGTGAGTCTTAAGAAACTTGTTTCATACCTCTTGAATCAGGATCGAACTCGAGCGTTCTTGCTTTGCTTTGTTTAGGTACATCAGAGCTACTCTAGTTAAAATAACGCCAACCTTAGGATGATTGTGTCCAGATCCGAGGAAGAACAAAAACTGTTAGGTTGGTGCTTTAATAAATCAACTAATAGAAGAAAAAAAAAACTGCACCACACATACCGTAGTGTTCCTCAGCGCTTGTCAATGCACTTGTCAATGTTTCCTCCGCATCACAAAAGTTTCTAATAAATAGCAAAACAAGAAATAGTGACTACTGATATAACCAGAAAGTTTACGATTTAAATCAGCGATGACCCGTGTGCACAAACTCAAAGCCTACCCAATGTGTGACTCGAGTTGTCCAAGTGCAAATGTGGCTGCTAATGAGACTGCCTTCAGATTCATGTTACAAGAACACATAGATTCTCGATACATATTAGTGAATCTAAGTGTTCTCTCTTTACCGGAAAGCAGAAACCATTGGATGTAAAAATCAACATATATATTTGCACCAATATAACTGAATATGACTGCAAATCAACATAAAGACTTGAACATAATAACCGGATAGCAGAAACAATTGAAAATAAAATGATTTATCAAATTCGCAAACGACATAAGATTAAGTCTGGAGATGATAAGCAGACACAGACATGAACCCTAAATCCGATTTCTGAGACGCGGAAGAGATTCGAAGCCAGACTTTACCCTCAGGCTTACCAACATTTGTGTATCTCCGTGTCGTGATCCCATCCCGAGCTCAGCGAGAACGATCGGCACCGGAGACACTGGATAGATTCAATCGGAGAAGATAATATGGCGGATCTTTATGAGACTGTTACGACGAACCATCTAACTATATTTCGCCCAAAGCGTCCATTAGGAAGAGACAATTTTTTTAGAGATATGGAAAATAGGAATATCAAAGCGAGAAGTATGCAATCCCTTCTCGACGAACAATCGACGAGCTTTTCCGGAAAGGACGCATGCGGCATAGGAGGATGCCATTTAATCAGGGTTAAAGAGAAGAGGATTTTGGACAGACGATATAAATGATTTACTTGATAAACTTGAATAATAAAGAAAACCCGTGTACAGGTGGATCAAACGTGGCTTGAGGAAATATCCTTATTGGTTTTGATAGTTTTTTCATTTATTGACATGTCAACCTCTCATGCCTTAAAATGGATGAGGTGTCAACACAAGGAGAGGCACTTCTTCTATTACTGTGTTGATTATAATAGCAAAATAATAAGCGTTGTTATTGTAGCATAACGATAAAATGT
Organism: Orychophragmus violaceus; assembly: GCA_030180135.1. Taxonomy (NCBI): domain Eukaryota; kingdom Viridiplantae; phylum Streptophyta; class Magnoliopsida; order Brassicales; family Brassicaceae; genus Orychophragmus; species Orychophragmus violaceus. Next base: position 55,309,387 of record CM058235.1, on the reverse strand, counting down.
TATATAAACTCTGTGATCTATGATAACGGGTGAATATAGAGCGTTTTCTAAACCACTATAAAAATGATATATAGCGTTTATCGGATGCTATGAATACCCGAATTTCTTAAGATGTTGGAACCGTAAGCAAACAATAAAAACAATTTTTGCCACAGAAAAACATTTTTGCATTAAAATAAATTGGGCCAGGTACGAATACAAAACATTAACATAACACAAATCCAAGATTAGCAAATGATACACTAGCCCTGGGCAACTAGGTACCTGATCAGTATTCGGTTCCACCCAATTGTTTCTTGGGTATTTTGGTATTATTTATAAAACTCCAAATTGATATTTTTTTAAAGAAATCGATTTGGTCTGGCTCGGATCATATCAGGTTTGGATCAATTATGAACTTCAATGTAAAATCATAAACTCCAAATAGTGTCGGGTTTCAATCGGGTTCGGTTTTTGTAACCAAAATATTCATTTTAACTTTTTTTTTGTCAACAAAATAATATATAGAACCTATTTCTCACTAATCCAGCTTGGTGGCTCCGGTCCAACGTGGAATGAGTATGATGGTCTTAGGCGTGCACTGCGTGCTAGTCTGTCTGCCATCAAATTTTTCGTGCGCAATACATTCATTTTAACTTAAAACTCCAAAACTTTGGAAAACTCCTAAAAACTTGAGAAAATTTGGAAAAACTTGGCAAATATCCCAGCCCAAATAATATAAATTTATATCGTAAACTAAATAATAATATATTTAAATACTTATATGTGAATATTTCCTTAGCATTTTTATATAATATTAAAAATTCAGATAAATGAAGAGAAATAAATTAATAGTGTTATAGAATTATTGGTATTATTCGGTTAATTGAGATATCTAATGGATATCAGTTATTACCCAAATCTAAACTGAAACCTAAACTATTTATACTTGAGATCCAATCGATTATTTTGTTACATCCGAACCCGAGCTGATACCAGTTTTATTAGTGTGGATCCGCTCCGGTTCTTTGGATTCGGTTTTTATGCTCATGCCTATGATACAAATACAAGATTTTAGTTGTACATGCAGATTAACGTAACTGAGACGTATTCATAACAATATTATTTATTTACTTTATTTTGTATAGATAAACACAAAAAGACCCCGCGTGATGACAACTTATTTCTTAAATAGTGTACATCCAAACATTTATGAAACTAGGAGATTGGCCTGCACCCTGTGCAAGCATTAATGCATTTTAAATATTTAGTTTTGTATTAAATAAAATTTATTATGTATATAGTGTGTATGTTGAATTTATATTTTTTTTTATAATTTTGTTGATATAAACCATGTTTGTTTTTTCTTTTCAATTTTATATCGAGATGGTACATCTCAGTATTTGTTTTTATTTTTTTTCTATTTTTGATAACTATATAGATGCAACTAATTTAGAAAAATATAAAATAATATATTTTAATTTGAATAAATAGTGATTACTCATATATATTAAAATTGTTTTTGTAATTGGATTTTGATATCTATGCAAAATCACGTTTTCACAAGACCAATTTTCGTCAAAATCACGTTCCCCGCGAAAATTTTATTTTCTGTCAAAATCACATATTCCATCAAAAACGATTTTCTTGGAAAACATATTTTCCGTATGTTTTTCCTTAAATTGTGTTTTCCGTAAATCGCAGTTTCGTCACAATCATGTTTTAGGCAATATCCCTTTTCTACATATTTTTGTCAAAATCTTGTTTCCGGGAAATCGTGTTTCCCTCGTAATCATGTTTTCCGTCAAAATCATATTTTTCTCAAAATCGAATTTTTAGCAAAATCATGGTTTTGTCAAAACCACAAAATTGTTATTTTTCTTCATAATCATTTTTCAGTCAAAATCTTATTTTTCCGCAAAATCACATTTTTACCAAAATAAAATTTTCCGTTAAATCTTGTTTTCTGTAAAATCGTGTTTTCCGTAAAAACGTGTTTCTGTAAAACAATAAATTTCTGGCAATATCGCGTCTTTCACAAAACATATTTTTTGCAAAATCATATTTTGCATAAAATTTTGTTTCTCGCAAAATCTCATTTTCCATAAAAATTATATTTTCGCAAAATCTTATTTTTATCAAAACGAAAATTGTGTTTTCCGCGAGTTCATGTTTTATGTCAAAATCAGGTTTTGCCGTGAAATCATGTTATCTCATTTTTCTCTGAAATCACATTTTCCCGTCACTACTGAAGATGGTGTTTTTACCAACAATCACCTTTCCCTCAAAATTATTTTCTCCGTTAAAATCATATTTTCCGAAAAACCATAATTTCCGTTAAAAATTGTGCTTTTCCGTCCAAATTGCATGTTATGTAAAATCTCATTTTCCGCAAAATCACATTTTCCTGAGAAATCATGTAATTATGTCAAAACCGCAAAACTGAGTTTTCCCATGAAATTATTTCCCGGCAAATACTATGTGATTATTAGTTTTCTCTTTAAACGCTAGAAGTGAGAAGCAAAATTACCAAAAACCTATTAAATATCTTACAACCATAAATTTGTTGCCACAATAATTTTATTAAATGTAGATTTTTTGTTTTAAGAATAATTGAGAGAACTCTAATATTTCAAAATAGCTTCCTAAATAATAGTATATTAAAGGTATTTTAATTTTATATTTATTTTGAAAACGAATGAATAAGTTCAATTCATTCAAATAGCTACTCAAATAATAGTATAGATATTTTTTAATAATAGTATAGTCGTAGATAATGTTTGAAAATAGTAGAAAGTTGTGAAGGAAAGACAAAAACATGAAAACCGGTTATTTATATTTTATGAAATAATAAAATTAGACAAAATTTTAAAATATTAGAAATTTGTGGTAGTTGAAAGACATAAACGTGATTGTAGAAATATTTTATTAAATAATATATTTGTAGTATATTGTATCTAATATATATATATATATATATATATATATATATATATATATATATATATATGTATTAGATAACCAACGTGAATGAATTTTATATATATATATATATATATATATATATATATATACACATATATTAGATAAGAAGTTAATTTATCCGATGACAAAAAAGTTAATTTATATATATTAAATAACCAACGTGATTGAATATATATAATATATACACACACATATTTACATATAACAGAATAAGAAGTTAATTTTATATGGATACATTTACTTATACCACGTAAGAAGTTAACACCTTATTAAATATGTTTATTAAATCAAAAGATAATCATCAAATAAGTTTATTAAGAGCTTAAATAAATTTTATAATTTATCCGTTGACAAAAACTTAATTTATATGTATTAGATAACCAACGTGATTGAATATATATATATATATATATATATATATATATATATATATATATATATGTATCACACACATATTTACATATATCAGAATAAGAAGTTAATTTTATATGGATACATTTACTTATACTACGTAAGAAGTTAACATCTTATTAAATAAGTTTATTAAATCAAAAGATAATCATCAAATAAGTTTATTAAGGGCTTAAATAAAAATTTTAATTTATCCGTTGACAAAAAGTTAATTTATATGTATTGGATAACCAACGTGATTAAATATATATATAATATATTACACACATATTTACATATATCAGAATAAGAAGTTAATTTTATATGGATATATTTTTTTATACCACGTAAGAAGTTAACACCTTACTAAATAAGTTTATTAAATCAAAAGATAATCATCAAATAAGTTTATTAAGGGCTTAAATAAAAAATTTATTATTAAAATAATTAAAATAAAAAATTTATTATTAAAATAATTAAAATATTTTATTTTAAGAATGAATGAGAGAGCTCTATTCATTCAAAATCATTTCCCAAATAATAGTATAGATATGATACATAATTCTCGGTAAAAATATTTATTAGTTTGGCTATTTAATATGAACGTGTCTTTTGGCTTACGAACTTTGTATTAATGGAAAACGCCTTTTAAACAAACTTGCAAATTAAATTGGATCTGGTCGAAGTAAGTAAAACGTGGATGCATGTGATAACCGAGATGGTTACGAGGTCGGGGTGCGCGTCTTGCTAGAGAGTTGACGTGTCCGGTCCGAAGGGACTAAGTTGTTCTTGAAAGAGAACCGACTAGATTCAGAGATAAACGAGAGTAAAAGTAGTGCTCGGGATGAACGAAGAGAAGATTGTGTTCGGGGTTCTTTGTCGAGAGTGATATGCTCGGTAACGAGCGTAGTTGGTATTCAGATTCCCGAGTAGGTCGAAAGACGTGCTCGGTTTACAATTCGGGAAATTGACTAGAGAGAGAAAGTAGTAAGAAGTGCACAGATCCCAAAAAGTTACATTGATGTACAGTGACGACTCCTATTTATAGTAAAATACGGTCGTACTTTTTACAGGCCGTTGACCGCTTGTCGAGCTCGTGCGGATTGGGCCGTACTTGGTGACGAGATGGGCTGAGCCGTACATTTGTTTGGATGCTAGCGTAGCTGAGCCGACTTACTATTGTTCGGCTTAGCCGAGTCGAGCCGAGAGTGACGGGCCACACTCGAGCATACATATTTGGGCTCCTGTTGTTGTTGGGCCGTTTTGTTTCTGTTGGGCCAGCCTTCGTATGGAGAATAAATCCTGGGCCTTCTAAGTGGGTGGGGGTGCTAAGCCCACCTATAACAGTAAGCCCCCCCCCCCCCCCAGTTCGTCGATCTTCATGTACTTGGAGTCGACGTATTTGATGATGTGTTAGTTGGGCCGATATTTATTCGGAATGGGTCTGGTCGGTTCTACCGTTTCTTCTTGGGGAGCTCAAAAGGTTTCTTGGGAAAAGCTGGACACTGAAGAGTCGTGTTGGGGTAATGATGATGCCTATAGCCGCCGGAAGCCGAAGAGGTGCGTAGGGGCCATCATTACTCTTGCCTCGGGATCTTCCCACTTTGCTTATAAATATATCGCGCTATTCCTTCCTGTTTTCATTTCTCTCCTTCTGCAGGTAATTCACTCTCCCTTCTCTCTAGATTTCTCTCTCTAGATTGTTGTTTGTTGTATAATTTGTAAACATGAGGATTGAATCTCATTCTCAGTCGTCGTCCGATCGTGAGGACTTATACTCGGTAAGACCGTCTCCGGTCAATTCTGCTCGATCTAGTTCATCCGCTGTGCAGTCAGATTCTTCGGCTAGTTCGGGGCGGACAGAGATTGTCGGGTCATCCCTCCGAGAAGGTCCGGTTGGTTCTGTTTCTGGTTTGCTCGGTGCTCCGAATATTCGGGTTCCTCACTTGATAGATTCGGACGACGAATCGAGACCTTGGCGTCCGCCGGTGATTTTTCCGTTGAAAGAAGAGGACGTTTGGCAGGTTGATCAGGCGCTTCTTGGAACTCTTTCTCCGGTTCCGAGCAGATCAAAGAAAAGGATGAATCAGCAGGCCTCGGGAGATTCCGAGGAGGCGAAGAAAACTCGTCCTCCTCGTCCAGTTCTTCCCACTAAGTGTACCGACGACGACTTGAAGTGGTTGGTTGAGAATTGTGTTAGTGGTGGAGCCGGTCAGCTTGAGCTGCGTAGACCCGAGCCGCACCAGAGGCCTTGGGATTGTCCGAAGGGATGGGTATGTCTGTACGACTTTTGGTTCAGGCAAATCCATCTACGGTTCCCTCTCCCGAAGTTGCTCGTCGCCTATTGTGAGGAGAGGAGGATCGCGTTGTCCCAGCTGAGTCCTTCGGCCGTTCAGAATATAGTCGGCTGTACCATTTTAGCTGCCGAGTGTGGCGTGGATATGAGCCTTCGATTTTTCGAGGAGATCTCGTCTATTTCTGCGAACGGGACAACTCTTGGGACTCGCTATGTGAGTGTGAGGGCTCGCTTCGATCTCAAGGTTTCTATCGCAAAGCCGTCGAAGGTCGATAATTGGCAGGATCGATATTTTTACGCTCGGGTGAACGAGGCTTCGGTTCCAGACCCGAACAGACCGTATAGGACGAAATGGAATCTTTTTCATGGTAATCCTTTTTTTTTGCTTTGCTGTTCCTTTGAATTAACTAACTCATGCTCGTTTTTTCTTGTTGGTAGATCGTCATCCTACTACGCTTTCTCCCCCGGATAACTTTCGGGACGATTTGAGAAAACTTGTTGCTCGTGGGATTAAGAAGTGGCCGGAAGTCAAAGCTGATCGGGTAAGGCGAGCTTTCGAGAGTCTTGACCAGAGTAAGATTTACTCCCTTTGTTTTTTTTTACTTCTGATCATCTTCTCGGTTGTCCTTTTCTGATTTGAGGATTTTGGCAGATTGTCTTCTCCGCTCGATTGAATCTTTGATCGAGCTAAACAATCAGCCTTACTATCTCTACACGAAGGGAGGCAAACAAGCGATAGAGATGGGTCAGATGGACATCGAAGTTTTTGATTATGTTGGGGAGAATCTTATCAATCCGCAGTCCCCAACCATCCCTCCGAACGAGGAGGTAATATTTGTTGACCTGGATCCCAATCGTCCTTTTTCCCCGTCGGTCGGGCCAGTACCTTCGGGAATGATTTTTGTGAATGAGTATCATCGAGACTTGTTTCGTCAGGTGAGTGCGACGGTGGATGCGATTGAAGCTGAGCAAGCCGAGAGGCGTCGGAGGAAGAAGAAGAACAAGAAAAGGACTCGTGTTGACGACGTGGCTGATGCCGAGACGGGTGAAACGGAGGAGCCTTCCGGAGTACCTCCTTTGGAGAGGAAGAGAAAAAAGAGAACTGCCGACGCGGCGACGTTGGCTGGGGATCAAGCGAACGAGCTCCTGGTCGAAGCGCCCGAGCATCCTATTATAGGAGGGGGTGAACTGGTGATCCGTCCCGAGAATGTGGATCCTCAGCCTGATCCTTTAGAGGACAATGGTGCTGAGGTCGGTCGGGAAGGCGCGGAAGATGGAAACCGCTTTCCTGGAGATCAGAGTGAGGGTGCGGTCGCCGACTTCGGCTTTGGTTTCAGCTACGAAGGCTCCAAACCGATTATCCGTGATGGAGAAGCTTGTGCAGATTTGTTCCGCATGCTGAGGGATAGTCCTCCAAGGGAGCTTCTTCCGGTTGACCGTACGCCTTTCGCGGAGAACAAGAAGGCGGCGGCAAAAAGTTTTGCTCGGGTAAGCTTTTTCTTATCTTTCCTTCATAATTATTTGTCTCTGATCCGGTGGTCCTCGTTTTCTTCAGGGGCTTGCTCATTATAATCTGCTGTTCGATGAGTATGAGAGTGATCGGGTTGACCTTGAGAGGGCGATCTGTAGTCTGAAGAGGGAGCTCGGTAAAGCCGAAAGGTCTGTTTCCGAGCTGGAAGGGTATCGCGAGGCAGCGGCTGCTGCAGAGGCGCTTCGTTCGTCTCTCAAGGTCGAGGAGGAGAAGGTGTCGGATTTGGAGAAAAGGGTTACTGAGCTTTCCACCGAGAATGCTCGGTTGGATATCGAGAACAGACAGTGTCTGGCTGATTGTTCGAATGCTCGGGCCGAGGCTGATGAGCTGATTGTTCGAGTGTCTGATCTGCAGGGTAAGCTCGAATCCGAATGTGCTCGGCTTAAATCTTCCTGTGTGCGAGTTTTGGATAAGGCACAGGCTCGGCTATCCAAGATCAAGAAAGCCAATGACGAGAAAGAGCTCGGGAGGAGAACCCAAATACTGATGAACCAAGCTGCTGCTGTTGCGTCGATGCTGGAGGCGCTCGTCAAGGAAGGGTTTGCTATTCCTCCCGACAGGATAACCAAGGCGCATTCGGATGTTGCTCGTTTCAAGCAGGAGCTCATCTCGATTCAGTTCACCGACCTGGTTGAAGGGGATTTAATTATGACTCCGCCAGGTAGTCCAGGTCGGACCGATGGGGCTTCTTCGATGCTTATTTTGGATCAGCATGTCTCGAATCGTGCGCTCGTGACATCCTCGGTGGTGGACAATCTCCGGGCGGCTGGGCTGATCGGGAGCGAAGACGAGGATACAACTGAAGATCGAGCTCTCGAGGCTTCCTAGATTTTCTCCTTATAAATTTTGTTGTCTTCCCTCTCCCCCTTTTTTTTATAGTGCCTGTTGTAACCGGATTCGTGCCTTTGAGCACTTTCAATGAATTTTGTTTTTTCTCGCTCTTTTTATATATACATATGTCCAAGTCGGAATAAACAACGAAAGAAGGTGTTCGGTTTGGGTTAGATATGCGAGTTTAGCAAGGAGCGAGCAAAGATGCTCGGCTTATCCCGTAGGACCGACCGGGACAGTTATGCGAGAGCTGTGCTCGGCTTATTTTTCCTGTCAGTCGTCCTTGTGCGGGAACTGGGCCCGGCTTACTTAGTTGTGGGGTTCGAGACTATGCTCGTTGTACCACAGGTCGGGTGCGAGTAAGTGCTCGGCTTACCCCTAAGGTCTGACCGGGACGTTATGCGAGAGCTGTGCTCGGCTTATTTACTGTCGATCAGCCTTGTGCGGGAACTTGGCCCGACTTACAATGTATCGAGCATCTGGCCAGGATGTCGATCTGTTCGGTGTGATTGAAACAGGAATTTTAACTTGATAAAATTTTATTATTGATATAGCTGAGCCTCGTGAGAGGTTGCCTACGTACCCCGAAAGGGGATCAAGCCGATCGTAGTTCACTTTACATATTACTCGAGCTCGTGTATAGCGAGCTCGGTTTGGAGCGGAATGCTCGTTTTTTTTTTTTTTTTTTTTTAAGAGTGCGATGCTCGTCCTAGTAGTAATATCGCTTGAGTTTGTTTGCGTTCCACGAGCGTGGAATGGCTTCTCCCTTCATCGTTACGAGCTCGTATACGCCGGGTTTTACTATCTTTGAGACGATGTACGGTCCTTCCCAGTTTGCGCCGAGTTTCCCTGCTCGGTATTCTCGCGTGTTTTCGAACACTTTCCTGAGGACGAGGTCGCCCTCTATGAAACGGCGACCTTTGACCTTCTTGTTGTAGTGTCGGGTGATTTGTTGTTGATAGTTCTGGAGACGTAGGAGCGCTCGGTCTCGTAGTTCCTCTGCTTGATCAAGGCAGTCGATGATCATGTTGTTGTTAAGGTCTTCGTGCTCGGGCGCGATATTCAGGCGTATTGTCGGGACGCACATCTTGGCTGGGGACATTGCCTCCATTCCGTGAGAGAGTGAAAAAGGTGTCTGGCTGGTTGATGTTCTCGGGGTGGTCCGATGAGACCAGAGAACGCCATCGAGCTCGTCGGCCCAGAGGCCTTTCTTACTTTCCATTCGCTTCTTCAGACCGTCAATGATCGTTTTGTTGGTCGCCTCGGCCTGCCCATTGCCTTGTGGGTACCTCGGTGTTGATTTGCTCAGACGTATTTTCTACCTCGCGCAGAATCCTTCGAACAGATTGGAGATAAACTGGGAGCCGTTGTCGGTTACGATCTCGTAAGGAACACCGTGACGGAAAATTATGTACTTCCAAACAAACTTCTGAACGTCGAGGTTTTTGATCTCCGAGTAGGATTCGGCTTCGACCCACTTGGTGAAGTAATCGGTCATTATTAGGATGAACTTCTTTTGATGCGAAGCCGGGAGAGGTACAACAATGTCCATCGCCCATCGCATGAATGGGTAGGGTGTGGCTGCGGTGGTGAGGAGCTCGGCTGGCTGGTGTATGCTTGGTGCGTGCCTTTGACATTTCTCACATCGGGCCACGTAGCTTTCGCAGTCGGCAATCATGGTCGGCCAGAAGTGGCCGTGTCGCTTTATCTTTGCGGCTAATGCTCGGCCGCTTGTGTGATTTCCGCCAGCTCCTTCATGTGTTTGCTCGGTGACCCACTGGATTTCTTGCCCGTTGATGCAGCGCAAAAGAGCCTTGGACGCACTCCAACGGAAGAGCTCATCCTTCATTATCACGTATTGCGCACAGCGGGCTTTCAGTCGGCGATCTGCCCAACGATCCTCGGGAACCTTTCCGGTTAGTATGTAGTCCTTGATCTCGTCTCTCCAGTCGGTAATGTCGGTATGCTCGGGGTTATTGTCCTTGATAATTTCTTCGTTGCTTTTGTGAGCGTTGTCCAGCCCCTCATCTTCCTCGGTAATAAGCAACACGACTTCGTCTGGTGTAATGCTTGGTCGGGCTATGCATTCGACTGGAATGATTCGACGAAGGTCGGGGTCTGAAGTCGAAGCTAGAGCGGCTAGTGCGTCTGCGGAGGAGTTGTCGCTTCTGGGGATCTTGGTTAGCGTGACCGACCCGATTCGTGCGGTGATTTCCTGGACGAGTTTTAAGTATGCATCCATGCGCTCGTTTTTTGCTTCGTATTCCCCGTTGAATTGATTTACGACAAGCTGTGAGTCGGCGAACTCATCTACTTGCTTTGCTCCTACTACTTCGGCTAGTCGTAGTCCAGCGAGCAGTGCTTCGTATTCGGCTTCGTTGTTTGAGGCTGGAAATCCTAGGCGGAAGGACTGTTCGATTAATTCACCGGTCGGGGATGTCAACTTGACTCCTACACCCGAACCGTTTCTTGACGAAGAACCGTCTACGAACAGAATCCATTTCTCCTTTGGAGGCTGAGCTTCGTTGAAAGTGAGCTCAGGTGGTAGCTCGATGAGGAAGTCAGCCAGGACTTGTGCCTTCGCGCTGGTTCGGGGTTTGTATTCAATATCGTACTCGCTTAGCTCGACCGCCCATTTGGCAAATCTCCCTGACTGGCTCGGACTATGCAGGATTGTTCTGATTGGTTGGTTCGTGAGTACGACCACCGAATGTGATTGAAAATAAGGGCGGAGCTTCCGAGCTGAGACGACGACTGCTAACGCGAGTTTCTCGAGTGTGCTGTAGCGCGTTTCCGAGTCGTCGAAGATTTTGCTTGTGTAGAAAATGGGTTTTTGGTCGCCTCGGTCGTCGCGGACGAGCACACTGCTGATTGCCGAGGTTGACACAGAGATGTACAAGTACAACGTCTCTCCCTCCTCGGGTTTGGCTAGAATTGGTGGGGTGGAGAGGTAGGTCTTTAGCTGTTGAAACGCGTCCTCGCACTTAGCGTCCCATTCGAATTTCTTATTCCCTCGCAAAAGATTGTAGAAAGGGAGACACTTATCCGTCGATCGTGAGATAAATATATTCAAGGCCGCGACGCGCCCTGTTAGGCGTTGGACTTCTCTGGTGTTCTTTGGCGATGGCAGCTCGGTGATTGCCGTTATTTTCTTTGGATTCGCTTCAATTCCTCTTTTTGTGACAATGTAGCCGAGGAATTCTCCCGACGTGACCGCGAAAGTGCATTTTGATGGATTCAGCTTCATTCCGTACTTGTTTAAACTCGCAAAGCACGTCGTGAGGTGGCTAATGTGGTCGTCTGCTAAGGCGGATTTGACGAGCATATCGTCTATATAAACCTCCATTATGTTGCCGAGCTGGTCGGCAAACATGCGATTTACGAGGCGCTGGTACGTCGCTCCCGCATTCTTGAGCCCGAAGGGCATGACCTTGTAGCAATATGTGCCGCGGTCGGTGATGAAGGAAGTCTTTTCCTGATCGTCCGGGTGCATCATGATCTGATTATATCCTGCAAAGGCGTCCATAAACGAAAGCAGCTCGTGTCATGTGGTTGCTTCAACGAGCCGGTCAATATGTGGTAGTGGGAAGCTATCCTTTGGGCACGCTTTGTTGAGGTCGGTGAAGTCTACACAAACTCTCCACTTACCGCTTTTCTTTTTTACCACAACGGGATTCGCCAGCCAGTCGGGGTACTTCACCTCGGTGATCGAACCGGCCTTTGAAAGCCGTTCCACTTCGTCGTTGACAGCTTTAGCATGCTCGGGTCCGAGCTTCCGTCTTTTCTGTTTAACTGGTTTGAAAATCGGATCGACGTGCAGTTCGTGGCATGCGATGGTCGGGTCGACTCCGGTCATATCGCTGGTGGTCCAGGCGAAGGTTGTAGCGTTTTCCTTGAGGAATTCTATTAGTTTGTCTCGCAAGTCGGTGCGAAGATCGGCTCCTATTCCGACGCAGTGCTCGGGATCTCTGATGTCGATATTGACTTGTATCACTGCATCTTTTTGCGGTCGATCAGGCGGTGGTAGCTCAATCCGAGGTTCTGCGACTAAATACGCCTGCGATTTGCGGCGCATCTTGTGCTCGATACGGAAGCATGTGCGGGATATCCTCTGATCTCCTCGTAGTGTATACACGCCGAATGGGGTTGGGAACTTGACACATTGATGAAATGTGGACGGGACCGCCCTCATTTCGTGAATCCAAGGCGTGCCGAGAATGACGTTGTAGATAGCTGGTCGGTCGACGACTACGAACTTGATCAGCTTGGTGATTCTGCCGACGTAGACTGGAAGTTTGATAGTTCCGATTGTGTTGATCGAGTCTCCTGAGAAGCCAGTTAGTGGTCTCGTCGATGGTTTGATACGGTAGTCGCTGAGTTCCATACGTTGCAGCGTTTCTCTAAAAATCAGATCGACCGAGCTGCCGGTGTCGATCAGAATCTTCTCTACCTTGCAGTCGCTGATTCGCATGGCGACGACGAGCGGATCGTTATGCGGTCGGTCCACTCCTTCGGCATCATGTTCGGTGAAACTCACTTCCTCGCCGATTCTGAGCTCGTCAGTGGCGTTTCGTCGGTAATGCTGGGCGGCAGTGGCCCTTCGTTCGTATTCTTTTATCGACCATACTGAATCGTTGACCATAGGCAGTCCTCCCATAATCATGTTTATTCGTCTCTTTGGTGGATGTGCTCCGTCTTCTTCTTCTTCGCCGCGAGCTCTTTTATCCGCAGCTGCTGCTGCGTTGATTTGTTCAATCTCCTCATCGAAATCAACCTGTTTCCTTCGATCTTCTTGGATAATCCTGAAGCGCTCGGCCTCATTCTTTGGTTGCGTGACCTGGTTGATTTGCTTCGGGTGAGGTTTGTTGCGATCCAGCACTAGTTTCTTCCCGTCTTTTTGGTAATCGGCGAAGAGGAGGGCTTGAAGGTTTCTGCATTCCTCGGTGCTATGACCCGTTCGTTGATGATATTCGCAGAATAACTTGCTTTTATCGGCTCCTCGGACGAATTTGTTCCATGGCTTGCTTTGATTTTGACCTTGGTATCCTTGGGTGGGTCGATCCTGCTGATGATTTTGAGAGTGGTCGGGATGACTCTGTCGTTGATCCTGGTGAGGACGTTCCTCGTCCTGTCGGTGTCCTTGCAACTGATCGCTGACGTAATACGACGATTTTCCTTTTCTCGCAGTTTCTTCTTCCTTGGCCTTTTTGTAATCCTGATCGTAGTGCTGCCGAGGTTTGTATTGCTCGGTACTCTTCTCGGTTTTGTCCTTTGAAGTCGAACTTTTGGGCCCGAACTTCTTGGCTAGGGTTTCTTTTTCTTCCTCGAGGTCGACAAAGATCGATGCTCGGTGTAGGGCGTCCTCTAGCGAGCTTGGTCTATTTTTCTTCAGTTCTTCTCGGAAGCTCGATTCGTACCAGAGGCCGTTTCGGAGTGCGGGTAGACCTTCGCTGTCGGTGATCGTGATTTTAGCCAGAATGCTTTTGAAGCGGGTGATGTACGATCGGAGGCTTTCCTTCGGTCCTTGGGAGATAGCTCATAGGTCAGCGTTTGATACTTCCTCCTGAATATACATCGAGTAATGTTTGAGAAAGGCGTGCGTTAAGTCGTTGTATCCGTCGATCGAGTTCGGCTCCAAACGAGAGAACCAATCCAGGGCCGAGCCGGTCAAATGCTCGACGAACAGTTGGCAGTAGCCTGCGTCACGTTCTCCAACGCTGAACTTTGTCCTTCCCATTGCAATGCGGAATGCCGTCAGAAACTGTCTTGGGTCGGATTTGCCGTCGTAGGTCGTCATCTTGATTTTGACCGCAGAGACAGGATGCTCAAACTGGATATCCATGAGGCGACGAGTGAAAGGAGTGTTCTGAGTTTCCTCCAGTACACGGTCAATCTCGGGGGCCGAGCTGATCGCTTGATGGACTTTGGACGTCATATTTTTCAACATTAGCTTTATATCTTCAATTTCACTGTCTCTGTGTGCGTCGGGCGCTGAGCTGCCTGGGATATCCGTGTTGGGAGGTTGTTCGTCCTCGGTCTGCTGCTGCGATACCGTTCGGTTTCTCGGATTTGGAGGTGGTGTTTCTTCAAATAACGCTCGGTAAAGATGAGTTCGGGGAACGGATCCCTGTTGACTTGCCATTCATAGATCGTTGATTTGCCCCTGGCATACTGCATGTGCCGTGGCAAGCTGATCGAAGCGTGCGTTGCTCCCCTAGGAGAGTTCGGCTACTTGAGTCATGAGAGTTTTGAGTAAGACGGACATGTCCTGCTCGTTTGTCTGAGTTTCCGCGGCTTGTTGTGGTCGTTCGGTATTTAGAGGTTGCTGCTCGGCGCCGGCCGGCTGAATGATTGGATCTGCAACCTGAGAAACGTGCTGGGGTTGCCCTCTTGCTCGGGAGGCTGTTTCCGAGCTTGTTATATCTTCGATGTGGACATAATCCTTATTCGATGGAGCTCCTGTCATCGCTGAATCTGTCCGTTAGTGAAGAAAAACTTAATGTCCCCACAGACGGCGCCAATTGTGATAACCGAGATGGTCACGAGGTCGGGGTGCGCGTCTTGCTAGAGAGTTGACGTGCCCGGTCCGAAGGGAATAAGTTGTTCTTGAAAGAGAACCGACTAGATTCAGAGATAAACGAGAGTAAAAGTAGTGCTCGGGATGAACGAAGAGAAGATTGTGTTCGGGGTTCTTTGTCGAGAGTGATATGCTCGGTAACGAGGGTAGTTGGTATTCAGATTCCCGAGTAGGTCGAAAGACGTGCTCGGTTTACAATTCGGGAAATTGACTAGAGAGAGAAAGTAGTAAGAAGTGCACAGATCCCAAAAAGTTACATTGATGTACAGTGACGACTCCTATTTATAGTAAAATACGGTCGTACTTTTTACAGGCCGTTGACCGCTTGTCGAGCTCGTGCGGATTGGGCCGTACTTGGTGACGAGATGGGCTGAGCCGTACGTTTGTTTGGATGCTAGCGTAGCTGAGCCGACTTACTATTGTTCGGCTTAGCCGAGTCGAGCCGAAAGTGACGGGCCACACTCGAGCATACATATTTGGGCTCCTGTTGTTGTTGGGCCGTTTTGTTTCTGTTGGGCCAGCCTTCGTATGGAAAATAAATCCTGGGCCTTCTAAGTGGGTGGGGGTGCCAAGCCCACCTATAACAATGCATAAAGTGGATTTATTTACAATAATTAATTAAAGTACCATCGAAAGACCAATGAGATCTAACATTTCGATATAAACATAACTGTTTGAAAACGTTTGGCTTATCAATGGAATCTCTGATACTTGTTTTGGCTCTCTCATTATTGTATGTGACGGCTAAGTCGTCAGGTAATAATAGACTAAAAGATATCAACAACAAGATAGTTAAAACTATCGTGGTAGATCTTTCTGGTAATGGTGACTTCAAAACCATACAATCGGCGATCAACTCCATTCCCTCCCTTAACGACCATTGGATCAAACTTTTTATTAAAGAAGGAATCTACAAGTAAGTACTCTTGTAATGTGATAATCTTGATTCTGTCATTACACGTTTTACATAGTTACTTAGTTATATATATGTTTGCTGATATAGAGAAAAGGTATTAATTCCGGTCGATATGCCAAAGATACAAATGGAGGGAAGTAAAGCATCAAAAACAATAATTCAGTATAACGATGGGGGAAAATCCATTACGGTGCTACTTTCAGATTATTAGCCGAATGCTTCGTCGCTACCAATATAACATTTAAGGTTAGCGATCTAATGTGTTTCTATTAAGTATAATCTTTTGTGAGTTTTCCTTTTTAATCACAATTCTCTGAAATTTTAACTTTAAAAGTTTGTTTTATCATGTTGAAACACCTAGTAGAAATTATTGGTATAACTACGGATTCGTCAAAGATTTTCCGTGACTTTTTCAAAAAATCATGAAAAACAACAGAAAACCGCGAAAAAACGTTATAACCACGAGAAAAATTTAAATACCTGCGGAAAAAATTAACTATGATGTTATAGCCGCGAAAAAATTTCGTGGTGATAGCATGGCTATACTAATGATTTCTACTAGTGAACAAATGTTTTTTATGATAAGGTTATTTTTTTCCAATACTTGTATAACTGTATTACATTCAGGCTTGGCCCTGGAGTACTGGTCAAGCCATGCTTGTTGCCCGCATTTTTAGTCCCAAATTTTCAAAATGTCTTTTTGGTCTAGTGGTATAATTAAAAAAGAATTCTCGGAGGTTAAGACTTCAAACTCCATATGGTAAAATGAACAATTTTGATGTAGAATGCTTATAATCAGCAGAAACCTATGACACCGGTTGGTGAGATAAAAGTAGCTCCTGCAGTTGTATTAGCAGCAGGCAAGGAAGCATTCTTCGGTTGCGTTTTTTTTCAGTATCCAAGACACGATTGGTGACTTAGTCGGCCAGCATTACTTCCAACAATGTCACATCAAAGGAGCGATTGATTTCATTTGGGGAGGAGGCCAATCTACATACCAAGTAATCTCATTTTTCTCTAATATGCTGTCATATGTACATTATGGTAGTCGTAAATTACTACTACACGTGAAATCATGATTGGTCCGTGGCTTAACCCATCTAAGCAATGGCTTCATATATAGATCTTGCTATTTGTTATCGTCACATTGGATTTTACGCAAGGTAAAATGTAACGCTTCTTTTTTGTTATCCGCTGACCGTCGAGCTGACTGGTCAACAGTCAAACAAGAATATGACCGATCGAACCCGACCAAGTCAAACGAAAAAAATTCGTTACAAAACGAAGCTAGAGACAGTCCGGTTTAAGACAAAGGCTCGCACCAAACCGTCTTTGACCCCGTATACCTCGCTTCCAGAATATAAAGCTTTTCAACATGTATTGCTTCCACGAGTTGTGTCGGTTCAGACTAAACCAATATATCAGAAAAGCGATTTCATTTCTAAGTAATTCAGGTTCTTACAACACAATTTCCTATTTAATTATATTTACACACAGTTAAAGAATAAACAGGCGCCAAATATTCTGAACCAAAATACAACAAACAAAAACATCGAATCAGAAATCTCCGGCCCGCAAGCAATCATGAAACTACACCGAGGACCTCCCACGTCTGTCTTTGTTAAACTTGAAAAACACAAAAAGAGTCTAATGAGTGATCTAAGATCACCCAGCGAGCCGGCTCCCACTAACGTCTTCTAATCAAACCTACAACTATTAATCCCGCCCCAAAACCCAAAATAACAATCATAAGAAAGAAATAGCTTATCACATGCCACCGTGACGTGATAAACCCACAACACACAAGCATTCTCTATCAAAAGGAAAGATTACGGGAATCGAAGTCACTGTGGCACATGCCCTCAATTAGACTCGATCTATCTATCGCGAACACCACACTTAACACCATTGGGCCCACTATGCGAACTCGGTAACTTCCACGGGAAATACTTAGCTACCGACATGGTAACTAAACTACCCACGACTCATAGACGTGAACACTAATTCGTACGACCTAGGACATTTTTCTCAGTCCATCGATACACAGAGACTCGGGCTACCCAACGGTAACCTAAGTTTCCATGCAATCCGGCTCTAGGACATGACCTCGTATTCTCCGAACCACACACCTACCGGCGTCACTCAGTAGATTCACACCATAACCAGATCCACCATGTGAACCGGTCAGGCAACTATCCGAGGATCCAATCGGGTCGGAAGTACCGGAACGCTTTCAACCTATACTTGCGGGATCTAACACACCCTAGATTTCTAGTGCAATAAAGTAAACACGCAGACTCAGTGGGAATCTAACACAGAACATAAGACCGACAAGGTGAACAGAAAAATAAACACAACTCCGATCTATCCCGCAAATCCTATTCCATCACCACCACCACCAACTCTTACTCGGTGCAATACCGAATAGGCACCTACAAACTTACCCGGTCCCATGACCGAGGTAAGTATCACACAAGCTGACTACCCGGCCCAACACCGGAGTAGTCTAAAACATAGGCCTGCACACAAACACACATCAAAGAAACAACACACAAACAACCACTTGAGAAAGCCTTTTAATTCATTAACATCTTTTAGTCTCATTTAGTCCGCTACCTTGGAATCAGGGGATTGCTAACCCGTAGACGGCTCACAATTAAATAACCATTTTATTTATCTTTCCTAAATGTCTTTTAATAAACTCCTCGATCCGTCCGTTTAGGATTAGTAAACTTACCATCCCCTGACATCTCTTTGTTATTTAACTTTTATTTATTTAGCCCGTTGACCGTCTATTAATCCTAACCCACCCCGTTATTTATACTCTATAAGGTTTGTTATGTCTTCTTCATATTTTAATTAAGTCGTAGTTCCTGTATATAGATTCAGTTAATATCGTTCTAATAATTATATATGCATATAAGTCCTAGCATGCATAGTCTATATGAATGCATCAATCAACGAAAAACTAACGAACAATCAACGGGCTATCTACATATCATGCATATACTGTCCTAGGTAAGATTCATTATTAACCGATATCAACATTAACCAATCAATCAACTCAATTAAGGGCATGCATTCCTAAACTACGGTTTAAGGATTCCCGGATCTATATGACCTATCTACGAGTGCAATAGCCGACTCACAATGATAATGTGACAGATGGACGGAAGTGATGGAATATGAAATCCGAGACCAAGCAACAGAACCCCGAATGTAACACCCCCGACGCGGACTACGGACAATAGCCGAGTCGGTTGTGCCACAATATGTCGAACATCGCCAATATCCCGGCACTGCCCATTGTCTGGCCGATCCACTGTCGATATTCGACCCTCTCGACTAAGGCCTAAGGCTTGCAAACCCGTACCCGTGTCAAGAGTTGTGTCGACTTAGACCAAGTCGTATATCATTAGGCATCAGAGGTTTTATGTCTCGCAAAATACGTGTACCTCGCAAAATAAAGTACGTACATTAGTAATCCGTCCGGACAACCTTATTAAAATGCGGAAACGTAATAATATCAAAATGTACTTATATTTGTTTGAACAACCAACTTGACAAATCTATCCCGGTCACAACCTACGTCCGAATCCGCCCGCTACCCAACCTAAGGTTACCTGCGGGACAAAAGTTGTATAATGAGCAACCATATGGGTTACCCAGTGAGTCCAGAACCCTCTAACAATTATTAATATCCCAACCCATCCCCATAGCCGAAGCATAAAGCAATAACAAACACAAGCACAATGCAGAAGCATAAAAACAAACACAATGCATAACACGATCCCTTATCGTGAATGCCAACAATGTCTAGATGAAGACACCTACACACGTAGAGGCCTCCTAGATGCATCCGACACTTCCCCCATTTGGTTACAGGTGGCTCCTCCCGACCACTCACGGCCGGCACCACTCTCTCTGTGGCTCCTCCCGACCCCTCACGGTCGGCACCACTCTTAATGCTCGGGCAGGGGAGCGACCCGAGTCCAACCGAGCTGCTCGGCCAAGGGAGCGACCCAAGTACCACTCCGAGCTAGGAGGTAACCAAACGGGAGTGCCAGAGCATCCTCCTAATCCATGCCATGCAACACTTTCCGGAACGGTCCTCAACCGATTCCGTACTTATACATATCACACATTTCCGAGTGGATACCTTCCACCTCGTACTTATCTCATAACATTTCCGGGCGGTACCCCGATCGATCCCGTACTTATCACATTCCATTTCCGAGTGGATCTCTATCCAACCTCGTACTTATCACATCAATCATTTCCGAGAGGATACCTTCCGTCTCGTACTTATCACACATCAATCATGCATCACTCAAGCAATCAATGCGCTTAAGGATAAATACTCGCGGTATTTCAATCCTTAAGGCGATACCTGCACAAACACGTTAGTCCTAGCTATCGGGACTCACTCTCGGGTTTTTGGTTCGGCAGAGGTTCGGTTCCCAAACGCCTCTTTCCTCACCTCCTGGCACGCCTTTCCTACTCTCCAGGGACTCCTAATCCGCTTCCCGAACTTCCGGAACGCTCGTCCTTCGGCTCGCTCTCGATCGGGGCTCGGTTTCTCCTTACCGGCGACTTTCTCTCTCTAAAACGTTTCTCTCCTTTCTCTCTCTAACTTTTCGGTTTTGGTCTGAGAAGTGTGAGTTTTCTGAAGGGGGAGAGGCCCTATTTATAGGAGAAAACAAGCTGGTGGTGGCGGTTTAAGATGGCGGCCTCCGATTGGCCGGTTCCGAGGCGAACATGGGTCGCGACATCTCGGCGCCACCGTGCTTCATCCCGGCGACGACACCTTGCGTTCACCATGCAGGAGGACACCTCTGGAGGTGTGTTGGCACCACCAATCCACGCCCAGGAGCTTCCACCCTTCCAGCCATGCACGGCGACATGTCGTGCTTCTAACCCGGTTTCGTCCGTTTTAGTCGCAACGCGAATATCTCACAAACCGTTCACTCTTTTCAAATTCTGCTTCGACCAAAGTTCTTAGATTGATCTCTTCTATCAGGAACATGTGACGTACCACATTCGTCAATTTTCGAAATTTCCCCCATTCCTCGTCCGTCTTCATTGTCCTTCGACCGTCTCTTAATCCGCTCGTCCAAATTGAATTCTGCCTTGACCAAACGTCTTAGAATGTCTTCTTTGGCTCACGACATCAATTTGATGTTGATCGCACAACTTTGCATTTTCTTCGATCTTCGTCCGACCCACTTTCCTCCGTTTCGGCCATACCGACATTTTTCGGACATTGTCGGATATCGCCAATCTTCTGATCCGTCTTGCGTCTCGGTTAAATCCCGCATTGCGTAGTCTTTCCTCGTCCGTACGTTACTTCTTTAGACGGGGCATTACATTCTCCCCTCCTTATTAGAATTCGTCCTCGAATTCCAATAGTAGAATCGTCCTCGGCTTCTTCCGTCTCTTCACGTCTAGTACTCTCCGTTGTTTGACGACTTGAGGTTTCTCTTGCGTCTTCCTCATGAGTTAGACCCCATCTCGAGTCTTGTGGTAGCACTCGATGTGCTCGTTCTTGCTCCGCATTGTTTGGTCTTGCCTCCTTCTCGCTACTTCCTCCATGGTTCTCCGGGTTCCTGGTCAATCTTCACTCCTTCTCGGTACTTTGTCAATCTCCGCTCTTCCTCGGGGTTCGTCTATTCTTTCTGCGTGTCCTTAGTCGTTCTTTGCTTCTCTTCGAGGTCCGTCTATTCACTCTCCACGTCGATCTCTACTCCTCCTCGGGGTCGGTCCACTCCTTCTTGGTTTCCGTTAACTTTGTGCGTCGGTCCTGCCTGGCCTTGATGTTGTAAGTCGTGATCACTCCTTCCTGGAGCTTCTTTCCTTCTCGTCAATCCGGACCATGGGTTGGCCCTCCTCGTAACTCTCTTGGCCAACTTCTTCTAGTGGCCGGTTACTTCACGTAACCTTTCCATCTCCGTCTCTTCGGTAAGTCTTGTTCCTTCTTATATGAACGCCTTCCTCTCTTACGTTCATTAACATTCTTCGTCCCGTCACTTGACGCTTTACTTCCAAGTTCATCCAGCTTCTCGTAGCTTCTCGTTTCTGATCCAACGCTCACCGATCTCAAACACTCACCGATCTCAAGATGAGATCGTGAGGCTGATGATCCCGCAGTAGCTTGACGCTAGATCTCTCGTCAAGGTGCAACTACCTTCCCGTAGTTGATCTTCTTTCTCACCTTTGCCGATCCCGCAATAGCCTGATGCTAAACGTCCCGCCGAGACTCTAATACCTTGCCGTAGTCAACCCACCAACTCGCCATTGTTGATCCCGCCATGATCAACGCATGGCCTCAATCGTTCGCCTTAACCATCCACCAGGGTTTTCACTATAAATGGTCTGCTCGGTAATGGCTCTTGGTGCTGGGATTTTTAGGATAGGTGTCCTAAAAGTCTCACTATGGTTTCATCCTAAGGTTCTGGGGAAATCAACTCTTCCCGGTAACCTAAGGATCTCTCACCAACACAAACCACAAATCACACAATGAAAAAGAGTTAAGTCAGAACCCATACGTACCTCGCTTTCATGGGTATGATGCGGTCCCTGCAACAAAAATAAACTCCTAACTTACTATACTATACTACAATCCTAATCTTACTCTTCGTCCGTCCTTCACATTGGATCGTCACTTGATCCTTGAGCCGACGATGGGCGATTCACCGGAGTTACTGAAAATGAGGATCGCACGCCCAAGTCTTCTCGGCATCCTACAAATCTCGATAACAAGGTGAGTCTAAATCCCCAACCTATCATTCTATCGGCATTTGGACACCCGGATTCTTAAAAAGTTGGTTGCGACTCAAATGACTCAATAAAACGTTTTGAAAACTTTGTCCCGTGAGCATGATCATGAACCATGCTCTGATACCACCATTTGTAACACCCCCGACGCGGACTACGGACAATAGCCGAGTCGGTGGTGCCACAATATGTCGAACATCGCCAATGTCCCGGCACTGCCCATTGTCTGGACGATCCACTGTCGATATTCGACCCTCTCGACTAAGGCCTAAGGCTTGCAAACCCGTACCCGTGTCAAGAGTTGTGTCGACTTAGACCAAGTCGTATATCATTAGGCATCAGAGGTTTTATGTCTCGCAAAATACGTGTACCTCGCAAATAATAGTACGTACATTAGTAATCCGTCCGGACAACCTTATTAAAACGCGGAAACGTAATAATATCAAAACGTACTTATATTTGTTTGAACAACCAACTTGACAAATCTATCCCGGTCACAACCTACGTCCGAATCCGCCCGCTACCCAACCTAAGGTTACCTGCGGGACAAAAGTTGTATAATGAGCAACCATATGGGTTACCCAGTGAGTCCAGAACCCTCTAACAATTATTAATATCCCAACCCATCCCCATAGCCGAAGCATAAAGCAATAACAAACACAAGCACAATGCAGAAGCATAAAAACAAACACAATGCATAACACGATCCCTTATCGTGAATGCCAACAATGTCTAGATGAAGACACCTACACACGTAGAGGCCTCCTAGATGCATCCGACACTTCCCCCATTTGGTTACAGGTGGCTCCTCCCGACCACTCACGGCCGGCACCACTCTCTCTGTGGCTCCTCCCGACCCCTCACAGTCGGCAACACTCTTAATGCTCGGGCAGGGGAGCGACCGGAGTCCAACCGAGCTGCTCGGCCAAGGGAGCGACCCAAGTACCACTCCGAGCTAGGAGGTAACCAAACGGGAGTGCCAGAGCATCCTCCTAATCCATGCCATGCAACACTTTCCGGAACGGTCCTCAACCGATTCCGTACTTATACATATCACACATTTCCGAGTGGATACCTTCCACCTCGTACTTATCTCATAACATTTCCGGGCGGTACCCCGACCGATCCCGTACTTATCACATTCCATTTCCGAGTGGATCTCTATCCAACCTCGTACTTATCACATCAATCATTTCCGAGAGGATACCTTCCGTCTCGTAATTATCACACATCAATCATGCATCACTCAAGCAATCAATGCGCTTAAGGATAAATACTCGCGGTATTTCAATCCTTAAGGCGATACCTGCACAAACACGTTAGTCCTAGCTATCGGGACTCACTCTCGGGTTTTTGGTTCGGCAGAGGTTCGGTTCCCAAACGCCTCTTTCCTCACCTCCTGGCACGCCTTTCCTACTCTCCAGGGACTCCTAATCCGCTTCCCGAACTTCCGGAACGCTCGTCCTTCGGCTCGCTCTCGATCGGGGCTCGGTTTCTCCTTACCGGCGACTTTCTCTCTCTAAAACATTTCTCTCCTTTCTCTCTCTAACTTTTCGGTTTTGGTCTGAGAAGTGTGAGTTTTCTGAAGGGGGAGAGGCCCTATTTATAGGAGAAAACAAGCTGGTGGTGGCGGTTTAAGATGGCGGCCTCCGATTGGCCGGTTCCGAGGCGAACATGCGTCGCGACATCTCGGCGCCACCGTGCTTCATCCCGGCGACGACACCTTGCGTTCACCATGCAGGAGGACACCTCTGGAGGTGTGTTAGCGCCACCAATCCACGCCCAGGAGCTTCCACCCTTCCAGCCATGCACGGCGACATGTCGTGCTTCTAACCCGGTTTCGTCCGTTTTAGTCGCAACACGAATATCTCACAAACCGTTCACTCTTTTCAAATTCTGCTTCGACCAAAGTTCTTAGATTGATCTCCTCTATCAGGAACATGTGACGTCCCACATTCGTCAATTTTCGGAATTTCCCCCCATTCCTCGTCCGTCTTCATTGTCCTTCGACCGTCTCTTAATCCGCTCGTCCAAATTGAATTCTGCCTCGACCAAACGTCTTAGAACATCTTCTTTGGCTCACGACATCAATTTGATGTTGATCGCACAACTTTGCATTTTCGTCGATCTTCGTCCGACCCACTTTCCTCCGTTTCGGCCATACCGACATTTTTTGGACATTGTCGGATATCGCCAATCTTCTGATCCGTCTTGCGTCTCGGTTAAATCCCGCATTGCGTAGTCTTTCCTCGTCCGTACGTTACTTCTTTAGACGGGGCATTACACCGAACCTCCCCGAACTTTCCCGAACCAAGTCACGAATACTCCCGAGCTAACCGGATCAGAAACCGGTCGTTGACCAAGCATTGATCTGCTTGATCACGGCGTTGACTGGCGGTTTGACCGGAGTTGACCGGCTAACCGAGCGTTGACCGGCGTTGACTTCTTGACCGTTGACTTTCCCTAACCGGTTGACCCAATTCTTGAACCGAAGCTAACCAATCCAATTGAACCGGTTTAGCTAAACCGGACCAAATCAAACCGTTGAACCGGTTTGACCAAATGGTTGACCCAGTTTAACTAAACCAAACCAATGCTGACACAAGACCAAACCAAACCAATTTCATAGCTGAAACACCCTAGAACCAAACCTGCTGAGAAAATGGCGGCGAGAGCAGCTTCTCTGGCGGCTTTTCTGGCGTTGACCGGCTGAAAGAAAGCTTTCTGGACGTCTACGAAGGTCTCCGGCGACTGAAGGAGATCCCTAGAGCGAAAATAAACTTCTAAAAAGGGGGGAGGAGCTTGAACCGGCTGAAGAAGAGGAGAGATGCGGTGGTGACTCGCCAGCAGTTACCTTTCTGTCGAGTTTCTGGCAACTTTGGAGGTGGCACGATGAGCTAACCGGCGGCGCTTCAAGAGGATAAGAAGGTTAACAAGGTGGTGCAACAGATTTATGGATCAGTGGCTTAGTTTGAGAGTTATGGAATTAACTTGCATCCCAAGTCATGGAGAACATTGAAGATGTTCTTGAGTTTTCTTGAAGATGGGATGAATATGGATGAGTTTGGCTGAATGTGAGATGAATCTGAAGAGATAGGGGAGATGTTTGAGTGGTGAGTGATGAGAGAGGCTAAAGAGAGTGAGCTGAATCTAGGATTCGAGTGAATGAATGTGAGGTGATGGTTTTTGCCATGCAAACAATTCAATGAATCCACAAAAACCATTCTTTGCACCCAAGAGAGAGAGAGGTGGAGACAGTGAGAGGAGACACATGGCACTTTAGGGTTCAATTCTAACAAAAACACTGCACCATTCAGCTTAAACCAATCCAAAATCCGTTGCATTCCCGCTTGCTCCAATTAGACGATTCATCGTTTAATATTTTAGAAACCCCATAGCTGCTTTCATAAATCCTCCAAGCCACAAAATAAGATACTTTATGATTTTATATGAATTTAGCAATTTGAATCACTATGTTTGGACATCCTTAATTCCCGTTGTGAATTTTACAAATTTTCTCGGTTCTATCGGTTTCCTTTTCCGATAGTCCGAAAAACTTGTTTGAGGTCCGTTTCCACCATTCGTTGTCTTCTAAATGCCTTCTTTATTCAAAAAGAGAAACATTGGGCCCGTCTCGTCTTCCAGATCGTATTTTAATAAGATTACCAAAACACCCCTCATCTTCTAAAAATTATGAATTGCCCCTATTGACCTTTGTTCTACTCATTAACCCAATTTTAGAAAACAGGGTATTACATAAAACATCCGTCAATCGTCTGTGGTGAAGAATCAAGTTATGGTTAAGCGGCTTATGTCACCATCAAATGTCTTTAGTAAATATATATGATTAGTATTATGATTCGTGCGTTGCACGGACATTGTAATTTTATCCATTAATTTAAAATAAAATTGAATATTTTTACTTAGTTTTAAAATAATACCATAATACATTATATAGATTTAGTGACTAATGTATTGTATAATAATATTTTGGGTCCAAATATATATTAAAAATCATTTATATTGAAACTCATTCGCTCGTACGTGTATTTAAGAGTTTTAGTTATTTTGTTTTAGACTATATATTTGTGTATTTTTTTGATATTATAATAATATTTTTTTATCGTGAAACTCATAATTACTTTATTTATATCTATTTTGATTTTTCTTCATATAAAACTTAAATATATTATATATTTTTCGTACATTTGTCTTGATATTCCTCTTCGATATATGTTAAAAAGTTGGCCTTTGTTGACTGTTTTGTATTTCTCAATGTTTTATTTTGAAAATGGTGTTTCTTATTATTTTTAGACTATATTATTTGAATTTTCTTAAGTAATATAATATTGATCATTTCATATTTTTCACCAAAAAATCTCTTTACTATTTTTTGTATCGATTTTTTTCCTTTTATATTAAAATAATATATTTTAATTTTTATAGTTAATTCATATTTGGTATAATTATTTAATATAGCTAAAATAACTATTAAATTTTATTATTATTGCGTTGGTTTTACTTTTTCAGATTTTTTGTTTGTTTGAGGTAATGTTAAAAAAAATTGTTAGGCCGAGTATTATGTTCAGTAACCTTCATTTGTTCAATGAAGTGCTTTTATTTATTTCCTGGTTCCATATCTAAAATTCGTCTTTTTCATAGATTTGTCATTTCCTTTATTTATTTATTTACATTTAAATTTAATTTGGTGAAGATATTTCTCAACTAATTTATTTATCATTTATGTGAACTATTTATTTTTTAAATTTTAAAAATCTTTGATTCTAAATTTTTTTGTTCGATCTAATTTTAAAAGTCAATAATTTACTTTCTATAAAGAATCTTAATATTTTTATTTTTCAGAATTAAAATGTATAATTATTTGTTATGTGCTTTTTAGTAATTAAATTAATGTACACTTATATACGTAGATATTATAATTTAGTTTATTTGTTTAGTAAATATTAAAAAAACTAATGATATCAAGTAAATATTAAAAGGAGATATTAATATATTACTGTGAGGTCCATTTCTAAAATTTTATTTTAATGATGTAGACAATCTAGATGGAGAAAAAGAAATGTGTTATTATATAACATATTATTTCTGTTTATTCATATTTTTTTTTGTATTTTTATATGATTGTTTATGATAAAATGACTTATCCGTATACGTGCAAAATATTTATTCTCTTATTAGTGTTATCTTTTATGCATCTATTTGAATATGATATTCGACATGGTGAATAAGTCGCGTATTTTGGTGATCTTTTAGAGATCAATGCTTCTTTTCATATTATTGCCTTCTCTTCACCAATTTGGCCAATAATTTCTTTTAGTGTTATTTTTGTTTCTCACCTTGTAGTGTTCTTCGGAGCTACTAATTATCTTGGTCAAGTATGTGTAGAAACGTTTGTTGTCTCAACGTATATTCCTAGTCATGTTTTCCGTCTATTGGTAATTATGAAGCTTTGTTAAAATCTTAAAATAAGTTGGAGATAAAAATATTTTTAAAAGAAAATATGATTTACAATGCCTTTAGAAGAAAACTCAACTACTCTGTTAGATCCGGACCATGTAACGGAATTGTCATCAACTACTTCCTAATAAAAATAAAAAACTATTCTTTTGTGTATAAACGTATATAAAATACACTGCCATTTGATTTGGCGCCTATCAGCTACCTTATTTTTAAATTATTAAATTAAAAATATGTTTCTAAAATATATATGTTGTCATCAAACATTTAAGGTTAAGAACTCTATTTAATGTTGAAACTTGAAACATGTTGGGTACATAGAAAATGCAATTACAAACATTAATCCTCCACCTAAGACATAATAAACAAAAAATTTAAGCAAAACAAAAAAACTTGAAACAGGTTTACAACCTGCTTGTAGATCAGAGATGAAATCCAAAAATCCACGAACATTTTATTGATGTGTTAAGAGAAGAACACTGAACATGTCTCTTTCTAAAAAGCAGAAACTCTAAGCAGTATTCATATAAGAATATCTAGAAGAACAAACACAGCCACTATGGCTTCTCTCATATCTCTCTACACACACCAAAGTTAGAGCAATGCAGACCAAAGCAAAGACAAAGATTAGTAGCTGATATAAGTCATGGAATCACCAGGGAGAAGAAGCTAACTTGGGGTGATTTTAGCCTTCCAAACTCTTTTGGTTAGTTTGGTAAGTATCAACTTTAGTTTTTGTTAGACTTCCTTTTGAACCAAATTCACTCAAAAAGCAGAGGATTGGGACGCTACCGGTTCTTTCCACTATGAAAACAGGTTCTGCTCTCCGCGTTTTAGTGTCGTACGATCCGGAGTGATTATGATGAAATTTCCTGAAATGCTAGGTTGAGTTCAAGCACAGACTTGGCCACCAAACCTCCTCTTCTACACACACAGCCAAACACATGCATGTGAGCCATATAGATTCTTACAACACTAATGAAAATTATGAGATCTTCAATGTTCACTAAATTACAGTGCTTACCTTGATAGAGAGGGAGGCAGGCTTTAGCTTTCTCTAGCTCCACAAAGCAACGACTGTGGCACTCCATCCTACATCATAGCAGTTAAACATGTGTTGTTTACTTCCAAGAGAGTATGATATGCTAAGATATGTAGATAAGATTGAAACCAAGCAAACCTTTGCTCAGCTTTGATATCTACACCAACAAATGCAGGAGCTGACAGTGACGAATAAATTGGTGACCCATACATTATAACCAGCTTAAGCAGCAGATCCAAGGAAACGCTCAAATGCCTGAAAATAAGATAGTGTTCGAAACATTATGAACATGATCCACACAAAGGCAAAGTATCACCCCACATAGTACAGAGAAGTTTTTTTTTTTTTTAAGATTACAAAGCTAAAACGTTGCCTCAAAAGTAGCTGCAAAACAAAAACAAACTTAAGTCAATAATAATATTTCTTCTATCTAAAACTTCCATAGATAGTAGACATGATGGGCCAAGATTCAAAAGTAAAGATGTGTGACAACTCAACCAAGCTTGATTTGGCTTCGATCAATAGATTACTTACATTGCATCTCTATCAAAATCCAGAGCACGATTAGCACCATCTTCAGTCTGTAAAAGAGAAACAGAGAGAGATGTCAATACAGCTATAGTAACTTAAGCATTGTCTTTATCTGCTAATAGATAGTGTTACAAAGAAGCCTTGATGTATTCTCTGAAACTCAAATGACCATACCCTAAACAAAGAGACTTGTGTTTTTGAATACAAAATGCTGCAGCATATCAATGTCCTACACAGCTCATCATGACTACAAAGCAACATAACGTAAGAGAAACAGCAAAGTTCCATCGAAAATTTACTTCAAAGGTGATGAAACAAATCCCATTGAATGCTCCATCTTCAGGACGCATCTTGCTGTCAACTTTTGTGATAACCCCACAACTTTTGAAGTAGCAACGAATCTCATCCTCTATACTATGATAAGGAATACCCCCAACATATAAATTGTTAGGAACAATCCCATATTCTTCTTTGCTGAAACAAAATATGAAGAAGACACAATCAATTTATATAACTAAAACATACAACACAACATCAGAGCTTAAACAAACTTACCTCTCTGTATCAACTTGAATCTTTTATGCCTTAACCTTATCTTCTACCTTGTCTTCATCAGCTTTGTTTGGAGTTGTGTCTGCCTTTCTTTTCTTCTTATTCTTCTGGGATTCATCCCCTTTCTTAGTGCCTTCATCTCCTTCTCCTTCTTCACCTAATTTGCCTTCTACAGTATGTTTATTTTCCTCTTCTATCTATTGTTTCCATCAGTTTTCTCAACGTCACCTTCCACTTCCTTGTCTTGGATTCCTTCATTGGGTTCGTCTTCTCTTGTGCAAGCATGGAAGATAAGATGTATCTTCGTTTCTATCTCTTTGACAATCTGGGTTTGTGGCTGGCTGAATCGATGATATCTTTCAGAGATTGAGATTGCAAGCTCGAGAAAAATTTTGGATTGGTCTCGGCAACCGCGACCGATAGAGAATTAACCAATTCTTCTCGAATCTTCTGCTTCAACTTCTAGTTCAACAACACCATCTTCACTGATTCATCAAAGGGAATGAAAATATCCAGAATCCCTAAACCGCCATAAACCCTAATGGATCGGAGCAGATTTTGTTATCAAGAGATCAGAGCAGAGATAATGTGAAAGTGGGATTTAATATTTGGGGGAAATTAAAGAATTTCTGAAAACGGTTTCTGGCGTATCAGATGTGAAGAAGGAGGCTGAAAAATAGCATGTAACACTCAATCGAGATGATGGGATTTGGAAATCGGAGACTCAAGATTGATTTCTTACCTTGGATCGGTGAGACATGCAGAGCTCCGACTAAGATGGCGAGCAACTTCACTGAGAGAATCGTGAACGGTTCACGGGAGAAGGAAAACTTTTGGGTGAAAAAAAAATTAATTTCTTATTAGTCATCAAAAGAAAAAAACGAAAAATGCGGTGGGCTTGACACGTCAGAAATTGATGACGTGTCGATCGCAGAAGGTAAGACTTTTCTCTCACATCACTTCTCAAATATATATATTAGATATTCAAGGTGAGAAGTGAGAAAAAATATTAGCTCCACATGAACCAGTATAAAAATTTTATAAAACACAAGAAAATAATAATAATAAAAACAAATATATAAATAGATCATTTATAACATAAATTAGAAAAAATATTGTGTGTTAGAGTATGTTTTCTCTTGAAAATTAGTATAGTGATTTTCTCCTAGCTATCGTCTATATGTAGATTTAAAAACATATGTATTAAATATTTACCAATTAAACAAATTAAACATGTGCATTAAGGTGGATTTCCTCCTAGCTAGTGTTAAGTAAGTTATAAACTAAAAAACAGATAGATGTCCTAACAAAAAAATTCTAAATTTTAGATTTTAAACTCTAACGTTTATATAAAATTTAGATGTTTAGATATTTGAAAAGTACTAACACTGGAAAAAATGTAATCATCTAATCTCTTTCCAAAATATAATCAGTAAACCCTAGCCGCACTATATTTTTCCTTTTTTTTGTCTCTACCACGTTACTATCAAACTACCCGGGAGATGTCATCTCCTCTAGGTTTACCTTCCGTTTCTTCGGACTCTAAAGCTCCCTGGACATCTTCCTCACTAGATGCAAAGTGTTTAACTCATGCCAAATCTAGCTCTGTTCAAATCGTGAATGGTGCGACGCAAGCAACTGTTCCGGATGAAGTTATAGCAAATGCTCAGCCTTTATGGAGCAACAACATCGTAGGTCACTTCATCGGTGAGGATCCTCACATTGGGAAACTGCACGCGACTGTGAACATGATTTGGTCTTTTCCGGATAAACCGTTGATGATAGATGAACAATCCCAAAAATCCTAAGACGGTCCTCTTTCGCATTAAGAATGCACAAGTCAGGGAAGAAGTTTTACGACGATAGTCTAGAACATCTCGGACATTCCGATTGTGGTGAATGGAACCCGAAGAACTCGAGTTTAAAGCCTTATTTATCCAGCATGCCCATATGGGTCAATTTTAAAAATGTCTAGGACCATCTATTATCTCACAAGGTTTGATTTTTAGGAGATCTAGTGGGCGAAAGAAAGAAAATCCATCCCAATATTGAAAGATGTTTATATCTTGATGTAGCGCGGTGTTGGTGGTTGTAGACTTGGAGAACCAACTCTAGAATCCATCTGCCCCAAGGGTGAGTCTGAAATCATGATTAAAGTGGCAAATCCAAGGCTTCTGCCAAGATGTTCCACTTGCAAGATGTTAACTCATGCGGCTAAAAAGTTTGAGCAGATGGGCATTGGATTCATTGTGAAGCAAGGAAATCCAATACTCAAATAGACAATAGTAATCGGGTTCAGAATCTGAGCACAAATCAGGTTTCTATGGACAAGACTACATGTTTATCGGATGTGAGGCAAGAGGATGATATCAGACCTGTGGAGTGTACCAACACCAGCCTTGAATAATCTGAACACCCGGATTTGTCTCAGCATATAGCTGAGACAGATAAGTAGTGGAAAGTGGTCTCCAAAAATCGTCTCCGATTAAGAAAAGGGAAACCGGCAAAGAGGGAAGCTAGGGAAATCCCTTCACGCTCTCAGATTCTGGCGAATGTTCAGGAGGATGTTGCTGATGAGGAGTGCGAGTTTGTACTTGAAAAATATGCAACACTGCCTCTGGCTGTTGACTTGAATCAGAATGAAGTTGCAAATCCGACTGGGACATCCAGAGTTAGAAACATAAAAAATAAGAAGAATAATGGGTCTTAAAAAGAGCAGAAATTTGTCTATCAAACTAAACAAAAAAGCTTCAGAATCTCGGAAACACTAATGAAATGGTGTCATTTTTGCGTGGAACACTCGTGGCTTAAATAAATTGCGCAAAAAAAGTCCGTCAATGGATTTCCACTACTAAACCACTCTTTGGTTGTCTTCTAGAACGCGAGTCAAGGAGGACAACTGCTCATCTATTCTGGAAAAGTACTTTATGGGTTGGAACGCTACGAACAACTATGATCACCACTACTTAGGTCGTATCTAGTTTGTATGGTTTGACTCAGTCTAAGTTACTAAGAGACCACAGAACATCCCCCTCAAGATTACTGTCAACTCGAGTACATACTTTATATACTTTTGCATCTATGCCTCAAACTTCCATAGAGACAGTATGTTACTGTGAGAGGAGTTAAGGATAATTCATACCAGTCTGGTGAAATCCAATACTCCTTGGATTGTGCTAGGTGATTTTAATGTTACTTTATCTTCTAAAGAATATTCACGGGTTCAAGAAGTGTTGGATGATTAAGCGGGTATGAGGAATTTTCAAACCCTTATATCAGACAATGAGCTGCTCGACATTACCTTCACATGGCCTGAATTTACTTGATGGAACAACATAGAGCTGGATCCAATGGTAAGAAGTTGGATAGGGCATTTCTAAACAACGCTTGTCTCCTTCTTTTCGCGCAATCTTATGCAGCTTTTGTAGCTAATGGCATCTCTGGCCATGCTAGATGTGTGGTTAAACTCGATAATCAAAATAACTAGAAGCGTCACCAATTCAAATTCTTCAACTACCTTGTGGATCTGTCTAAGTTTATGGATGTCGTTTCACAAGTTTGGGAGAACACTAAACCTCTCTAAAGTTATTAAAGCCGCTGCTTCGAGCTTTGAACAAAGAGAGATATGGAAAAATCAGTAGAAAGACCAAGAAATCTTTTGATGAGCTATGTGAAAAATAGAACCAGGTTGTGTTATCGCCGACCTCTGAGCGTGCCCCTGCATCTGCCGTAGCTCGGGGTAACTGGCTCCATCTAGCATCTATTGAAGAACGTTTCTTCTTACAAATGTCTAGAATAAAACGGATGAGCTATGGTGACCAGAACACTCCCTTTTTCCACAAAATGGTTCCAAGAATGCAGAATGGAAGCTAGTCACGGCAAAGTATAGAATTGACTACTACTGCTGGTATTAAAAAAAGGCATTAGATCATTTCCGTTCTTTCCTCGATCCAAAGAACCGTGTTGATTCGGTAAATTCATTATAGTTCCTAAAGAGTTGTATACTTATTATTGTTCTACTTAATTGTCTGTACGAATGACCAAACATCTGCTAAAACCTGAAATCAGAGGGATTCTTAAATCTATGCCATCAAATAAAACTCCGGGACCTAATGGTTCACCAAAACGTTCTATCTCGCAGCATGGCCAATTACTGGAACAAACTTTGTAGTCGCGCTACAGTCTTTCTTCCAAAATTGATTTATGCCCCATTGTGCTAATGCAACTACCCTGGTACATGCTGCCAAAAATACTGATGTTGTAACCTTCAAAGATTATAGACCAATAGCGCTGCAACATGCTATACAAGTTAATCTCGAAGCTGATCGCTAATCGTCTCAAAAAATATTACCGGAGGGCATGTTGCCTAACCAAAGCGCTTTCGTCAAGGGAATGCTCCTGCTTGAAAATGTTTTACTAACTACTGAGCTTACAAAACATTACCATAAAGACTACATCGCTCCTCGATGCACTATGAAATTGGACATTTCAAAAGTTTTCGATACTTTGAATTGGGATTTCATAATCAATGTTTTTTTCATACAATGAGATTACCGGATCTGTTTGTTCATTGGATTAAAAGTTTCATATCCACAGCCTCGTTCTCAGTCATGGTAAACGGGGATCTCAAAGGGTTCTTTACCAGCTCTAGAGGACTCCGTCAAGGTTGTTTGCTATCTACGTATCTCTTTGTGATTGCTATAAATGGGCTTTATATGCTTCTCGACAAGCCTCGAAGAGATAACATAATCGGATACCATCCTCTTTGTAAGGATTTAAAACTTATGCATGTGACTTTCGCTGAAGATATGTTGGTTTTTCTTGATGGAAAGGCAGACTCAATCATGGGCACAATGACAGTACTAACGGAGTTCGCACAAATATTTGGTCTTGAGATAAAAATTTCCAAGTCATCTCTCTGTTCTGCAGACATGACGCATCAAAGCCTAATAGAGACAACCACAATTTTGGGATTGTCTCTGCAACAGCTCCCCATAAAATATATGGTCCTCCCTCTCACAACAAAAATCTTAACTCAAATTGAATCTGAACCTTTGATTGACAAGATTCGTACGAGGATGATGTCCTGGACAAGTAAGGCTTTGACATTTGCGGGTAGACTGCAGCTGGTCAAATCAGTCATCCCTAGTATAACAAATTCTGGTGTGCAGCTTTCCGCCTTCCGCAAAGATGTTTTGATGCGATTGAGAGCTTATGCTCTGCCTTTCTATGGTCTGGATTGTTGGGAAAACACGGAACGCGATAAGGCGCAGCGGAATATAGTTTCCCGCACTTGTGTGAGTCTGTGAGAAAAATATGTAAATGATGGCATAAACAACTGATGAGATTTTCCCTAGATCGGCACTTGTGAGGTTGAGGCTTGGATAGATTGTGGATGTGAAGCCGTGATGATGGAAGGAATAAGATGATCGATTGATTAGATCAGAGATTTGCGGAATGAATCTCTAAACACCACAACTTAGTCTCTTTCAGAATCACACCAAAAGAAACTAAGGATTTTTTGATATGAAACACCAACAGAATTTTTGTGATCCAAACTCAGAAAAGTTTTTGATAAAAAGATTGGATGAAAACGAAATTAAAGAAGTACAGGGAAATAAGTAGAGTTTAGAAGAAGGCTTGCATGAAGAGCAAACATTAAATGACCTAGGAACTAGCTAAAACACTTATTACAAGTCTGATTTTGAATTTTAAACTCCTAGGGAATATTCTGGACAAAAATTGAAGTTCTGGGCTTGAGGAGAATCAACTAATGGGCCAAACAATGTGAAACAATTGCCTCATTAAAAACCTTTCCAAGAAAACTCATTGGGACAAAACTTGGATAAGGGAAAAAGAGTACAATTGATTCACATACCCAATTAGTGATCTCATTGGGCCTGAATCAAAACCAGAATGGTTTGATTGTATTCTTCATGCTCCATGCTTAAGTGATTAAGCATTCCTCCAATGGCTTTGTTGAACAGCTTAGCTCTTGCTCGGGTCATTGGTCCACTTGGTGCAGTTAGGACATCCTCATCTCCATGTATATCCTCTTGTTCAAGCTTAGCATCCTCAGGTTCAAGCTCTAGTTCAAGCTCCATATTCTCCTTGCTAGCCATGATCATATCATCCTCTCCCACTTGAGAAAGATTTGACCTCAAATCTGCTTCATCTGCAATAAAAGGAACAAGATCAGAAACATTGAAACTAGAACTTACATTATACTTACCTTGGAGATCCAGCTGGTAGGCATTATTACTAATCCTCCTGATTATTTTGAAAGGTCCATCGGTCCTTGGCATGAGCTTTGATTTCCTTTCAGCTGGAAATCTTTCTTTCCTCAGATGCACCCACACAAGGTCTCCTTCTTCAAAGATCAGTTGACGCCTGCCTTTGTTAGCTTGTTGAGCATACTGCTTGGTCTTTTCTTCTATGTTCTTTCTAGCTTGTTCATGGATCTGCTTAACCAACTCTGCCTTTTTCTTTCCATCAATGCTAGCTCTTTCACTCAAAGGCAAAGGGATTAGATCCAAAGGTGACATAGGATTAAAGCCATAAACAATCTGAAATAGTGAATACTTAGAAGCAGAATGCACAGCATGATTATATGCAAATTCAATATGAGGCAAACAATCCTCCCATGTTCTAAGATTCTTTTTGATTAATGCACGCAGGAGAGTTCCTAAAGTCCTATTAACAACTTCAGTTTGGCCATCAGTTTGAGGGTGACATGTAGTAGAAAATAACAGCTTAGTCCCTAACTTAGACCATAAGGTTTTCCAAAAGTAGCTAAGGAACTTAGTATCTCTATCAGAAACTATAGTCCTAGGCATTCCATGCAACCTAACAATTTCTCTAAAGAACAGATTTGCTACATGAGATGCATCATCAGACTTGTTACATGCAATGAAATGTGCCATTTTCGAAAATCTATCAACCACAACAAATATAGAATCCTTACCAGTCCTGGTCCTAGGCAATCCAAGCACAAAATCCATAGAAATGTCATTCCAAGGATGCAAAGGAATAGGAAGAGGAGTATACAAACCGTTTGGCTGAACTTTTGATTTGGCTTGCTTACAAGTGACACATCTACCACAGACTCTCTCAACGTCTCTCTTCATATTGGGCCAATGGAAATGGTCTCTCATCACCTCAAGTGTTTTGGCAATGCCAAAGTGTCCCATGAGACCTCCACCATGAGCTTCCCTAACAAACAAGTCTCGAAGAGAACAATTAGGCACACACAAGCGGTTCTCATAAAACAGGAACCCATCTTGTCTATGGTAATGTCCAGAAGCAAATTTATCACAAGCTTTATATATATCTTGAAAATCAGAATCAGTTTCATAAATCTCTTTAATCTGTTCAAATCCCAAAAGCTTTGCATCAAGAGTAGAGAGTAGAGTGTACCTTCTGGATAATGCATCAGCAACTACATTATCTTTACCTTTCTTATACTTGATGACATAAGGGAATGTTTCAATGAATTCAACCCACCGAGCATGTCTCTTATTAAGTTTCTGCTGACCTTTCATGTGCTTGAGAGATTCATGATCAGTATGGATGATGAACTCCTTAGGCCACAGATAATGTTGCCATGTTTGCAAGGCCCGGACCAAGGCATAGAGCTCATTATCATAGGTTGGGTAGTTCAAGGTAGCTCCTCCAAGCTTTTCACTGAAATAAGCAATGGGCTTCTTCTCTTGCATAAGAACAGCTCCAATTCCTATACCTGAGGCATCACACTCAATTTCAAATGTTTTAAGAAAATCAGGTAAGATCAAGACAGGAGCATTAGTAAGCTTCTCTTTAAGGGTCTGGAATGCTTCTTCCTGCGCTTGTTCCCATTTCCAACCGACTTCCTTTTTGATAACTTCAGTGAGTGGTGCAGCAATGGTGCTAAAGTCCTTGACAAAACGTCTATAGAACCCAGCAAGACCGTGAAAGCTTCTCACTTCTCCTACTGTCTTAGGACTTGGCCACTCTTTAATAGCCTTGACTTTCTCCTCATCTACTTTAACTTCATCTGCACTTACAACAAAACCTAGAAAGACAAGGTTATCTGTGCAAAATGTGCATTTGCTGAAGTTAGCATAGAGTTCCTCATGTCTAAGAACACTTAAGACAGAATTAAGATGCTGAACATGCTCTTCTAAACTTTTGCTGTAAATCAGAATGTCATCAAAATACACTACAACAAAATGACCAATGAAAGCTCTAAGAACATGATTCATTAACCTCATGAATGTACTAGGTGCATTTGTCAAACCAAATGGCATAACTAACCATTCATATAAACCATGCTTCGTTTTAAATGCAGTTTTCCATTCATCACCCTCCTTCATCCTAATCTGATGATAACCACTTTTAAGATCAATTTTAGAAAATATGCTAGAACCATGCAATTCATCAAGCATATCATCTAATCTAGGAATAGGGTGTCGATACTTTACAGTGATATTATTGATTGCTCTACAATCAACACACATGCGCCAGCTCCCATCCTTTTTAGGCACAAGTAAGACTGGTACAGCACATGGACTCATGCTTTCTCTGATATGTCCTTTGGCCATGAGCTCATCAACCTGTTTTTGTAGCTCTTTTGTTTCCACGGGATTGGTGCGGTATGCTGGACGGTTTGGGAGTGTGGCTCCTGGTATGAAGTCAATTTGGTGTTCAATGCCACGAATTGGTGGTAAACCACTTGGATTCTCCTCAGGAAACACATCCTTATAATCCTGTAAAAGCTCACTTAGTTCACTCGGCAAAGCCGGTGCTTGGTTAGTCAAGCTCAGACGAGCTTCTTTAAATATAAAAAATAAGATAGGCTTATCTGAACAAATAGATTTCTTAACTTCATTAGCCTTTATAAAAAGATTTGGTTGTTTGCTTAACCTGGTTTCCTTGCGTTGGAGATAGAGTTGATCCTCATAAACCTCTTGTGGTGTCATAGGAATGAGAGTGGTCTTTCTGCCCTTGAACATAAGAGTGTGCTTGTTGGTGAAGCCATCATGAATCACTCTCCTATCAGATTGCCATGGACGTCCAAGAAGAATATGTCCAGCTTCCATTGGTAGAACATCACACAGAACTTCATCCTCATACTTTCCAATAGAGAATGGCACAAGCACTTGGTTCTTGACCTTCATTTCCCCTTCGTCATTAAGCCACTGAAGCTTATATGGTTTAGGATGCTTCTTTTCCTCCAAACAGAGCTTCTTAACCATTGTTTCACTTGCCACATTGGTACAGCTACCTCCATCAATGATTAAGCTACAGACTTTTCCTTTGACATGGCATCTAGTGTGAAACAGATTCTCCCTCTGCTCTTGCTCTTCAGTTTGGCTTTGGATGCTCAAAGACCTTCTAGCAACAAGAGACAGTCCTTTGTCTACTCTTTTACAATCTTCAGAAGATGATTGATCTCCTTGCTCAGGTTCATCCTCGGACTCAAACTCCCCATTGTCTCTAATAACCATGATTCTGCGGTTAGTGCACTCATTTGCATAATGTCCTATGCCTTGGCACTTATAACACTTAAGATCACGAGTCCTAGTTGCAGTAGCTTCTGATTTTCCTTTGTCCTTCTCTTGATTGGCTGTGAATGGCTTAGCTTCTGGTTTTGGAGTCATGATTTGCTTTCCCTCTCTTTGATAGCTCAACTTGCTTGAATCATAACTAGGCCTTGAGGTTCCTTTCCTCTTAACTTGCTGCTCAACCAGAATTGCTTTATGCAACATTTCTTCAATATCCTCATAGTGCTGCATCTCCACTCTATCTTGCACTTCTCTATTTAATCCTCCTAGAAACCGAGACATAGTAGCTTCTTTATCCTCAGAAATGTGTGCTCTCAGCATCAGGGTTTCCATCTCTTGATAATAATCTTCTACTGATCGGCTGCCTTGGGACAGCTTCCTTAGCTTGGAGTGAAGCTCGCGGTGATAATGACTTGGCACAAACCTTCTTCTCATAAGGAGCTTCAATTCTGACCAAGTTTTAACAGGGTACTCTCCATTGCGTCTTCTAGAAGTGAC
This sequence comes from Orychophragmus violaceus, assembly GCA_030180135.1. Lineage (NCBI taxonomy): Eukaryota > Viridiplantae > Streptophyta > Magnoliopsida > Brassicales > Brassicaceae > Orychophragmus > Orychophragmus violaceus. The sequence goes on along the minus strand of CM058235.1, from coordinate 55,269,465 downwards.
AATCTGATCCCACCAGCTCAAGGCATAATCATAGAACCCAGTAGCAGCCACTTTAACTCTGTTTACTTCTGCATAATTTTGACAGTTAAAGACCTGCTCAATCTTCTTCTCCCAATCCAAGTAAGCATCTGGATTGTTAGTTCCATGAAAGGATGGGATTTTGATCTTCAATCCTTTGAGGTTCTCTTGCATTAAGTCTCTGCCTCCCCTTGTACGGCTAGATCTTCTATGACTTCTCTGAGATGAATGACTATAATAACCATGTGCACCTTCATCTCTGATTCGCCTTCTTTCTTCTCTGGTTTCTTGTTCTCTTTCTCTTTCTCTTTCAGAAGCATGACTCCCTCTTCCTGTTGACTGCTTATCCTTGTTTGATGACTTGACATTCAGCTCTTCTCTCATAGCCTCAAACTTGTCATCCATTACCCTAGTCAATTGAGCAGTAATTTGGGCTGTAATAGCTTCAGCCAAGAGTTTATGACTTCTGTTGATACTGGTTTCTTCTTCTTCTTCAGACATCCTGAAACAATTCACACAAACTCAGCAGTAATTGTTCTTATAGAAATTTGATGCAGAACTTAAAACAGAAACACAAGATGATGATTTATAAATGACCAGAAACAAATCAACAACAACAACAACTTCAAACAGTGATGAATAAATCAGATCAGAAGATGAAGAGTTATTTTCGTACTGGTATATTGTGATGAACAAATCAGTGACAGAAATGATGATTTTGATGATAAAATACTGCAAATGATCATATGAAAGTGATAGACACAATGATAGACAGAACAAACACAACAGATCTGTAAATCTATGATGAACACAGAAAACAGAACATGAACAAATAAAAACGAAAATGATAGATAGAAAACTCAACTTCTCAAGTGTGCTCTGATACCACTTGATGAGATCTTCCCTAGATCGGCACTTGTGAGGTTGAGGCTTGGATAGATTGTGGCTGTGAAGCCGTGATGATGGAAGGAATAAGATGATCGATTGGTTAGATCAGAGATTTGCGGAATGAATCTCTAAACACCACAGCTTAGTCTCTTTCAGAATCACACCAAAAGAAACTAAGGATTTGTTGATATGAAACACCAACAGAATTTTTGTGATCCAAACTCAGAAAAGTTTTTGATAAAAAGATTGGATGAAAACGAAATGAAAGAAGTACAGGGAAATAAGTAGAGTTCAGAAGAAGGCTTGCATGAAGAGCAAGCATTAAATGACCTAGGAACTAGCTAAAACACTTATTACAAGTCTGATTTCGAATTTTAAACTCCTAGGGAATATTCTGGACGAAAATTGAAGTTCTGGGCTTGAGGAGAATCAACTAATGGGCCAAACAATGTGAAACAATTGCCTCATTAAAAACCTTTCCAAGAAAACCCATTGGGACAAAACTTGGATAAGGGAAAAAGAGTACAATTGATTCACATACCCAATTAGTGATCTCATTGGGCCTGAATCAAAACCAGAATGGTTTGATTGTATTCTTCATGCTCCATGCTTAAGTGATTAAGCATTCCTCCAATGGCTTTGTTGAACAGCTTAGCTCTTGCTCGGGTCATTGGTCCACTTGGTGCAGTTAGGACATCCTCATCTCCATGTATATCCTCTTGTTCAAGATTAGCATCCTCAGGTTCAAGCTCTGGTTCAAGCTCCATATTCTCCTTGCTAGCCATGATCATATCAACAACTCAAAACGAAATGAGACGAGACCGAAAATTATTTTACGTGGAAAACCTCCACGATGTGAGAAGGAAAAACCACGGGACCGTAGTCCACTCCAAATCCACTATATCAAATAGCTTTGAGTACAAACACGTCCTCTCTGTTCCACAGAACAATACCAGAGAGTAAGTCTCAACAAAGAGCAATCTCCAACACAAAGAATCAACAAGAAAGAGCTATACAAAGCTCAAAACTATGCAGCCTCAAACGACCTCACGTTCTCTAAGATTCCGGTCACCATTTCCAATCTCCACCGTACAAATTTTAGATAAATAAGTCAAGAACACCTCTGCAAAATTTCGGCTCAAGAAAAAAAGATCTCACCGTTGGATTTTCCAAACACTGAGCACTGGTCTCAGCTTGCTTCAAAACAGAACTGCTCCACTAAAACTCCGATTCACAACAAACCAACCATTGAAATACAAAACCCACAGTTGAATCTGAAGATCGCTGAGTATGAAGCTTCCTTCAAAGGTTCATCAAGATCAGGACTCGTTTGATGGTCCGATCGTCAGCTAGACCAAAACGGGCGAAAACTGTTTTTTCTCCCCTCTCTTCTTTATCTCTCCTTTTTGCTCTCACACTTCTTTTTCTTTTGTGTTTTTCTTTTCTACCGACACCTGAATGACCAATGGACATATAAAACATATGTGTATTTTATAATATCATGTCCATCCTATTATTGGCTCCTCCACTAAGAGGACACCAACAACTCCCCCTCCGATTAGGTGGAGGAAACAGCCATACCGGCTATCTCTCGACAAACTTCAAGATTCCATCTCGGCAATGACTTAGTAGTCATCATATCAGCTCCATTATCATCTGTATGAACTTTCACAAGTTCCACTTCCTTAGAAGCAACCACATCACGTATCCAATGATACCTCTTATTGATGTGTTTCGAACGCAAATGAAATGTCGAGTTCTTCCCGAGATAAATTGCGCTTTGACTATCACAAAGCAGCTCATAATTTTCTTGCCTAAAACCAATCTCATCAAGAAAATTCTTCATCCACAGCAACTCTTTACAAGCTTCCGTTGCGGCTATAAACTCAGCTTCAGTGGTAGAAAGTGCAACACACTTTTGTAACCTTGATTGCCATGCCACAGCTCCTCCTGCAAATGTTACCAAGTAATCCGAAGTAGACTTACTGGAATCAACATCCCTAGCCATATCAGCATCTGTGTAACACACCAGCAATGACTTATCACCTCCAAAGGTAAGCTTCAAACTAGAAGTCCCTCGAAGATATCTCAAAATCCACTTCACAGTATTCCAATGTTCCCTTCCTGGTTTCGAAAGAAAACGACTAACTGTTCCAACTGCATGAGCTATATCTGGTCTTGTACAAACCATAGCATACATCAAGCTACCAACTGCAGAAGCATATGGTACCCTCGCCATATCTTCCTTCTCTGCATCTGTACTCGGACTTTGTTGACCGGTTAATCTAAAGCGTGTAGCAAGAGGAGTGCTTACAACTTTAGACTTGTCCATGTGCAACCTTTGAAGTACCTTCTCAATGTACTTCTCCTGAGACAAGTGAATCACCTTCTCACCTCTATCTCGAACAATTCTTATACCAAGAACCTGCTTCGCTGGACCCAAATCTTTCATAGCAAAAGACTTGCTAAGCTGCCTCTTCAACTCTTGAATTCTGCTCAAGTTCCTGCCCACAATCAACTTGTCGTCAACCTACCGCAACAAGATGATAAAATCATCATCACCAAACACCTGCACAAATACACAATGACCTGAAGTAGTCTCCTTATAACCATGCTCCCCCATAACCGACTTAAACTTCATGTACCATTGCCTAGGTGCTTGCTTCAATCCGTAAAGGCTTTTCTTCAAGCGACAAACTAACTCCTCTTTGTCCTTTTTCACAAAGCCTTCTGGTTATACCATGTAAATCTCCTCCTCCAAATCACCATGAAGGAAAGCCGTCTTTACATCCATCTGCTCAACCTCTAGATCAAGACTCGCTGCCAATCCAAGTACAACCCGAATGGATGACATCTTCACAACATGAGAAAAGATTTCATCATAATCAATCCCCTTCTTTTGGCTGAATCCTTTCACTACCAATCTAGCCTTGTATCGAGGTAGCAAACTGTTATCTTCATGCTTAATCCTATACACCCACTTATTAAGCAACACCTTTTTACCCTTAGGCAACTTCACCAACTCATATGTGTCGTTCTCATCAAAAGAACCCATCTCTTCTCCCACGGCTTCTAACCATTTCTCTTTGTTTTCATCCTTCAAAGCTTCACCAAAGCTTTCTGGTTCTCCTCCACCAGTAAGTAACACATACTCACTAGGTTTATACCTTGTCGACGGCGTTGGACCTCTCTCGGATCTTCTAACAGTAGGTAGGTTCTCGGTAGTTGGTGTCTCACCATGATCGTCACCATGATCACCAATACCGTCATCATCATGTGCGGGAGCATCATCTGCACCAGGTGTATCAACATGAACCTCACCCTCATTCTGATTGTGGACTGATGTAGAAGGAAAAACCGCTGAATCAATCAAACCTTCATTTCTCGGAGCTGGGTTTTCGGACTTTTCAATGTCCTTAATCGTTTGATCTTCCATGAACACAACATCTCTGCTCCTTATGAGCTTCTTCTCAACGGGATCATAAAATATGTATCCAAATTCATCCTGACCATAACCAATGAACACATATTGTCGCGACTTCATCTCAAGATTCGACCTTTCATCTTCAGGAATGTGCACAAAAGCCTTGCACCCAAAGACCCTCAAATGACCGTAAGAAACATCCTTGCCGGTCCAAACTCTCTCTGGAATGTCACCATCCAATGGAGCACTTGGTGACAAATTCAGCACATGAACAACTGAACTCAAAGCTTCACCTCAGAAAGTCATCGGTAAGCCTGACTGCGAAATCAAACATCTGATCCTCTCGACAATCGTTCTGTTCATCCTCTCTGCCAACCCATTCAACTGTGGAGTCTTAGGCAGCGTGAACTAATGCCTAATACCATGTTCCCTGCAATAAGCATCAAATGGTCCAGAATACTCACCACCATTATCACTGCGGATACACTTCAACTTCTTTCCCGTCTGTCTCTCAACCAATGCCACAAAATGCTTGAAATATCCCAGAACCTGATCCTTCGTCCTCATAGTGAAAACCCACAACTTCCTCGAATGATCATCAATGAATGTGACAAAATATGATGCACCACCAAGAGATTTTGTCTTCATTGGACCACACACATCTGAATGTACCAAATCAAGTATCTCGGGTTTCCTCGAAGGTGGAGAAGACTTAAACGAGACTCTGTGTTGTTTCCCAGCAAAAAAATGCTCACACTTCCGTAAGTGAATACCGGAGATCCCTGGAATAGCCTCCTTCTTTGACAACACATACAATCCTTTCTCACTCATGTGGTCGAGTCTTTTATGCCATAACTCCATGGCATCATCATTCTCCACTGCATTAACAATGTCTTTGGAGACCTTAGCCTGCATCCAATAGAAAGATGAAGACTTATCACCTCGAGCCATAATCATAGAACCACGTGAGAGCTTCCATTTACCACCACCGAATAAACTGTAGAAACCCTCATCATCAAGTCTTCCCGTAGAAATCAGATTCAACCGAATATCTGGGACATGCTTAACTCCCTTAAGCAGAAGTCTTGTACCAAGACTAGTCTCCAAGAAAATATCACCACTGCCAACAACCTGAGCCAAACCATCATTACCCATCTTAACTGAACCATAACTACCTGGAGTATAGGTAGTGAACAAATCCCACTGCGATGTAGCATGAGTAGTAGCTCCACTATCAACAACCCAACTGGTGTCCTGGCATGCAACATTAATGGCATCACCCTCGTCAAGAATAAGAAACTGATCCTCGGTGACAGTCACCCGATCTTCACCATCTCCTTGACGATTTCCTTGCTTGTTGTCCTTTTTCAACTTCCAGCAATCTTTCTTCAAGTGCCCTTTCTTATGATAGTAGTGGCACTCCAAATTTGCAAATCTATTAGATTTGCTTCTGCTCCTGTTCTTCTCCTTCTTGAGCTCACGATATGAACTCCTCCCCCTTGACTCCGTAACCATGACATCTGAACGTGAGGAACTAGGATTCGACTGCCTTCTCGTTTCCTCATTCAAGACACTGTTCTTCACTAATTCCATCGAAATAGCACCATTCGCTTCGGAGTTACAAAGAGACATCGTGAACACTTCCCAAGAATCCGGTAATGTACCAAGAAGCCATAAACCGTGAATCTCATCTTCAAAATGAATACCCATGTCAGACAGCTTGTTGATTAATCCCTGAAACGCATTTAAGTGATCCGTCATCAGAGTACCATCCTGATACCTCAACTCAATCAACTTCTTGATCATGAACATCTTATTATTCCCGGTCTTCCGAGCATACAACTGCTCCAGCTTCAACCACAAAGAACGAGCATTAGTCTATGTTTCAACATGATGCAGAACATTATCATCTATCCACTGCCTTATCAAACCACATACTTGTCGATGCAGCAACTTCCACTCATCATCCGTTTACTCATCGGATTTCTTCTCCTGAAAAACCGGTACATGGAATTCTTTCACGAAAAGCAAAGCTTCCATCTTGCCTTTCCATGTATGATAATTATCACCATTCAAACTGATCATTCTGCCCATATTTTCCATCTCTCACACAAGCAGAACCAATAACCAAAGTTACCGAAATCCAAAGCTCACAACATCAAGCTCTGACACCACTCTGTTGGGAAAACACGGAACGCGATAAGGCGCAGCGGAATATGGTTTCCCTCACTTGTGTGAGTCTGTGAGAAAAATATGTAAATGATGGCAGAAACAACTCAAAACGAAATGAGACGAGACCGACAATTAATTTACATGGAAAACCTCCTCGATGTGAGAAGGAAAAACCATGGGACCGTAGTGCACTCCAAATCCACTATATCAAATAGCTTTGAGTACAACCACGTCTTCTCTGTTCCACAGAACAATACCAGAGAGTAAGTCTCAACATAGAGCAATCTCCAGTACAAAGAATCAACAAGAAAGAGCTATACAAAGCTCAGAAATATGCAGCCTCAAACGACCTCACGTTCTCTAAGATTCCGGTTACCATTTCCAATCTTCACCGTATAAATCTTATATAAACCAGTCAAAAACACCTCCGCAAAATTTCAGCTCAAGAAGAAAAGGTCTCACCGTTGGATTTTCCAAACACTTAGCACTGGTCTCAGCTTGCTTCAAAACAGAACTGCTCCACTAAAACTCTGATTCACAACAAACCAACCATTGAAATATAAAACCCACCGTTGAATCTGAAGATCACTGAGTCATGAAGCTTCTTTCAAAGTTTCATCAAGATCAGGCCTCGTTTGATGATCCGATCGTCAGCTAGACCAAAACGAGCGAAAACTGTTTTTTCTCCGCTCTCTTCTTCTTCTCTCCTTTTTGCTCTCACACTTCTTTTTCTTTTTCTTTTGTGTTTTTCTTTTCTAACGACACCTGAATGACCAATGGGACATATAAATAGATATATAAAACATATGTGTATTTTATAATATCATGTCCATCCTATTATTGGCTCCTCCACTAAGAAAACACCAACATGGATCACCTCATATTACGTCGATAAGGAAGTTTCTTCTTCTGATGTGTGTAAGCCAAAGAAATATGATGGTCTCGGGATTCGTAAATTGCATGACACATTCCGTATGTTTGGAGAATCGTAAGTAATTCGGGCACCTTATGGGTAAATTTGACTTGCAATTCTTGCTCTGCTACTCCTCCTTCTGGGATGTGTAAGAATTATTTGGGGGTCATATATATATATTTAATGTGTTAGGGTCATTATTTAAAGGAGTCAAAACTTATGTGGTCACTTTGATAAATAATAACGACTATGGGGCATAAGTGTTATGAAAATTATTGTGTGGATACACTTTGTAATTTCTAATTTGATGAAGGGCCAAATTAGAAATTATTTCTATATAAATAGAAAGTTATTGTCCACTCGGCAACCCTAACTAGAAATACAGAAAAATTCTCTGCATCCCATCAACAGAGATCTGCGGCTTTTCTGGGTTTGTCGTGGAAGAGCCATAACGAAACGAACAAATTCAGAATCAAAAGCTATGGATCCAAAAGGTACGCTTCCGCTTCTGTTTTTGTTATTCATAAACTGGCATGAGATCAAATAAAGTATTAACAATTGGTATCAGAGCTATCATGTCTAGTTTCTATAGAATAATCAGATTATTTTCCTAAAATTCGGATTAATAATATGGTAAAGTTTTCATATTATTTAATCTAAATTTTTGTTAAAGTTTAGAGATTAATCTGTGATCTGTGGTTAATTGATTGTAAAAAATGAGATTATGCAGGTTTAGATCTAGTTTTTTGGCTTTTGTTCTAGATAAAAAGAAAAAAAAAGTCTTGCGGCTGTTACATTTCAATTAATTATAACAGTTTCATTCATTTAATAAAAAAAAAATGTAAGAACATGGATTCAAAAGATATGCGGCTGCATGTTTTTTGTTTGGGTTGGATGCATATTACCCCCTCAAGAATCCTGCTTCTCCTTTGTTCCACCCAAATTTCAAAACTCTTGATTTTCCTCTCCAAACTATAGCATTTAAGTATAATTGAACCCCAAATTTTTTTGGCTGCTCAATTCCACGTAACATAACTAAAAACACTTTCTGCGTTTAAAATTTAAAAATAGCGTTCATGGTTTAATTAAATTGAGTGAAAACAAAAAAAAAAACAAACCAAAACACTTACTAAAACCTGACCAGATGATGACTTAAACCAAAACTATAACCAGTCCTTTTTTTAATAAAAAACGTGACCTGAAATAAGAATTAAGAACCCTAGTTTTTTTTGGCTGCAGCCATAGACAGAGAGAAAATTCAAAGAATTTGCAGAGACGTGATTTTTTTTTTCATCCTTGCTTGATCTTGCAAATGGTTTAAGATGAAGATTGGGCTTGTGAAAAACAAATGGTTTAATAATCCCTGCTTTTTGAACTCGTAAATGTAAATTAATCGTCACAACCACATCATTACATATTATATATGTAAACAACCTACAAGAGAATCAACTATCACAACATTACAAAATATTGTAACTCATGTCCCTTACGCCAATCTTCTTCCTCAGATCCTTCATCCGGTTGCAACAACTAAGACATTAAAAGACATATTAGTTCTCATCAGCTTCATGTGTTCCATTCCCTTTATTTCTACGCCTGCATCAAGCTTATGTTCACCATATGTCTTCTTCTCTCAGCTTATATGGTGTTATTTCCTATTGATTAGGGTCTCCAGAAGTTGCATTCTGCTTTCCGTTAGCTTCTGCTGCCACGCTTCCCTTGTTCCCAGTCTCTTTCTCTCTCTCAGTTCCCCTCAGCAACAAATTCATGTGGTACTTTCATTTCAATGTCCTTAAGGTCTTCAGTTTTGAGAGGTTCTTAACCTGTTCCTCCACTTTCAATCTTCTTTTCAACCTCAGAGGTATCCACTTCCAAAAAGCAAGGATTATTAAACCATTTGTTTTTCACAAGTGCAATCTTAATCTTAAACCATTTGCAAGATCAAGCAAGGATGATTAAAAAAAGAATCACGTCTCTATAAATTCTTTGAATTTTCTCTGTTTATGGCTGCAGCCAAAAAAAACTACGGTTCTTAGTTCTTATTTCAGATCACGTTTTAATTAAAAAAGGAACTGGTATAGTTTTGGTTTAAGTCATCATCTGGTCAGGTTTTAGTAAGTGTTTTGGTCTGTTTTTTTTTTTTTCATTCAATTTAATTAAACCATGAACGCTATTTTTAAATTCTAAGCGTAGAAAGTGTTTTTAGTTATGTTATGTGGAATTGAGCAGCCAAAAAAATTAGGGTTCAATTATGCTTAAATGCTATAGTTTGGGGAGAAAAATCAAGAGCTTTGAAATCTGGGTGGAACAAAGCAGAAGCAAGATTCTTGAGGGGGTAATATGCAGCCAACCCTTTTTGTTTAAGGGTGTAAAGATTGAAGATAGTGCATTTGGTCCAATTGGGTTTATTTGACATTTGGGCCATTTCAGGCGGGTTGAATTAAAGCCCAAATACGTTTTTTATTAATTAAAACGAAAACGCAAGACCAGGGATCGAATCCCGGGATGCGTTATAAGGAAGGGCTTTTCCTGACAGTGTTCAACCACTCTATCATTAACGAATTCTTGCATGTAGAATCCCAAACTTTCACATAAACGTTTGAAAAAGAATAAAATTAAATATTAAATCAATTAATAAATTATGATTGCACAAATTTAATATTTGGATTGGATTAATTGATACAAGATGTTGTCAAAGTAACCTCTCTTGTGGATATATTTTTCATGAATAATATTAAATGTTATGTGTATATATTTTCATGCGAATTTAAATCGACCCAAAGGTAGGTTTATATTTGGCCGAAATATATATATATATCTGTGATAATAAACATGTGACGATTATAAGAAATAACCATGTGAATAATAAATCGATCCAAAGATAGGTTTATTGTTTAGCATGCATTATTGTCAATGTTTGATTATTATAATAAGAGTATCGCTAGCAATTAATATTATTGTCCAAAGACTTGATATTAATGTTGCACTTGGTATCTTGAGATGGGTTGTGCATTCTCTTATATTTTATTATTGATTTGTTACAGTAAGTGAGTAAATAAAGATTGTTCTCTTTACGTTTTAGGGACTTTCACTACAGTATCTGTCAACTTAGAATCAATTCCAACTCTTTCTGGTTCCAATTACAATGAATGGAAAAGTAAAGTTAAGATTGTGCTTGGGTATATGGATCTTGACCTTGCGCTAAGGATGGAACAACCTACTTCTCCTACGGATACCAGCCATGCTGAGTATAATGCAGTTTATGAGAAGTGGGAACGTTCTAATCGCATTGGTTTAATGATCATTAAGGACACTATTCCAGAAACCTTTAGAGGTGATGAGGAGATCGATGATCTAAAACAGTTCCTTGCTAAAATGGACTTGCGGTTTGCAAAGAGCGATAAAGCAGAAATAAGTACGCTTCTGCATCGTTTTAGTACCATGAGGTATCACGGCAATGGAAACATAAGGGAGTTCATTTTAGAAATGTTCAACATTGTTTCAAAACTTAAAACACTCAAGACTGAGCTTCCAGAAGAAGTGCTCATATTCTTTGTCTTAAATTATCTTCCTCCTCAATTCAGTCAATTGAAATCCAGTTAAAACACACAGAAGGAGAAATGGTCTCTTAATGAGCTCATTTCATATTGTGTATGAGAAGGATATGATGAAAAAGGAAAGGACAGAAAGTGCTCATATGGCTAACACCTCTAAGGTTCAGGGCACAAAGAGGAAATTTGAGGTTGTTAAGAATGAGGCTGCTAAGGGTCCAACTCAAAAGAAGCAGACTAAGGTTGAAAATACCTGCTTCTTTTGCAGGAAAGTTGGACACATGAAGAAGGACTGCCAAAAGTATCGTGCATGGCGTGGGAAGAAAGGTATGTTCCTTTCTATGGTCTGTTCTGAAGTGAACTTAGTTGAAGTACCCAGAAACACTTGGTGGTTAGACTCAGGTGCAACTACTAACATCAGTGTTTCGCTTCAGGGTTGCTTGAGCTACCGAATACCAACTGATGCTGAAAGATGCATTCATATGGCTAATGGGATTCTGATGGATGTGGAGGAAATTGCGCATTTTAGATTGTTATTTTGTACCGGTCGCTATTTGGATTTGAAAGATACTTTTGTTGCTCCGTCTTTTAGACGGAATTTGGTTTATGTTCCTTACTTAGACAAATCCAGTTTTTCTTGTCTAACTGAGAATGGAATAGTTACCTTGTCTTTAAATTCAGTTTTAATTGGAACCAGTACACTTTTGGAAAATCACAATCTTTATATGCTTGACGCTATAACTTCTCTTGATGAGAATTTAAGTGTTGAATCAAGGGGTACTAAACGTAAATTCGAAAATGCAAGTTCAGGAACTCTGTGGCACAAGCGCCTAGGTCACATTTCTAGTAATAGAATTGAGCGACTTGTGTCATATGGTATATTGAATTATGTTGATTTCACAAATTGTGATGTCTGTGTGTATTGCATTATAGGAAAACAGACCAAACATAAGAAATTAGGTGCATATAGAGCTAAAGAAGTCCTTGAGTTGATACATATGGACATTTGTGTACCTTTCCCTACGGCATCATGGAACGGTCAACAATACTTTATATCATTCATAGACGATTACTCTCGTTATGCATACTTATTTCTTATTCATGAGAAGTCAGAGTCTTTGGACGTGTTCAAAAGTTTTAAGGCTGAGGTTGAGAATCAAATTGACCGAAGGATAAAGTCTGTCAGATCCGATCGTGGTGGTGAATATTACGGTCAGTATGATGGTTCAGGTGAACAACGTCCAGGGCCGATTGCCAGATACCTATAGGAGTGTGGAATTGTCCCACAGTACACTATGCCTGAGTCTCCTAGCATCAATGGTGTATCTGAAACACGTAATCGCACTCTTAAGGACATGGTAAGGCACCAAAGACTGCAGCCTACATTCTTAATCGAGTACCAACTAAAGCAACTACAAAACACCTTATGAGCTTTGGGCTGGCCAAAAACCTAGTCTAAAGCATTTTCACATTTGGGGAAGTCCAGCTGAGGCTAGTCCTTATAAGCCATATCAAAACAAATTGGACTCCAGAACTGTGAGCATTTACTTTATTGGTTATTCTGAACGATCTCGGGGGTATAAGTTTTATGATCCCACATAAAAGAACATTTTTGAGACAGAAACTGCTACGTTCTTTGAGGATATTCAATTTGGGGGAGAAATGAAGTTAGAGATGTCATCTTTGAGGAAATCGGATCCAATTTCTGTACTGATTCATATAGTTGCTTTTGATAAAGAAAATTTGGAACCTCAAGTTGATATTGAATCTCTTCCTCCAAATCAAGATGACAATCATATCGAACAAGAAAGTCAAATTCAAAATCCTCAAGAACCAGTGCATCATGAACAAGTGCCTTTGCGGCGATCCACTAGAGAAAGAAGAAGTGCTATTTCGGATGATTATATAGTATTTCTTATGGAACAAGAGGAAAATCATACCCAATTGGAAGATGATCCTATCAACTTCCGTGAGGCTATGGGTAGTTCCAATTCCGATAAGTGGGTCAAAGCTGCTGAAGAAGAGTATTAGTCAATGCTAGACAATAAAGTTTGGGACCTTGTCCAATTACCAGAAGGAAAGAGACCAATTGGTTGCAAATGGATATTTAAGACCAAATTGGACTCAAGTGGTAATGTGGAGAGGTATAAGGCTCGTCTAGTGGCTAAAGGATATACTCAGAAAGAAGAGATTGACTATAAAGAAACCTTTTATCCAGTTTCTTCAAAGGATTCTTTTAGGACAATCATGGCTCTTGTTGCACATTATGACTTAGAGCTTCATCAGATGGATGTTAAGACAACGTTTCTCAATGGAAACATTGATGAGACGATTTGTATGGAGCAACCAGAAAACTTTGTATTCAGTGATTCAAAGAAACTGGTTTGCAAGTTAAATAAATCCATCTACGGGCTAAAGCAAGCTTCTTTTCAATGGTACCACAAATTTCATGAGGTAATCATCTCATTTGGTTTTGAGGTGAATACAGTCGAAGATTGTGCGTATCAAAAGTTCAGTGGGAGTAAGTGCATTTTCTTGCTTTTGTATGTCGATGACATACTAATAGCCACTAACGATATAGGCATGTTGCATGAGACCAAGAAATTTCTTAAGGGTCATTTTGACATGAAAGATCTTGGTGAAGCATCTTTTTTATTAGGAATCCAGATTCACTGAGATAGATCTCAAGGAATTCTTGGATTATCTCAAAAGAGCTATATCATTAAAGTGCTTAAGAAATTTGGCATGCAAGAATGCAAACTATGTGATACCCCATTCGCTATAGGAGACAATTTTTGTCTCGACCAATGCCCTAAAGGAAAATTAGAAATTCAAGAGATGCAAAAGATCCTTATGCGTCGGCAGTGGGGAGTCTGATGTATGCTCAAGTTTGTACGCGTCCAGACATTGCGTATATTGTTGGAGTTTTGGGCAGAACCGGTCAACCCGACCCGACCCGGTCAACCCGAACCGACCTGGTCAACCTGAACCGACCTGGTCAACCCGAACTGACTAAACCGAGAAATTAGAAATTGGATTGGACCAAACCAAAAACAGAAACGGTTTAGAAAACAGATCACAACTGCCAAACGGTGTGTCGGGATTAGGCGATTCTTACCTTTCTGGAAAGCTGAGATCGAGAGCTTTCCAACGACATATTGTGAATTCCGTGATTCCTTACGGTTCAACGGAAAAACGCGAATCAATCTGACATCCTAGAATTGCATCCATCTCAGATCTGTGTTTGGAAAAGTTGTAGAACGAAGAAACGATGTCAGATCTCAGATCTAGCACCACATGGGATCAGATCTAGAGAAAGGAAAGATGAAAAGATAAGAATCGAAGGAGAATGGAGAACCATTTAACCCGAGAGAAGAACGAGGAGAGATCCATGGAAGAGGAGTGAAGATCGGACGATGGTGGCTCACCGGAGATGGCTGCGATGGCTGGTGGCTCGCCGGAGGGGCAGGGCTTCGCCGGAGATATCTTCTTCTGCTTTTCTCAAAGGTGGCTACTCTTATTGATAGGAAAATGAGGTGGAAACCCTAGGGTTTTCTAGATGGGATAATGGACTTGGGCTTTGGGCTGGACCTTTCTTCTTCTTTTATAAAAATTTAAAACAGGCCGGGCCAAGGCCATTACAAATTCTCCTCCCCTTAAAAGAATTCGTCCCGAATTCTGCAGCGAGTGATCTCCACTGCAACTCCTTACCAGCGGCCGCTCTGTAACTTCGCTGAACCGAACTGAACTTGATCGCTTGCTCGCTTTAAAAGATCTTGTCTTTGAATCCTGAAGACTGCTTCTCCCCCCCCCCTATTTCTAACCACTCTCTGAAGTTACCTTCTCCTTCGTACCAATCCATTAGCAGCTTCCAGAATGCAACGCAAAATGTCACATGCTACCGCCCATGTCCATTAGGGTCGGTCTCCAACATTTAGAAATAACACTCATCCCTCGAGTGGCTCTAATATCTGAATGTGATGCTCCGCTTCAAACCAGTTCTCCTCAACAGTTTCCATTTCCGCGCCATAGTGCATCATCCACTTCCAAATGGATTCTCTTCGATGGTTTTCCATTACCGTACACTATGGTGTTGTCTGTCGCACAAACCATCATCCTTGCTTTTCTTTGGTGAATGATGAGTTTAACCATGTCCATTATGACTACCTGACTTGTGGGGAACGACCCACCATGCTTCCGCTGCGCACTCTGATTTCTAAACCAGCTTCCAATCTGACTTGTGGGGAATGACCTACCACGCTTCTGCTGCGCACTCTGATTCCCAGACCGGTTTCCAATCTGACTTCCAGCTCAAGGTTTCCTACCTTGTGATCCATATGTAGTTTTTTCCAAACACCATCCTTTGGATTTCCTTCCCCATTAAATTTTGCCTTCTTTTGCTATTTCTTGAAGCTTCTTGCCAATCCTTCATAGTGTTTTCCTAACACTCTTCCGTTGGATTTCCATTTCCAATAACCAACTTTGTCTACTTGAGCTTGCAATTGCAGAAGTACGGCTTTCCAGGCAATTCCAATTGCCACAACGCCTTTTCCCAAAACGCTTCTGCGATCTTCTTTCCATCTTGAGGAACTCCATTAGCTGCTCAAGTATTCCACAAAGTGTTGGGATTATGTCTTGAAATTACGTTGTACTCACTCTTGAGATAGCTGTATTGTCGAGATCGGACAATTCATATGATACTGGGTATTCATAATGTTTTGCTAGAAACCGCTTATGACAAATGAGTTGTAACTCATTTCCAGTATCGTGTGAACCTACATGGTCACACACCTAAGCAAGTTGGACATAGTTCGTATAGGATTGATCATTGGCATATGGTCTGGTCGATGTGTATTGGATACACATCGAATATGAGTTTTAATGAGGTGTGTCGATCGACACCATTGTGATGCGGTCATCAGAACCAGACTAGACCAGGTGCTCGCTAACTCAACCACTACGCCAGTCACTACGTCAGTCAGCACGCTGACTAACTCAACCACTACGTCAGTCAGCACAACCAGACCCGATGGAGACCAACTGTCAGAAAAGGAAGCACTCCGACCAATCCAGGAGGAACCAATCAACAAATCCAATTGTTCTGGATTCCCAACTCATCAGAGGACCAAGGAGAATTGGATTCGAACCAAAAGGAGTAATGGTTTGAAAGATATTCAACTTCCAAATCAGGAGATGCTACACTTGCTTTATTTGGAAGATTATGAGTTTACATGTTGCCAAACTCGAACTTGGCGACCAGGAGACTTATTACTACTCCTAGAAGCACTCTACAACACCTTAAGAAGCACCAGCCCACACAAGATCAGGCGGATCCTATTGGAAAATAAACCAACTCAACCGGAGCTATTTATGGAAGCTATGAAGAACAATTGGTTTACCACCTCTCAAACCAAGATCTGGCGACCAGGAGACATTTACCACGAGGCCAAGAATATAGAAGATGTCCACAACTCATCCAGCATGATCAGAATCAATTGGAGGCTCAGCTTGTTCAACTTTCCTTATTCTGATACAAGCACATTCAAGGAGAAGATCATCCAACGGCTCCTTTCCAAGAATGAGAGCTGCGAATTCTTTGCCTGTCAAGATGTTCCAGAGATCCTAACTTATCCCCTAAAGCCATCCAGATACAAAGAAAGCATCCAAGCCATTGAAGCCTTGCCATATTCAGCCTAACGGCTAGTTTTTTCATTAAGTTCGATTTCTTTCTTGTTCAAGGTCAATATGACCGTTTGTAAAGAGCCTATAAAGGCATAGTTTAGCTCATTGTATTATTCACCTTTCAACCTTTCAATCAAAGTATTATTCAGTTTCTTTCAAAGAGTGTCTTTGTTAAGATCTTTTGTCTTAGGATTCATTTGAGTGATTCAATTGTTTCCAAGGATTATTGGATTAGGTTTGCTTGTGTGACTCAAGCAGAACTAGTTCACCACCGATTGAGAGAGTCAATCAACACCCACCGGTTGAGAGAGTCAATCACCTTCCATCCATTCCACCCATCTCGGTCAAGTAAGAGAGATTTTAAGCCAGTGCTTGTCCTCCATCAATCCATCGCTCAAGCTTCCACCTTGGGGCTGCATCACATTGGGTGCGTCGGTCGACACAAGACGTGTGTCGATCGACACCACTAAGTGTGTCGGTCGACACAAAGCCGAAACCAAAACTGATGTTTCGGTTTACGTCGTGGTCGGTACATATATTAGTGATCTTATGTATTTCGACCTAAGGGACTGAGAGAGCCGCCCAGACAGTGTTTTCTCAGAGAGAAAACACAGAAACCTTGTAGAACTCAGTTCCCAGGAGATCCGAGCCCCGGTACTAGCATCCCGGCGGATTTCTGCTTGTGTGCGTGTGGACTGAAGTAGAGGCGCAACATCTGAGGCGCTTCACAGATCTCGTTTATCTGACCATCTTCCGCTGCCAATCTCCAGGTAAACAGAGATCAGATCCTTGATTCAATTAACTAGATCCTAGGCTATCGGGAACATGACAACAATTCCAAATCTGGTAGAATTGGCTCGAAGTTCCAACAGTGGTATCAGAGCCTTAGGGTTTTCCATTGAATCAACCTGTCTAAATGAATTTGATGATTTAGATTCGCAAACTAGGTTGTTTGGTTAGAACAGGTGAGATCGATTATGATCGAAAATCGAATCTGTGATTTCGCACAGTGTTCGACACAGAGTGGCGAATTCGACAGAGTCGGCGGCTAAGATTTTTCGCGAAGAAAAACCAAAAGCCTACTGTGTCGATCGACACAGGTTTAGTGTCGGTCGACACAGAACATATTTGGTCCAGTGTCGATCGACACAGGTTAGTGTCGGTCGACACATAACTAGCGAATGGTTAATCGGTTCAATTGGATTGGGCCGGTTATCATGCTTGGTTAAGTCTGAATAGATCGGTTTAAATTGGATGAATTGGATTGAACTGATTATCTCAATTAGCATAAACCGATGGTTGGAATCAGTTTGATTGGATAATACGGTTCAATGGAATTGGACCGGTTATCGCAATTAGTTGAAACTGGTTAAAACGGTTTAAATTGGATGAATTGATTCAATTGGATTGAACCAATTATCACAATTAGAATAAACCGATTTGAATGGTTAAGATCAGTTTGATCTGATAAGTCGGTTCAATTGGATTGAACCGGTTATCAAAACTGTCCTCGGTTACGGTCTATGTCGACCGTCACACACGGGTTGTGTCGATCGACATGACCGGTTCGATGAACCGGGTTAATTGGATTAACCGGTTATTGAAGTCCGGTTTTGTTTGGTAGTGTCGATCGACAGACATGGTCTGCGTCGATCGATACAGTGCTCGAAATTCTGGTTATTGAACCTTGAATTTGCAGAAGCCAAACTCGACCTAAACCTTGATCAAAGCTTAGCTTCAATATGGTCAACTGTCAAGACTCATTTCGTTGTGTGATGGTCTAGCCAAGAGCTTGGTGTCCACAATTACGTGAGTAAGGCAGGTAGTTATGTTGATGGACTTGCGGTGCTTGACATCAATAATTACATGACCTAATAGATTGATTTGCTAACCTTTCAGAGTTTAGTTTCCTCAACTAAATATCAAGTAACCTTGATGTCTTGCCCAATGTTGTCTACTGTCAATACTCGTGTCGTTTGTTGGATAGTCTTGGAGTCCTTGGTATCCACTGCAACATGAGTAAGGCAGATGATCATTGACAGACTTGCAGTGCGACTGTCAATGATCATAAGACAGAAAAGATTGGTTATACTTGACTGGGCTATCAGAAGTTCTGGGCCCGGTGACATCAGAGTGGATTAGACATAGTTTGTCTCATCCACAACCAAGAGTTGTACTGAGTACAATTAGCAATGATTTGCTTACCTAGATAACTAAAGTTTGGGTAATGGCGAGTCGCCCACTCAGATTTTGGTGAAGTATGGATCTTGGATCATTATATTCATAGAGGAAACATTGTTTGAATATAATGCGAGTTCTCTTATTAGATAAGATTTCTCATCATATACATAACTAAATCTCTGTTTTTTCTTGGATTTCAGATTATGTCTATGACTACTTTCTCGTTGCGATCCGTCCTTGAGAAAGACAAGTTAAATGGATCCAACTTCCTGGATTGGTATCGGAATCTGAGATTCATTCTCAAGCAGGAGAGCAAGGACTATGTCCTTGAGAAAGCTCTTCCATAAATGCTTGGGACCAATCGCTCGCATGCAGCGTATAATGCTTGGAATAAGCATTATATTGATGTGGTAGATGTGCGTGGTCTGATGTTGGCTACCATGAACTCAGACTTGAAGAGTCAATACGAGAACATGGAGTCGCCAATAGAGATGATCACCAGCCTGAAACTGAAGTTTCAGGATCTGGCACGAGTTGAGAGATTCCAGATGGTGAAGTCTCTAACTGAGTGCAAGCTACCAGAGGATGCTCCAGTAAGTCCTCATGTCATTAAACTGATGGGTTACATTGATAACCTGGGGAGACTGGAATGTCCTGTCAGCTTAGAGTTGGCCACTTACATCATTCTACAGTCACTGCCGTCAAGCTATGACAAGTTCATTAAGAACTATATCAAGAAAGGCTTGACGAAGACGTTGACTGAGCTGCATGGCATGCTCAAAACAGCAGAGCAAAACATCATAAAGGGTAGAGGCAGGGCCGTCTAGATTTGGAATCAGGATAAGCCTATGTCATCTTATAAGCCCAAGTCGGGCCCATCTGGTGTTAGAAAATGCTTCTACTGCAATGAGTCAGGGCATTGGAAGAGAGATTGCATTAAATTCTTGGAAGATTCACAAGAGATGAAGAAGATGTATGGTACTTCTTCTTCAGGTATTGTGTTATTAATTCAAGTTCTACGTAAGTATTGGATACTAGTTGTGGTACTGATATTTTTGAAATATGCAGAACCTAAATGACAGTAGAACGTTGAAGAAAGGACAAGTGGAACTGCGTGTCTGGTATGAAGCAATGGTTGCTGCATGAGCCGTAGAGATTCTCCACTTGTAGGAGCCTTTCATACTTGGTTTTAGAAATTAAGTAATTGCTACTATGAATCTGCCTTGTGCAGAAATGTCTTTCATTTTCTTGTAAGAATTTGGATGTTTTTCATTTTGATAAAAGGCAAGTTTTGTTCTTTAGATCTTAATGAAATATTCTATGGTAGCACTCCATTTGGAATGGGTTTTATATCTTGAACCAATGTACACTTGTACACATAACATAAATACCAAACACTTTAAGTCTGATGACTTGAAGTCGATTTTTCCTTAGCATAGTCATTTAACCACACAAAGTGAAGCGGATTCAGAAGTTCCATAGTTTTGGACTCATTTGATTATTAATCATTTGAGATATGAATTCTGCTCACTGGGCCAAATGACTAAGGCCCTTTTAGCAAAGCTAAAGGAAACGGGCCAGAGGCTTATTGGGCCTTACACATACTGATGTATGCGGCCCGATGAGCATTAGTGCAAAAGGAAATCTTCTGTACTTCATTACCTTATTGATGAAATCAATAAGTATGACTGTGTTCATTTGATGAGACACGAGCAGGAACCCCTTGAGGAGTTCCAAGATGAAGTGTAGAACCGATTTGACAGAAGTATTAAGATCCTCGATTGAATCACGGAGGAAAATACTTGAGTCAAGAATTAGGTGATCATCTGACAGAATGAATTGGATCTTATTAGATATGCTCCGATTAGTGATGAGTCACAGGAATCTTCCATAATCATTTAAGAATACATTCTAAAATGTCTATGTTTACGCTAAATAAGTTTCTATCAGAATCAGTGAAAAACACCACATTGGATGTGGACTGGGTGATTTCCAAATTTGTTTTTCTGATTAATTGGGATTGCAAGGTTTGTGTAAGACAGTAGTCAACAAACAAACTTGAACCCATATCTGATAAGTTCTACCTCGCTGGTTGTCCTAAGGAAACCAAGGCTTGCTACTTTTGCAACCAATCCGAGGACAAAGTATTGTTGTTCGGAACTGTGTCTTTTGAGAAAGATTTTACTTTCAAAAGGAACAGTGGGAGTAAAAGTACACATCGAAGAAATTCGATAAACACAGGAGGCTGCTCAACCTGTTGAGGGAAAGCGGCGGTGAGATCTACAAAGTGCTGTAGGATCTACACCTGTGGAGCCTGAAATTCGCAGATCCGAAAGGATCCGGCACTGACTCGAGAGTGATTTCTCGTAGCCTATTGTCGTGATCTATTGATCATTGAAAAGTGACGAGCATGCGAAGTTCAAAGAAGTGATGGTGAGCCCCAACTCCGAAAAATTGGCTGGGTATGCATTTCAGCTTCACCGATCCACTTCTGGATTGAAGCAAACATCTTGGAGTTGGAATCAGCATTCTGATAATATGGTCAAAAGTTTTGACTTGATCAGAAAGAGATGAAACCATGCGTTTACAAGAAGACTAGTGGGAGCGTAATGGCAATTCTTACACTGTATGTAGATAACATACTTAAATCTCATAAACGACGTTCCGACGCTAAAGTCTTGTCAAGATTTGGGTCGGAAGTCATGTTTAACGATAGACATGGGAGAAGGCCGTGAAAGTTCTTGGAATAAGGATCCATTGGAATGGATCAGAAAGGCTAATTGGATCGTGTCAAAATCCTTATGTTAATAAGGTATTAGACAGTTCAAATGTGCTTGATTCCAAGAATGGCTTCATACCAAAGGTCTTATGGCAATAATCTAAGCAAGATGAAGTGTCTTGGACACTGGCTGAGCTAGTAACAATATTAGCAAGAAGAAGTGTTATTGAACACTGTCTGAACTAGTATTAATGAGTGTGATTGCTTATGCTGATGCAATAGAATCCATCATGAATGCCATGTTTGCGCTCGTCTAGATGCAGCTTACGCATAAAGCATGACGAGAAAATACCAAAAATGTTCCGGTAATAGTCACTGAACAGTTACCAGAAATATCCCAAGTGTTTGAGAAACACTAAGGATATGTTCGTGGTGAACTAAGGAAGTGACGAACCAGTCGAAAGTAGTTAGACGGACAAAGACGATTCCCGGTTCCCACCTGGTTATGTCTCTTTGTCTGAATAGCGGTGCTGTCTGTTGGAAAGGCTCCAAGCAGTGGACCGTAGAATAGTGCTTTTATCTGAATAGCGGTGTGGTTTGTTGGAATTGTTTCAAACAAAACACCGCAGTCTCTCCCACAACCTAAGCACCAGATTTAGTCTGTTGCTGTAGGTATAAGATATCTGAAGAGATGATCTTGATTATAGTGGGAGTAATTCTAGTTATGTTGTAATCTTTACATAGACATGCTATGGTAGTGTTTATGTAAGTCAAACTGACATCAGTATTATTTAATTATTGGATAATTAAGTAATAGTCCCAAAGTACTTTATGGTCATCATATAGGTCATCAAGTTGAGGACTTGATCATGAAACCCTATAAGTAAAAGATGACATAAATTATGATTGTCCCTAGTCGAGGTTATTGAAGTGGGGCACAATTAACCGCGCGAGACTAGTATGTGAGGTGACTGCTGGACTAAGTTTCATGGAGTCAATGATATGATTATCACAGTCAGTCACATAGATATATGTTGATGAACATATGATCGGACATGACCCGCTTAATGAGAACTCCACAGGATAATTATATCAGTGTCATGGGAGGTTCTCGTTACGACTATAGAGTATAGTCCTTAGACCTGAGTTCATCATGCTTTCTAGCATATGAATTGGTGCGTTTTGACCTTGTCAAACGTCGTTCCGTAACTGGCGGCTATAACGGCATTTCTTAGGCGTATCATGAAGTATGTGTAGAAACAAGGATGGAACAAGATGGGATTTGTCCCTCCTAGAACGGGAGATAAATATCTCAGGGCCCATCGAAGATTTGATACTGAGAAAATGCATGGCCGTGCTCAAACGAGGTGATTGTCAGTCGTTTGTTTTATCAGTATAGATCAGGAATTCGATGAACATGATGTTGGCTATAATAAGGATGACACAGTCTCTTGCCTTATGCCATATCGAGATATAGCGACGAAGGGATTATAGGAATAGGTGATTCCAGTACAAGTGGGAGATTGTTGGGATTATGTCCTGAAATCACGTTGTACTCACTCTTGAGATAGTTGTATTGTCGAGATCAGACAATTCATATGATACTGGGTAGTCATAATGTTTTGCTAGAAACCGCTTATGACAAATGAGTTGTAACTCATTTCCAGTATTGTGTGAACCTACAGGGTCACACACCTAAGCAAGTTGGACATAGTTCGTATAGGATTGATCATTGGCATATGGTCTGGTCGATGTGTATTGGATACACATCGAATATGAGTTTTAATGAGGTGTGTCGATCGACACCATTGGGTGCGTCGGTCGACACAAGACGTGTGTCGATCGACACCAATAAGTGTGTCGGTCGACACAAGGCCGAAACCGAAACTGATGTTTCGGTTTACGTCGTGTTCGGTACATATATAAGTGATCTTATGTATTTCGACCTAAGGGCCTGAGAGAGCCGCCCAGACAGTATTTTCTGAGAGAGAAAACACAGAAACCTTGTAGAACTCAGTTCCCAGGAGATCCGAGCCCCGATACTAGCATCCCGGCGGATTCCAGCTTGTGTGCGTGTGGACTGAAGTAGAGGCGCAGCATCTGAGGCGCTTCACAGATCTCATTTATCTGACCATCTTCCGCTGCCAATCTCCAGGTAAACAGAGATCAGATCCTTGATTCAATTAACTAGACCCTAGATCCTAGGCTATCAGGAACATGACAGCAATTCCGAATCTGGTAGAATTGGCTCGAAGTTCCAACACAAAGAACTCCTGGGAAGACCGTTTCCTTTCCGGTTCCACCATTCAATCTCGATCTTGCCATACCTTGAAGATCTTCTCCAGCTTCCAGCTTGATCAATCTTCAACGAGCCGTCCATAACTCATTGAAGTTGATGTCACAAACCGATTCTAAGATTCCATACTTAGAATAGGGTTGGACAGTTTCCTGCTGCTCCTTGTGATCCAAGCAACTCAAACAACTCTTGACGCTTTATCCAGTCGGAACACCGCCACTTCCAAATGGCCTTCTTGCAATTCGGTCTTTCCATCGACCTCTTGCAGCTCCTGTAGCACTCCTTGCAATCCGGTCTTTCCATCGACCTCGTGCAGCTCATGTGGCACTCCTTGCAGCTCTTGCAACACTCCCTGTAGAACTCTTTCAACACTTCCTGTCCGCTTGCCGATCTCTGCTACACTCCCTCAGTAGCCTCTCCGGTGAACGTCTCCACATTCTGATCGCCTTAGCACGCTTGGTTATACAACACCCTGAACAAACACCAATTCCAACACCCACCTCAATAGTACTGGCTACCCTGTAGGCGGACATATCACATACACCCCAACATACACCTCAACGGCACACATCACGACATACATCTCGGCGCACATCTTAAGGGCAGTAGCACCACTAAGGTTTGAAGGCACTGACTCCAACCTTCAAGGAGAAATTCTATCTAGACTAGGACCTGCGTGGAGAACAATTTATGATATAGTTGGTGCTTGAAAAAGCCTTTCGCAAAGTAACCATTTTATAAAATTTTCGCAAACACTTTGGAAAAAGATTTGAAAACAAGGTTTTTGGAAAACAACAAAAGCTGATCTCTCAGAACGGGACTGGGAGATCTTAACCTAGGTTCTGATACCAAAATTGTAACACCCGTCTCCCGGCGAATCGGAGACGCGGCATTAAGGCACCCGTTGAACCGGATTCGGTACAACCGGGACGCCATCCCTACTTGTTCCAGGTCCCAGGCGCCTCCTTCGTGTTCAAAGCCACCAATGACGTCACATGATCGAATCAATCCCGCATCCGGACCTGCAAGAAAACGGGGACAGGGAAAGGGAAGAGGACTGAGTAATTGTTTCAAACACAATTACCCAGTGAGGGCGGATTTAGGGAACCCGCGATCCTAACTTACACCGCACAATCACGACTCACAAGTCCTAAGCTAATATCACCTTGCAAACAGGCCCGAAGGCTTCACCACACAATACTAACGCCCACTTGTGCTTTCGCATTCATGAACACCTCCCAGCCCGAAGGCTCACACAACCGGCTCACCCGGCAAAACTCTTCGGCCCTCTCTGCCATTACTCATGGGGCGCTCGCCAAAACCCCCTTCCGACGATACAAAGGACACGTACCCCCGCAATGTACCCATCCTACACTCAACACCCTTTCGGGGAACCTACCACAACACTAAATAACCATATCCATTACACACAAACAACGTTTTCGATTTAGCGATAACCTATCAGTTCTATGTTTTCAAGCAATCACATTGGTACCATACTACTCTACACTACCTAGGAAAGACGACATTAACTAAGGACTATCGTCCGGAATTGAATGGAGTAAGGGAAGATCACAACCGGTCCTCACCTTGGCTAAAGAAGAGCAAAAGAGTAATTTATGATCCTTCTTAGCCCGAACGATCATCAGATCTGGAAATAGGACGGGAAAAAGGTGAATTAGGCTTTCGGTTCGCTTGAATCGGGTTAAGGATGGTCTAGTTATGGTCAATTGAAGTTAACCAGCCAAACCGGATTAAACCAAACCAGACCGGTCAACCCTATCCGAACCGGTCAACCCGACCCGACCCGGTCAACCCGAACCGACCTGGTCAACCTGAACCGACCTGGTCAACCCGAACCTACTAAACCGAGAAATTAGAAATTGGATTGGACCAAACCAAAAACAGATTCGTCAAAAACAGAAACGGTTTAGAAAACAGATCATAACTTCCAAACGGGGTATCGGGATTAGGCGATTCTTACCTTTCTGGAAAGCTGAGATCGAGATCTTTCCAACGACATATTGTGAGTTCCGTGATTGCTTACGGTTCGATGGAAAAACGCAAATCAATCTGACATCCCAGAATTGCATTGATCTCAGATCTGTGTTTGGAAAAGTGGTAGAACGAAGAAACGATGTCAGATCTCAGATCTAGCACCACATGGGATCAGATCTAGAGAAGGGAAAGAGGAAAAAATAAGAATCGAATGAGAATGGAGAACCACTTAACCCGAAAGAAGAACGAGGAGAGATCCATGGAAGAGGAGTGAAGATCGGACGATGGTGGCTCACCGGAGATGGCTGCGACGGCTAGTTTGCCAGAGAGGCAGGGCTTCGCCAGAGATCTCTTCTTCTGCTTTTCTCAAGGGTGGCTACTCTTATTTATAGTGATATAGCATGGTTTTTAGGTGTTTTGAGCCATGATATATGTACATAATCGAGTCTTCTATATAGTCTTTCAAGTCCTTTCAGGTACTTTACAGGTTTTACCACGTTTGGAGCTTACTGGGACATTATGGCGCATTCTGGAGCTTTATAGAGCATTCATGCGATTGCAGAAGAGTTGATATGATCATTTGACTTTGGTGTCGGTCGACACGGTTCACGAGCAGAAAGATTTGGCCGGTTTACTGCTTTACTGCTTTACATTCTGTTTCGCTTAGCTTAATTCGATTACTCATAATATATCGTGTGAGACGTGAGTCCTTGTGGATTCGATACCCTAAGTACTACATTGGATAACTGTGCACTTGCATTAGAACATGATCAAAACTCTGAGCCCTATAAAGTTTTTGGCGCCGTTGCCAGGGACTCTTTGAGTTCGCCGATAGATTCAGTATTAGAATTTAGACTAAGCATTTTTCTTTTATTTTCTTGTTTACTCACATTCTCGTTTCTTTGGTGTTGCAGGAATCGCTCAGTGTCGATCGACACTCATCTTGAATTGATCGACACCAGGCGCGACCAGAGATACCGAGAACTTGAACACTTAGCAGGATTCTTTCTATGGAACCTGTGATTCTGATTCGCGGTGAAGACGGCACTTTACGAGACCAAGAGGGTCATATATGCAACGCGAAGGGTCAGAAAATAGATGGGAAAGGAAACCCCATCGTGCCAGATGTTGCCATGGGCGTGGAACATGCACAACAGGAAGCTGGTCACAAGAAGACACTTGCTGATTACAACAGACCGGATCAATTCTATGCTAATCGTTCTGCGACTCGACCACCTCCATTTACCAGAGCTGAGTTCAGGCTGAAACCGGAGTACTACGCATTGGTTGGGCAGCATCAGTTTCATGGTCTCTCTAGCGAGCATCATATGGATCACATAGAGACTTTCGAGGAATTGGCTAGCAGTATTAAGGCTGAAGGAGTCTCATTAGATTATCTTTTCTGCAATCTCTTCCCATTTTCTCTCAATGGAGAAGCAGCCCACTGGTTGAAACAGCTACCACCAGGATCATTGACTACTTGGGATGCGGTTAAGAGAGATTTCCTTAGACACTTTTCTGATGATGCTAGATCCGAACAGCTTACACATGATCTTTTGACATTCAAGCAAGGACCTACAGAGCCTTTTAAGACTGCTTGGGTGAGGTTCAAGAGGTACCAAAGAGATTGTCCACACCATGGTTTCTCTGAAGTACAGCTGTTGTGTGTCTTTTTCAGAGGAGTTGATTTGTGGTATTAGACGGCTATGATGCTGCAAGTAATGGGAACTTCTATACCAAGACACCAAGGGAAGCTAAGGAGCTTATTGAGAACTTGATAACTAGCAATAGTGTCAAGAATGCTGACAAGGAAAGGCAGATATCTGGTGGCAAAGACGATAGCTTGCAGATAGCCGAGATGAGGGACAAAATTGATTCTGTCCACAGCGTCCTATTTAGGAAGAGGCAAATCCGATCTGATGCAGAAGCTGAAGAGTTTACAGAGGTGAACTATATCGCTGAGACTGATTATTATGAGCAGACATGTAGAAATCAGCAGAGACAAACTTCTGGTTGCACACCAAGGTCGAGAGATAATGGTTATTTATCTCACCAAGCTCCTCCTAATAATGAGCAGACAAAGATTGAGTCCATGCTTGGACAGTTGCTTCTTGGGAAGAATAAGATGACAGGAGATCTGAATGGAGGATTCCATGTATCAAGATCTAAGTGGGAAATTGGAGGCTTTGACAAGCAGAGTTGATGATCTGGATACTAGGATGACGTAAGCAGAGGCCAGTATTAAGGAAAGGATGACTCGATCTCAGAAAGAACATGTTAAAGCGGTTTTGGTAGAGGACCCGAATTGTAAACCGAGCATGTTAAAACATGTTAAAACATGTTAAAGCGGTTTTGGACCCGAATTGTAAACCGAGCACGTCTTTCGACCTGCTCGGGAATCTGAATACCAACTACGCTCGTTACCGAGCATATCACTCTCGACAAAGAACCCCGAACACAATCTTCTCTTCGTTCATCCCGAGCACTACTTTTACTCTCGTTTATCTCTGAATCTAGTCGGTTCTCTTTCAAGAACAACTTAGTCCCTTCGGACCGGGCACGTCAACTCTCTAGCAAGACGCGCACCCCGACCTCGTGACCATCTCGGTTATCACAATTGGCGCCGTCTGTGGGGACATTAAGTTTTTCTTCACTAATGGACAGAATCAGCGATGACAGGAGCTCCATCGAACAAGGATTACGTCCACATCGAAGATATAACAAGCTCGGAAACAGCCTCCCGAGCAAGAGGGCAACCCCAGCACGTTTCTCAGGTTGCAGATCCAATCATTCAGCCGGCCGGCGCCGAGCAGCAACCTCTAAATACCGAACGACCACAACAAGCCGCGGAAACTCAGACAAACGAGCAGGACATGTCCGTCTTACTCAAAACTCTCATGACTCAAGTAGCCGAACTCTCCCAGGGGAGCAACGCACGCTTCGATCAGCTTGCCACGACACATGCAGTATGCCAGGGGCAAATCAACGATCTACGAATGGCAAGTCAACAGGGATCCGTTCCCCGAACTCATCTTTACCGAGCGTTATTTGAAGAAACACCACCTCCAAATCCGAGAAACCGAACGGTATCGCAGCAGCAGACCGAGGACGAACAACCTCCCAACACGGATATCCCAGGCAGCTCAGCGCCCGACGCACACAGAGACAGCGAAATTGAAGATATAAAGCTAATGTTGAAAAATATGACGTCCAAAGTCCATCAAGCGATCAGCTCGGCCCCCGAGATTGACCGTGTACTGGAGGAAACTCAGAACACTCCTTTCACTCGTCGCCTCATGGATATCCAGTTTGAGCATCCTGTCTCTGCGGTCAAAATCAAGATGACGACCTACGACGGCAAATCCGACCCAAGACAGTTTCTGACGGCATTACGCATTGCAATGGGAAGGACAAAGTTCAGCGTTGGAGAACGTGACGCAGGCTACTGCCAACTGTTTGTCGAGCATTTGACCGGCTCGGCCCTGGATTGGTTCTCTCGTTTGGAGCCGAACTCGATCGACGGATACAACGACTTAACGCACGCCTTTCTCAAACATTACTCGATGTATATTCAGGAGGAAGTATCAAACGCTGACCTATGGGCTATCTCCCAAGGACCGAAGGAAAGCCTCCGATCGTACATCACCCGCTTCAAAAGCATTCTGGCTAAAATCACGATCACCGACAGCGAAGGTCTACCCGCACTCCGAAACGGCCTCTGGTACGAATCGAGCTTCCGAGAAGAACTGAAGAAAAATAGACCAAGCTCGCTAGAGGACGCCCTACACCGAGCATCGATCTTTGTCGACCTCGAGGAAGAAAAAGAAACCCTAGCCAAGAAGTTCGGGCCCAAATCTTCGACTTCAAAGGACAAAACCGAGAAGAGTACCGAGCAATACGAACCTCGGCAGCACTACGATCAGGATTACAAAAAGGCCAAGGAAGAAGAAACTGCGAGAAAAGGGAAATCGTCGTATTACGTCAGCGATCAGTTGCAAGGACACCGACAGGACGAGGAACGTCCTCACCAGGATCAACGACAGAGTCATCCCGACCACTCTCAAAATCATCAGCAGAATCGACCCACCCAAGGATACCAAGGTTAAAATCAAAGCAAGCCATGGAACAAATTCGTCCGAGGAGCCGATAAAAGCAAGTTATTCTGCGAATATCATCAACGAACGGGTCATAGCACCGAGGAATGCAGAACCCTTCAAGCCCTCCTCTTCGCCGATTACCAAAAAGACGGGAAGAAACTAGTGCTGGATCGCAACAAACCTCACCCGAAGCAAATCAACCAGGTCACGCAACCAAAGAACGAGGACGAGCGCTTCAGGATTATCCAAGAAGAGCGAAGGAAACAGGTTGATTTCGATGAGGAGATTGAACAAATCAACGCAGCAGCAGCTGCGGATAAAAGAGCTCGCGACGAAGAAGAAGAAGACGGAGCACATCCACCAAGGAGACGAATAAACATGATTATGGGAGGACTGCCTATGGTCAACGATTCAGTACGGTCGATAAAAGAATACGAACGAAGGGCCACAGCCGCCCAGCATTACCGACGAAACGCCACTGACAAGCTCAGAATCGGCGAGGAAGTGAGTTTCACCGAACAGGATGCCGAAGGAGTGGACCGACCGCATAACGATCCGCTCGTCGTCGCCATGCGAATCAGCGACTGCGAGGTAGAGAAGATTCTGATCGACACCGGCAGCTCGGTCGATCTGATTTTTAGAGAAACGCTGCAACGTATGGAACTCAGCGACTACCGTATCAAACCATCGACGAGACCACTAACTGGCTTCTCAGGAGACTCGATCAACACAATCGGAACAATCAAACTTCCAGTATACGTCGGCAGAATCACCAAGCTGATCAAGTTCGTAGTCGTCGACCGACCAGCTATCTACAACGTCATCCTCGGCACGCCTTGGATTCACGAAATGAGAACGGTCCCGTCCACATTTCATTAATGTGTCAAGTTCCCAACCCCATTCGGCGTGTATACACTACGAGGAGATCAGAGGATATCCCGCACATGCTTCCATATCGAGCACAAGATGCGCCGCAAATCGCAGGCGTATTTAGTCGCAGAACCTCGGATTGAGCTACCACCGCCTGATCGACCGCAAAAAGATGCAGTGATACAAGTCAATATCGACATCAGAGATCCCGAGCACTGCTTCGGAATAGGAGCCGATCTCCGCGCCGACTTGCGAGACAAACTAATAGAATTCCTCAAGGAAAACGCTACAACCTTCGCCTGGACCACCAGCGATATGACCGGAGTCGACCCGACCATCGCATGCCACGAACTGCACGTCGATCCGATTTGCAAACCAGTTAAACAGAAAAGACGGAAGCTCGGACCCGAGCGTGCTAAAGCTATCAACGACGAAGTGGAACGGCTTTCAAAGGCCGGTTCGATCACCGAGGTGAAGTACCCCGACTGGCTGGCGAATCCCGTTGTGGTAAAAAAGAAAAGCGGTAAGTGGAGAGTTTGTGTAGACTTCACCGACCTCAACAAAGTGTGCCCAAAGGATAGCTTCCCACTACCACATATTGACCGGCTCGTTGAAGCAACCACAAGACACGAGCTGCTTTCGTTTATGGACGCCTTTGCAGGATATAATCAGATCATGATGCACCCGGACGATCAGGAAAAGACTTCCTTCATCACCGACCGCGGCACATATTGCTACAAGGTCATGCCCTTCGGGCTCAAGAATGCGGGAGCGACGTACCAGCGCCTCGTAAATCGCATGTTTGCCGACCAGCTCGGCAACACAATGGAGGTTTATATAGACGATATGCTCGTCGAATCCGCCTTAGCAGACGACCACATTAGCCACCTCACGACGTGCTTTGCGAGTTTAAACAAGTACGGAATGAAGCTGAATCCATCAAAATGCACTTTCGCGGTCACGTCGGGAGAATTCCTCGGCTACATTGTCACAAGAAGAGGAATTGAAGCGAATCCAAAGAAAATAACGGCAATCACCGAGCTGCCATCGCCAAAGAACACCAGAGAAGTCCAACGCCTAACAGGGCGCGTCGCGGCCTTGAATAGATTTATTTCACGATCGACGGATAAGGTTCTCCCTTTCTACAATCTTTTGAGAGGGAATAAGAAATTCGAATGGGACGCTAAGTGCGAGGACGCGTTTCAACAGCTAAAGACCTACCTCTCCACCCCACCAATTCTAGCCAAACCCGAGGAGGGAGAGACGTTGTACTTGTACATCTCTGTGTCAACATCGGCAATCAGCAGTGTGCTCGTCCGCGACGACCGAGGCGACCAAAAACCCATTTTCTACACAAGCAAAATCTTCGACGACGCGGAAACGCGCTACAGCACACTCGAGAAACTCGCGTTTGCAGTCGTCGTCTCAGCTCGGAAGCTCCGCCCTTATTTTCAATCACATTCGGTGGTCATACTCACGAACCAACCAATCAGAACAATCCTGCATAGTCCGAGCCAGTCAGGGAGAATTGCCAAATGGGCGGTCGAGCTAAGCGAGTACGATATCGAATACAAACCCCGAACCAGCGCGAAGGCACAAGTCCTGGCTGACTTCCTCATCGAGCTACCACCCGAGCTCACTTTCAACGAAGCTCAGCCTCCAAAGGAGAAATGGATTCTGTTCGTAGACGGTTCTTCGTCAAGAAACGGTTCGGGTGTAGGAGTCAAGTTGACATCCCCGACCGGTGAATTAATCGAACAGTCCTTCCGCCTAGGATTTCCAGCCTCAAACAACGAAGCCGAATACGAAGCACTGCTCGCTGGACTACGACTAGCCGAAGTAGTAGGAGAAAAGCAAGTAGATGCGTTCGCCGACTCACAGCTTGTCGTAAATCAATTCAACGGGGAATACGAAGCAAAAAATGAGCGCATGGATGCATACTTAAAACTCGTCCAGGAAATCACCGCACGAATCGGGTCGGTCACGCTAACCAAGATCCCCAGAAGCGACAACTCCTCCGCAGACGCACTAGCCGCTCTAGCTTCGACTTCAGACCCCGACCTTCGTCGAATCATTCCAGTCGAATGCATAGCCCGACCAAGCATTACACCAGACGAAGTCGTGTTGCTTATTACCGAGGAAGATGAGGGGCTGGACAACGCTCACAAAAGCAACGAAGAAATTATCAAGGACAATAACCCCGGGCATACCGACATTACCGACTGGAGAGACGAGATCAAGGACTACATACTAACCAGAAAGGTTCCCGAGGATCGTTGGGCAGCTCGCCGACTGAAAGCCCGCTGTGCGCAATACGTGATAATGAAGAATGAGCATTAGCCCGGAGTGCGTCCAAGGCTCTTTTGCGCTGCATCAACGGGCAAGAAATCCAGTGGGTCACCGAGCAAACACATGAAGAAGCTGGCGGAAATCACACAAGCGGCCGAGCATTAGCCGCAAAGATAAAGCGACACGGCCACTTCTGGCCGACCATGATTGCCGACTGCGAAAGCTACGTGGCCCGATGTGAGAAATGTCAAAGGCACGCACCAAGCATACACCAGCCAGCCGAGCTCCTCACCACCGCAGCTACACCCTACCCATTCATGCGATGGGCGATGGACATTGTCGGACCTCTCCCGGCTTCGCATCAAAAGAAGTTCATCCTAATAATGACCGATTACTTCACCAAGTGGGTCGAAGCCGAATCCTACTCGGAGATCAAAAACCTCAACGTTCAGAAGTTTGTTTGGAAGTACATAATTTGTCGTCACGGTGTTCCTTACGAGATCGTAACCGACAACGGCTCCCAGTTTATCCCCAATCTGTTCGAAGGATTCTGCGCGAGGTGGAAAATACGTCTGAGCAAATCAACACCGAGGTACCCACAAGGCAATGGGCAGGCCGAGGCGACCAACAAAACGATCATTGACGGTCTGAAGAAGCGAATGGAAAGTAAGAAAGGCCTCTGGGCCGATGAGCTCGATGGCGTTCTCTGGTCTCATCGGACCACCCCGAGAACATCAACCGGCCAGACACCTTTTTCACTCTCTCACGGAATGGAGGCAATGTCCCCAGCCAAGATGTGCGTCCCGACAATACGCCTGAATATCGCGCCCGAGCACGAAGACCTTAACAACAACATGATCATCGACTGCCTTGATCTAGCAGAGGAACTACGAGACCGAGCGCTCCTACGTCTCCAGAACTATCAACAACAAATCACCCGACACTACAACAAGAAGGTCAAAGGTCGCCGTTTCATAGAGGGCGACCTCGTCCTCAGGAAAGTGTTCGAAAACACGCGAGAATACCGAGCAGGGAAACTCGGCGCAAACTGGGAAGGACCGTACATCGTCTCAACGATAGTAAAACCCGGCGTATACGAGCTCGTAACGATGAAGGGAGAAGCCATTCCACGCTCGTGGAACGCAAACAAACTCAAGCGATATTACTACTAGGACGAGCATCGCACTCTTAAAAAAAAAAACGAGCATTCCGCTCCAAACCGAGCTCGCTATACACGAGCTCGAGTAATATGTAAAGTGAACTACGATCGGCTTGATCCCCTTTCGGGGTACGTAGGCAACCTCTCACGAGGCTCAGCTATATCAATAATAAAATTTTATCAAGTTAAAATTCATGTTTCAATCACACCGAACAGATCGACATCCTGGCCAGATGCTCGATACATTGTAAGCCGGGCCAAGTTCCCGCACAAGGCTGATCGACAGTAAATAAGCCGAGCACAGCTCTCGCATAACGTCCCGGTCAGACCTTAGGGGTAAGCCGAGCACTTACTCGCACCCGACCTGTGGTACAACGAGCAGTCTCGAACCCCACAACTAAGTAAGCCGGGCCCAGTTCCCGCACAAGGACGACTGACAGGAAAAATAAGCCGAGCACAGCTCTCACATAACTGTCCCGGTCGGTCCTACGGGATAAGCCGAGCATCTTTGCTCGCTCCTTGCTAAACTCGCATATCTAACCCAAACCGAACACCTTCTTTCGTCGTTTATTCCGACTTGGACATATGTATATATAAAAAGAGCGAGAAAAAACAAAATTCATTGAAAGTGCTCAAAGGCACGAATCCGGTTACAACAGGCATTATAAAAAAGGGGGAGAGGGAAGACAACAAAATTTATAAGGGGAAATTATAGGAAGCCTCGGGAGCTCGATCTTCAGTTGTATCCTCGTCTTCGCTCCCGATCAGCCCAGCCGCCCGGAGATTATCCACCACCGAGGATGTCACGAGCGCACGATTCGAGACATGCTGATCCAAAATAGGCATCGAAGAAGCCCCATCGGTCCGACCTGGACTACCTGGCGGAGTCATAACAAAATCCCCTTCAACCAGGTCGGTGAACTGAATCGAGATGAGCTCCTGCTTGAAACGAGCAACATCCGAATGCACCTTGGTTATCCTATCGGGAGGAATAGCAAACCCTTCCTTGACGAGCGCCTTCAGCATCGACGCAACAGCAGCAGCTTGGTTCATCAGTATCTGGGTTCTCCTCCCGAGCTCTTTCTCGTCATTGGCTTTCTTGATCTTGGATAGCCGAGCCTGTGCCTTATCCGAAACTAGCACACAGGAAGATTTAAGCCGAGCACATTCGGATTCGAGCTTACCCTGCAGATCAGACACTCAAACAATCAGCTCATCAGCCTCGGCCCGAGCATTCGAACAATCAGCCTGACACTGTCTGTTCTCGATATCCAACCGAGCATTCTCGGTGGAAAGCTCAGCAACCCTTTTCTTTAAAGCCGACACCTTCTCCTCCTCGACCTTGAGAGACGAACGAAGCGCCTCTGCAGCAGCCGCTGCCTCGCGATACCCTTCCAGCTCGGAAACAGACCTTTCGGCTTTACCGAGCTCCCTCTTCAGACTACATATCGCCCTCTCAAGGTCAACCCGATCACTCTCATACTCATCGAACAGCAGATTATAATGAGAAAGCCCCTGAAGAAAACGAGGACCACCGGATCAGAGCCAAATAATTATGAAGGAAAGATAAGAAAAAGCTTACCCGAGCAAAACTTTTTGCCGCCGCCTTCTTGTTCTCCGCGAAAGGCGTACGGTCAACCGGAAGAAGCTCCCTTGGAGGACTATCCCTCAGCATGCGGAACAAATCTGCACAAGCTTCTCCATCACGGATAATCGGTTTGGAGCCTTCGTAGCTGAAACCAAAGCCGAAGTCGGCGACCGCACCCTCACTCTGATCTCCAGGAAAGCGGTTTCCATCTTCCGCGCCTTCCCGACCGACCTCAGCACCATTGTCCTCTAAAGGATCAGGCTGAGGATCCACATTCTCGGGACGGATCACCAGTTCACCCCCTCCTATAATAGGATGCTCGGGCGCTTCGACCAGGAGCTCGTTCGCTTGATCCCCAGCCAACGTCGCCGCGTCGGCAGTTCTCTTTTTTCTCTTCCTCTCCAAAGGAGGTACTCCGGAAGGCTCCTCCGTTTCACCCGTCTCGGCATCAGCCACGTCGTCAACACGAGTCCTTTTCTTGTTCTTCTTCTTCCTCTGACGCCTCTCGGCTTGCTCAGCTTCAATCGCATCCACCGTCGCACTCACCTGACGAAACAAGTCTCGATGATACTCATTCACAAAAATCATTCCCGAAGGTACTGGCCCGACCGACGGGGAAAAAGGACGATTGGGATCCAGGTCAACAGATATTACCTCCTCGTTCGGAGGGATGGTCGGGGACTGCGGATTGATAAGATTCTCCCCAACATAATCAAAAACTTCGATGTCCATCTGACCCATCTCTATCGCTTGTTTGCCTCCCTTCGTGTAGAGATAGTAAGGCTGATTGTTTAGCTCGATCAAAGATTCAATCGAGCGGAGAAGACAATCTGCCAAAATCCTCAAATCAGAAAAGGACAACCGAGAAGATGATCAGAAGTAAAAAAAACAAAGGGAGTAAATCTTACTCTGTTCGGGAATTGTAAACCGAGCACTAATTTTACTTTTACAATTAGTGTTAAAGACTTTGGAACTGCAAAATTCGAATGAAATTCAAAATAAAGATCCTGTGTCGATCGACACAGTGCCGTCTCGGTCGACACCAGTTTCGAATTTTCATGACGAACCGAAATCGACCCACCTCGACATCAAGGTCGACTCAAATCGAGCCAATGTCGATCGACACCATTTCCATGTCGATCGACACCATGGGCGTGAGCAACCAGTTTTCCAGAGAAACCGAATGTGGTTGAGGAAAAAGTCTACAAACCGAAGATTCCTTTCCCTAGGAGGTCTAAGCAAGAGATTCAGTTGGAAAGGTACAAGAAGATAATGAGAGATAAGCTAACTGAAGTTCCATTGATTGACACTAATAAGACCATTCCTCTAGTGAAGAGATGTGTTACAGACATACTCTCTAGTAATATGACTGGCTAAGAAGGTGTCTTGATGGTCTCTGAAGTGTGCGATTCCGTTATTCATGGCAGGATTCCTGAGAAACTAAAGGATCCAGGGAGTTTCATGATAGACTGTTCTATATACCGAGACAGATTTAAGAGGTCGTCATGTGATCTTAGCTCAAGTGTGAATCTCATGCCATACTCTATAGCTATGAGATTAGGACTGTTGAACTTCCACCCCACTAGGATCTCTCTTGTCCTAGCTGATCGATCAAAGAGGTATCCAGAAGGAGTTCTTGAGAACATCCCTCTCAGAGTTGGAAACTACTTTATTCTAACGGACTTTGTGGTGCTGAAGTATGAGATTGAGCCTGATGATCCTCTACTACTTTGTAGATCCTTCTTAGCCACTGCTGGAGCTGTAATTGATGTGCGACATGGTCTGATTGATCTCCACCTGGGAGATAAACCTTTGCAGTTCAAGATGGATGGGTTGCAGAGATAAACCTTTGCAGTTCAAGATGGATGGGTTGCAGAGATCCACCATTGATGGACAAAGTTTCAATGTTGAGATAGAACCAGAGATTGAAATTGGAGAAGAGAAGATGGCGGTTCATACTGAACCTTCTCTAACATCTTCAAAGCTTATACCTGCTCTTAAGCAGAAAGCTCCAAACATCACACCTAAGCCACTTCTGGTCAAGCCAAGGTATGCATCTTCTGACCTTAAGTATGCAAACTCTGATGCTGATTTTGCAGGGAATAGAGTCAGGAAACGAAATGTTCTACCTGACCTTGCTGTGATTCTCAAGCTCCTCGGTCAGTCTCACGCACACGATGCATATACGCCGCCATGGATGAGAAGAATTTCGCAAAGGCATACTCTGCCTTTAGCGAAACCGCCTGACATGTGACCACGAGCCACAGTCAAGCTAATGACTTAAAACAAGCGCAGAGTGGGAGGCAATCCACTGTAGGTTAGTTTTCTTTCCTTATTGGTTTTTGTTCTTGTGTCTTTTGATTTTTCTAGTTTTTATGTGTCAGAGCCGTGAAGAACAGGTCTGCAGACAGCAGTGTCGGTCGACACTGAGCTTAGTGTCGGTCGACACTGGTCGTGTACAGGTTCGGATTTTTAACTCAAAACTTCTATGGCTCCAGTATGATTTATACCGATCTCATACTACAATTGCACTGGGGACAGTGCAGTCTAAGTGTGGGGGAGGTGGCTTGATGTGAGATGGTATGATGGTAGAGAGACTGATGGACCGAGAATGGAGAGAAGAGAAGAGTGATGGTCGAATGGAACGAGAAGCTGGCCGATGGCACTCTCTTCTCGTCAAAGGATGGTTGAGTGATGGTTTGTGAGTTACTGATTGCTAGGAACAATGAGGAAGATCGAGGCAGCAAGCAAAGCCAAGAGTCCCACTCGTCTAAGGGGCAGCCGCGCAGAGAGAGTGAAAACAAAAACCTGTAGGGTTTTTTCTTGGTTCTAACTTGCTTAATGTTTCATAAAAGCAAAAGAGTGTTTAAGTAATACAACTGGAAACAAATGGGCCAAAAGAAACAGTGGCCATTGAAAATTACTAACAAAAATAAGAGAAATAAGACTTAAAAACGAAAAAGGAAAGTCTTGCTCGAAAATAGATAGGAGGCCGGTCTGTCTCTCTAATGAATGGGCCTCGGACCACCTCGTTAAAAACCTTGTGAAGAAAACCCATTAGGGACAAAACTTCACAAGGGAAAAAGAGTATGATCTTTATCCCAGAGGCAGACCGGTCAGAGAATCATCTGGCTCGATGCAGAAGATCATGGTCGGTCCGTGCGTCCGGAGTATGGGCCAGGGTGTGGTCTGCTCAATTGGGCCTTCAGCTTCGGTATGGATCATCCTCCAGGCCAACTGGTTCAGGGCAGGTTGTCCTTGGTCGAGATGGCCTAGCTGGGTCATGATGTCTTATAGGCTTGTCCTCGAGATTAGCTGCTCCATGGCATTGTTGAATTCGGCATGTATATGTCGCTGTCCCGAACGCGTCCTTGGTACATCTCGCATGGTCGGGAACAGGTCGGTCAACTTCTTGGTAGAGTCTGATCCGTCTTGTTCGTCCAACTCTGTGTCGGCCAAGCTGATGTCCTCATCATTCCCTCCCTCTTGAAGAGGTTCTGGCCTCAGAACAGTATCACCTGCAAAATAAGGAGACAAATCAGCAACATTAAGACTCGACGATATGCTCATCTCACATGGGAGTTCCAATTGGTAGGCGTTGTCGTTGATCTTCTTTAGGACCCGGAATGGTCCATCTCCTCGTGGAGCAAGCTTGGACTTCCTCTTGTTTCTGAACCGTTCGGGTCGCATGTGAACCCAAACCCAGTCGCCTGGCCTAATGTAAATCTCCTTCCTGTGTTTGTCGGCTTGCTTCTTGTACTGCTCCGTCCTCTTCTCGATGTTCTCCTTAACCGCCTAGTGTAGCTTGGCGACGGCCTCAGCCTTGCGCTCTCCATCAAGATTGATGAACTCCAATGCTGGCAGTGGCTTCAGATCAAGTGGCGTATCTGGCTTAAATTCATAAACAACCTCAAAAGGAGACATCTTAGTAGCAGAGTGTTTAGCACCATTATAAGCAAACTCAACAAAAGGAATGCAATCCAACCAATGTGAAATTTTTTTACCAACTGTGGCCCTTAAGAGGGCTGAGAGAGTCCGGTTCACGAGAACAATAGCTTGGTACCAAGCTTCCTCCACGACGTCCTCCAAAAGTGACCTAAGAAGGTCGAATCACGGTCCGAGACGATGGTCCATGGCAGTCCGTGCAATCTGACCACTTCTTCGAAGAAGAGATCGGCTGTCTGGGTCGCATCATTCGTCTTAGAACACGGTATGAAATGAGCCATCTTTGAAAACCGGTCGACCACAACCAAGATCGCATCCTTGTTCCTGATCTTAGGCAAACCAAGCACAAAATCCATAGAAATATCGACCCATGGTCGGTTAGGTATAGGGAAAGGTAAGTAAAGACCGTGAGGATGTGACATTGACTTGTACTTAAGGCATGTGATGCACTTGGAGCAGAAACTCTCCGTGTCTCGCTTCTGATGTGGCCAATAGAAGTGCTCTACTAGGACACTCAGTGTCTTTCCACGCCAAAGTGTCCCATCAGTCCTCCTCCATGGGATTCTCGGATCAGGAGCTCCCTCATCTATCCCTGAGGAATGCACAGCCGCTTGCCCCTGAACAGGAAACCGTTATGCAAGTAGAAAACTCCCTTCGGTCCTTTGCTACATTCCTGAAAAATTTCACCAAAATCAGGGTCAGTATCATAATCTTCTTTGATAAGTTCAAACCCCAAAACTTTGGCCTCCATGGTGCTGATCAGTGTGTATCTCCTGGACAATGCATCAGCTACCACGTTCTCCATTCCCTTCTTATACTTGATGATGTACGTAAAGGTCTCCACGAACTCAAGCCACTTAGCGTGCCTCCTCTTCAGATTTGTCTGTCCTCTCAAATGCTTGAGCGTCTCGTGGTCGGTGTGAATAACAAACTCCTTGGCCAGCAAGTAATGCTGCCAAGTCTCCAAGGATCTAACCAACGCATACAACTCCTTGTCATAAGTAGGATAGTTGAGCGTGGCTCCACTCAACTTCTCGCTGAAGTAGGCGACCGGTCGCCCACCTTGTGTCAGGACAGCTCCAATCCCTAAACCTGAAGCATCACACTCAATCTCAAACGTCTTATCAAAATTAGGCAAAACCAAAATAGGAGCATGGGTTAACAAATCCTTGAGTTTCTGAAATGCGGCCTCCTGCGACTGGCCCCATTTGAACGGGACGTCCTTCTTGATCACGGCTGTGAGTGGGGCGGCCGCTGTGCTAAAATCCTTCACAAACCGTCTATAGAAGCTGACTAAACCGTGGAAACTCCTGACATGGCCGATCGTGGTCGGGGACGGCCACTCCTCAATAGCTTTGATCTTTTCTTGGTCAACCTGTAAGCCCTGCGAACTCACAACAAAACCTAAAAAGACAAGCTTATCAGTGCAGAAGGTGCACTTCTTAAGGCTCGCATAAAGACCCTCCTTTCGAAGAGTATCTATTACTTTCTCAAGGTGCACCAGATGATCAGCAAAACAACGACTATAGATCAAAATATCATCGAAGTAAACAACGAGAAACTTACTGATGTAGGCCCTCAAGACCTGGTTCATGAGGCGCTTGAACGTACTGGGCGCATTGGTAAGGCCAAATGGCATGACCAGCCACTCGTAAAGGCCCTGCTTAGTCTTGAAAGCCGTCTTCCACTCGTCGCCTTCCTTCATTCGAACCTGATGGTACCCACTGCGTAGATCTATCTTTGAGAACACGGTCGCTCCGTGTAGCTCGTCCAACATATCGTCCAGCCGTGGTATGGGATGTTGGTACTTGATGGTGATGTTGTTGATGTCCCGAAAGTCGACACACATCCTCCAAGACCCGTCTTTCTTAGGAACCAACAAGACTGGTACCGCACACGGGCTGAGGCTCTCGCGAATGTAACCCTTGGACATGAGGTCATGCACTTGTTTCTCCAGCTCCTTGGCCTCGGTCGGATTCACCCTATATGCAGGCCGGTTGGGCAGAGCCGCTCCTGGCATGAGATCGATCTGATGCTCAATGCCTCGTATGGGCGGTAGACCGGCTGGTATCTCGTCCGAAAAAACATCCTTAAACCTGTCCAACAAAGAAAAAACTTCCCGGGGAAGCTCAACATCGTCTGAACACGAATGTAAAGCCTCTCTGAAGACCATTAGTAGCACATGCGTGTTCTGGTCAATAGCTCTAGAAACAGAATGTGAAGAGATAATTAAATTGGTCTTACAGTTCTTCTTATCCTTGGCAATGTGTAGTTGCATCTCATGCACTTCCTGCGGTGTAAGAGGCGCGAGCTGATACTTTCGCTTGTCGTGCATGGACGAGTAGTGATTGGTCCATCCGTTGTGCAAGGACTCCTTGTCGAACTGCCACGGTCGGCCGAGTAATAAGTGTCCAACCTGCATAGGAACCACGTCGCATACTACATGATCGTGATATCGCCCAATGCTGAAAGGTACGGTTACTTGATCTGCGATCCGGATTTCCGTGTCATCGTTCAGCCACCGAATTCGGTACGATCGCGGGTGCTTAGTCACTTTCAGACCGAGCTTATCAACCATGTTCCTGCTGGCCACGTTAGTACAAGACCCACCATCAATAATAAGACTACATACCTTGCTGCTCAGGGTACAGCGAGTGTGGAAGATGTTCTCGCGTTGAACCGTCTCGGGATCAACAAGCGCACTGAGAGCTCTCCTGATCACCAATAACTCTCCAGAGTCGGGATACTCTATGGGCGTCCCTGTATCAAGTTCCTCCATGTCTTCATCCTCCTGTTCATCCTGAGACTCGTACTCGCCGGCTTCGTTCAAGATCATGACTCTCCGGTTTGGGCAGTCTCGAGACATATGTCCTTTACCCTGACACTTAAAACATGTGATATCTCTAGAACGGGACGTACTAGTAAACTTACTTGGGTCTGGTCGGTTGGGCTTAGACGTCTCAATGGTCGGCTTCTTGAACCTGGACTCGACCTCAACCGACTTACCTTTGTCAACGGGCCGTGGAACTGGTGCAGTCCAAGGCGTGTTGGACCTAGGCCGGGTTGTGGTCGCGGACTTCCGCTTGTTGTGATGCTCAACTTGTATACACAAGTGCAACAACTCGGGCATATCGTGATAAGGGTGAATTTCTACCTTTCTAGCGATCCGCTCGTTCAGTCCGTCCACGAACTGGGCCATCAGAGTCTCTTCTGAATCGTTAGCTCAAGCCTATTCTGCAATTGCTCGAACTCCTCGAAGTACTCTTCCACCGTCTTAGTTCCCTGCATCAACTTACGAAAACGTTTCTGCAAAACTATGTGGAAATGGGCAGGAACATACCTTTGCCTTAACTGGAACTTCATGTCAGTCCACGTAGCAATCGTTTCGTACCGATGGAGCCTTCGTTCCGCAGCGTCCCGATCCCACCATGATAGTGCATGTTCTGTGAACTGGGCCACTGCTAAAGATATCTTCCTGGCTTCGGGATATCCGTAATGGTCGAAGATGTGCTCCATCCTCCGCTCCCAGTCTAGATATGCCTCCGGGTCCACTTTTCCTGCAAAAGTAGGAGGCTTTAGTTTAATATCATTAGGATAGGGACGTTGTACCTCTTGTTCTCGTATGCGTCCTCTGTGAATAGGGTCACGCTGTTGGAGCGTTTAGTGTTTCCTGATTCAATTGTCAATTGATTCAACCTACTAAACATGCAGATCTAGGTTCTCTTATTTAGAAACTTAATTGATCTCACTTGTTAC
Organism: Orychophragmus violaceus; assembly: GCA_030180135.1. Lineage (NCBI taxonomy): Eukaryota > Viridiplantae > Streptophyta > Magnoliopsida > Brassicales > Brassicaceae > Orychophragmus > Orychophragmus violaceus. The sequence goes on along the minus strand of CM058235.1, from coordinate 55,225,919 downwards.
CTTGTTTATGCAGCGGAATGGGAGGTAAGGTCAGAGATCAGCAGAACCACCAAGAGATGGATCCTCCAAAGGCTCACACACGCACGCTCGGGAATTGGCTGCTAGACCAGACAGAGAGGAGGCGCAGAGAGAGGCTGTGGGTGGCGCAAATGTGCTGAAGAATTAGAGAGCTTTAGGTCAAGTTTTATTCATTAAAACTCCCTTTAGTTCTCATGGGCTTTTGGGCCCAATTCTCAGTTCTGATTAAATCCCTTGGATTTAATCAGGCCCTTTAGTCTCTCCAAGTACCGTAAATGCCTAGCACTTTTACCGTACCTCTGCTAAACCGTTCCTTCGTATTTTCCCGTTAGCTTAGGCGTGTGACCCATATGGGATCATATAATAAAGGCAATAAGTGCAAGACTTATAGATCATGAGCGGACTCTAGCAAGCCATCATGACCCCAGCATTATATGACTTATGTCTGATCATTGACATACTCTTACTTTCTAGAGACAGTACCGAGATTACTGGACACAATTCCAACAATCTCCCACTTGTACTGGAATCTCTGTATTCATAATCCTTTTGTCTCAATATCTCGATTAGTCATAAGGCAAGATTAGTGTCATCCTTATAAAGCCTAATCTTGTTCATCGGACTCTGATTTGATACTGACAATCCAAACGACTCGGGAAAGTCCGTTTGAGCATGGCCATGCATTTTCCAGTATTCAAATCTCCGATTGGCCTAGAGATATTCACTCCATTTATATTGGAGGGACAAATTCCGTCTTGTTCCATCACTGTAAACTACTCATTTCATAATGTACCCAAACAAGGTCCTTATAACTATCGCAGAACGACAGCGTTAGACAATGATCAAAGTGCATCAGTCCATGTGCAGTCACATGCATGCGAACTCAGGTCTAAGGACTATACTCTATAGTCGTAGTGAGAATCTCTTATGACACAGATATAAATATCCTGAAGAGTTCTCATAAGCGGGTCATGTCCGGTCGTATGTTCCCAACATACACCTATGTACTGACTTTGATGCCGCGCATCTATGACATACTGAGACTTTGTCATAAGTCACATAGCAATCTAGTCTCACACGGTTGTTGGTGTTCCAATTTCAACAACCTTCGACTAGGGACAGGATGATATAAGCCATTTATCAAATATAGGGTCTCATGATCAAGCTAAATGACTTTGATGACTCAAGATCAAGTCACTTACTTCGATGACCTATAAAATGGTTCATATCATTTTGGAACGATTATTTCATCACAGTTAAAATAATCTTGAAATAATAATTTCATTAAACATCATAAAATGTTTTACAAGAACATATCAAATAACTAAATAAAGCCCTTTACTAACTCCCACTGAAATTAAGAGTACATCTTAATTTCACTTATCCTACAGCAACAGTCCGCGACTCGTGCTTAGGCCTAAGGAGTGGCTTCGTTAATAGATTAGCAACGTTCTCATTCGTTGAAACTTGCTAATCTACTTAACATCTCTGTCATTTATCTCACGGAATAGGTTATACCTATCCTCAAGGTGTTTGGACCTCTGATGTGCAGCTAGTCTCATCTATGCTGGGAATCACATCAAGTTCAGTGACGAACTCTTCTTTCCAAACAACCTCTTTCGCCGCTTTCCAAGCTGCGAAATGTTCAGCTTAAGTCATGGAGTCAGCAACAGTGCCTTGCACCGCCAGACAGACACAAGATATAACCGGACTGTGACCGGAAATCATCTTTGTCCGTTGGAAACTTGCCTTTCAGACTCTACTGACTCGTAGCACCTTACTTTCTCCGTAAATCAAGAACTTATCCTTAGTATTCCTCAAATACTTTAGGACATTCTTTACGGCAATCCAGTGATTCTTTGCTGGATTTGACTGGTCTTTACTTGTCTTGCTTCTTGCTTTAACATTAAAGCAACATCAAACAAGTACGTTTCATGGCATACATGATAGATCCAATTGCCGACGCATATGGAATCTTATCCATGCATTTAAGCTCAGCAGTTATCGTAGGACACTGTGTCTTGCTTAACGTAATGCCATGTGATATTGGCATAAAACCCTTCTTGGAATCCTGAAAACGTGTAGGACTTTGTCGGGATAAGAATCCTGACTTTGTCCTACCAGCTCTTTCGGATCTCTATCTTTAGATCCAAAATCCAAGAACATACGTGGCTTTACCCATGTCAATCATTAGAACCAACTCCCAAGCCAGTCCTTTACCGACTGCAGCATTGGGACGTCATTTCCGAGAATCAGTATGTCATCGACATACAATATGAGAAATGCAACATCGCTCCCACTTATCTATTAGTAAACGCACAGTTCCATTTCGTTCCTGTTCAAGTCAAAACCTTGACTACTTCAACAGAACGAAGATTCCAACTCCGATATGTTTGCTTCCATCCATGAATGGATCGATGAAGCTAACTTACATAAAATGTAATTTTTCGGAGTCCGGGCTTACTATCGCTTCTTTGAATTTCGCAGATTCGTCGCTTTCAATGATCATCAGATCATGCGAACTTTCAATGATCATCAGGTTCAACTAATGACGAGAAATCACTCTTGGATTAGTAACTGATTCATTCATATCTGCGAACTTCAGGCTCTACAGGTGTAGATTCTACAGAAATCTGTAAATCCATCCGTTGCTCTCCCTCAACAGGTTGAGCAGCCTCCTGTATTTCTCGAATTTCTTCGAGTTATACTTTTACTCCCACTGTTCTTCTTGGAAAGTAAATTCCCCTCTTAGAAAACAGAATGGACGTAAAAAGTAACAAGCCTTGGTTTCCCTAGGACAACCAGCGAAGTAGCACAACTACAAATACTCAGTAAAGACGAATTTGGATCGATTCCAATCCACATTTACGTGGTGTCTTTCAACTGATATTGGTGGAACTTTTTCAGCGTAAACTTAGATATTTCTAGAGCGTTATTCTTAAATAATATCATGGAAGATTCGTGTGACTCATTTCTAATAAGATCTGATTCTTTCTCACAGAAATACCTCAAGGTTTTCAGGAGAATTGAGCTGTGAAACGACTTCACACTCATTCAGATGATCACACCATTAATGACTCAAGTATTCTCACTCGTGATCTAACTCAGAGTCTTAATACTTCTGTCACTTAGATTCTATACCTCATTGTGGAACTCTTTCGACCATGTCAAAGAATTCCGACTTGTGGCTCATCAAATGAACACAGTCACACTCACTGAAGTAATCAGTAGAGACAATGAAGTACAAGAAATTTTTCTCTGGCATTACTGCTCATCGGACCACATACATGAGTATGTTCAATCTCCAATAAGCCTTTGGGCCTTTCTCTAGCTCGGCTAAGATAGGCCCCTTTGTCTTTTGGTCCAGTAAACAGAATTCAAGTCTCATAAGATATCCTGACAAATGAGCCCAATAGTGCATAACTATGGGATTTCTGAATCCGACTTACTCTATGTGACCTAGACTTTTATGCCAAGAAAAATCAGGTTTAATTCATCAGATTTAAACCAATTCGGTATTTATGTTACATTTAGGCACTCTTTGGTTTAAGATATAAAACCCATTCCATGAATAGGGTGCTACAATTAATATTTCATTAAGATCAAAAGAACAAAAACTTGTCTTTCATCAAAATGAAAAACATTCAAATTCTTACAAGAAAATGAAAGACAACTCTGCTTAAAGCAGGTACATTGTAGCAATTACTTAATACAAAACCAAGCCTCAAAGGGATCTATAAGTGAAAGCCCTACGGCTGAGGCAGCATCCCAAGCTCCTTCCAGACATGTAGTTTCACTTGCCCTTCCTTCAAGGTTCTACTGTTGCCCAGGCTCTGCATATTATAACAAATATCAGTGCCACAACCAGTATCCAATACCTATAAGGTAGAACTTGAAGTAATAACATGAATACCTGAGGAAGTAGTCTCATACATCAACTTCAACTCCTCATCATCTTCCATGAATTTAATGCAATTTCTCTTCCAATGCTCAATCTCTTTACAGTAGCAGCACTTACCAACGTAAGAGGTATCTGACTCGGGCTCAGAAGACACACGCTTTCCATGATTCAAAATCTGGACAACTTTGTCTTCACCCTTGTCAGCATTAGGTTTAGTAAACCTACCCTTCTCATTCATGAGATTGTGCAGGGTACTCTTCACGTTTGGCTCAACTGTCTTGAGCATATCATGCAGTTCAGTCAGTGTCTTCGTTAAGCCTTTCTTGATATAGTTCCTTCTGAACTTATCATAGCTTGACGGCAGTGACTGCAGAATGATCTCAGTTGCCAATTCTTGGCTAACTGGATAATCCAGTTTCCTCAGGTTATCAATGTAACCCATCATTTTACTGACATGAGGACTCACTGGATTATCATTTGGTAGCTTGCAGCTAGTGAGAGACTTAACCAACCGGTATCTCTCCACTCTTATCTGCTCCTGAAATTTCAATTTCAGGCTGCTGATCATCTCTATTGGCGACTCCATGTTCTCATATTGCTTCCGCAAGTCTGAGTCCATGGTAGCCAATATCAGACCACGCACATCTACCGCATCATTATAATGCTTATTCCAAGCATCATATACTGCATGAGAAGCATTGGACCCGATCCTCACGGGGAGAGCTCTCTCAAGGACATAGTCCTTTCTCTCATGTCTGAGAACTAGCCTCAGGTTCCGCGACCAAGTCAAGAAATTTGATCCGTTCAGTTTGTCCATCTCAAGGACAGACCGGATCGAGAAAGTGTTTTGATTGTTTGTGCTAGTCATAACTGAAATTTAAGATAAAAGAATTTTAGTTAATATGTTCAATATGATTAATCTCGTATTATACTTAACATGATTAATCACGCATTATATTCAATAACATAAGTTACCCTCAATAGAATATAATGATTCCAAGATCCACATATAACTAAGATCAAAGTGGGCCACTGGCCATCACCCAACCTTAGCTTATATCGGTAAGCCCTATGTCGGCTAATTATATCCGTGATATAACTCTTGGTTGTGAATCTGGGCCCAAGGCCCAATCCACTCTGATGTCTCAAGGCCCGGGACTCCCGATGGCCTAGTCAAGAAAACCAGACTATACAGTCATGTAATCATTAATGTCTGGGACTCCCAATGACATTTATGAATCACAAACCGTCTTATCCACGCAAAAGTAGACACCCTCACACTGTAAGGCCATGAATACAATTGAATGGGCTTCGACAGCTGACATAGACTGGACAAGACATCCAACGCTTGATATTATTTGAGGTTTGTAGGTTTATTAAAAATTCATCCCAAAATAGAAGATTACTATTTTGGGAAACTTTCCTTTTTGGGAAACCTACTAATTTTGGAAACTTTCTAAAATTGGAAACTTCCTAAACTTGGAAACTTTCTAAAATTGGAAACTTCCTAAAATTGGAAACTTTCTAAATCTAGAAATTTCCTAAAATCCAAAACATGCAAATCTAGAAACTTCTAATATAAGAAACTTTCTAATTTCAAAATTTTGGAAACTTATTAATTTAAAAAATCGATTTTATAATTTTATAAAAATAAATTTTAAATTAATTCTGAAGAAAAGACTCAAATAATTGGCCCAATTGTTTTAACTTCTTGGCCCGAGGCCCAAGAATTGGTTCATGTCCAAGACATAACCCAATTGCCCAATTAAATGACATAACCGGTCTGGTTCATTAAAATTGGTCTTAACCAAAATTAATTACTACGATGACCACAATTGTCAACCGGTTATTTACTAAACCGGATTTTCTCAATTTATTTGGTCCAACCAAATCAAATTAGAAAATCCTGGTTTAGGCGCAAAATCCAATTTCGACTTTGGATTTCTTATCCCGGTTTAACCAGAACTTAATAAAATTATTAAATCTGTTTATTAAACCGCGACGATTTGATTTTAATCAAGTTTTAAACCGAACCTTAAACCGAACCAAACCATCACACGCCATAAACCTAACCGGTCTGAACCGTCGCAGCCGAAAGCATCACGCGATCGCACGGACGGCGTGGGACGATCGGGACGTGTGATCGGGACGGGACAATCGGGACGGGACGGTCGGGTCGAGAGCTGGCGTGACGCGATCGCCGACGATCCTTGCGATCAGCTCAGCCGATCGGATCAGCTCTCGATCACGCTCACATCGCACGGTCGAGCCGCGATCATGACACGATCGGGACGAGGCGATCACGCGAGCGTGACGCGATCCATCCGATGATCGGGACGCGACCACGCAACACGATCGTTACCGATCGGTTCGTGCGTCTTCCGCGATCCGGACGATCCGACGCATACCAAATCATATAGTTTGGTCATGCGATTTTCATTAGTTTGTTTAGGTGTTAATTCTTTGTTTCTTAAGTGATTTCTCTTATCAGTAGGTTGATTCAAAAACACTTCTTTAAACAATCCTAAACAAGATTCTAAACAAGAAAAACCACAGAACCAATAGCTCTGATACCACTGTTGGAGCGTTTAGTGTTTCCTGATTCAATTGTCAATTGATTCAACCTACTAAACATGCAGATCTAGGTTCTCTTATTTAGAAACCTAATTGATCTCACCTGTTACCTTGTTTATGCAGCGGAATGGGAGGTTAGGTCAGAGATCAGCAGAACCACCAAGAGATGGATCCTCCAAAGGCTCACACACGCACGCTCGGGAATTGGCTGCTAGACCAGACAGAGAGGAGGCGCAGAGAGAGGCTGTGGGTGGCGCAAATGTGCTGAAGAATTAGAGAGCTTTAGGTCAAGTTTTATTCATTAAAACTCCCTTTAGTTCTCATGGGCTTTTGGGCCCAATTCTCAGTTCTGATTAAATCCCTTGGATTTAATCAGGCCCTTTAGTCTCTCCAAGTACCGTAAATGCCTAGCACTTTTACCGTACCTCTGCTAAACCGTTCCTTCGTATTTTCCCGTTAGCTTAGGCGTGTGACCCATATGGGATCATATAATAAAGGCAATAAGTCTAAGACTTATAGATCATGAGCGGACTCTAGCAAGCCATCATGACCCCCAGCATTATATGACTTATGTCTGATCATTGACATACTCTTACTTTCTAGAGACAGTACCGAGATTACTAGACACAATTCCAACACACGCTGGTATTGTGGTCGAGGCCAGTGCTGTCCATCCTCAAACTCGTCCGTATCATCGTCCAAATCGTCCAGTCGGAAGTCCTGGAAGTGTCCGGGTCGCTCAACTCGTCCATGGTGCTGGTCTGGCCGATGTTGCTGGTAGTTCTAAGGACATGGGGCCTCTGGTACGTGTGGACGCTCTCCTGGCCGAGGCTGAAAGGCGACGGGCCGAGGTTGCTGATCTTTCGGCCGAGGCTGATGATCGTCGGGACGCTCCAAACGGTCCAGTCGGGCTCCCATCGTCTGGATAGCAGCTAGGATCTGAGTGAGGTCAGTTGGAGCGCCTTGCTGGTTTTGTTCGTCTGCCATTAATCTATGCGCACTTAAACAAACAGATCAAACGCACCAAAGAAGAGAAACGAGCAGAACAAAAAGGAAACGAACAAATGCAAACAAATCGGAAAGAGAACAAGGCAATGAAAAAAAATCTTTTTTTTTTTTACTAATGAACTGAAAGTAATCACTAAAACAAAACAAGAATGAAAAGCTCACTCAAATCAGATTAGTAACCAAGCAAACAGACTGCAATACTCAGAGCACAATCAAGACGAGCAAAGAACAAAACAGCCGGTTTTCTTTTTAAAATTCTATCAACCGATTTTTTTTTTTTAACTAAAGAACTATAAAAGGAAAGAGCTAAACCAAGATTTAATGAAAGAGATTAACCAAATTAAAACCAAGTTTCAGATCAATTAAACCGCAAACATCAAAGAACCCTAGGTCTCTCTAAACTCGCGGCTGCAAGTGATCTCCAACCTAGCACTCGATTTCTAATCAGATTCTCTTGAATTCTCAGCTAAATTCAATCACAATAGGAGCAAAACAATCTCAACAGTATTCAAACAACAACTTCTTGTTGGGATAGTGTCCTGAAATCACACTTGTACTCACTCCTGATGATAGTTGTGTGTCGAGATCAGACATTCGTATAGTACTGGGAGGTTGCAATGTTTTGCTAGAAGCCTCTTGCAATCTGTAAGTTATGGACTTACTACCAGTACTATATGATCCTATAGGGTCACACACCTAAGCAAACTGGAAGCTACGACATGGGAATGACCATTGTGGTAATGATCATATTAATGTGTATTGGATACATATTATAATCGATAAAAGGTGTTGTGTCGATCGACACAGCTTGTGTGTCGGTCGACACAGTTCGGGATTTTCGAAAGGTTTTTCGAATTAAGACTTGATTAAGTCTGGCCCGTTAATTGTGTTTTAGGTCGAATATAACAAGTAAGTTTCGACCTAAACACGGAGCCGTCCACTTTTCTTGATAGAAACAGTAGAAACACCAGAGAGAATCGATTCCCGTTAATCCGGCACTAGCATCCCGTTTCCAGTGAAGCGTGCGTGTGTATCTGGTAGAGGCAAGGCGTTTGCGTTGCTCCACAGATCTCGTTCACCATCTCAATTCCGCTGCCAGAAAGGTAAGAACGAGGTTGGTTTTCATTCAATATATCAAACCCTAGATCCAGTGGGATCCAACAGTGCTATCAGAGCATGTTAGGGTTTAGCTATTGAATCTGATGCAAATATTTCGAAACTTGATGTTGTTGAATTGAATTTTGCATGTTGAAATCGTGTTTTCATATATTGTTCTCGGTTTTGTTCTTGTTGAAAAGACGAAGCGTATGTCGGTCGACACGCCGCGGTAGAACGCGTAACATCTTAGGGTTTCTCGCAGGGTGTCGATCGACACAAAGCGTGTGTCGGTCGACACAGAGCGAAAACTCGCAATAAAATTTAGGGTTTGTCGCAAAGTGTCGATCGACACAAAGCGTGTGTCGGTCGACACAAAGCGAAAATCCGCAAATAATCCTAGGGTTTCGATCTGAGATCGAGTACCTGTTTTCCTGCTGTGTCGATCGATACACTGGGTGTGTCGGTCGACACGGGCAATGCGATTAGATAGATCGGTTCAATTGGATTGAACTGGTTATTTCGCTCGGTTAATTTTAATTAACCAAATTGGTTCTGGTTTGGTAGTGTCGATCGACACACAGTGTGTGACGATCGACATGGACCATTAAACCGAACCGGTTCAATTGAATTGAATCGGTTAAGTAAATTCGATCCGGTTTGACCGGTTATCGAAGATCGGTTTGAAATGGGTTGTGTCGACCGATGCCAATAGTTGGCGTCGATCAACACAACATTCGCAGATATACTGGTTGGACCACAAATTTGCATATACCAGAACAGTTTAATCCTAATAGTTCTAGATGAACCTATAACTATTAAAACTGAATGTTTTAAATAAACTAATTAATTCTTGGATGTATATTGGATATATATCAAGATAAAACGGTTCCTTTCCTCAACTGAATATCAAGTTATCTTGATGTCTTGCCCGATCTCGTCTACTATCAAGACTCGTGTCGTTTGTTGGATAATCTTGGAGTCCTCGATATCCACTGCAACCTGAGTAAGGCAGGTGAACATTGACAGACTTGCAGTGCAACTGTCAGTGATCACAAGACAGAAAATGGATTGGTTATACTTGACTGGGTTGTCAGAAGTTCTGGGCCCAGAGACATCAGAGTGGATTGGACATAGTTTGTCTTATCCATGACCAAGAGTTGTACTGAGTACAATTAGCAATGATTTGCTTACCTAGATAGCTAAAATTTGAGTAACGGCGAGTCGCCCACTCGAATTTTAGTAATCTGAGGATCTTGGCTCATTGTATTCATCCGAGGAAACATAGTTTTGAATACAATGCGAGTTTTTCTTATTAGATAAGAATTCTCATTTCTTGAGCATTATAACTAAAAATCTACCTCTTTTGAATTACAGCTATGTCTGTCTCAAATCACATCAACACTTTCTCACTAAGATCCGTCCTTGAGAAGGACAAGTTAAATGGATCTAATTTCTTGGAATGGTATCGGAACCTGAGAATAGTTCTCAGGCAGGAGAACAAGGAATATGTCCTTGAAAGAGTTCTCACCGAGAGGCCACGTTCCAATGCCCCGCAGACAGAAAAAAATGCTTGGGATAAGCATTCAGCTGATGTCAAAGATGTTAATTGTCTAATGCTGGTGACTATGAACTCTGAGCTGCAGAAGCAATATGAGAACGTGATGTCACCCATTGAGATGATTAACAGCCTGAAAGCTTTGTTTCAGGAGCAAGCTCGCACAGAGAGATACCAGACGGTTAAATCTCTCATGGATTGCAAGCTGGCTAAGGACAGTCCAGTAAGTCCTCATGTCCTTAAAATGATGGGTTACATTGATAACATGGGGAAACTGGACTGTGCTATTAGCCAGGAACTAGCCACTGACATGATTCTGCAGTCTTTGCCGTCGTGTTTTGATCAGTTCATCATGAACTACAACATGCAAAACATGACTAAGACATTGACTGAGTTGGACGGCATGCTAAAGACAGCAGAGCCGAATCTCAAAAGGCAACTCCCAGTGTACTTATGGTACAAGGGGGTAAAAGGTTTAAGAAACCTAAGAAGGATAAGGGAAAGGCCCAAGTTGTCCAGACTGAAAGTCAGGACAAGCCCAAGCCGAAGCCCAAATCCGGGCCTTCTCCTGAGGATAAATGCAACTACTGCAAGTAGTTAGGGCATTGGAAGAGAGACTGCAAGAAGTTCATGGAAGATTACAAGAAGCTGAAGAAGACGTATGATGCGTCTGACTCAGGTATTTATGTTATCGAACTTAATGTTATGTCTTCTAGTTCTACTTCGTGGGTATTGGATACCGGCAGCGGTGCTCATATTTGTACTGATGTGCAAGCACTAAGAAACAGTAGGACGCTGAAGAAAGGACAAGTGGAGCTACGGGTCGGGAATGGAGCTAAGGTTGCTGCACTGGCCGTAGGCACCTACGAGTTGTCCTTACCATCGGGCATGGTTTTAATTTTAAATAATTGCTACTTTGTACCTGCGATAAGCAGAAACATAATTTCAGTTTCCGTTTTGGATTTGGAAGGTTTTGATTTTGCTGTTAAGAATAAAGTTTGTTCTTTTAATCGTGAAGGTACGTTTTATGGTAGCGCCCCATTAGATAATGGGTTATATGTTTTAAACCAAGAAATGCCTGTCTTTAACATAAATACAAAGCGGTTTAAGTCCAATGACGAAAACCCGACTTTCTTATGGCATTGTCGTTTGGGCCATATCAATGAGAAACGCATCCTAAGGCTCCATCGAAATGGGCTTCTGGGCTCATTTGATTTTGAATCATGTGAGAAATGCGAATCTTGTTTGGTGGGCAAAATGGCTAGAGCCCCTTTCAACAAACCAAATGAAAGGGCCAGTGACTTATTGGGCCTTATTCATACTGATGTATGTGGGCCGATGAGTACTGTTGCCAGAGGAAATTACAAGTACTTCATTACCTTCACTGATGACTTCAGTAGGTATGGCTATGTCTATTTGATGAGACACAAGTCAGAATCCTTTGATAGATTCAAGGAATTCAAGAATAAAGTACATAATCAACTTGGCAAAAGTATCAAAGTCCTGCGATCGGATCGCGGAGGAGAATACTTGAGTCAAGAATTCAGTGACTATCTGAGCGAGTGTGGAATTATTTCACAACTCACTCCTCCTGGTACACCCCAATGGAATGGAGTGTCAGAGAGAAGGAATCGAACCTTATTGGATATGGTTCAGTTTATGATGAGTCATTCTAATCTTCCATTATCCTTTTGGGGATACGCTCTAGAAACGTCTGCGTTTACACTAAATAGGGTGCCATCTAAATCAGTGGAAAGGACACCACATGAACTGTGGACTGGGAATGTTCCTAGTCTGTCTTTCCTGAGGATTTGGGGATGTGAGGCTTATGTCAAACGATTAATCTCTGACAAGCTTGCACCCAAATCAGATAAATGCTACTTCGTTGGTTATCCTAGGGAAACCAAGGCATACTACTTTTACAACCAATCTGAGAACAAAGTATTTGTTGCTCGGGACTGTTCTTTTCTTGAGACGAAGTTTCTCTCTAAGAAAAACAGTGGCAGTAAAGTACATCTTGAAGAAATTCAAGATGCACAGGAAGCTACTCATCCTATTGAGGAAGAGCAGCAGCTGGATCCACAAAGTTCTGTGGAACCGGCGCCTGTGGAGCCTGAAGTTCGCAGGTCCGGAAGGATCCGTCACGAACCCGAGAGATACTATGGATTTCTCGTAACCGATTCCAATGATCTGATGATCATTGAAAGTGACGAACCAGCGACCTTCGCGGAAGCAATGATGGACCCGGACTCCGAAAAGTGGCTTGGAGCCTCTAAGTCTGAAATGGGATCCATGCCAAAAAACCAAGTATGGTCCTTGGTCGATTTACCTAATGGTGCAAAAGCCATTGAGTGTAAATGGATCTTCAAGAAGAAGATTGACGTGGATGGCAATGTACAGATTTACAAAGCGAGGTTGGTGGCTAAAGGTTTCAAGCAAATTCATGGTATTGACTATGATGAAACCTATTCCCCAGTCGCTATGCTTAAATCCATTCGGATTCTTCTAGCGATTGCCGCTCATTATGATTATGAGATTTGGCAAATGGATGTCAAAACCGCATTCCTGAATGGTATTCTGGAAGAGGATGTGTATATGACACAGCCTGAAGGTTTTGTGGATCCTAGGAACGCTGGGAAAGTATGCAAGCTTCATAAATCCATTTATGGATTGAAGCAAACATCACGGAGTTGGAATCTTCGTTTTGATGAAGCAGTAAAACAATTTGGTTTCATCAAGAACGAAGAGGAACCATGTGTTTACAAGAAGACTAGTGGGAGCAAAATTGCGTTTCTTGTACTGTATGTCGATGACATACTCCTCCTCGGTAATGACGTTCCGTTGCTTCAGTCTGTCAAGACTTGGCTCGGAAGTTGTTTTTCCATGAAAGACATGGGAGAAGCCGCATACATTCTTGGAATCAGAATCTACAGAGATAGATTGAATAGGCTGATTGGTTTGTGCCAGGACACTTATATTGATAAGGTGTTGCACAGATTCAGGATGCAAGATTCCAAGAAGGGCTTCATACCGATGTCTCATGGCATGAGTCTCAGCAAGAAGCAGTGTCCGGCGTCACTTGCTGAGCGAGAACACATGAATAGGATTCCTTATGCTTCTGCAATAGGATCTATTATGTATGCCATGCTCTGCACTCGTCTAGATGTAGCTTACGCGTTGAGCATGACGAGTAGATACCAATCTGATCCAGGTGAAGTTCACTGGACAGCTGTCAAGAATATTCTCAAGTATTTGAGACATACTAAGGATAAATTCCTTGTGTATGGAGGAAGTGAAGAACTTGTGGTGAATGGATTCACCGATGCGAGCTTTCAGACAGAAAGAGACGATTTTCGATCACAATCTGGATATGTCTTATGTCTAAATGGCGGTGCAGTGAGCTGGAAGAGCTCTAAGCAGAATACCGTATCTGATTCCACAACGGAAGCTGAATATGTTGCTGCTTCAGAAGCGGCAAAGGAAGCTGTTTGGATCAAGAAGTTCATGATTGAACTTGGTGTGGTTCCTAGTATCTTGGAGCCAGTGGCTTTGTTTTGTGATAACAACGGAGCCATTGCTCAGGCAAAAGAACCAAGGTCACACCAGATGTCCAAACATGTAGAGAGGAGATATCACCTGATTCGAGATATCGTCAATAGAGGTGATGTGAAGATCAGCCGAGTTCCGACAGACGAGAATGTCGCTGATTCTCTGACTAAGTCACTCCCAAGGCCTAAGCATGAGAGTCATACGACTGCTGTAGGCATTAGAGATCTTAAGATGTAATCTTGATTCTAGTGGGAGTTTTAGTTTTGTTTTAGTTATAATAAGACGCTCATGTAAACATTCTTTTGGAAATGTTTAATGAAATTTGATTTCAGCATTATTTATTGTGATCTAAATAATGGTCCCAAAATAAGTTTATGACATATTATAGGTCATCAAGTTGAGGACTTGATCATGAAACCCTATAAGTTAATAAATTATTTTGTCCTTAGTTGAGGTTGTAGAATTGGGACACTGACAACCGTTAGAGACTAGATTGTGAGGTGACTGTTGGCTAAGTTTCATGGAGCCAATGATATGATTATCGCGGTCAGTCACATAGATATATGTTAGTGAACATATGATCGGACATGACCCGCTAATGAGAAATCTACAAGATAGTTATATCTGTGTCATAAGAGGTTCTCATTACGACTATAGAGTATAGTCCTTATACTTGAGTTCATCATGCTTTCTTGCATATGAATTGGTACACTTTGAATTTGTCAAACGTCGACCCGTAACTGGCGACTATAACGGCACTGTTCAAGTATATCATGAAGTGTGCGTTGAAACAGGGATGAAACAAGATGGGATTTGTCCCTCTTGTATAACGGGAGATAAATGTCTCAGGGCCTATCGAAGATTTAATACTGAGAAAATGTGTGGCCGCACTCAAACGAACTGTAGTTCAGTTGTTTGTAATGTTCAGTATGAGATCAGGAGTTCGATAAACACGATGTTGGCTTAATAAGGATGACACCAATCTTGCCTTATGCCAAATCGAGATATAGAGACAAAAGGATTATAGGAATTGATGATTCTAGTACAAGTGGGAGATTGTTGGGATAGTGTCCTGAAAACACACTTGTACTCACTCCTGATGATAGTTGTGTGTCGAGATCAGACATTCATATAGTACTGGGCGGTTGCAATGTTTTGCTAGAAGCCTCTTGCAATCTGTAAGTTATGGACTTACTACCAGTACTATATGAACCTATAGGGACACACACCTAAGCAAACTGGAAGCTACGACATGGGAATGACCATTGTGGTAATGATCATATTAATGTGTATTGGATACATATTATAATCGATAAAAGGTGTTGTGTCGATCGACACAGCTTGTGTGTCGGTCGACACAGTTCGGGATTTTCGAAAGGTTTTTCGAATTAAGACTTGATTAAGTCTGGCCCGTTAATTGTGTTTTAGGTCGAATATAACAAGTAAGTTTCGACCTAAACACGGAGCCGTCCACTTTTCTTGATAGAAACAGTAGAAACAGTAGAAACACTAGAGAGAATCGATTCCCGTTGATCTGGCACTAGCATCCCGTTTCCAGTGAAGCGTGCATGTGTATCTGGTAGAGGCAAGGCGTTTGCGTTGCTCCACTGATCTCGTTCACCATCTCAATTCCGCTGCCAGAAACGAGGTTGGTTTTCATTCAATATATCAAACCCTAGATCCAGTGGGATCCAACACTTCTATCAATCCAAATTCAAATCCAAATTAAACAAATCACTAACAACCTAGCTTCTCTCTATTTTTTTTTTTTGATTTTTCTCGGTTTTGAAAGGAAGGACAGCAAGCAAACAATACTAAAACTGAGTAAAGGAGAGAGATAACCTGACTGGTCAGGAGCTTTTAGCTCTGATACCAGATGATGTGAGATGGTATGATGGTAGAGAGAGAGATGGACCGAGAATGGAGAGAAGAGAAGAGTGATGGTCGAATGGAACGAGAAGCTGGCCGATGGCACTCTCTTCTTGTCAAGGGATGGTTGAGTGATGGTTTGTGAGTTACTGATTGCTAGGAACAATGAGGAAGATCGAGGCATCAAGCAAAGCCAAGAGTCCCACTCGTCTAAGGGGCAGCCGCGCAGAGAGAGTGAAAACAAAAACCTGTAGGGTTTTTCTTGGTTCTAACTTGCTTAATGTTTCATAAAACCAAAAGAGTGTTTAAGTAATACAACTGGAAACAAATGGGCCAAAAGAAACAGTGGCCATCGAAAATTACTAAGAAAATAAGAGAAATAAGACTTAAAAACGAAAAAGGAAAGTCTTGGTCGAAAATAGATAGGAGGCCGGTCTGTTTCTCTAATGAATGGGCCTCGGATCACCTCGTTAAAAACCTTGTGAAGAAAACCCATTTGGGACAAAACTTCACAAGGAAAAAAGAGTATGATCTTTATCCCAGAGGCAGACCGGTCAGAGAATCATCTGGCTTGATGCAGTAGATCATGGTCGGTCCGTGCGTCCGGAGTATGGGCCAGGGTGTGGTCTGCTAAAATGGGCCGTCAGCTTCGGTATGGATCATCCTCCGGGCCAACTGGTTCAGGACAGGTTGTCCTTGGTCGAGATGGCCTAGCTGGGTCGTGATGTCTTCTAGGCTTGTCCTCGAGATCAGCTGCTCCATGGCATTGTTGAATTCGGCATGTATCTGTCGCTGTCCCGAACGCGTCCTTGGTACATCTCGCATGGTCGGGAACAGGTCGGTCAGCTTCTTGGTAGAGCCTGGTCCGTCTTGCTGATCCAACTCAGTGTCGGCCAAGCTGATGTCCTCATAATGGCTACTGACATTGTGTTTTTTTTCTTAGAGTCAGTCCTTTGTTTTCACTTGTTTTCAAATTGTTTTTTTGAGTCAAAATGTGTATGAAACTATGATTTTTTGAGGAAATTTTTCGCTGGAACAGGAACTAAGTGACCATTGGACATACTTGCAGTAATTCTATGACTACTAGAAAACCTCAGACGGATTAACTTACTAAGGACACCCATATCTAACTAGGTATTCAGAGGATCCATCACTAGCCTCATCTTTAAACTTGACTTAATTTTCTTACTTACGGGCTTGGGATCTCTGGATCGGATTCCTTTGATGTACTTGACACAGCCTATGATCATGTTTGAGTGTGATTCTTGATTTTTCCATCCCTTGAAAGTAAAAAAAAAAGAGATTAAAACCGAGGATAAGCTAGTAGCTTCGAAGTGGTCACGGGAGTAGTAGAGACCCCTATTACCTCATGTGTATCCATGGAAAGATCCAAAGTTAAACCCCAAGTGGAAAGGGAAGAGCATTGATAGAAAAAATAAAATGATACCCAGTGGGGAAAAATCAGTGCTAAGGGAGAAAGGAAAAAGAAAGGAACTAGAAACCGACAGTTTGGTGGTCAGTACTGAATGAGTTGAGTTCATGTGTTCTCTGATCAAAACTCCCTCTGTAAGACCGCACCTTAATTATATACAGAGGTAGGTGTGGTGAACTTGAATATCCTAACTTGATTGTGGAGTTTACTTGGGACAGTTGCTAAGTGTGAGGGAAGTATATTGTGGTCTTGACATCTGCAAGAAAGTTTTCAGTGGTTTACTAAGTGAAAGTGAATGCGAAAGTTCCTAGGACGAAATGAGTTTCTGTGTTTTCAAACCTCTTTCTTAAACTTTAGTTCTTTACTTGTTTGAGGGCAAGCAAGAGCTAAGTGTGGGGGAGTTGATATATCATGGTTTTTAGGTGTTTTGAGCCATGATATATGTACATAATCGAGTCTTCTATAGAGTCTTTCAAGTCCTTTCAGGTACTTTACAGGTTTTACCACGTTTGGAGCTTACTTGGACATTATGGCGCATTCTGGAGCTTTATAGGGCATTCATGCGATTGCAGAAGAGTTGATATGATCATCTGACTTTGGTGTCGATCGACATCACTTAGGTGTCGGTCGACACGGTTCGCGAGCAGAAAGATTTGGCCGATTAATGAATACTTTGAAGAATCTGCAAATTAGCCCAAAAATTTCTCATAATTACAAAATGACCCAAATCGTGTTTTAGCTTTTAATTAGGTTTTTCAGCTATTGTTTAGGCTAAGTTTTATTCAAGCTTTCTTTTATCAGAGATTAGGAGATTTGGGGCTGGTTTTGTTCTCGAGAGAGACTTAATTTCGAACCCCCGTTCTTACTCTTTTTGATTCATCTATGATATCTATTTTGACTATGTTTTCTGTTACTATTGCTATGTCTGAGTAGATCTCTTGTTAGGTTAGGGAATTCTCATTAGGGATTTGAAGGAATGTTAGAATAACTGATTGATTTGGATTCATTATCTAGTTCTTCATCTAAACTGTTCTTAGGTTGATTTACACAACTAGAGTTGGTTAATTAGCTAAAAAGGATTTAGGTGAGCAACTTATCTATTCGCAAAAAGATTTGGCCTAGAGAAGTTATGAACAAACGAACTTAGAATTAATGCATGTTTAGAACTCTAGGATTCGCAACGAGAGTTGGTTTGCTAGGTTGTTCGACATAGATAATTATCGCTGCGAGAGCTCGTTAGTTTTACTTCTGTGATTCTAGTTCAAGAACGCTAATAGATTGAATCCTGATTGTTTGTTATCTGATATCCTGATTTCCTGATTTCCTGAGAACTTCATGAAACCTGACGCATTCGTCAATTGCTTACATTCACCTCAATTCATTTGTTTACTTGCTTTCTGGTTTACTGCTTTACATTCTGTTTCGCTTAGCTTAATTCGATTACTCACAATCTATCGTGTGAGCCGTGAGTCCTTGTGGATTCGATACCCTAAATACTACATTGCATAACTGTGCACTTGCAGTAGAATAGGATAAAAACTCTGAGCCCTATCATATAGGAAAATGAGGTGGAAACCCTAGGGTTTTCTAGATGGGCTAATGGACTTGGGCTTTGGGCTGGACCTTTCTTCTTCTTTTATAAAAATTTAAAATGGGCCGGGCCAAGGCATTACAACAATGATCACTGAGACAATTCTGAACCACCACAGATAAATCTACTGCAAATAATTTCAAAAATCAAAACCAAACTTCTCTTCATCTAGGAGGGTCACACGAACGCACCTGGTATAACATTAAAAATATCCCAGCATTGAAGTTGTAGCTGGAAAGAACAAACTTGTTCACTAATATCATGCTGCATGATGAAACGCAATAAGCTAAACCAGATAACAAAGTCTGGTTAGGTATCTTTCTCAGAGTTGGCTTATCTCCGGCTTTTCTTGTCTTCCCATCTTCTAAGTCCACTCCATCGTGTTCGTACGATTTCATTGCCATTGAGCACCTACTAGAGAAAGAGATAATCAGTTTAACCTCAGTGATAGACATCCACGGGTAAATAAGTCAATCCTCCAAGGAAATGTGCTTCAAACCATTTCAACAGTGACAAAATAGATCCATCAGTCATAGTAATACAAAAAAAAACAGCTAAAAGAGCTACCATATTTTTACCAATATCCTAAGCTTCTGGACAACTTAAGTGGGAAAAGACAATCTTTCTACTTGAGTTCACATTGGAAGAGCAGGCAGCTTAAAGTGTGGCACTTTTTTCTCTAAAATACTTGAAAGAGATCGAAAATGAAAACAGTAACTCTTTGTTCAAAAATCATGGAAAAAGAAAGTAAATCCGTTTTGAGAATGAACCTGCTAACTTGTCTCCTTAGCGGACAGGATGCTTGTTTTAAGAACTCCGTTTACATGAAATTTGATGTGCGGTGAGATGAAGTTTTTCCTCTATCAGAAGAGACCCCAAATAGCAGCAAAATCCTTGAGTGAAAATGTCAAGTGGTCAGTTTCAATAAGGATAAACAAGGCAAAGATGAAGTAGACATCCAAGTTAAGCTGCTATTCTACTAAGCAATCGATAAGACCTGAGAGAAGCAGTTCAACCAAGGATGAATACAAATGGAATAAGTTGCTACATTGAATTCATGAGTATCAATCAAGTCAAAGTTTTGAGACTTACCAAGTCCAAATTCATATATTGTTAAAACAAAATAATATATTTCGCATCAATTAAAGAAATTACCCTTAAACACACGAATTTGGAGATTCACAGCAAGTAATTCGACGAAACAAGCTAGTTTGAGCAAGTAGATGGAAGAGAAATCAAAACCCAGACTACGTTTCCGTCGAATCAATCATAAAGTCTTCGTCTTTGAGAGTCTAGATCTGGTGTTCAGCCAACTCTTCAAAATGACAAGTAGTAAATCGATTGGGCTTCGATCGAGCACTTATGATTATTTGGTAAAATGAATGAAAAAATACAAAAAAGAGCAAAAGAAAATTGAGAAATTTGCCTCCGCCTAGGATTTGCAACATCAACATTTGTCCTTCTCGCATTTTTTTATTTTTTATATATTATTATAACCTTGTGTAAATATTATAAATATATATATATATATATTTATATTATTAAAGAAATAATTAAATATTTTTTTTTGATTTAACCCTATTTTCTATCTTTAGTTAGTCCGTTACCCTCATTCCTCAACTCACGAAACAGTTTTCTCCTTTTGCCGTCATCGGTGTTCGCCGGAGGTCGCCGATTCCGGCCGTTGAAACTTGTATGTTGGTCGTCTAAGCTTCCCATCTCGTCGTGTACTAACATCTACATTCCTCATGGGTTGAGTCCGTCTTCGATGCCATCTGTAGTCGCCGGAGGTTTCCGATTCCGCCGGTAAAACTCCTTTCTTGGTCGTCTAAGCTTCCGATTTCGTGGTCTACTGACATCTCGATCCTCCTGGGTTGAGTCAGACGACGTATTTGGAATCTCCTGTTTTCCTAAACCTACATCAAGGTTAAGCATCACCTACCATATCTCTCTATCTCTGCTTCTATTGTAGAGATTATCACTGTTTCTCACCTCATTTGTGGTTTGATTGAAAAAATTACGTTTTAAAATTGCTCTTTTATGTCCTAATCGTGAACTGGGAATTGTGCCTATGTCGCATTGAGCTTAAAATAGGAGCTTGATTCAGTCTAATTTCTCACATTTTGTTCCCACTTGTAAATCTATTCTTGTTCCTTCATGTTGATACAATTCTCCTAGTAGGGTTTTGTTGTGTAGTTACTATGATAATGATGAAACTATCTTTAAGGTATTAGTCATATTAGTCATAGTTCGAGTTATGCTCTTTGCCTTTCTCACTATGTTAACTGCTTTAGTGGGAATTTACTGTGCAATTTCTTGTGCTTTTTGTTCGAGTTGGAGTCTTGATGATAGTTTCTTCGTCGTTGATTTCTCGCTGTGATTTGTGAATCTCATTTGATATGTATGGCTGAGTTTTGAGTCGCAGACACAATTGATCAATGAAGCTGCTGGTGGATTTTTCTAGTAGTGTATTGTACTTTCGGTGATACAATTCTTCTTTGGTTTTCTACTCATGTGTGAATTATTTCCAATATAGATTGAGTTTTCAAATTTTCTAGACCAATATTCCACCGCTCATAAGTCTTTGAAATCTTATTCCAAATGTTGAATCAATGTTATAGGCAGATAGTCTACAAATCACGAGACTTCTTGGGTTGAGTCTGATTTTGTGTTTTGAATCTCCTGTTTCATCTCCGTCGTCAAGGTTAGGCATCACCTACTCTCTCTCCCTATCTTTTCTTCTGTTTTGGGAATTATCACTGTTTCTAAACTGGTTTTGTGATTTCAATTGAAAAAAGTAGATTTTGAAATTGCATTCTTAAGATCTCATCGGGTGCTCAAGCTCAAACGTGTAAGTGTAAACCGTACATTTACGCTACTTCACATTGTTTGTTCATTTTCGGTTACAAAGCTAACTTAGCTTTTTCTTTGCTTGTTCATCATAATTTTCAGTTCTTGTAGAAAATGTAGCTTCTTTTAGATGATTTTCTCTATTTGACTTCTTTCCCTTTTGACCATGGTTCATTAGCATTGACATTTTTTCTTTGTACGCTGACACATTTTAACAGAGTAGAGAGGTCCAATGTGCTAGAGAGGAAAGGTCATATCATATATTTTCACCAACTTTGCAATCGGGTTTGACCTGTAGTTAGTGAAGGATTATAGTGTTTTTCCATGGTTCAATTCTCAGATTGCAACCTAGCACATAATCTTAAACAGATCTAGGTTCTTGTAATCGAATCATAAAACAAACCTGATCTTTACCTTTGCAGCGGAATGATTGGTGGTAATGATAAGATCAGATTAGAGCTGATGATTACCGGCTCCTCCTAGGTATCCACACGCTTACAAGCACGGATGGCTGCTAGACCGGATGGAATTCAACCAGAGAAAGAGAGAGAGGAGAGAGAGCCTGCGGCTGCTCTTCCAAATCGCCAAGAAGCCATTAGGGTTTCATAACCCAAATGTTGCAATTAATTAACTCATTAATGGGCCCAAGTTTAATTAATTAAACTAATGGTCCATTAGACTTTTGGGCCCAAGACACAAATCAGACAAAAGCCCATTTGTTGTCTGCCCAACTCTCTGTACAAATACAGTAAATGCCTCAGCATCTTACGTATTAATTCCATCTTAACTTTCCCGTTAGCTATGGTGTGTGACCCTTCAGGATCATACAATACTGGTAATAAGTCCTAAACTTATAGATCATGAGCGGGCTCTAGCAAGTCATCATGATCACCCAGTATTTATGACTTATGTCTGATCTCGACATTTATCATACTTTCTAGAGATAGTACAGTAGATTTCAGGACATTCCCAACAATCTCCCACTTGTACTGGAATCCTACATTCCCTAATCCTTTTGTCTCAATATCTCGATCTGGCATAAGGCAAGATGCGTGTCATCCTTATATAGCCAGACCATGTTCATCGGACCAGATTTGATACTGACAATGCAAACGACTTGGGCAAGTCCGTTTGGGAGTGGCCACTCTCTTACCAGCTATCAAATCTCCGATTGGCCTAGAGATATTACCTCCGTTAAACGGCAGGGACAAATCCCATCTTGTTCCATCACTATGAACTACACACTTCATAAAACACGCAACCAAGGTCCGTATAGCTCCCAGTTACGAAACAGCGTTAGACAATGATCAAAGTGCATCAATCCATGTGCAGCCACATGCATGCGAACTCAGGTCTAAGGACTATACTCTATAGTCGTATATGAGAACCTCTCATGACACAGATATTAATATCTTGTAGAGTTCTCATCAGCGGGCCATGTCCGGTCATATGCTCCCCTACATATACCTATGTGTCGACTTTGATGCCGCGCATCTATGACCCCTCGAAACCTGGTCATAAGTCTCAACACAATCTAGTCTGAAGTGGTTGTTGGTGTTCCAATTTCAACAACCTTCGACTATGGACACTATGATTTATGTCATTTCGTTAAATATGGGGTTTCAGGATCAAGTCTTACTCATGTACTTCGATGGCCCATATATAATGACATGAATCATTTTGGAACGATTATTTATATCACAGTTAAAATAATCCAGAAATCATAGATTTCATAAACATAAAATATTATGTTTACATGAACCTTTCAAAACAACTAAGTAAAGCCCTTTACAAACTCCCACTGAAATTAAGACTACATCTTAATTTCACTCATCCTACAGCTACAGTCCGCGACTCGTGCTTAGGCATAAGGAGTGGCTTCGTTAATAGATTAGCAACGTTCTCATTCGATGAAACTTGATTATCTACTTAACACCTCTGTCATTTATCTCACGGATAGGTTATACCTACCCTCAAGGTGTTTAGACCTTTGATGTGCAGCTAATCTTATCTATGATGGGAATCACATCAAGTTCAGTGATGAACTCTTCTTTCCAAACAACCTCTTTCGCCGCTTCTCAAGCTGCGAAATGTTCAGCTTAAGTCATGGAGTCAGCAACAGTGCCTCGCACCGCCAGACAGACACAAGATATAGCCGGACTGTGACCGGGAATTATCTTTGTCTATTGGAAACTTGCCTTTCAGACTCTACTGACTTGTAGCACCTCACTTTCTCCGTAAATCAAGAACTTATCCTTAGTATTTCTCAAATACTTTAGGATATTCTTTACGGCAATCCAGTGATTCTTTGCTGGATTTGACTGGTCTTTACTTGTCTTGCTTAACATTAAAGCAACATCAAAACAAGTACGTGTCATGGCATACATGATAGATCCAATTGCCGACGCATATGGAATCCTATCCATGCATTCAAGCTCAGCAGTTATCGTAGGACACTGCTTCTTGCTTAACGTATTGCCATGTGACATTGGCATAAAACCCTTCTTGGATTGCTGATTACGTATATGACTTTGTCAATTTAAGAATCCTGACTTTGTCCTATCAGCTCTTTTGGATCTCTATCTTTAGATCCAAAATCCAAGAACATACGTGGCTTTACCCATGTCAATCACAAAACCAACTCCCAAGCCAGTCCTTTACCGACTGCAGCATTGGGACGTTATTTCCGAGAATCAGTATGTCATCGACATACACTATGAGAAATGCAATATCGCTTCCACTTATCTATTAGTAAACGCACAGTCCCACTTCGTTCATGTTCAAGTCAAAACTTTGACTACTTCAACAGAACGACGATTCCAACTCCGATATGTTTGCTTCCATCCATGAATGGATCAATGAAGCTAACTTACACATAGTGTAATTTTTCGGAGTCCTGGCTCACTTTCGCTTCTTTGAATTTCGCAGGTTCGTCACTTTCAATGATCATCAGATCATGTGAACTTTCAATGATTATCAGGTTCAACTAATGACGAGAAATCACTCTCGGATTAGTGACTGATTCATTCAGATCTGCGAACTTCAGGCTCTACAGGTGTAGATTCTACAGAAATCTGTAAATCCATCCGCTTCTCTCCCTCAACAGGTTGAGCAGCCATCTGTATTTCTCGAATTTCTTCGAGTTATACTTTTACTCCCACTGTTCTTCTTGGAAAGTAACTTCCCTTCTTAGAAAACAGAATGGACGCAAAAGGTAACAAGCCTTGGTTTCCCTAGGACAACCAGCGAAGTAGCACAACTACAAATACTCAGTAAAGACGAATTTGGATCGATTCCAGTCCACATTTATGTGGTGTCTTTCAACTGATATTGGTGGAACTATTTCAGCGTAAACTTAGATATTTCTAGAGCGTTATTCTTAAAGAATATCATGGAAGATTCGTGCGACTCATCTTTAATCATTTCTAATAAGATCTGATTCTTTCTCACAGAAACACTTCAAGGTTTTTCAGGAGAAATGAGCTGTGAAACGACTTCACACTCATTCAGATGATCACACCATCAATGACTTAAGTATTCTCACTCTTGATCTAATCCAGAGTCTCAATACTTCTGTCACTTTGATTCTATACCTCATTCTGGAACTCTTTCGACCATGTCAAAGAATTCCGACTTGTGTCTCATCAAATGAACACAGTCATACTCACTGAAGTAATCAGTAGAGACAATGAAGTACAGGAAATTTTCTCTGGCATTACTGCTCATCGGACCACATACATGAGTATGTCCAATGTCTAATAAGCCTTTGGGCTTTTCTCTAGCTCAGCTAAGATGGGCCCTTGGTGTTTTGGTCCAGTAAGCAGAATTCAAGTCTCATAAGATATCCATTCAAATGAGCCCAAAAGTCCATAACTATGGGGTTTCTGAATCTGACTTACTCTTTGTGACCAAAACATTTATGCCAAGAAACATTCGGTTTAATTCATCAGATTTAAACCAATTCGGTATTTATGTTACATTTAGGCACTCTTTGGTTTAAGATATAAAACCCATTCCTTGAATAGGGTGCTACAATTAATATTTCATTAAGATCAAAAGAACAAAACTTGTCTTTATCAAAATGAAAAACATTCAAATTCTTTACAAGAAAATGAAAGACAACTCTGCGTAAAGCAGGTACATTGTAGCAATTACTTAATACAAAACCAAGCCTCAAAGGCATCTACAAGTGAAAACCCTACGGCTGAGGCAGCATCCCAAGCTCCTTCCAGACACGCAGTTCCACTTGCCCTTCCTTCAACGTTCTACTGTTGCTCAGGCTCTGCATATTATAACAAATATCAGTGCCGCAACCAGTATCCAATACCTATAAGGTATAACTTGAAGTAATAACATGAATACCTGAGGAAGTAGTTTCATACATCAACTTCAACTCCTCATAATCTTCCATGAATTTAATGCAATCTCTTTTCCAATGCCCAGTCTCTTTACAGTAGCAGCACTTACCAACGTAAGAGGTATCTGACTCGGGCTCAGAAGACACACGCTTGCCATGATTCAAAATCTGGACAACTTTGTCTTCACCCTTGTCAGCATTAGGTTTAGTAAACCTACCCTTCTCTTTCATGAGATTGTACAGGGTACTCTTCACGTTTGGCTCAACTGTCTTGAGTATATCATGCAGTTCAGTCAGCGTCTTCGTTAAGCCTTACTTGATATAGTTCCTTCTGAACTTATCATAGCTTGACGGCAGTGACTGCAGAATGATCTCAGTTGCCAATTCTTGGCTAACTGGATAATCCAGTTTCCTCAGGTTATCAATGTAACCCATCATTTTACTGACATGAGAGGACTTACTGGATGATCATTTGGTAGCTTGCAGCTAGTGAGAGATTTAACCAATTGGTATCTCTCCACTCTTACCTGCTCCTGAAATTTCAATTTCAGGCTGCTGATCATCTCTATTGGCGACTCCATGTTCTCATATTGCTTCTGCAAATCTGAGTCCATGGTAGCCAATATCAGACCACGCAAATCTACCGCATCATCATAATGCTTATTCCAAGCATTCAATAATGCATGAGAGGCCTTGGGACCGATCCTCTCGGGGAGAGCTTTCTCAAGGACATAGTCCTTTCTCTCATGCCTGAGAACTAGTCTCAGGTTCCGCGACCAAGTCAAGAAATTTGATCCGTTCAGTTTGTCCATCTCAAGGACAGACCGGATCGAGAAAGTGTTTTGATTGTTTGTGCTAGTCATAACTGAAATTTTAGAGATAAATAGAGTTTTAGTTATTCAGTTCATAAAAGAGTAATCTTAATAACTTATAAGAAAACTCGCATTGCATTCAAAATTTCTTTGTTTAACCTCATAAGAATGCAATGATTCCGAGACCCATGTTCAGCTAAATCCAAAGTGGGCCACTGGCCGTCACCCAGAAATAGCTTTACTTGGTAAGCATACACACAGCTAGTTATAACCAATAACTATCGGTTGTGAATTGGGCCCAAGGCCCAAAACACCAGATGTCTCAAGGCCCGGGACTCCCGATGGCCCAGTCAAGGAAACCAATCTCTTACAGCCAAATAATCACTAAAGTCTGGGACTCCCAATGAAATTAGTGACTATATACTACTTTACTTACGCGAAAACAGACACCTCACACTGTAAGCCATATCTGTAATCGAATAAGCGTTAAGTAGCTGACAAGATTGGAAAGACATCCAAGCTTGATATTGTTTTTTGAGGATTTTAAGTTTTATTTCCAAAAATAGAAGATTAATATTTTGGGAAACTTACTTCTTTTAGAAACTTTCTAAATTTAGAAATATTCTAAAAATAGAAATTTCTAATTTAAAATTTTATAAATATTTTGGGTTTGGTCACAAATTATAGGCCCAATTCTTGGCCCAAGACCATAGAATTCCAGTTGGCCCAATAATTTGACATAACCGAGTTGGTTTATTAATTCTGGTCCAAGACCAAATTAACTATCAAAACCATCGGTTATTTACTAAACCAGACCAGCTCTAAATTATTTGGTCCAACCAAATCAAACTTAGACCAGCCTTCGGTTTAGGTTAAAATTCAATTTTGAATTTCAATCCGGTTTAACCAGAAATTAAATAATACCAATTGTATTAAATAATTTCCAGCAAACCGCGATTTGGGTTAACCGCTTGAACCACCAAATAAATTGGATCGGTTCAGTTAAGTCCAAAACCGGGAAGAAACACCTAGTGTTTTAGCCAATTTTGACCTAACTTGCGGTTTAAGGCTTTAAACACACGATTAACCG
Source organism: Orychophragmus violaceus (assembly GCA_030180135.1). Classification (NCBI taxonomy): domain Eukaryota; kingdom Viridiplantae; phylum Streptophyta; class Magnoliopsida; order Brassicales; family Brassicaceae; genus Orychophragmus; species Orychophragmus violaceus. Next base: position 55,198,215 of record CM058235.1, on the reverse strand, counting down.
CCAATTAAATAGACCGGTTTAATCGGTGCGGTTTGGGTAACGAACCGCGAAGTTCGGTTTAACCGATTGACTATTCGCGGGACGTAAAGAATTTAACGGGGCAAACGATCGACCACGGCCCATGAACATTACATACGATCCACGATCGTTGCGTCCAGCCATGGCCGATCGATCCTTGCCCATCCGTGATCCACGATCACACGACCATCACGTCACCACCGATCCGATCACACGATCCACGGCCTCTCGATCACGCGGCTTAAGGTGATCGATCATCGATCGATCCAATCGATCTCACGCATCACTTACGGCCCACGCATACGAAGCCGAGATGATCCGCAATCGGATCGCAAGTGATCTCTTGCCTTGCGGCTCACACAATCGATCCGATCGGCTATTACAAGCGATCATCGGCGGCTCTATGAATCGATCATCGATCCATTAACGCACGAAGCCGAGATCTAGTTATTATCGGCCCATCATATAACTCTTTCTTGCTTAACAGGAAATCGATGATGGCAACAAAACAATGAATGATCCGAGACCATTCTTTGCCGATTAGGGTTTATAGGTTTTTAATCAATTTTGATTCATTAAATTGATTCAACAAACCACTAAACAATCATTATGATCCAAATTACAAGAATCTAATGAACCTGGCTCTGATACCACTGAAGGATTATAGTGTTTTTCCATGGTTCAATTCTCAGATTGCAACCTAGCACATAATCTTAAACAGATCTAGGTTATTGTAATCGAATCATAAAACAAACCTGATCTTTACCTTTGCAGCGGAATGATTGGTGGTAATGACAAGATCAGATTAGAGCTGATGATTACCGGCTCCTCCTAGGTATCCACACGCTTACAAGCACGGATGGCTGCTAGACCGGATGGAATTCAACCAGAGAGAGAGAGAGAGGAGAGAGAGCCTGCGGCTGCTCTTCCAAATCGCCAAGAAGCCATTAGGGTTTCATAACCCAAATGTTGCAATTAATTAACTCACTAATGGGCCCAAGTTTAATTAATTAAACTAATGGTCCATTAGACTTTTGGGCCCAAGACACAAATCAGACAAAAGCCCATTTGTTGTCTACCCAACTCTCTGTACAAATACAGTAAATGCCTCAGCATCTTACGTATTAATTCCATCTTAACTTTCCCGTTAGCTATGGTGTGTGACCCTTCGGGATCATACAATACTGGTAATAAGTCCTAAACTTATAGATCATGAGCGGGCTCTAGCAAGTCATCATGATCACCCAGTATTTATGACTTATGTCTAATCTCGACATTTATCATACTTTCTAGAGATAGTACAGTAGATTTCAGGACATTCCCAACAGTTAGAGTATGGTTTGTAAAAATGAACACTATAAGGACTTGATAAAAGAGACTTTAAAAACCTTTGCTTGATGGATTGGTTTAACTTTGTTTGGTTAACACTAAAAGAGAACTTAAAAACCTTCAGATCCATTTTCAATGAGTATAATATAATTGTGTCAACTATTAGGCGTTGAGTTACTTGTCGTTACAGGTGGACATATATTTATAACTATTGCTAGGTTTATTAGGAGGTTATGGCATTACCATCTACACTTCCTCTTTATCGCAATTTAAAACTTGATGTTTGTTGGTGGCAATTTGATTGATGAGCTCTTAAACTATGAAACTGGAAACTAAAAACCAAACTATATAAACATTTGAAATAAAAAAAATTCTTATATACATCTTTCACATGTTGATGAACTTTCTTTTCCTGCTGTTTAACGCACAATTATCTTTTCTTGCTTTTTTTTGCTCTATGTTAGGTTCAGAAAATGGTAGACAGAATCTAAGAGCCTTAGGATTGTACTTAGACACGAATATCGTAGTTACTTCATTAGAATCAATGAGGTTTATTGCAATCAGGAATCAATTAATTATTTACTTTAGTTTTCAAAGTTCTTTGTATTCCAAAACGCTTCTTTGAACATTTCAACGTTAGTGACTAACATGTTTCTATATACTTGCAGGGACCTACTATAGCTCAGAATTTAAGGGATTCACTTGAGACAAAGTCTGACATTGTGTTAAGGTAATCACATCTGATGTATTTTATTAGATATATCTTTTCTTTTTGTTGTTACCTGAAGGCTATGCTCTAACTTAGTTTTTTTTTTCTTTTCTGATGAAAATGTAGATTAGGCTTAGAAAATGGAATAGAACTATGTTCACAAACATATTTTACTCGCAACAAGAATTTGTTTATTTAAAAAACAAAAATAAGTTGTACCTAGGACTTATTGTTTCTTCTCTTTACCATCCGAGAGATCTCTTATTTGTTTTACAGTTATTGTAAGTCTTCAAAGATTATAGAATTGCACGATCTCCCATTTATTTCTGATTTTTTATTTATTTATGTTAATAAACAGATTTCTAATTCATTTATGTTTGTTTTTGTGTTATAGGTATGGCGTTAGAGCTTCCAAAATGTCTCTTTAGGCGTGGTCACGAACCCGAGGTGGAGAAAATCAGCAACATATGTTGTATGGCGCTACTGTCTAAGTTGGAGATTGCTATGCCGTCAGAGTACGCAGAGGTGAAAAACGACAAGGTGTTTGCTGATATTATGGCAATACATAGGAATTGCCTAGGCTTTTCAGGAAGATTGGTGCACAGGTTCATGTGTAACCAACTCTCGACCTCAAGACGTCATGAGCACTGGTTTACGTTTGCTAGGAGGCCTCTCAGATTCTCATTGCAAGAGTTCCATGCAATTACCGGACTAAAGTGCAAGTACGACGAGGATGACGTCCGCAACTATGATGACTGGCGTGACGATGGGGGTTACTGGAGTAAATTGTTGAAGAGACGTGGGAATATTAGCATTCAGATGTTAAAGGATGAGCTCAAGAATGGTGCAGTTAATGGTTGGCATCCTAATGACAGGAAACGTTGTGTATTTGGGTGTGATTGCTAGTGTAGTAATGGCTAGGAGCGAGAAAAGTATATCTCTCACACCCACATCAAACTGGCGATGAATTTGCATAAGCTGCGGAAATATCCTTGGGGTCTTCACTCCTACGACCTTCTTGCTGAGTTCATCACCAAGTCCAGAGTGAAGCTGAACAACAAGATCGGCTATACTTTGGATGGCTGCGAGAAGCTAGAGAGGCAGCACACGGAGCTGCAAGAAGCCATCAATCAACTATCCACTTGATACCTTGGGGCGCCAATGGACACTACAAGGGCAACTACGTCGGATACCGTTAAGGATACCCGCTCTCCAGCCCAAGCAAATGCTAGAAGGAACAAAATCTCCAACTCATGAATGATGTTAGATAGATTTGAGAGAGACAGATTTAAGATATTAAGGTCTTTGTTGAATCATGCCGTGTTGTTGTATAATATTGTGATGTTTGTTGTGTTGCTGTCCTTTTTTTTGTCACCCTCACGTCATTTTGTATTGGGTTATGTTTAATAATATCTAAACATTATGTAATTGAGTGGGGCGTGTTTTTGTAAACAAGGTGTTGTACGTATTGTTAAAATATTAACATTAAGGATCGTTTTTAAATGTTGTCGTCTTGTTACGAACTTTCACATGTTATGATGTCTGTTTTTTTTTCTTTTCTTACTTAACTATTCATGAATGTATCAAAAATGTACAGGTCGAAAAAACTGAAGGAGAGAAATTATTAGCTTCAATAATATTTTTGAAGTCAACTTGACACAGTCTTCAGATATCTTAGCAGGCTTGGATACTCAAGAATTCCTCGAAAAAATCGTGGGGCGTCTATCCCAGGATTCAGTAGTGGATGGCTTTGATTCATCACAACATTCACAAGCCCGTGAGAGAACATAGTGGTTGACCCCAAAAACTTCGTTTAAAGAACATGCTTCTGAAATAAACGAGCCATCCTCGTTTCCAGTCTTATCGGATGTGCCTCGAACCGGTCAGTATCGACCGCTGCCTGACAATCCTTTGATCTACGTGTCGGAAGAACAATTTGATCAACTCTTTAAATGGCAAACCTCACCAATGTAAGTCACTGACTTTGTATATTTAAGATTTTTTAAATGTTACACCTCTTATATAGTTATTATATCAATGTTTTTAATATTTCAGGATCCTTAAAATTGGTTCAAGTGTGTTTGATATAGAAGCACCCAATCGTATAATAGGATTTACCAAATGGCTTGCCACTCAGGTTTTTGTCTTTCGAATTTGTTTACATTTTTTTAGTATAATAATGTCTAAATGGTAATTTAAATTTATTAAGGACATGGACGCGGTAATGTATTTATTCCAAGAAAAGACATCACTTGGAAGATGGAAATCAGGCCCTGTTGCTTTCATGACGTGTTTGTTCAGCAACACACTTAAAGTTGAATACACAAACTACAAGAAGAATAAAAAGAAGTTCAAGCTTAGTGAGACCCTTTTAGACTACGGAAAGGGTGTTCTCCCATCTCACGGCATAACGGATAAGATGTGGGGTGTGGATGTCGATCGTATCTACGTTCCCGTTTTTGTGATTGGGAACCACTGGATATCTTTGTGCATCAGTTTTGTTGATCGGAGGATTGAAGTGTTCGATTGTAGTGGCAAGAAAAACTGTAAAGATGTAGAAGCCTTTGCTTTCCTCATCCCTCGCATTGTGCAACAGGTTCAGCCACGAAAACCCAGGTACACCTTAAGGATACTCAATATTCCGTCTTCTATGTGCCGATGTAGCGATGTATTAACTCTAGTTGTTGTGACTGCGGAGTGTATGCTTTGAAGTTCATTTAGTGTCACGTGCTTGGAATGGATTTTGCTCTCCTGAACGATGAGAATATTAAATTCGTTCGACAAAAGATTGCTTTCGATTTATTTCAAGCGGCCTTAGATCCAGTTTTAGTTGAGAGAATGTCTGCCTATAAGCCTCCTGTGCCGAGACTTTCTGATGTAGTTACTCTGATCGATTGAGATGTATTTTCTGTCTTTGGAGATTTTAGAATTCTAGTATTTGTTTTATTTTAGTTGATACTATTAACTATTTTGGTTTTATATGAGTATATTTTAAATCTTGTGTTAATGCAAAGCACGAAACTTATGTTATAATCTAAATATGTTATAATCCTTTAGCAAAGAACATTTAATCCCGAGCTGCAGAGACCTCTTGTCTAGCCATGTCCCCTCTCAAGTCATTGGATATCTTTTTTTTTTAAAGAGAAGTCGTTGAATATCTTGCTATTTGAATAAAGTTTTTATGTATTTTGCTATGTTTACTCTAGTGTTTGAGGCTATTTATCACAAACAAAATGGTGTATCTTAGATCACACTTTTAGTTTGTTTAATTGAATGGCTTCGTTTTTCTGCCTCAGCCTGCACAGACAATAGCTACACCTCAGGTTGCTACTCCAACTGCCTCGGTATGAGTTCCAAGCCTTCATCTCACATTGATTTACCTCAATTTGGACGAGGAGTTGTCAGGTTCTTTTGTTGTTTTCTGATGAAAACAGGACTCAAACATATGTTTATGGACAAGCAGTGTCAAACCTTGTTGCTGGAAATAATCTAGATTCTTGTTTAATATTTGTTATTTTATACGTACCTTTTGTTTGCCTCAACTAAAGTATCCTTTGATCTATCTATTGAACATTTGTTTGATACATTTCATCTACAGGTCATTTAACAATTAAGTGCAACGTATACAGTTTCAGTGTGGTACTACTGGAATTGATTTTAACCAAAATCATGATTAAAAAAAATTCATCACCAATAAAAAGATGAAAACATAGAACTTATTCTTAAAAAATAATCTATGTTTTAATACTCAAACTAAAACACCTTTGTAACTGTAGTCTAAATTGCTCTATCACAAGTTGCTCTGTTATGACCCAAAACTCCATATCGGCTACACTTGACTTTCTTAGACCCTTGTGATCCTTGTGACGAGCGTATCTTGTCTTCGACGGTTTCATATTTTCTTTTTCTTCGCCTACCAGCAGCTTTTCTTGTTTCAGGTGGTAGAACTAAGGCGTTGTCAACATCATCTGGGACAAGCCATGTATCCTCAGGAACATCAATAGGATTAATGCATTCCTCATAAATTGTTTTCCATGAAGTAGTTGTATACATGTCATCAGTGAGTAAGTGTGGTTCCCTTCCTACTGAAAACCCTGATTTAATAGCGTGTCTGCAAGGAAGACTGTTGTGGTTCTTCTTCCCAAATCAACAAGGCAGTCAAACACATCCCCTTGAACAAGAAATCTATTCTCGTTGACAGGGTGAACAATAAATGTTTTACCCTTCCCTATCCTTCTGTCGATCTTTTTCTCAACCTCAACAGTTAAAGGGAGCTTATGGTTTGAGCTCAACGTCATTCTCTCATGAAACCATCGAGTCATCATTTCCCGAATGCTGTCCAACAGAGGAATTACAGGAAACTCTCTGCACGACCGCAAAGCCGCATTAATCAATTCGACATGATTAGTGGTCCTAATATCATATCTGAAACATGGAAATTTACAACGAGCCCATTTGGTCACATCAGCGTCCGATAGATATTTACCAATGTTGGGGCTAATGTTGCAAATATCCTTGAATCTCCTTTCAAATTCTGAAATCCTATATGATTTTGATGCCTTCGATATCAAGGCTGCCACACCATTCCCCTTATAAAAAGTTATCACATTATTCAACAAGTGGTGGATACATCCCATGCATAGCTCGCGGATAAACTAAGTCAATGGCTTTAGCAATCGATTTGTTCCTGTCTGAAACAAAAGACAAACCATGATTGTCACCGATAACAAATTTTAGTTGCCTGAAAAACCACTCCCAAGAGTGCTCATTCTCTGAGTCCACAACTCTAAATCCAATTGGATACAAATTCGAATTTCCATCTAAAGTTGTAGCTACAAGCAAAACACCTTTGTATTTACTCTTCAAAAATGTCTTGTCAACAACAACAACTCTGCGAATGGCTTTGTAGAATCCTCTAACAGATTGCCCAATGGAAATAATTAGATATTTGAATCTACCATCGCAATCAGCTTGATAAGTTGAATGCGTACCCAGATTTGCTTCTTTAAGCATGTGTAAGTATTTTGGTATTCTACCATAACTTTTCTCAGGAATACCTCTAACAGCGTTAACTGCATACTCTCAAGAATCCCACGCTAAAGCATAAGAGAGCTCACATCCATGCTCTGAACGCATAATCCGAATGATATCATTCGGTTTAGGCCCCCCTTGATGCCTTCATAGCTATGCATAATCATTCTCAAATGTCTTTGCCGAAGGTGTCCTGCCATGTTTGATTTTGGTTGAAGGAGCACATGTATGATGAGGGACATACTTCTTGACAACGAAATATGTTGACCCCTCTAAACACTCTGCACGAACACACCAATTGCATATGTTGTCTGCGCATCGTATTGACCGAACTTTTTTGTCAGATTTTACAACTCTGTAGTCAAAGTTGTGCTTCATCGCGCAGATTTCCATTGTCGCCTTCAACACGTTTTTGCGACTGAAGTGTTGCTGTTTTTTTACAACATCCCCCAAAGAAAATTGAACTACGTTTCCCATGTCTTCTGTTTTCTTGGTGAGGTCGCTCTTCTCAGATGTTACGTAGCCAACACCATCATCACCATCATAACACCATCAACACCATCATCACCAACAATCGGAACATCAAATAGATTTTTTTGAAACTGATCTTCTTTTCCGCTCTTCGAATCAGATAGCTCCTCATTGTTGACCGTATTAGTTTATGTCCCAGTCACAAATGCAAAGCTCACACAAAGCTGCGTCGATATCTTCCGTACATATGCAACAAAATTTGCCAACTGACGATCATTAACAATAATAATAGGCGGATAGTTCGTATTGATCAAATCTCCGGGAAAATAGCTGAACTCGATATCACCGATTCTCTGTTCGATTCCATAGTCTCCTGAAACCATGATCTTCAGCTTTTCAAGAGTAGCATTAGAATCCAAAGCAATTAATCTCCCTCCTTTTTCTTCATCAACCTCAAAACTCCAACGCTTGATGGTACATGATTTTCAGACACCACAAGTTGCGTAGACATGAATCATGTTTATTGATTAGAACAAGATCATCAAAAAACTAAGAAGAATTCATTGATCAACGTAAAAAAGAGGTATTGGACGATTTTTTTTTTGAAAAAATAATAATATAATTTTTGAAATATTCAACAAAAAAAGATAAAGATGATAATAGATTTTGTTTCTAGATTTTCTCCATTTTTAACAGATTTCGTAGAATGTACATTCCACAAAATGTAGAAGAGAGAGAGGACTGTGGATTGTATGTTCCACGAAGGTTAGAATAATGAGTAATTGGTAGAATGTAAATTCTACAGAATTTTAGAATAAAGTTAAAACTTCGGATTACGTATTCTACAAAAAATTTAAATTTTTATGATATAATGAAAATTGTAGAAATCATATTCCACAAAAAATTTCAATTTTTAGAATATAGTGAAAAGTGTAGAAATCATATTATACATTTTTGGAATGCAGTTAAAACCGTAGAGTTTACAATCTACAAAGGTGGATCATAGTGCAAGTGGTAGATTTTGTATTCTAAATTGTTTGGATATTAGTGAAAACGGTAGAAAACGTATTCTACATGGTCGAATTCAGGTTCTATTATTTTAGAACAAGTAAGAAAAATATTAAAATTCAAAAAATAATAGGAAAAAAGTTTGAAAAATCTGGATTGGTATATTTTTATTTTGGAGAAATTTTCTGTATTTTTGGGATTAAAAATAATTTGAAATACGAATTTTTAAAAATAATTATAGGGGTAATCATGTCAAAATAGGGTAAAATATGAAAAAGGTAAATGGACAATAATATTTTTTTTATTTCATCCCTTTTTAACAAATCTCCCAAGAAAATTCACGATTTGACTTACATTTTTCTTCTTCTTGCAGTTACATTTCAAATGGATGGAGACATTCTAGACGTTGAAAAATTTAATTTTGCCCTCATAAATTATGGATAGATAGCTATCCCTCCTATCCATCATATTTTCTTTTTCTTTTTCTTTTTTTTTCTATTCATTTTGTTTCCTATTTTATTTTTATTTTTATTTTTATATTTCATGATGTAGGATCAAAGGGTGTTGATCTCACAGGAAGATGGATTGATGGAGCTTGTCAATGGTTGTAGAACACTCTTGACAGAACTGATGGATGATAATGGATTGAGGACGGACTGAGATGGAGAATCAACAAAGGAACATACGTTTCTCTTTCCTGCTTCTGTTGGATGGGATGGACTTTGATCTGGGGATCAAGAATGGATTAATAGACGCCACACAACCTAATGGAGAAGGAAGTGATAAGTCTGTACTCTCTGAAACTTAAGGAATCACACACAAGAGAAACACAGAATGAAAGGCTCTTTGCTTGCAAAGAAAACTTGAATTATTGCTTGGAAATTTTGTGTCTGATACAAGAGAAAGACTAAAGCCTTATAAGGCTGAATGAAACTTAATGAAAAAGCATATTTGGTGGAAAATAAAATCAGTGAAAAGTAGATGTTGTGTCTTGATGGTGAATCTGTGTGTCTTCAGTTATGGCAAGTGTGATATTTCAAAGAATATCTTAGAATTCTTTGCTCTCCTATCTTCTAGAAACTCATTTAATTGTTTGAGTCTCTGGCCCTCCTTATGCATTTCAAAATATGACGAATATGGTAATTTCTTGGTGACCTTGTAAAACTGGAAAAAGGCAGTGTTGATGTCTTCTGGTTCAAGTAGTCTAGTTCCTTTGATTTCTTCTTAGATTGAGCTTCCTCTTGTACCTTAGGATCCTCCTGATCCTTGGAAGTAAATATTTCAAGTTTCCTTTCAAGTGGAGTCTTCAAATAGAGTTGGTCTTCAAGATAGGTCTTCTCGGATGCATTGAGCAAAGTTATGCTCTCTGGTGCTTCTGGTTCTTCTATGGTAATATGATGGCAGTGACCTTCCTTTGAGTTGTTGTATTGCTTGTCTTCAAAGTTTGGCATGTAAATGGTCTTGAATTGGTGACGTTCCTCCTTTGGTTTAGTTGGTGTCTCCTGGATAATCTCCAGCTTAAGTAGTTTCTGTTTAAGCTCTTCAAGCTCCAAAAGTGTGATCAAGCTTTTAGTTGAGTTGTTAAACTCTTCCATTAAGTTCTTGGTGCATGCTCTGGTCCTTGGTGTCTGCCTCATGGTAGGGATCTTGATCTCCTGCTCAGCTTCCTTGGTTGGGTTAATCTCCATGTCCTCATCATTCCCTCCCCCTTGAAAAGGTTCTGACCTCAGAATTGGTTCTCCTGCATTGAAACGAGCTAAGTCAGTAACATTGAAAGTGTTTGAGATGTTTAACTCACATGGCAGCTCCAACTTGTAGGCATTGTTGTTGACTCTTTCTAGAACTCTGAATGGACCATCTCCTCTTGGTGCTAGCTTGGATCTTCTCTGGTTTGGGAATCTCTCATACCTCATATGAAACCAAACCCATTCTCCTGGTTCAAAAATGATGTCCTTGCGTCCCTTATATGCTTGCAGCTTGTACTTCTTTGTTTTCTTCTCTAAATTCTCCTTAACCTTTTGATGCATCTTCTTGGCAAACTCAGCTTTGGTCTCCCCTTCTGTACTTCAATAAATAGCTTGTGGTAGTGGTAACAAGTCCATAGGGGGACTTCAAAAGTAGACAATTTAGTAGCAGAGTGTCTTGCATGGTTATAAGCAAACTCAATATAAGGTAAGCACGATAACCAATTTCTCAGATTTTTACCCACTGTGGCTCTTAAGAGAGCCGAGAGAGTGCGGTTCACCACCTATGTTTGTCTATCAGTTTTGGGATGGCAGGTTGTAGAGAACAACAGCTTGGTACCCAGCTTCTTCCATAGAGTTCTCCAAAAATGACTTAGGAACTTGGTGTCCCTGTCTGAAACTATGGTCCTTGGAACTCCATGTAACTTCACTACTTCCTTGAAGAATAGGTCTGCGGTCTGTGTTGCATCATTGGTCTTGTTGCAAGGAATGAAATGAGCCATTTTTGAGAACCTGTCTACAACTACAAAGATAGAGTCTTTGTGGTTGATCCTGGGTAGTCCTAAAACAAAATCCATAGATATATCCACCCAAGGCATGTTAGGAATAGGTAAAGGCATGTATAAACCATGTGGATGTAACCTGGATTTGGCTTTGAGACATGTTATGCACTTAGCACAGAACCTCTACACATCTCTCTTCATGTGAGGCCAATAGAAGTGCTCCATAAGTACACTCAAAGTCTTGTCTCCACCATGGGCTTCTCTGGTTATCATCTCTCTCATTGATCCTTTTGGTATGCACAGCCTTCTCTCCTTGAGTGAGAACCCATCTTGCTGATAAAAAGACTCCATATGCACCCTTGGTTGTTTCTTTGTAAGCTTCCTTAAAGTCTGGATCACCTTGGTAGTTGTCTTTCATGTGCTCAAAACCCATGATCTTAGCCTCCATAGTGGTGCTAAGAGCATATCTCCTTAACAAAGTGTCTGCCACTATATTTTCTTTTCTCTTATTGTATTTGATCACATAGGTAAAAGTCTCCACAAACTCTAACCATCTAGCATGTCTTCTTTTGAGTATTGTCTGCCCTCTTAGATGCTTGAGTTTTTGATAGGCTCAAAGTTTTATCCTATTTTACTGCAAATGCACAGTTATGCTATTGTAGTACTTAGGATATCAAATCCACAAGGACTCACGGTCACACGATAGATTGTATGTATTCAAGTTAAGCTAAATCAATTCCAAAGAAAGCAGTAAACAAAAGCACTAAACTAGAAAGGTGTTTTCAATAAGAGAAAGGCGCCAGACTTAGGAAGTTCTCGGGAATTATGCTATGCTAGACACTTAACTAACCGGATTCAGATTAAACACAGGTTCAAGAACTAGAAACACAATGCTAAATAATCCAACTCTCGCTGAGATTATTTCTATATCTAGCAACCTAGCGATCCAAATCTCTTTGTGATCCTAGAGTTCTAAACAAGCATTAAGAACATGTTCTATCGGTTCACAATTCTCCTAAACCAAATCTCTTTGTATCTAGTCAAATTGCTCATACTAAGTTTGGTTCAGATTATAACTCACACTCTCGTGCTATTGTTAATTATCTAAGATCTAAACCCTAGGTGATCAGTCTAGAATTCAGTGTTAAGAACACTTAGGTGATGAACGATAAGATAGTGAATCCAATCAATCAGTTATCAAGCAAGCATAAAACCTTTGTGAGAATCCCTAAATCTAACTAGGTTACTACTCAGACATATTAGCAATCAAACAATACATCATGAATAGAAAACCAAAGGAATGAATAAAAAAAGAAAAAAGGTTCAAAATTCTTCTCTCAATGTTACAAGTAGCAAGAATTAGCCCTCTCCAATATCTCTCAAGCAAGAACAAAGTTAAGAACAAGATAAAAGAATGAAAGAGTCTGAAACCCTAATTAAACTCTCTAAACACATTTTGGGGTCAGTTTAGAATTAAGAGAAACTTCTGGGTAATTCTGCAAATCTTTAAAACTTGTCTCTAACTCGCGGATGTTGTTCTGTCGCGCTCAGTGTCGACCGACATCCAAGTCAGTGTCGGTCGGCACTCAATCGTGGTTGAGACACCAACTTCATCTCGTTGCACAAATCACCAGAAACGTCCCATAATCCCATCCTTTGCTCCAAACACAAGCTTACCTGTAAAAGACTCGATAGACTCTAAAAACCAGGTTAAAGACTCGATATATACAACTATATCATGGTTGAAAACCTAGAAAACCATGATATATCAACTCCCTACACTTAGCTTTTGCTTGCCCTCAAGCAAGTAAAGAACCAAAGTATAAGGGAAGAGGTTTGAAACCACATAAACTCATTACGTCTTAGGAACTTTCGCATTCATATTCATTTAGTAAACCACTGAAAAATATCCTACAGAACTCAAGACCACAATATACTTCCCCCACATTTAGCAACTGTCCCAAGTAAACTCCACAATCAAGTTAGGACATTCACGCTCACCACACTAGCCTCTGTATACAATTAGGTGCAGTCTCACAGAGGGAGTATCGAATCAAAGGACACATAGACTCAACTTATTCAGTGTCTGACCACCAAACTGTCGGTTTCTGGTTTCTTTCTTTTCCCTTTCTCCCTTAGCACTGATTTTTCCCCACTGGGTATCATTTTATTTTTTTTATCAGTGCTCTTCCCTTTTTATTGGGGTTTAACTTTGGATCTTTCCATGGATACACAGGAGGTAATAGGGGTCTCTACCACTCCCGTGACCACTTCGAAGCTACTAGCTTATCCTCGATTTTTTATCTCTTTTTTTTTACTTTAAAGAGAGGGGAAAATCAGAAACCATACTTTAGAACAGGATCATAGGCTGTGCCAAACACATCAAAGGAATCCGACCCAAAGATTACCAAGCCCCTAGTGAGAAATTAAAGTCAATATTAAGTGTGAGACTAGTGATGGATCCTCTGAATACCTGGTTAGATATGGGTGTCCTTGATAAGTTGATCCGGTTGGGGTTTTCTAATAGTCATAGAGGCTCTGCAAGTTTATCCAATGGTCACTTAGTTCCTGTTCAAGCGAAAAATTTCCTCGAAAAATCATAGTTTCATACAAGTTTTGACTCAATAAAACAATTTTGAAAAACTAATGAAAACAT